>JAFEMH010000072.1:0-600000 GCA_022495995.1 Adenophora triphylla var. japonica
GACCGCGTCCCTCCCCGCCATTAATCCTATCAAAGAGCGGAAGGATCTGGCCCAGCTATATTACGTGCCCGCACGACACATGGCCGATTGGGTCCGTGCCGCGAATTGTATGTGCGGGGACCCGTACCGCAGTAGGCATGACCGCATCAACCGTGCTCGCGTCATATACCTTTGGCTGCGGCCACAATGTTGACCGCGGGCACATGTACGCCTTCCGGTTAATGTCGAAGCCTTGCTTGAGCAGAGATTAGCTTGCGGCTCTGACGAGGCCAGCCGGCTCCCCATCACGCATTCAATGCGGCTCGGTCGACGCCTACTATTCCATTTAATGCTCCAAGCCGGCTACACGGCTCATGTCCCTTTCGGCCATGTCCCACTGGACGGTCAATGTTCCCTCCACGACGGGACCCGATTAGATGCGGACACGTGTAGGCGGTCAAATACCAAAGTGCCCCCTAGAAGTGATCTCATTGCTTACCTCAACAAGCACCGTTGCATTACTTTATAAATAGAAGGCCTTTACCCCCTTGGGCAAGGTAAGTTCCATA
Organism: Adenophora triphylla var. japonica; assembly: GCA_022495995.1. Taxonomy (NCBI): domain Eukaryota; kingdom Viridiplantae; phylum Streptophyta; class Magnoliopsida; order Asterales; family Campanulaceae; genus Adenophora; species Adenophora triphylla. The sequence continues at coordinate 549 of JAFEMH010000072.1, forward strand.
TATTGAGTAAGCCATATTACTCTTAAACCACTAAACACTACAAACACACACTCCAAGGTATTGAAAGCCTTATTATCTCGGTATTCTTACTCTGCGCGCTTAGGGCTGGAGTTGGAGTAACATCCAACTTTGACCTTAACGGTGCTTATTTGTGTTGTGATCTAGAGTACCGACAAACCACCTAAAATATCCTAGCCGGATATCCTTGAACCGCTCGACCACGAAAAGCTTGGCGTCATCGGTGGATTTCCATTCTTAAGGAACCATTAGAATCTTTTCTTTATTTACTTCCCGTGTATTTTGTTTTCAAGGCACCTCTCGTGTCCTAAACAAAACAAGTGCCGAAAAGGCTCTTCTTTTCCATCATCTTTTCACGAGAATATGTCTAAGATCTTTGAAGCGTTTGGTCATTTGACCTTGGAGGATGAGAACGAAGCCTCGCCTCACTGCTCCAGCAAGGGTAAAGCAAACTAACTCTGTCTTCAACGAGAATGGGGGCCCGATTCCCGGTCTGCTCACACCACTTTCCCCGGTCGAGAAAGCCATGCACAAGCTCACGAGACCAAATACGTCTTTGAAAAAGCCTGAAGCCCTCCTAAACAAAAGTCCCGAAAACTCCACAGCTCCCCCGAAACACCACCATGAACACTCCTCTCTCCACGGAGCAAATCCACGAGGAGACAAGAAATCTGGACTCCAAATCCAAGGCGAGTCGGCGAGGCCGTAGTAATTACCGACCAACAATTGGAAATGTTCGAAATAGAGGCCAATGGAGGGCTACGGTTTCCCTGAGGGTCCCAAAGGTTCTCCCAGCGAGCTCCCGTTAAATCACTTGCTAGTCGAGGCTGCGGGGGCAAGCGGGTTGAACCCGACCCTTGGCGCGGACGGATGGCCAGCGCGGTGTGGTGCACGTAGATGATAGCGAGGAGATTGGGGAAGAGGCGCGATCAAACCAACGTGCGAGGCCCCAGCACTACCCACGGCTCCGGCGAGGAAGGCCGTGGCTCCACGTAATAAAAACGAGAAGATTGATAGCGAGAACCACGAGTTCGTTGATTTCATGCGAAAATGTGGGAAACCCGTGAAGGCGGCCCAAAAATGTGGTCGCACAATGGATGCCTTCGGCGACAAGATCGCGCGGGCACCTATCCGAGAAGGAAGCCCCCGAGATGGATACATATGATGGTTCCAAGAACGCGAGGAGCCACGTGGGTCGATTTGAGGGCCAAATGGCATTATTCTCCGCGGACGAATCCGTAATGTGCAAAGCTCATTGCCACTTTCACGGGCAAGACCCTATCTGGATCTTTGGCTCTGAAACCCGCTCCATCAACTCTTTCGGCCACTTGAACATTTTCCTTAATGCCTTTCTTTGGAGCCAGGGTGCCGTAGACCAAAAGACGAGATCTTGTCAGGTGTCAGCGAGGCCCCCTTGAATCCACAAAAGATTACATTGCTCGCTTGAGAAAGGTGAGCGAGGAGATAGTGGATGCGGAAGAGGGGATATTAGACTTTGCTTTGAGGAGGCCTCGCCTCCTCCTTCCTGAAATTGAATTTCGCCTCCGGCCAACCAAAAACAGTGGAGGAGATGTATGAAAGGGCTTACGCCGTTGCCTCTGCAGAGGAGAGCGGTATGCCGTTCCCAGAGCTTCAGACGAGGAAAGAATAAGCCAAGTTCGGGAGACCACCCCAGGCTGCCCAAGTTAACAACCGGGGCAAGAACGAGAGGCCGTGGGTCGGACAAGCTCCGGAAAAAAGTTGCGGAAAGCTTGATCTGGCAGAGCTCATCGAGCCACGAGCGTGATCATGAGGGCATCGAGATTTTCCTCCTCCTCCCCCATGCTCGAGAAAACCAAGTGAGAGGAGTAGAGACAAAGTTCTGCGAGTATCATAATGATCACGGGCACGGAAGCGAAGGCTGCTTCCCGGCTAAAGAGAATAATTCGGCGAGAGAATCAATGATGGGGAACTAACCGGATGGATCAAGGGAAACAACCGGGCCCCCAATAATAACCAACAGCGGGCACGAAACCCTCGTGGTCCCAGAGAGGAGTGGAAAGAGACAATTTTGAGGATGACGACGGAGACTACAATATAAACTTCATCGGAGAAGAACCTCCCTCCAACAAACGGCTCTCCCTCCAAATCAGGACATTAGAGAAGGTTTTCTCCGTCCCATGATAGCTCTCAGGAAGAAGAGCAAGAAATTGGGTTCAAAAGGAGTGAACTTGCCTCCACCCTTTTTCATTCCACTCGGCCTCTCACCCTCGAGAATGAGAATCAGCAGGGCAAACATAAGTAGTGTTGATAGATCTTTGGAGTGCCGCGATATACTCTATTACCATACGTTGGTAGGAATGAGAATGGCCCGAAGCACATCTTTTTCCATATGCGGGCATGCTTGAGGGCTTCACGAATCACGCCGTAAGGGTAAAGGGGACGATTGTGTTTGACGTAACTATTGGGGAAAAGCCCATGCGAGAAGACGGCCAAGAATAACTTTCATGGTGGTCGATCTTCCTTCCCGATACAATGCCATTCTCGGCGTAGCTTGCTCGAGCCGAATTGGGAATAGTTGCGTCCGTTCCCCACCAAAGGGTGAAATTTAACACCCGGGCGGGGTTGCTACCATCAGAACCGGCCCGGGAGATTCCTCAGAGCACTTGAGGAAAAAGGAAAGAACAGAAAGGCCGGGCATCACTGCCGCGATAGAGGCGAGGACAAATCGAAAGAGGAAAAGGCGAGGACAAATCAAAAAAGGGAAAAACCACTTGCTCTCCCGGCACCCATACCGATTGGCATGCTTTCTTTCCATTCCACGAAGGTGGAGCTCAACGAAGCGAGAAAATCGAAGCAATTGGCCCTATTGAGGAGGTTATATTGATCGGGGAATAGAGGGAAGATTGACCGCGATATCATATACTCTATGGCAACAACGGCGGAGCTCGGGTCGACCCCAACCATAATCATTGACTCCTTGCCTGGCCGTGAAATCGGCGACCTCCAACCTAACGACGAGCTCGAGGAGGTGGTAATCAATCCCCACTTCCCCGAGCAAGCAGTTAAGGTCGGCTGGAAATTCACGGCGAGAGAGAAGAATCTGATCGAATTCTTAAGGGCAATTGTGATGTGTTCGCTTGGAGGGTGGAAGATATCTTGGGAATCGAGCGGGACGTGATCCTCCACAAAATCAATGATGACCCATCCTTCAAAAACATTCATCGGAAATCAAGGTACTTCTCTCAGGAGAAAGAAATTGCGATCAAGGAAGAGGTGGAAAAATTGTTAAAGCGGGGATAATCAAGGAGATTTCCTACCCCGAATGGGCGACGATGTGGTAATGGTCAAAATCCAGCGGCAAATGGAGGATGTGTGTTGATTTCACCGATCTCAACAAGGCATGTCCCAAGGATTGTTTCCCTCTTCCTCGCATTGGACAGATTGGTGGATTCTATAGCCAGGCCCACAGTATTAAGCTTCATTGATGCATACTCAGGCTACCATCAGATCCAAATGGCTCCACGAAGATGTCCGCTCTGTAGCTTTCATCGGCTGCGGGAAGACTTGCTTGCTACAAAATGATGCCGCTTCGGGTTGAAAAACGCGAGGAGCCACCTATCAAAGAATGGTCAATCTGGTCTTGAAAACCAACTAGGCGAGAAATCTTGAGGCTACATTGTGATATGGTTATAAAGACTAAGGAAAACTCCCATGAGCTCGGCGTGGAGGAAACCTTCAAAAACTTGCGTCGCAATAACATGAAGCTAAACCCCCTTAAGTGCGCTTTTGGGGTCAAGGCGACAAGTTCCTCGGATTCATGGTCAATCGAAAGAGGGATAGAGGCTAATCCGAGAGAAAATCCAAGCCACATTGGACATGAAACCTCACCTTGCGTGAAGGATGTCCAAAAACTTCAATGGTCGCATCACCGCACTTGGCGCTTCATCTCGCGGTCGGCGAGAGAGATGCCTCCCCTTCTTCAAAACTCTAAAAGGGGGAAGAGAGTCATGAATTTACATGGAGCACGAGTGCCATCGAAGCTTTTGAAGAGGTCGAAAACATACCTCGGGCGGCCACCTCTACTCGGTGGCCCGGTGCCAGGGAAGAACTTTTACATTTTTGGCGATTCTTGATACGCGATAGGCTAGCTGTTCTTGTAAGGAGGAGAATAACTCCCAAAAACCGGTTATTATGTATCTAAGGCACCTTTGTCCGCCGTAGAAGGGCGTTATCTTAATATAGAGAAGTTAGCTTACGCCTTGCTTGTATACGCTTTCGAAAATTAAGAGCCTACTTTTGCACACCCTATAAGCTGTCTTGGCGAGGCTCCGCTTAGAAAGGTTTTACACAAACCGAGTCCTCGGGGAGAATGCTAGCTTGGTCTATCGAACTCGGAGTTCCGGATCACCTACTCCCAGGAAAGGCAAATCAAAGCGCAGAGCCTTGGTAGATTTTTGTGGTAGAATCATCATTCAAAATGGCGGACAGCGACCTGGGAAAAAGAAAGCGGGCAGAATCTGAAGAAGTCCCAAGTAGCCTGAGCACAGAAATCATACGGCCAAGGGAGCGTCCGGAGGAGGTATGGATTCTATACGTGGACGGCTCAGCGAGCAAGTTGATTAGTGGCGCGGGCATACTTGTCGCACCACTGCGGGAGAAATTTAAGAGAGCCTTGAGGTTCAAGTTCGAAGCATCAAACAATCGAGCGAGTATGAGGCGATTATAGCGAGGCATGGAATTGGCAAGAGACTTGGGAGTTCGGAATATAGAGATCAATAGTGACTCTCGGCTCATGAGTTAATCAAATTAGGGGGGAGTATGATACTATCAACCCAGTACGAACTCAGTACTGTGGCCTTGCAAAAACCCTCATCAAAAATTTCACCTACTATGAGTTGAACCAAGTCATGAGAGAGGATAATGTGGAAGGCGACCTCCTCTCCAGGAATAACCGATCAAGAAATTGGGGAATTAGAAGCGGTGCCAGATTGAATTCACGAGAAAGACTGCTATAGATCGGATTCGGATAAATAATATTGAGGATCAAAGTAAGGCCCTGGGTAGATGAGATGAAGGATTACATCGAGAAGCAAACCCTCCCAGGGACCCAGTAAAGGCTAGAGCCATCGAGCGGTGTCCGCGAAATACCTCGTCCTCGATGGGGTACTTTTTAGACGATCATTCACCAAGCCTTTGCTAAGATGTGTCAAAACTCACATGGTCACCAACTTACTCTATGAGGTCCATGAAGGAGTTTGTGGCGGACATCCAGGTGCTCGCACCCTCTCAGACAAGATCAAATTCCAGGGATTCTTTTGGCCCACAATGAGAAAGGATGCACCGGAGTATGTAAGAAAGTGTGATAAGTGCCGAGAGATTTGCGAACATCCACTAGACTACCATCAATGAGCAAACTTTGGTCGTACCATCGTGGCCGTTTGATACGTGGGGATTGATCTCATTGGACCATTCCCAGCTAGAGGAAACATCAAGTATCTTTGTGGTGGCCGTGGATTATTTTACCAAGTGGACGGAAGCCAAGGGCTTAGCCACTATCTCAGGAGAATACAATCAATTTTGTCACGATCACATCTATTGTCGATTTGGGGTTCCCAGAAGCAATTATTTCGAACAATGGCACCCAATTCTCTGCGAAATTCACTGCTTGAATGTGTGAGAATGAAGGTGCAAACTGGCCTAATGAAGTCATGATTGCCCTATCCTCAGGGAAACGGCTAAGCTGAGGCCGCAAACAAGCTAGTCCTAACCGCCCTAAAGAAAAATTTGGAGGGACGAGGAGGACGATGGTTGGACGAGCTCCAAACCGCATTATGGGTTGTCCGCACAACTACAAGGAATTCTACAGGAGAAACTCCTTTCTCGCTCACGTATGGAGTCGGAAGGCAATGGCTCCAGTTGAGGTTGCCCTACCCTCGTACAGAGTCACGTACTTCGACGAGTCTCAAAAGCGAGGCAAACGAAGGTGTGACACTGGACGATCTCGAAGGAAAGAGAATGCGGGCATATGAAAAAATGGTGAACTACAAGCGAGCGAAGAAGCACCACGACAAAAGAGTAAATAGGAGGAGTTTTCGGTTGGAGGCTGGGTACTCGAAGCGTAGAGGTCAGGGACCCACAGTTTCAACAAACTGTCCCCGAAATGGGAAGGTCCATACGAGGTCACAAAAATAGTCAAAGAGGGCACCTACATATTGCGACCAAAAGAGGGAGAAGAGCTTAAGCATGCTTGGAATAGCGACCACCTTAAAAGATACTTCTTTTGAAATCTTTGTAATTTTTGGAAGGAGTATAGACTATGTGTATATATAAAAGAGAAGTTATCATCATATTTCATCATATTTTGATGCAAAAACCTATTCCCACCGGCCTCAAAAGCTAAAGTGGATGCCCATGACGGATGCCGGTAGGTTAAAGAGCAAACATATGAGCTCCTACCTGCGATGCGCAACGATCTTTCGGTCCGCAAGCCTATATGAGTACAAAGATCCATTACGATCCGTACTCCGTCGCGGGAGGATACCTGTCTGCCGCGTGACACCACCAAGAATAAGTGGATATAGATGCCGGCGAGGACAAAGGCGAGGCCCTTGTCCCGCTCGGTGCGCGAGTCCTCGTTAGGGCCGTTACTCGTATGCTGTATGTGACAAAGGCCTACATATAAGCCCGTTACCGGATCGCCGAAGACCCTCACACAAAACTCGAGGGGTTTTGAATAAAGGGTCAAAAGCGTGAACCACCATTAGTGGATACAAATGCCGATAGGTTAAAGGGCCGCTATGCTAAATATGCCCCTACCTCTGCATTGCGCGGACTATAGCTTCACGGCCACACTGCATGCCCTATGAAGGTAGCTTGCCTTGGGCGCTTTTGACTTACACCACGGCTCGCAAGGCTGGGAATAAGTGTAAACGGATGACGGTGATCAAAAGAGTTTTTACAAAGCGAAGCAGAGACGAAAGGGGTTAAGGCCCCAAAGTTTGCCACAAGGCCAAACAAAAGCGATCACGAGATGAATAAGGTGACTCTCACGAAAAATCCAAGTGATTTTGAATAAAGAGTTAGGAAAACTCAAAAAATGCGGGCAAGGGCCTACTAAGCTTTTGTCCGCGAAGGAGAGTATAAAGTTTAATTGCAAGTCAAAGAAGCTAGAGAAAGAGCAAGAATGCAAGTATCGAGGTACTCAAAATTGCAAACACTCATAGTAGCCTACGAGACTAGTAATTAAGAGAATAGTTATGGAAAAATTCTTCTATTAATACTGAAAAACATTTACAAAGTCCTACTCTATTACAAAAGGTCCTAATCTATTACAAAAAGAAGAAACAAAAAACCTAAGCTAGTGTAGCTTGCCCCTTGGGATCTTGATTGAGGAGTTGGAGAGGGCGGGCATTCACGAGGAGGTCTGTGATAGGATCGAGGACGGCCTCGGTTGAGGCTGGAGCGGGAGGCCCGATGAGGAAAGAGATCTCCTATGGCAGGCCCATACGGTAGAACGCGGGCAAGGGCATCCCCGAGAGAGATAGGGTTCTCCCAAACCTCGGCTCATCCACATCTGCGATAAGGCTAAGGCGATCACTTGCCACGGGAGGCAAGGAGGCCGCGGCGGACGGCTCCAAGCCTTTGACCTCATCCTCGGACAAGGGAACGAACGCATGCCGGGCAAGCATTCTTCATCTCGTAGCTACAACAGAGCCAATAACGGCCAACTCTTGTACGAAAACACAGTGGCCGCGAAGTTCCGAATGCTGCGTCCGGACCCCGGCCTCATGCTTGAGCCGGATTCTCGGCGAGGAGCCAATCCTTGAATTCTTGGGAGTTTCTTGTACTCCTCCACGGCCTCCTTGCGGACATCATCGGACGGACTTCCTCCGCCTCCAGCCTTTTGTAGGGGAGCAGCTGCTCGGACAGCTCGTCCACCTTTTTCTCTAGGACCCCCAGGTCAACCTTGGTGGCCTCCAGCTTGCCCGCGAGCTCTTTATTTCTGGGCTCCCACTCAGCTTTGTGCCGCGGAGCTCATCCCGTGACCCACTTACTCTTTCAAGGTCCTTCTCGACCTCGGCCGGTCGGTCGGAGAAGTCCTTCAGATCAGACTCCTTCTAAGCAAAGGCCTTGTCCTTGTCCTCCATGAGGGAGTTCAAGGTCCCAATCCTCGCTTGAGCCTCCTCCAGCTCACGAAGTTTGGCCGCCAAAATGGAGGTCTTGTTCTCCACTTCAGCGGTCGTGGTATCGCAGCCTTTCCGCAGTGCATGATACTTTATTGCTCACCTACGAGGAAAAGGAACAAAAGTTAGACATAATTGGAAGGGCGAAACTGTGAAGCCAAAGAGGACAGACGATTATCTACCTCGGTCAGAGCAAGGACAATATCCCCCACCATGGCAGAGGCATTCTCCTCGACAACTATATTCTTATAGAAGTCGGGGGAATATAGACGGTTCACCAGCCCGATCCCCACTGAGGCGTTGGCTGAATTCCGGGCATAGATGTCCACCCCAGTCACAGCGGTCACCTCAGAGAGCTTTTTTCTAACGGCCGGCGTCTCCTCGCGGGTGGTCGGAGGGCCACCGGATAGGCCACGTAACAAATTGATCCCCGATGGGGAAGAGGATGAGACCGCAGCGGGAGCGATCATGGTCCTGGGAGGAGCATCCCCGATTTTCTCGGAGCTTTACGTGACCTTGCCCCAAATCTCCTTCTCTGTCACTCCTCTTCCGAGAATCCACTTGGTGGCGGAAGGAATGGTGCGGCTTTGGAGAAGTAGCTCGGAGAGCATTGGCGGGAGGAGGACCCTTGGGTGGTGGAGGCGGATTCCCGTGGTAAGGATAGTTTTGGAGCCGGTCGAGGCTCCCGGTTTTCTGCTAACCACGAGAACAGTCTTATCTTTGGTTGGGGCTCCCCCAACTCACCCGCTTCCTCGCAAGAAAGATCCCTATTTGCCTTCATGTTTTTGGCCTTCACCGAGCAAAGATTCATGGGGCCATCGAAATTATATTCTTACGGATCTACTCCGAGGAGAAGAGAAATGGTTAGAATGCGGTTCAAAGATTCAAAAGCAAAATAAATGGGCAACGCTTATATGAAAAATCGAGAGACCGATAAGTTCGGGGGATCGCATTCGCGCCCGGCATACGGAGTTCTACAATCCGCCTCAGGTGGTAGTGCTCGTGTACCCTCCAATCAGGGTCACGGGGCAAAGGCTCTATCTCTACTCTGGGGGCATATGGGGCGCCCTCCCTGCGAGGAGCCACCCCCGAGTAGATCAAGAGTGGCTCATCCTCAACTATGGCGCCCACATCATACACGGGCTCCTCCCCGCTGTCTAGATAATTGGCCAGATATTTCTCTAAGGCACAGCGCATGGCATCAGCAGAGGAGGGGTCTGGATAGCTACTAGCGGCCACCTTCATCGGGACTGGATTTGAGGGTTTGGAGAAGGGCCAGCCGAACCTAGACTCAATGACCAAGATATCCCTCTGGTTCCATTGGTCAAATTTGTTTGATGGAGGAGAGAAGGTCCGGGTAGAGTAATTCCTAGCCTTCAAACTCAGAATGCTACGGCTGATCTGGTTCTGATAATAAGCATAGAGCCCGGCCAGGGTAGGTTCATAACCGTGGAATCTGCAAACCGCGATGAAGGAAACTATGGCCCTAATGGCATTGGGAGTCGTGCGTAGGGGAGGCGTAGTTGAACTCCAAGAAAAAATAGAAGAAGGGGTCCAGGGGCAATCTCAGGCCATTCTCAAATTGAGCACCGTAAAAAATGCAAGCCCTATTGTCCCCGCGGACATCTGCTACTGTTTCTGGCCGCAGCTTGTCCTTGTCTTTTAAATGAACGTGCCCAAGGGTGCGGACACGGAAGGCATTGCGGTCAACATTGTAGACCTCGTAAATATCCTCCTCCCAATCAATAGTAGCCACCTCCTTGGCTTTCTTATTTCCGCGGCCACGGCCAGGGCCAAGGTTCACCTCAGCTGCTGGCCTCTTGCCTTTATTCCGAGCAGGGGCCACCACTATCTCCTCCTCCTCGGAGTCAGGGTCAGAAAAGGCATCAACTATGTTCGTTGTCTCATTAGCCCTCTTGGAGGTCCCCGCGACCCTCCTATCCTCAACCTCGCGGTCATCCTCCTCGGTCTCCGAGCTCGACGAGCCAAAGAGGCCGGTGGCATCACCGCGGGCAGAGGTCACTTCATTCTCATCCTCCCCGCCTCCAGTAGTCTCAAAGTTCAGAGGCTCCAGCTCCTCACTACTACTCAGTTCAATTGGGTTAGCACCAGGGGCCGCGGGCACCACATTGGGAAATACCGTCCTCGGGCGTAACATCCCAGGGTCATTCGTGTCCGTGCCGGTGCCACGAGCATTAGTTTGATCGGGATCCATTAGCTCACACTTCTCCCGGTCGAGTTATTTGTTCGGGGACACGAATCGCTCTCCTCACTAGTTCAACGACGTTCAAAGCTTTGATCTCTCTCGCGGGAAACCCGCACAAACCCCCATTACAAAGTTTCTTAGCCTACGGTGATCCCCCAACACCTATATGTCACGGTTAAAGATATATTTCCTCTTGGCCTCCCACAAGGGTGGGACGAACGGCCCCCAATAAGACTTCTCACAAAAATACAAAAAACAGTGAAGGGGCAACCTTAGCCACCCGAAACCTACTTTCCTAAAAATCCCCCGGTCCGTTTACGGGCAGCAAAGATGTCGTGGTGGCTCCATCTCCTAATTCTATGGGACGGCGGGGTCCAAATTCACGGGTGATCATCTTTCAAAACCCAGAAAAATAAAAACAGAAGGGGATGAAGAAGAGAAACACCCTAAAAATACTTACGAAGGAAAGCTTGGAAATGAGAGTCGGAAAACGGTAGCACGAAGTTCGCAGCAAGAAATCTCTCTCTAAAGCTCTTTGAAGGTTTGGAAACGGTAAAAAGGGTTTTGAGGTTTAAGGGTTTGATATTTATAAGGCCTACCTATACGGGTTAACCCGTTAACCCGTATTAATTAGCCCACAAATCCAACCTCGGACCCTGAACCGTCTCCAACGTTTGAAAATTCGAAAATTAAAGAAATTTTGCATTTATTGCCCCCCTTAGATGGGCGACATGTACCCCTGTACGTACCACTAACCCGTCTTTTCATCTGCCAAGGGGCCCACCTGTTAACCGGGAGGCACACCATGCAAGGGGCCACGTGTCACTCACTGGTGCCTCCCGAACGTTCCCATAGGCCCATGGGGCCAAGCAACAACCAACAAAAACGCTAACACTGGTGCTCGCCAAAGCGGCGATCCAATCCTACCGAGCTTCTAGTACCTCCTCGCTCACATCATAAATAATCACTCGGAGCTAGGGGCCATTGATGAGCCCGGATCTACTGAATCGGGCCCGCGCTCGGTCTGGTCCAAGGAACCAGTGACGTGGCAGTTCCTAGACCTCTGGGGGGGAAGACCGCGGACAGATAGGCCCTTGAGGTCAAGACCGCGTCCCTCCCCGCATTAATCCTATCAAAGACCGGAAGGATCCTGACCGCTATATTCGTGCCCGCACGACCTGTGACCGTTGGGTCCATGCCCGCAGATTGTATGTCCGCAGGGACCCATGCCCGCAGTAGGCATGACCGCATCAACCGTGCTCGCGTCATATACCTTTGGCTGCGGCCACAATGTTGACCGGGGCACATGTCTGCCTCCCGGTTAATATCAAGCCTTGCGAGCAAGTTAGCTTGCGCTCGACAAAGCCACTTGCCGGCTCCCCATCACGCATTCAATGCGGCTCGCCTGCGCCTACTATTCCATTTAATGCTCCAAGCCTGGCTACACGGCTCATGTCCCTTTCGGCCATGTCCCCCGGACGATCAATGTTCCCTCCCTGACAGGACCAATTAGATGCGAACACGTGTAGCTGGTCAAATACCAAAGTGCCCCCTAGGGCTGATCTCATTGCTGATCTCATTGCTTACCTCAACAAGCACCATTGCATTGCCTATAAATAGAAGGCCTTTACCCCCTTGGGCAAGGTAAGTTCCAAATATATTGAGTAAGCCATATTACTCTAAACCCTAAACACACACACACTCCAAGGTATTCAAAGCCTTATTATCTCAGTATTCTTACTCTCACACCCGAGGGCCTGAGTTGGAGTAATATCCAACTTTGACCTTAACGGTGCTTATTTGTGTTGTGATCTAGGTACCAACAAACCACCTAAAATATCCTAGCCAGATATCCTCGAACCGCTCCTGACCCTGAACAGCTTGGCGTCATCAGGAGCATAAACGGGATGCGCTTCCTAATGCTTAATCTTTTGATAGTGGAGCAAATCTTCGTGATAGTTTTTTTGCAGTATATCATTAGTTCATTATCAGAACTATTTGTCTGGATCATCAGGGTGAATATGGAGGCTTCATACAAAGGGAATGTTAAAAGAAATCCAATGGGGTGTTATGATATTAAAGGGTTGATATGTCATTTTGATTGATGGTATTTTCTTAAGAACTGACATTGCGGGGGTATTTAGTTGCGGATGTAAATAATAATTCTCATAAATTAATTAGTTTATCATTTGGATAATCAGTTTATTTTATTTTCTTTATTTTTTTAATTAAAGATCAATCAAACCAATCTTTAAAAAAGTGAGACTATCTTATGAAATAGCACAACCGAAAGTGTAATTGAAGAGTTTAAAAAAAAAAAGAGAGAGAGAAAACTAGAGTTTATTAAAGCTTTAAAAATTAAAAAGATAGGCTTTGACAAGACATTTAGGACTCTTTGGTAGTCAAGTGGGATTAGCCCGTATTAATAGGGAGGAGATTGTTAATCCTATGATTAATAATGAGGCTTCCTAATAATCCTGATTAAAAATATAAATTTTTGTTTGGTAGAATCACATAAAACAAGACAATGTTCTTTTAAAGATCAAATTACCCGTACAATTATAAAGAGACAATCAAGAGCAAAATTAAAGAAAAATAGCACTTTTTTTTTTTTTTCTAAATTGACAACATGTTAACATTTTGTACAGAGAAAATTAAATATGAAAAGTTAAAAGTAATTTAATAATTGACATATAGTGGTTGCTTGATGGTTAGAGGCGGTAGCATGTAAGGATAGAAGAGCGGCTAGAAGGGGAAGACAATTGATGTCGGTGAAAGATGGAGTGGGGCCGCTAGGTTTAGGTTTGGAAATAGAAGGGGGGGGGGGGGAGAATATATAGGAGATGCACCATAATAAGAGGGAGTCTCCTGTGAGAGACTATGATCCGTCTCATGGTGAGACGGCCGACCCACGATCCACGTGACCCGCCACGCGCTGGCTTTATAAGTAAATTTTTTTTTTTTTTTTTTTTTTTTTTTAAAAATTTTTTTTTTTCTGAGAAAAAGTAATAGTTACCATCTCTTAAAGTAATAGTTTGTATACCTTAAAGTAATAGTTCGTATACATTAAAGTAATACATATATACAGAAAAGTAATAGTGTTTTTCCCTAAGTTTTCTATGTATTACTTTAAGTAATAGTTTTTCCCTAACTCATGTATATGAATGTAATAGTTTATACAAGTAAATGTAACACTTTGATATATGAAATTGTAACATATTTCTATAGATAATGTAATACTTTTACATGAAAACATATATACCTATACATATGTGTTACAATTATGTACAAATACTATTATATATAAATAACACGTTTGTTACATTTTAGTTATAATAAGTATTACTTTTGCCAAACGAAGAAAACATAGAAAAAAACATTATTACTTTTCTGTATATATGTATTACTTTAATGTATACAAACTATTACTTTAATGTATACAAACTATTACTTTAATGTATACAAACTATTACTTTATGTTGGCTGAAGGATTGGACTTAAGGCAAATGTGGGCTTGGGCGACCGCCCATTCCAGCTTGAGCGACCGCCCATATGCAAAAAGCTTGGCAGGAGGCGCGGGTTGGCTTTGTTGGGCGGGTAATGGAGCGGGTTTCGGGTCATTCCGACCCGTCTCATGGGTGAGACGGGTTTGCCTGTTCTCACCCAAGTTTTTGTCCCATAATAATGGTTGCACTAAAGTTGTACTCCCTCCTTTTCTAAATATTTATCCCATTTGACTTTTTTGTTGAACTTTGACCACAAATTTATAAGAGATTAATCATGTTCATGAAATTCTAAAAGTTGTTGTTGATAATATTATTAATGGTGAATCAATAGAAATTTTTAAAATTTCATGAACATAATTAAATTGTCATATATTTGTGGTCAAAGTTTAACTAAAAGTCAAATGGAACAAACATTTTGAAACGGAGGGAGTATAATAACAAGATATTGTGAGTATGAAAAGTGGGGTGAGCTGTTAGTGGGGTATAAAATAATATATGGGACAGTTGTTACGAGTATAAGTGAGTCTCATTAATTAAAAATATAAGACTTTCCATTTTGGGCTTTACTTACTATTAAAATGAAAATTAGTCTAATTTGAAATGGAACAAGTGGGCGTATAAAGTATTCACGTCATCTAAAAAAATTAACTAATATTTATGACATACATAAAAGAAAAATAAAAATTTAATTTGAATTTATTGTTAAAGATGGTAGTTATATTTTATTTGTATATTATTTCTCTTCTAGTGAATGAAAACATAAAACATGTCAAAATAGATCATATATTTATTTTTATTTTAATTAAATTATTATTTAAAATTATTTATATTTAATTATTAAAAATATTTAATTAGTTAATAATATTTAATTGTAAATAAAAGTAACAATATAAAAATTATAATTTGATTTTAATATCTAACATTGGAGATGCTATCAGGGACTTTTTAAATAAGTATCAAAATTGATTGTGATACCTAGATGAAAATTTAGTACCCTATAAATAGTGCTTCATATGTATTAAAATTTGATTTTGATAATTATAACTTAACACTCCGTTGTAAATTACCTAATCGCAACTCCGACTTAAAACGCCATCAGAAAAATAAACACGAAATTGATCCTTGTTTCTAACACCTCTTGTGGACCCAAGAACAAGTATTAATTTAAAGTATTAATCACCACAACAAAAATATTACCGTCTTTAATTAATTAATACCCAAGAAAATGGTTCAAGGGTGTGAAAAGAGAAATTACTCCGCAAATTAAGTTCAAACAGTCAACTCATGTACTTGTTGATGAGTTGACTTTGACTCATCATCATCATCTATGCTATAATGGAGGTTTGTTCTGTTTACATTTGCAGAAATCTCTGTTTGGAGATGAGAACAATAGGTATGGTATGTGTTTGGTGTCACGTTTAACTGGAACCTTAACCCGAATAAGAAGTCCACTTCTAGAAGGTTCATTTCTGCTGTGCTGATTCCTCCAATTTTGGCATAGTATGCGTTGTTGTAATATCTGAAAATTTTACAAATACAATGTAGAAAATATTTAATTAAAAAATTGACAATATTTTGCATAAATAAATAAACATCAAAAAAGGCCATGAAAGGTTTGTCACAAGATCTTTATCAAAATTCTATCAACTTAACAAAATAATAAAATAAAATCAATTTATAACGTATGCTCTCTCCATCCGAAAAAAATAATTTTATTTTTGAGATCAACTAAATTAAACTTTGCATGGCTACGTAGTCAGCACACAGACATACTAAACACAAATAATTTAGGTTCATATGGCTTACCACAGACCTACCTAAAAGTTCATGAATGTTATTGATGCTCAAAGTTAGTTTTGTAGGCTTATATATCAAAATTCAAATTCAAATCTTTTTGATATACTCTCTCAGTCCCACGTTAGTTAGACGTATTTCCTTTTTTATCCGTTCTACGTGAGTATACACTATTCAAAATGACAATTTTTTTATTATTTTATATTCAATGAGATTCACTTGTCATACTTACAAAAATAATTCACTTACTATTTCTCTCACTCATTCGCTTCTTATTTTATTTTTCATATTTACAACACCTTCTCTACTAATTCTCTCTCCTTTTATTATACTATTATTTCTTAGTTAATGTACCCAAATTTTAGTCCACATTCACGTGAGATAAGACGGAGAGAGTATGAAATAGGAATCATGATAATTTTAGGATGTGGGTGAATAAAGCACAAAACAATCATCTTGTTGTGAAACAATCCCAATTTCCTCGACTATGGTCATTATTTTTTAAGGGAAGGGACAAATAAAATTAAAATTTATTAAATTAAAAGAACATAATCGAATCTTGGGTTTTTGTTTAGTCGTATATTTTGAGTTCACAGGTAATGTCTTCGTGGTAATGGACAGATAAGAAACAACTTCATCTTAGGTGGCTTTTGTCTTCTAAAAACAGTTGGTTTCCACATGCCTGTCCTCAACACTATGGCACTTGCATGTTGTTTCTTTAAAATTGTAATTTTGGGCATTAAGGTTAAATTCTCAAATTTTATTCTCTTTCAGTTTTATATTAATAAGTACTGTGTCACATTAATTTTTTTTTATTCGTCCTAAAATATGCTTTCCAGTCTCATCTGAAAAGGCACAATATTGATATTATACAAGAATTAAAAAGAATTAAAGAGAGAATATAGTAAAGTAAGAGTTATGAGTATGAAAAGTGATATAAGAGAGAGAATGTAGTGTATGAAATAGTAAGTGGATAGTTATTTTGAGTATGATAAGTGGGTTTCACACAATGGGGGATCTACACCATAGGCTTCACTAGACACCACTTTACATACATAAATATAATAGGCTTCACTAAGCGCGAAACATTTGGTGTTGCATGTTTTTTAAAACAGGTCAAAACGACGTCGTTTTGCTAAATTTTTTTTGATTGCCTAGGCAACCCCATGCACTATTGTAGATTCGCCCATGGTTCTACAAATAAATGAGTATTGAAAAGTTTCATTTTGGAGTGTGCATTTTTAAATGGAATACCCAAAATGAAAATTTGTGTATTTTCGGATGAGAACGAGGAAATATAACCTTTCTAAAATTAAAAAAAAAAACAGTATTAATGCCAATTTAATATGGTAAAAAACAAGTAAAAACATATAAAGAGAAAAAAAATTAACATATCAATTAAAACACTTATTATTATGAAAATGGTTAAAATAATATGCAATCTATTATCTATGCACCCTCAAATTTTAATTTTCTTTTAGTAGGGGGGTGGCCGTGGGTTTAACGTTTAATGTCTACAACTCTCTATTTTCCGAATATATATCGCTCTTTTTTTTTTTTTTTCAATCCCTAAAATATGTGTTGCAATTCTAAATTAAGAATTATTTTCGGTTGAATTTTACCATGGTATTAATGGACAAACAAATAAAATACATAAAAAACAAAAATGAACAATTCATTACATTTATTTACAATGAGATGGAGATGTTATATTACCGCTGCTACTGAATTATGATTATAAGACATCATATCATAAGTATTTTTTATTTATTTTTATAAAACCATTATAAGACATCATATAAAAACATTAACAATCGAAAATAAAAATCATCTCGAAAAATCCACGTAGATTTCCAACAAATCATGCATATTATCAATTTTCGATGATTAAAACCAAAATAAAAATATTAAAAACACAAACAAAACTTACATATCGTCCATGAACTTAGCAGAAACCAAGACACTGGTGATCAACAGCCGATGAACATTGAAAGAATTGATTGGCAAATACGCCTGTTTCTGCGCAAACCGATCAAGATAAACGTACGCCACCACAAAACACGACGGGCTACAATGCGCATACTTAAAGATCCTCTCCAGGTAGCTTTGAATCGATATCGTAGGCCGAGTTAACCCATGAAAAACTGAGATTTTCTCTGTATCTAATCTACGGTTAAGATCGTTGGATTCGGCCACCCTTTGAAGGAGATGAGAGAGATAAGTTATCACTTTCGGCATGAGTTCAAGCTCTGCCGCCATTGATGGAGAAAATGGAAGGTTTTTAAGCTTGGGGGATATATTTGAGGGTTGAATATATATTTATAGTATGGTTTTTTGAAGGGTATATTTTGTAACGTGCTAACGCGGTTGATATTGTGAGTTGGAATGAGCTGGTTAATTGTTAAGGACAAGTGTGGATCTATCCTTTTATTTTATGACAATTATGTCCAGATTTATGTCCAGAGTGGACTTGGCTTGCTTTAGATTTCATACAAGTCATTTTAGATTTGGGGTGGTAAATTAAAGTGAATATTAATTATTTTGTTAGTAATTTGAAACATAATTTACTGTTTTAAGTGGGTTTAGCCCCCGACTTTGGACTGTAAAATAGTTGTAATTTGAAGGGTATGTTTGTCTTTTAAAACACTCCTGACACCTCTAAATTCATTTATTTACATGAGACATAATTTTAGTTGTCGGGTGTTGAATTACTGTACAATATTTGGATTACGAAAAAACCAAGTACTTTTAAAGTTGGATGTTTGTAACATAAACATCAATCCAATAGTTATCTAAAGCTAAAAATATTAGAGTTAATCTAGTGACATTGAAGCTAATTTAGGACTAAAAGTAATGGATTTAAATAACTTAAAATAGTGATGAAAATTATTAAAGTTAATCAAGTGTCTGGTGGATCGAGTTATATCTTGCTAAATAAGGAAAAGACATCTACGGGTTTTGCTAATGATTCACATACAGATATAAATAAGATACACTCCCCGTCCCATTTTAATATTATTAATTAAAAAATAAAATATTGTGAGTATAAAAAAAGTAAGAAAAAAAGTTGGTAGGAAATATTAAGCGTGTTGTTTGTAAGTGTAGCAAGTGAGTCTTGTTATTCATTTTAAAAAATAAAGCAGCTAAGACAGAATAAAAAAAAGTAAGAATCTTAAATCGGGGCGGAGAGAATAGTATGTATTACTACCTCCACCTCCGTTCCAAATTTCAAAATGTATGATAAAAAATATTTTTTTAATTTCAAACAAATTTGAAATTTGTTTGACCATTTATTTTGAAATGAAGAAAATAGTATTTTTTTTACATAATTCATCTCATAATAAATATCATATTTTCGTAAAGTCATCCAAAGAAAATAAATACATTTATTAAATATCGCGTGGAAAATAAATAGGTTTTGTAGAAATTAATTAAGGGACAATTTAATTTGAGTTGATGCAATGAATATTAGTTCCACTTTTTAGCAAGTGATCCCAATAAATATTCTTATTGCTTTTCACTTGTTGAACCATCATCTGTCTGGTGACAGCTTGTTCCATGGATATGAACAATTAAAAGATAACTGATTTTGTGCTGATCATTATTAACTTCCTCCAAATATCTCTCAAAAATAAAATAAAATAAAATTAATATTAACTTCCTACAAAGGCAATCTTGCATGTAATAAACAAATTAAATGGACTACATGTAATTATCTGATTTCAAAAATCACAACTCATTCATCATAAATCAAACTCATTTATTTAACATCAATATGTTCATAGCCAGCTTGATAAAATTTCCGTTAAATTATTAAAATGATAAACTTTACATAAATTCATGATTAAAATATGATATATTTTTGGGAAAAGGTTGTTAAGAAATTTGCACCCAAACAATCAGAATAAAGAAGCAAAATAAGTAAAAGAATCACGCAGAAAAACACAAGATCTATTAACCCAGTTTCGTCCGTGTATTGGACTATGTCTGAGAGTGATAACAAGCCAATATTATTCTTAATAATATCTCTATGTTGCGTTACTAAGATGTGTTCTAGCCGGAACTATGTTTATACGGGTGTATAATCAGAAATTCTAAACTTATTTTGAGTAGAAATTCCATCTAAAAATGAAACAAAATATTGTTGAAATTGGTAATATGCACCCCAGCTCATTGGCCGCATAGCACCTGCCTATGGTGGCGGGGCCAAAAAAGTTTATAAGCGGATGCAAGATTATTGGACTATGAAATACTACCTCCGTCCCGGCCGAAGTGTTCCAACTTTCTATTTTGGGCGTCCCATTTAAAATGTCTCATACCAAAAAAAGGAAAGTTTTTCACTATTCCACCCACTCATTCTCTCTCCTACTTTACTTTTACACTCACAACATTCTCTCTCCTAACTATTTATCTCACTCATTCTCTCTCCTATTTAATTTTTCATACTCACAACATTTAAACTTTTCTCTTTCTTAAATCACTTTCCTTAATTCTCGTACAATTGTCCTTTTCGGACACTTCGACGGGAACGGAGGGAGTATTGTAATTTAATAGTTAAATATGGTTTAAAGGGTTCAAAAATATAATATAGTGTTATTTTTTCTTAGTAGGAGGTAAAACATTAATTAAAAGGTAAAAGACAATATTTTAAAAAGGGATTTTTACCAATAAGTCCTTGTTAGAAGGTGAAATTTATAAAAAAAAAACACCACATTTCATATTCTACCTTAGGGTCCATAGCTTGAAAATCATTTTACCAATAAACCCCTAGCCTCTTTTAAAATATTTCATACCAATTTAAATGACGAAACTGCCCTCTTCCTCGCTCATTCTCTTCTCTCTCTAATCGCAACTCCTTTCTCTCTCTAATCGCAATTCGCGTTCAACATCTCCGACAATCATCAAAAAAAGAGGCTCAATATTCCAAGCGTGTCCTGATCCGGTCAATCCTTGGCCCCCCCGACGGTGGATTTGGTCTTGCCGTCCAGACGGAGACGTCTCCATGGACGCCAAAACCAACAGGTCTCAATACAGAACTCGACTAAGAGGAATTGATTGAAAAGAAACAGTAATAAACGGATAAATTGATATGAATTTGGCTGCATTAAGATACCAGCCATGTATGTATTATTATATACTGTGAGTGGGAGTTACACCCTATGTAAATACATGAATCATCAAATCCTGAGTACATGAAAGTTAAAGAACAGATACATGATAAGAATGAATGTACATATGGTAATTAATATTAAGATAAGTCTTGTCTAACATTATGTCTATCACGCCCCCGCAAGATGGACGTTCCTTGGACAAGTCCAATCTTGGACATGAGGAAATGAAACCGAGAACGAGAAAGCGGTTTGGTAAGGGCATCAGCGAGTTGGTATCCGCCGGAGATGTGCTGGACTCGTAGATTTCCAAGTTGTATCTGCTCTCGAACAAAGTGAAAAGATAAGGTGATGTGCTTCATCCGAGAGTGAAAGACAGGATTGGCAGAATAGTGAGTGGCTCCAAGGTTGTCACAGTATATGACCGGGGGATGAGGAATGGGAAAGTGAAGCTCAGAGAGAAGGTTCTTAATCCATAAGATCTCGGCAGTAGCATCAGCCACGGCTCTAAATTCAGCCTCGGTAGAGGAACGAGCAAGAGTTCGTTGCTTCTTAGAGGACCAAGCAATGAGATTGCGACCCAGATAAATAAGAAAACCAGAGGTGGAAACATAATCATTTTTGACGCCTGCCCAGTCGGCATCACAAAAGGCGTGGAGATTAGGTGTGGTGTTACGAAACAGTTGAATACCCATAGTGAGAGTACATTGAAGGTAACGAAGAATTCATTTCAATGAAGCCCAGTGATTTTCTTGGGGGTTTTGCATGAATTGTGCAAGTTTGTTGACATAAAAGGAAATGTCAGGACGAGTGATAGAGAGGTATTGAAGGGCACCAATGATGGCACGATAGTCGGTGGGGTTAGAGATAGGGGAGGAATGAGAAGAAGTAAGGGGCGGGTAGGTGGGCATAGGTGTGGGTGATGGTTTCGAGTAAATCATGTTGTGGCGGCTAAGAAGATCGTGGATGTATTTAGTTTGAGAAAGGAGGAGTCCGTGGTGGTTTGGTGTGACTTCAATGCCAAGGAAGTAGGAGAGTGGTCCAAGATCCTTTAGGGAGAAACGGGAGGCAAGACTGGATATAAAGGAAGCAAGAAATGTAGAGGACGGACCAGTGACAATTATGTCATCGACATAGACTAGAAGGTATAAATGGTGGGAATTTTTATTGAATATAAAAAGAGAGGGATCAGATAAGGAGGGATGAAAACCATATGAGATGAGGTAGTTTTTGAGTTCGGTGTACCAAGCCCGTGGGGCTTGTTTCAAACCGTAAATGGCTTTAGAGAGGCGGCAGACATAGGAGGGAGAAGTAGAGTTAATAAAGCCAGGAGGTTGTGTCATATAAACAGTTTCTTGGAGTGTGCCTTGAAGAAAGGCATTGTTAATATCGAGTTGTCGAAGAGACCAACCTTGACTGAGAGCAAGAGAGAGAAGAAGACGGACAGTAACAGGTTTTACCACTGGACTGAAGGTGTCAGAATAATCAACACCAGGTTGTTGATGGAACCCTTTAGCTACAAGTCGGACTTTATACTTTTGGATGGTGTTGTCGGGATTGTATTTTATTCGAAAGACCCATTTGCAACCGACAATATTGTGGGCTTCACTGGCTGGAACAAGAGACCAAGTGTTATTTCGGGTGAGAGCATTTATTTCATCGAGCATAGCGGCATGCCATTGTGGAGAGGCAAGTGCTTGTTTAGTGGTGGTGGGTAGGCTAGTGGGGGAAGTGAGGGTGGCAAGGTTAGCATATTTGGGGTTGGGTTTGATTATGTTATTTGTAAGTCTAGTGACAATGGTTCGGACTGGAGGAGGAGGACCAGAGGGAGTGGAAGAGCTGGTGTTAGTAGGATGGACAGAGGGAGTGGAAGTGCTGGTGTTGGTAGGCTGGACAGAGGGAGCAGGTTCAGACGGAGTAGGGAGAGGGTTGTCTGATGTAATGGGTGGACTGTGGGAGGCAGCTGTAGTGTTTTGTTGAGATGGAGAAGTATTTTTTGTTGGGATGGAGAAGCATTTTGTAAAGGGGTAGTAGGTGCTGGGCTTGGGGCAGTTTGTTATGGGGTAGGGGCTGGGATATTTGGGGGTTAGTAGATGAGGCAGAAGGTGAATTAGGTGTTGGGGAGGGTGTGGGAGTGGTGGCGACAGGAGATGGGAGTGGGGTTGAAGGAGGACACCATTCTGTGGGAGTTAATGGGGACGGAGTTGGTGTAGTATTGGTGAGAGAAGGGTAGGGAAACTCAGATTCTATGAATTTAACATGGCGAGAGGTATAGACGCGGTAGGTGGCAGGGTCGAGGCAGTAGTAAGCGCTTTGTGTGGGTGAACAACCAACAAAAATAGAGGGAGTGGATTTGGGAGCGAGTTTATGGGGTGAGTAGGGTCGTAACCACGGATAACATAGACAACCAAATGAGCGGAGTTTTGAGTAGTTGGGGGGTATTTAAAGAGACGAACAAAGGGAGAGTCATTTTGTAGATTTGATGTGGGAAGACGATTTATTAAATAAGTGGCGGTGGTGAATGCATAGGGCCATAGAGTAAGAGGAAGATTGGCATGAGAGAGAAGGGCAAGACCCGTTTCGACAATATATCGGTGTCGTCTTTCAACAAGACCATTGTGTTCCGGAGTGTGAGGAGGGGATGTGAGATGAGATATGCCAGATTGAAGAAGAGAAGGAGTGATTTTAATATATTCACCCCCATTATCAGAGTAGGAAAGTGTCAGATTTTTGTTTTAGGGGGTAGAGCCATGTGTATTTTGTTAAATGATCGACAAATATGACGTAATATTTGAAGTTGTCGTGAGATAAGATTGGAGAGGTCCAAACATCCGAAAAAATGATGTCTAAAGGGGCATAAGAAATAAGAGTAGAAGTAGAGAATGACAATTTATGACTTTTATTGATGTTATAAGCATTACATGTAGAAAAAGGACTAACAGAAATAGGTAAAGAAAATTGTTTTTGTAAAATGGAAATAATAGGAGCAGCTGGATGACCGAGTCGATGGTGCCATGAGTAGAGAGAATTGATGGTGCTGGAGTTTACTTGAACTGAAGACGGAGACCATAGATAAACTCCACAGTCAAGGGTGCGGTGAAGGAGAACGTGGTTGGTCGAGCGAGCCTTAATAAGAAAGGAAGAGTTAGATAATTCAGCAATTGCATCATTATCACGACAAAATTGAGAAATTGAAAGTTTATTTTTGGAGATAAGAGGGACATGGAGAAATTATTAAAGAGAAGAGTAGAGTGAGAAGAGGGAAGAGTGAAGGAACCTATAGCAGAGATCGGGAGAGAAGAACCATCACCAATGATTACATCGTCACTACCATCATACGGACGATGAAGGGAGAGATTTGAGAGGTCATTAGTAATATGGTGGGTGGCACCACTATCGGCTAGCCATGAAGTGGGTCTATTGTAAGATGCTGCTCGGGCTGTGTTGGCTTGGGGCCGAGGAGAGGTGGTGTTGGGGTTGGGGCAGGTGATTCGATTGTTTTGTATGGGGGGTGGAAAGATGACATTGGGATACTCTTTCTTGAAGCGACGACACTCGGATATTACATGGCCAGTGATATGACAATATTGGCACTTCCCTTTGAAGGTAGTTGGGGTGGAGGAGGAGGGAGGTATGTTAGGTGTGGGTAAGAGGGGAGTAGATGGGTGAGAGATGGTAGGGTTTGAATTTTGAGGTTTAATTCATGGTTAATGAGTTTCTGATGGAGGCTCTCAAAGGATATGGGTGTATCTCTGGCACGGATAGAGCCAATGACCGATTTGAAAGAATCGTAGTCAAGACCTTTTAAGACTTTATCTATGACATCCTCGGAGTCCATAGGTTTCTGAGAAGGGCAAGTTTATCTGTGACAGATTTGACAGAGTGCATATAGTCTGAAATGGATTGGGTTGTTTTGGTGAGTGAGTCTAGGTGATCTTTTAACTGAAGAATGTGACCACGAGAAGGGTTGGCGTATGTGGTTTTGAGGATGGTCCAAGCTTCATGGGAGGTCTTGGCTTGATGAACTAAAGGAGCAACAGATGGGTCAAGAGTGCCAATCATAGCACCGAGGATCAAGCGGTCTTGGCGATGCCAAGTGGTGGCAGCTGGGTTAACTTTTTCAGTGTTGTCATCTGCTTTGGTGGTGTCGGCAGGTGGGGGGTGGCTGCCATCAACAAATTTGAGCAAGTCGAGTCCGAACAGGATGGATGTAACTTGGGATGCCCAAGTGAGATATGTGAGAGGGGTTAGAGTCTTGCATTGTGAGAGATTGACAAGGAGAATAAGATTGTTTGGCTCGACAGGATTAGGAACTGTGAGGGAGGACATAGTGGTTGCCGGCAGATTTGGAAGTGTGCAGCGGAGGAAGGAGGCGGAAAAAAATAGGGTTGTGGGTGTCTAGAGTTGGATCGTGTATTGCTCTAATACCATGAAAAGAAACAGTAATAAACGAATAGATTGATATGAATTTGGCTACATTAAGATACCAGCCATGTATGTATTATTATATACTGTGAGTGGGAGTTACACCCTATGTAAATGCATGAATCATCAAATCCTGAGTATATGGAAGTTAATGAATAGATACATGATAAGAATGAATGTACATATGGTAATTAATATTAAGATAAGTCTTGTCTAACATTATGTCTATCATTTATGAGCGCCCTCGAAGAAGCCTCCAACAAGTACCCTTCACTCATCGGTAAAGCTGCTCTGATTGGCCGACCCACTGGAGATGTTAAGTAGGAGGCTAAAAGTTGTAAATTATGGCTCTCAAAGTCCACCATGGTTGCTTACTTGCTTCTTCTATTTCCCCTGGTTCCCTTGTTTCTGTAAGTTACAGTTTCCCCTTTCCCTCAATCATTGATTTTGCAAAATAAAATACACTAATAATATTTATGTCCTAAAATGATGTCATTTTACTGTAAAATTGTTTAAATTCACATCTGCTATGTGCCATGTTCTATTTTGTAAATGCAATGGAGCAAATTTGAAAATTTTTTGGTTATTCATTTTGGGACGGAGGGTGCACTAAATTTCTTAACTTACAACTTCCTTAATTTTTGGAAAAACTATTGATAATTGACCCTCATTTGGTGGTGGAAGGAGTATTATTTTTGTGGGTTCATATTTTGATCTTTATTCATGTTTTTTCTAGCTCATATTCAATTGTCTCGCTAATTATCTTATGCTATATTTTGATTTTTATTCAGAGTTGACAAAGCCTCTTGTATATAGTCCATAGATTGATTATTCTAGGTGATGACTCATCTAGTAATTGTTTGACAGGTATCTCTTGCCTCTTCAAGAAATTTTAATTCAAGTCATGCTCCTCTCAGTTCGTTGATGGGAGAATGCGCTAGACATTTTGGGTTAAGTTCCGATGATAAGATGGTTCATGAAGTGGGAACCTATTTTATTCTAGCGACAATTTTCCCTTCTTGTAAGGTTTGAAGGACAATTATGTCTCACATTCCTCTCTCTATACCACTCAGAAGTGATGCTATCTTAATACTTTAATTGAAATAGACCCTCTGCATTTATGTATGTCTGGATCTTGCCATGAGTTTTAGCATCTAGAGTGTTATACTAGAGAAAATTGTTGCCATGACAGTCATTCATACACTTGTCTACAATCCATTTAAATGATTAAGTTGATTGTACCATGAAAATGATATTTAACAATAAATTTTAATAGGTGAGTCAATTTTTTTGACACTAAATTTTCCATAGAAGGTGATAGCTTAAACTGTACTTTGATTTCTATTGCGGAAGGAACTCATTCTTGTTTGGATGAAGTTGATTTAAAATTGCAGAGGGGTGGGGTTATCAATTTTGGTTGTTGATGGGACACAAATATAAGTCAGATCTTGATCAGTATTCACATATTATGTCATTTCAAGAAAACTGAAGCACCACATATTATGCCATAGAAGCCGAAGTGTTATTGGCTTCTTATGACAGTCTGAGGAGGATAAAGGATTTTGATAATGGATATGGCGGATGCAGCCACTCTCTTAGAGGTGAAACTTTTCTACCAATGATGCATTATGCTAGGCTCATAACACTTTTATATAACTGTGAAATAGAACAACAATGAGGTCAATTTCTCAGTTATGATTGTTGAGGTCAATTTCTGTTGTGCACAACTGTGAGGTCAATTTCTCAGTTATAGTTATGAGTGTTATTTTTGTGTCATTCCTTTAGGACAACTGTAGAACAAGTTTCACGGTTGTTAGGTTTAATGTAAATAACCATGTCATGATTTTCACAGTTATTGTGCCTAACTGTGAATTCCATTTCACAGTTATTTTTATTTCATTCCTTTAGGACAACTGTAGAACAAGTTTCACGGTTGTTGGGTTTGATGTAAATAACTGTGTAATGATTTTCACAGTTATTGTGCATAATTGTGAATTCCATTTCATAGTTATTTTTATGTCATTCATTTAGGACAACTGTAGAACAAGTTTCACGGTTGTTGGGTTTGATGTAAATAACCGTGTAATGATTTTCACAGTTATTGTGCATAATTGTGTGATAGATTTGCACATTTCCAAGCTGAGAATTATGTTTGTGCACAACTGTGAGGTCAATTTCTCAGTTATAGTTATGAGTATTATTTTTGTACCATTCCTTTAGGACAACTGTAGAACAAGTTTCACGGTTGTTGGGTTTAATGTAAATAAATGTGTAATCATTTTCACAGTTATTGTGCATAACTGTGAATTCCATTTCACATTTATTTTTATGTCAATCCTTTAGGACAACTGTGGAAACAAGTTTCACGGTTGTTGGGTTTGATATAAATAACTGTGTACTAATTTTCACAGTTATTGTGCATAACTGTGTTGATTTTCACAGTTATTGTGCATAACTGTGAATTCCATTTCACAGTTATTTTTATGTCATTCCTTTTGGAAAACTGTAGAACAAGTTTCACAGTTGTTGGGTTTGATGTAAATAGCCGTGTAATGATTTTCACAGTTATTGTGCATAATCGTGTGATATATTTCACTGTTTTATGTCATTCTTTTATAGAACAACTGTGAAATCTATTTCACATTTGTTGAAATAAAATTTTATTTTATTTATAAAATTTGAAATATATGATGAGTAAACTTGTTTGATTCGTCTTGGCGATGCGATTAAAACAGTGATTTCAGATAATTTTTTCGACTTTTAGATTTTGAGATATTGCATTTTAAAAATTTAAGAGAAAAAAAAGGAAGAGAGAGAAAAGGAGAGAGAAAGAAAGTAGAAGAAGAAAAACGTAAAGAGAGAGAGAGAGAGAGAGAGAGAGAGATAGAGAGAGAGAAAGTGCTGCTTGGGTGGGCACGTGGGAGGATGCTGCGTTCTTTGGCGCGTGAATGTGGCCGAGGGGTATTTTGGTCCGGCGAAATTTCTGGGACTTATTGGTATGTTTTGAAAATATGTGATTTTATTGATCTTTTTCATTTATCTAAGGGACTTATTGGTCAAAGTCGCTTTTAAAAATTATTTAGTACTAAATCTGTGCATTTTAAAAAATAAAAGAGGGCAATATAATTTCCCCCTTATGTATTGTTGTGCCGCCACTACTATGAGCCCAGGGCGGACCCAAACTCAAAATACAGGGGGTTTACAAATTACATTACCCAAAAACTTCAAAAAAATAATTGTTTTTTATATTACTACCTACATCGATTACAACAAATAAAGAACATATTAAATTTGTCCTTCCGCGTTTTGATACTATGAAACGTTTAATTACATCATCATTTGTAACGCTACAAAACAACTATTTCTCAACAAAATACATAAGACAATCATTTAAAAATTGATCACCAATTCGATTACGTAAATGTGTATTGATAATGTTTATCGCTGAGAAGCATCTTTCCACACTTGATGTTGATACCGGTAAAATCAAAGCAAACGTCAAAAGTCGATACACCAATGGATATGACAAGTATTTTTTATTGTCACTAGCTTTGAACATAAATCACCAAGCCCCTTCAATTCATTAAATTTGTCGTCTGATCGCACATCCATAATATACGTCTCTAGTTGAGTCTCAAGAAACAATAATTCGATCGTAGAGAAGTCATCTGGATAAAAATGAGCCAACTTTATCAACTTTGATTTATCAAAATCAACAAAACTATCACTGTAGCTAATGTGCAAAATAATGAATATAATAAGCAAACGGATTTTCTTTCATAATCAAAGTTTTCAAACCATCGAATTCACCCCTCATATTACTTGCCCCATCATAGCCTTGTTCTCGAAGTTTCATCAAGCTCAAACTCCAATCAGCAAATACACCCTCAATAACAGACTTTAAAGACATAACAGAAGTATTTTTCACATGGACATTACACAAAAATCTTTCTTTCACATTTCCACAAGAGTCAACAAAGCGCAAAAACATAGCCGATTGTTATTTCTTAGATATATCACTAGATTCATCCACCAACAATGAAAAAAAATCACCATTCAACTTCTCAATAGTTTTTTTACTACCTCTTTTCCAAAACATTCAACAATTTCCTTTTATATAAGAGTAGCTATCATTTGACACTTTTCTGATTTAGAATTTCCCAAAACCACCTTGCTAATAGACTCATTTTGTTTATCAATCATTTTAAGCGTTTCAATTAAATTTTCTCTATTCAAAAAAGTTTAGACTCATCGTGAGCACGAGAAGAATGTCATTGATTCAACAATAATCTACAAGAATCAATTGAATAACATAGTTGAATTCGATTTTCCTTTCTCTCAATATCAGATTGTTTATGAAGAGCAACATCAATAGACTGATTTTGTTTCGCTAGGTATTCACTTCTTTAATGAAATATAATGTTTACTATTAACTTCACCAACATGTTTATCTAACTTATTCTTTTTATCCCAACAAGAAAAACCTTCACTTGTAAATGCATTCAATCCCTTATCATTGATGTCATCTCTAAATAAATAACAACAAAAACAATATGCTTTATCTGTCGTAATGCTATATTCCAACCAATTAGCATATTCGTTAAACCAATTTCGATTAAAACGATTCAGTTTATTTCCAACCATATTTTTAGGAAAATCATGGCTGCGAGGTTGACAAGGACCTTTTGTAATATAATGTCTTCTAATATCAACAACTTTATTAGGGTGATATTCATAAATCTTTTTTCTAAGTGCGGGATCCAAAAGTAGACTATTCAAATCAACAAATTATTTAATAGCACTAGCAGAAGATTTCAATGTCATGGGGATAGAATTACTTACCCCAAAACTAGTTACAGCTTCCGTCGATGGTTTTCTTTTCAAGAATCGCTCCATAATCAACAAATAAGAAAAAACCACCAATCCAACAAAAAAAAAATCAATAGCAGCATTAATCAAAAATACTATTTTTTCCATGTGAAATCTCATTTTGAAAAATCCTGGTTCTAAAACCCCAAATTGATTAATAAATCAATAATATGAACCCTAAATGAAATCAGAAATTGAAATCTCAAGAGAAAACCCTAAATAAGAAAGGGATTTTTAACAATAAATCCCTATTAGAGGGTGGAATTTACTAATAAAAACACCACATTTCATATTCTACCTTAGGGTTCATAAGTTGAAATCTATTTTACCAATAAATCCCTATCACATTTTATCATATTTCATAATACCGAAAATTCCCCTGTATATATACGTTAGAATTTGATTAGGTTTTTACGATCTGAAAACGGAAACGAAATCTATCTCTTTCTATGCGCTTGCGCCTACTCCTACGCCATTATCCTTTTCTTCTTTCGATTTCAATTCGAAGTAGATTTCTGTCTTCTCTTGATCTCAATTCGAAGTAGAATCGTATTCGATTTCTTGGTTAAGGCTTCAATTGATTTAGATTTGCACATCTCATATTTTAATTGGTGGAAATTTTATATCTCTACAAAGGTATGTCATATTCGGATTTGATATTGTTGATTTGCTTATTTTTTAGAACGAAATCCATTGTAGCTTGTATTTTCTTGTAATACATTGTGTGTTTATGCTTTTGTAATTGTTTCAATGATCTAGTTATATGATAATCAAATACTGTTAAATGAATTTCTCAGTTGTAATATTTTTTATGTTTCTTTTATGCAGCTGTATTAAATCTCATAGATATAGATACTCTGGTGATGCTTTCAGTTAAGTATGGTGAATTAACTGCAATAGCAAGATTTGCTCAGTTTTCTTCTTATTTCTCAGTTGTTGAGATTGTTAAAGGTGGATGTCATTTAAGTATGGTGAATTGACTGCAATAACACCTAATAATGTCTAGGGTTGTCATATCAGACTTCCTAGTTGTGATGTCTGTGTTGTTGTTCATAGCATTAAACATGTTAAGAAATGGAGAATGTTTCAATTTTTCAATATGATATTCTTTTGACTGCAACTTGATTAGCAGTTTCAGAATTGCTTATATGTTTGAACGGAATGAGAAGGTTTTGGCCCTCTTCACTGATTTTCCCGTTCTTTACTTGTGGAACCCTTTAGTGCCATTCTTTTCTTAGTCATTTATAATCACACAAAAAACAATTGAATGTTTAAAACATAGAGTGAGAGTTACAACCACTACACATTTATACAAACAACTGAGAAATAGAATTCTCAGTTACTGGTCAATAACTCAATGCAAATACTGAGCAAACATTAAACACAAAAATTGTGAAATAGAATTCTCAATTTATAGGTTAAACAGACAGTTGATAAATGAACACATAGTGAGAGTTACAATGTCAAATGTATGAATCAAAACATCTTTCACACACCATTAAATCAAAATCTCACAAGTTCACTCCTAGACATGTAGGACCATCACCGATCTATGTCATCACTGGTAAGTGAACAAGGTGAGAGTTTGTATGTACTTGTGTGTGAGAGGTGAAAAGACCATAAAATGTCAATGTAAAAACACCAACAACTGTTAAATTTGCCTTACAATTGTTCTAAAAGAATGAAATAAATAATTGAGAAATCTACAACACAGTTATAACATAAACAACTCAAATCATGAACAACTGTGAAACCTATAAAACAATAGTGTGAAATAGAAATCACAGTTATTTACACCTAAACAACTGTGAAATACACATCAAAGTTCAAAAATTTATCAATTGTTTAACCAAAATAACTATGAAATTCACATCACAGTTATTCACAAACAATCATAAATAACTGATAAACCATACATACTAACTAGTAAAAGAAATTTATCAATTGTTTAGGAAAAATACCTTGAAAAAACTAATAAATTGACTTCTCAGTTTATAAATGTCAAAATCACTATGAATAAATGAGAAACATACTACACATTCTAAAATCAATACACAGTTATTAAGCTTATATACATGTCAAAACCATTTTACATTTATATACTCCCTCCGTCTCAAAATGTTTGTCCCATTTGACTTTTTTGTTGAACTTTGACCACAAATATATGACAATTTAATTATGTTCATGAAATTCTAAAAATTCCTATTGATTCACCATTAATAATATTATCAACAACAACTTTTAGAATTTCATGAACATGATTAATCTCTCATAAATTTGTGGTCAAAGTTCAACAAAAAAGTCAAATGGGACAAACATTTTGGGATGGAGGGAGTATAACTGTAAAACAAATGTCTCAGTTTATAAATGTGAAAACTATTATACAGTTATTTACATTAAAACAGTGAAATAAACCTCAAAATCCTTGAAGTTTATCAGTTATTTAAACAAAATCCAACAAAAAATAACAAAAACCATAAATCCTAGTTCGCATATTTGGAACAAATCGAGAAATAATCTTATTCAAAAACTGAGAAGTCGACAACAACAATTGAAATAAACTTCAAAATCCTTGAAGTTTATAGGTTATTTAAACAAAATCGACAACAACAGTGAAATAAACTTCAAAATAGGGGAGAATATGAACTGGCGTCGAAGATTACCTTTGATTTCGCGGTTGATTGTGAATAAATGTTAAAGATTACACGGTTGTTGAAGACGAAATTGAAGAGAAATAGTCGAAACAGAGACAAAATTGAAGAGAATCGTCGACGGAGAGATGAAAAGGGAGAGAAAATTTTAGCGCGAATAGAAATGAAATTTCTTCAAAATAGGGGAGAATATGAACTGGCTTCGTCAAGGGAAAATTGGTCAAGGGATTTTTTGGGGGGTTTTCAAAATATCGGTCGTTAAAGGTTGTATTTATTTGTGTGAGGGGTATTTTGGTCAAATCCTCAATAAGATATCCCAAATTACTCAACAATAAAACCCTAAATTGAAATTCCAAAAATTAAAACTTACTAGAATCAGTGATTAAGATCGGAGGCGGAGGTGAAGATGGACTGGTGAAGACGAAGGTGGCTGTCCGATGGACGGCTGAATTGGGTGACAACTGGCAACTGGATTCATGCGGCTTTTCTTTTTTCTCTTTCGCTTTTTTTTTTCTCTCATGTCTCTGTCGTTTTAAGCCTTTTTTTTTAAAGCGTGTCTTCTTTTTTTGCCAAGAGGGTGGGCTGAGATGGTAAGTTGGGGGTGCACTTAATAATTTTCTTTTTTTTTTTTAACATGTCAACAGAAAATTTGGGGGGTTCACAACCACCCCTTTGTGTCTTCCTGTGTCCGCCCCTGTATAAGCCCCAATTATTTGGTCGATGCCACTCCCAAATTGGTATGCACCTCGGTTTCTAGGCCTCATAGTACCTTCTCCTTTAAGTACTTGAACTTGAACTCTAACTCCGACTTTCAAAATTCCTTAATCAATGGAACAAACTATTAGAATGAATGATGATAGATGAAGTCAATCATACAAGGTAGAGAGGAATAATATGAAAGACTCAATTGATTATGATGTTAGAGGTACATATTTATAGGATTTACAATGAGAGGAGGTAATCTCCTAGAAGGTTTCTAGATCTATACAATCTTCCTAATCTAATACAAAGATTAAGTTTTCTAAATTATATATAACAATATATACTTGAATATAATATAATATTATATTCCTAATATGCCCCCGAAAGATGGACGGTCCTTGAATAAGTCCAATCTTGGAGAGTGATGAGATGAACCGGGTTTGATGAAGCGATTGAAGATGGATGTGTTCCCGGACATGTACGTCATTTCTGATGTGATGTGGTTCCTCGCATCCGAGGTGGTGATAGGTTGGTGCATGACTATGTCGGAGACGGTGGGGTTGTGGAGAGGGGTTATGGTTTTGCCAAGGAGATTGAAGGAGGTAAAGAGGGTTTTGGCAGAAGAGTTTTGCCAAGGAGATTGAAGGAGGTAAAGAGGGTTTTGGCAGTAGGGTTTTGCCGAAGGGTTTGAAGGAAGTAACGAGGGTTTCGGCCGGTGAATTTTGCTGAGGGGTTTGAAAATAGAAAAAATTAGGGTTTCGGCCTAAGGGGGGTTTGAGCCGAGGGGTTTGAAAATAGAGAAAAGAAAAAATAAATAGAGAAAAGAAAAAAAATAGGGTTTCGGCCTAAGGGGGGTTTTAGCCGAGGGGTTTGAAAATAGAGAAAAGAAAAAAAATAGGATTTCGACCTAAGGGGGGTTTTAGCTGAGGGGATTGAATATAGAGAAAAGAAAAAAATTTAGGGTTTCGTCCTAAGGGGGGTTTTTAACCGAGGGTTTTGAAAATATGGAAAAGAAAAAAAAACAGGGTTTCGGCCTAGGGGGGTTTTAGCCGAGGGGTTTGAAAATAGAGAAAAGGAAAAAAAAATAGGGTTTCGGCCTAAGGGGGGTTTTAACCGAGGGGATTGAATATAGAGAAAATAATTTTTTTTAGGGTTTTGGCCTAAGGGGGTTTGAGCCGAGGGGTTTGAAAATAGAGAAAAGAAAAAAAAAACAGGATTTCGGCCTAAGGGGGGGGGGGTTTAGCCGAGGGGTTTGAAAATAGAGAAAAGAAAAAAAAAGGATTTCGGACTAAGGGGGGTTTTAGCCGAGGGGATTGAATATAGAGAAAAGAAAAAAAAATTAGGGTTTCGACCTGGGGGGGGGGGGTTGAGCCGAGGGGGATTGAATATAGAGAAATAAAAAAATTAGTGTTTCGGCCTAAGGGGGGGCTTGAGCCGAGGGGATTGAATGGGGGGGGGTTGGTCGTGGGGTTGCTTTGTTGATATATGGAGGGTGTAGATGGAAGATGGGCGGAGGTTTATTTGAGGGTGATGTTTGGGTGGGGCGATGGTGTATGGATGGAGGAGGTTTCGTTGAAAAAAAAGTTAGGGTTTCGGCTAATAGGGTTTAAGCCGAAGGTGTTTGAAGGAGAAGGGTGGGGTTTTGATTGTGGGTAGCGGAAGCAAGGGTGTGGCGGCTTTAGAGTTTTGCCGCTAGGGTTTGGTGGAGAATTAAGTCCTATTATGGATCTTAATGCTCTGATACCATATTAGAATGAATGATGATAGAAGAAGTCAATCATGAAAGACTCAATTGATTATGATGTTAGAGGTACATATTTATAGTGTTTACAATGAGAGGAGGTAATCTCCTAAAAGGTTTCTAGATCTATACAATCTTCCTAATCTAATACAAAGATTACGTTTCCTAAACTATACTCCCTCTGTCCCAAACCTACATACCCATTTTGCCATTTTGGGCGTCCCAAACCTACATACCCCTTTCCTAAAATGGCAAAGAATCTTTACTATTCCCTCCACTCATTCTCTCTCCTATTTTACTTTTATACTCACAACACCAATCAACTTTACTATTCCCTCCACTCATTCTCTCTCCTATTTTACTTTTATACTCACAACACTTTCTCCATTACTCACTTTCCTTAATTCCCACGCCATAACACCAAATGAACATATAGGTTTGGGACGGAGGGAGTATATAACAATATATACTTGAATATAATATAATGATATTATATTCCTAATACAAACAATCTCTTTAGGAATGAAACTGGAAACTTTTATATACAGAAAAAGTTAGAAACTTGAAGCCCTAAATTAACTAATATTTCAGAAGCATAAGGCGATTGCCTTATTGGCCAACACTATAGGACCTAGGACAGTGTGGATGAAGGATATTTTTGTAATATTGATAATGACATGGGGTTTCTTTAATTCTCTCTGCATAAGATATTCAAATATTGGAAAAAATGAAAATTGAATACAAGACGAGAACATGTTTCAATTTTAGTTAGGGGTGTGCTCGGTACGGTTTGGCTCGGTTTTAGGCTAAAACCGTTACTGAACCAAAAGTATTCGATTTCTAATTTTAACAAACCGTCACCACTCGGTTTTAGCTCGGTTCGGTGTAGTCGATTTTCGGCTACGGTAAGTGTCGGTTCGGTAATATTCGGTCTTAAAACCAATCCACCAAAACAACACACATAATTCTCACCTTTGTATCAAAAAAAATTCCCAAAGGGTATTGACAGAAATAGAGATTGAACACACTCCCATCGATTTATATAGATGTTAATAATTGTCAAAATAACAATTCTAATAATTCATACAATTCTGATTTCAAAAAGTAAAATTAAAAATTCATCAAAAATCCAAAAGATGACAAACATGAAAACACATCTTTAGTTCAACTGTTCCAAGTAAATGCAAGGCACCAGCCAAACCTAAACCCAGCTTTAGTTCCTAGTAAATGCAAGGCACCAACCAAACCTAAACCATCACGTGTGTTTGGCACAGCCAAGCCACCAGCTCCAAGTCCTCCTCCAGCAAACATATTCATCAGTGCATCTAGCCCCATGTTGTTTTGTGTTCCTGCATATTGTAGCAAAATAATAAAATGACCAACATTAGAGATGAAAATGGGCCAATGTATAACTGGAGTTCGTACTGATTACTACCTGTAGTACACCAGTCTGAGCATGATCCGTACAACACAATTACATAGATTTAGACCCACATGACTATGAATGCATTCCGTAACATTACATAGATTTAGACTCCTCATTATAAATCTTCAAACATTCTCTAGCTACAGTCCACCTAGATGGAATTTTGAACATTGGATTCAACTCCCAAGAATACTTCTTGAATCCTTCATCATCGACAATACTGAAAGGTCTATTGTCTTTGATACACAATCTAGCAAGTGCTCTTTTGTACTTCTCAACACTAAAAGCATGACTAGCAAGAGAACTACCTTCCCCCTTCCCTATAGGCTTGAAACCTATGGTCGATTGTTTCTTATCTCCCTTCTTCTTTATCAAAATGGGAGACGTGGGACAATAGTATTCTAAATGGCTCTTCAAACCGGATGTACCATTAGCTTTAGATTCACATGCTATTACCACCTTGCAATAAGGACATTTTGCATTTTTTATACCTTTTACATATGTGAAGTGATCCCATACCATTGATCGTCGAGCCCGCGCATGACCCTTCTCGTCAACGGCTTCCTCATTCCCATTTTTTTCTTTCTTGCTTTCATTTCCTCCTTCATTACCATTATGTTCATCAGCTTGCATCTCACGGTTCTCGCTTTGATCCTCAATATCAACATCAATAGGTTCCATCTACAAAAACACAATCATATTTTAGCATATGGAGTAGAACAACAGAGAAATAATAGCAAAATTAACATCAAAATATCATAAACTTTTTATGCTTCACACGTAATTTATTTTGACTAGAGATAAACTAAAGAAAGAAAGGATAATCGATCACCTGTAGAGTTGAGGGGAGGTTTGGAGGGCGTG
The DNA here is from genome assembly GCA_022495995.1 of Adenophora triphylla var. japonica. Lineage (NCBI taxonomy): Eukaryota > Viridiplantae > Streptophyta > Magnoliopsida > Asterales > Campanulaceae > Adenophora > Adenophora triphylla. Next base: position 38,024 of record JAFEMH010000072.1, read on the forward strand.
CTGTGTATGGCCGAGGGAGAGGGGAGGTTTGCTTGCAAGGTAGGAGCGGCGTGTGAGGTTAGAGGAGGAGAGGAGACGGAATGGGAGGCGGTGCAGTCACTGGTCTGCGATGGAGGCGATGACGATTTGCGATCAGCCAATCAAGCGATGGGGGAGGATACGAATAGGCGTCATATTTAATTTGGCTAATTGGCAAAATTAAAGGATATTCTCAAATCTCAAGCGATGTGAGCCTGTGAGCTGTGAGGTTAAAGGGTATTTATTTAATTTGACTAATTGGCTTTGATTTTGATAAGATTTACTAAATCTTATAAATCTTGAAAAGATAATTTTTATTTGTTTAATACATATGAAAATTGAATAGATGTAAAATTATAGTAAATATTATGAACATTTATTATTTAGAAGCATATCGGTACGGTTTGGTGTGAGTAATCGGTGTGAAATCATGTATCCCAAACCGAACCGATAGATTCGGTTTTTCAATATTTCATAAATCGTACCTATCCAATTAACCATTAGTACGGTTTTTCGGGGTCAGTTTTTTCGGTTTTATTCAATTTTTTCGATTTTTCGATTTTTCTGCTCACCCCTAATTTTAGTAGGCATGTGCATGGCATCCATGTGTGCACTTCTCCTTCCCTTGTTGTATCCCATGTGAGCCTCTTTATTTCCTGAATCATAGACAAAATTTAATGAATAATTTTACTCTAAAAACATCTATTGCTACCCTATGATATTTTAATGATTTTTCAATGGAGAATAAAGAGTAAAGATGTTAGAATAGGTAAATATTATGTGGATATAATTAATGATCTTATTGATAATAAACATGGTAATTAGTATCATGACCCCCTGGGTTAAAGATGTTCGTTTTATGTGAATTCTTACGAATAAAGAAAAATCTGATGGCTTTTTTTTAGAAATACAAACCTCATCTTATAGGTGATGGAAAGAATCAGCATGTATAAATTGACTGTGGCGAGACTTTTAGTCTAATGGTTAAATCGGCTACTATTCGTACCGTACTCAATTTGACATTATATAAACGATGGTTAATTCATCAATTGGATGTCAAAAATGTGTTTCTTCATGGGGATCTTAAAAAAAGTTTATATGCATCAACTTTTGGGTTTCAGAGATCGAACTGCTCCGGATCATGTTTGTTTGCTCAAGAAATCACTGTATGAACTTAAACAGGCTCCCCTCGCATGGTATAATAGATTTACTGCTTGCGTGAAATATCCCAGCTTCACCAACAATAAGGTGGATAATTATTTGTTTATTTATTCTTGTGGATCGGCTATGACGTAAATTCTTTTATATGTGGATGGCATTATTCTGATTACTTCTACGAAGGCTCTCCGTCAATCTGTTATGTTATCTCTTGGGTCAGAGTTTGCTACGAAGGATTTAGGTCCTCTCAACTATTTCTTGGGTATAGCAGTCACACAACATAAACATGGTATGTTCTTGTTCCAGAAAAGTATGCCCAGGAAATTGTGGAAAGGGCAAGAAAGTCAAGTTGCAAGCCGTCGTTTGCACCGGTTGACACGAAGGCGAAGCTTAGTGCCCATACTTCACCTCTATATTCGAATGGTACCTTATATAGGAGTCTTAGGGCTCTTCAGTATCTTACGTTTACTAGGCTTTATTACATAAGATGTTCAACAAGTGTGCTTGTTTATGCATTCTCCGCGTGATGAACACATGAATGCACTAAAGCGCATAATTCGGTACATCAAATGTATGTTGGATATGAGGTTACATTTATATCAAGCGCATATTAAAATGTAACACTTTTAAATAAAGAAGAAATATAATCCCATCGCACCGTGAGATGGTCTCACAAAAGTTTTTGTGTGGGGCCTCCCCAAACCCCGGGACCTATAAACTCGTGCCCCAACTGGAGGGTCCCCAAACCAGCTCCTAAAAATTTTAAAACTTTTTGTTTAAATGATTTGAAAGTCGAATAAACTTTTGAAAACAAAAGGACATGACCTCTCTGCTAAGAGGTGATATCAACCTGTTTTAAAACAAACCATAACCTGTTTAGTTTACAACATTACACTGAAAATATTTATAAAACTTTATACATATTTCTTTTCCCCAATTTAATAATAACCACATTTATTCCCAACTCTCAAACAGTACACATACCCTGACAACCCAAAAGACGGTCCAAACTTCTTTCCGGCCTCACCGGTCTGGTCTACCTATCTTAGCTGAAACTAAAAAAAATTAAAGGGAGAAGGGATGAGAAAGAATCTCAGTAAGTTATTATGCATGCAGCAATATGCCATATAAGAATGCAACACATAAACAAGTTGCACAATATCACATTTTGGAAAGCAGTAAACACCTTACGTTACCTGACCTTACCTTTTTCCGTCTGAACAATAAGTCGTACTACTGGGAATACATCATCTTTATTTGTGAACGGCTTAGGCCTATTCACGCCTTACAAGACCCATTTTTCAGGGAACCATGTAAGGTATCAGTATCCTATGAACTTCTTAGGCATATCCATAGTAACTGAGCCCCAAACTGTGGCCACAGTAGGGGAGCGGTCACAGGTATAATGTAATTTGAGCAACTTATGGAACAATTCCTCATAAGTGCTCATATTCCATTATACCCCCAATAATCAGCTGATCTCAACACATTCATATTCATATTCAAGCACATAACAGTTACTTGAAATCAAATCCACACATTGGGATAACAATATATAACATGGTACATTTACTCATGTTTACCAACATATAACATGGTACAATTACTCATGTTTACCAACATATAACATGGTACAATTACTCATGTTTATACCTCACATAGTGTAACATATATATAAGCACTATTGAGTCACAATAATCCACATATGGCAGGTATACTCATGATAAATCCAATGATGTTGTGCAACATATAACTTAACAGTATTGAATAGCAACAATTCAACAACATGGTATTAATACTCCTGTTCAAACCAGTAAAGTAGTGCAACATTTATTTCATGCACTATATAAACCAATATCCAAGAATTTATAATCACATATGCCACAATATAAACCAAGTAACCCATAGTTATCCATGTCGTACTATTGAACTTTTTCTATAAAGGTTTCAGAATTATTTACCAAGTTTTGATTACTTTGGTTTATGTTCAAATCAAGGCTTTCAACCAATTTCAAAGCAAGATTTAAGGACTTTCCAAATACCATTTTGGTCTATTTAAAACGCCATTGTAAAGTGATAATTTTGCTCTAGGATTATAGTTAAGGAAGGACCACATCCGAACTAGATTGCTTAGGTTCCAAGTTGTTTGAAATTTATACCCCAAACCAGTCCTGGGCACGACTCGTGCTCCAGGGTACGAGTCGTGCCAAACTCCTGCACGACTGCCCAAATTCTCACGACTATGTATCACGACTCCAATCTGAGGGTCACGACTCGTACTCCAGGGCACGAGTCGTGCCCAACACCAGAAACTCATGTTCAACTCTGAAACATGAGCCAAGGCAAAGGAAAAACACATTCACTCATCTCCAGCTACTACCAACTCAGTATAACCACTATAAGACATCAGTATAAGAGGTATAAACAGTAAAACATACTTCCTCCCAACCATATAACAAGTTCTACCAACTTTCCAAGCCAAGTAAAAGATTCAACAGTACCCAAAACCATTTCCTATATCATTTTAACCTAGACAACACTGCAATTGCCCAATCTTCCTCCAATTCCTTCCATGCTCATTCCAACTTACCTAAAATGATTCTAGAATTCCCAGCACCCATTAAAATAACAATTTCATCATTCTCAACCTAATTCTCAAGGCCATGACATTCAAGTACTCTCATTCAACCCAACTTCACTAGATATGTATTTAGAATATAATGATACTCCCTTCATGCCATGTATCTCTCCTAGGACATCATATAACATCTATACCCACAATTCAACTCACAACGGCAATAGTATTGCTATATTAACCACACCAACCACCCAAGTTCTTTCCATTTCCAAACCCCAAGCTTTCCTTTCCATTTCTCAAGTCATATGAATTGACTAAAATTTCAACAACCATGTATGTACATAATGCCATCATGTATGCTTACACTTTATCATTTTCAAGCAAACTCTTATCCTATTCAATTTAAACAATTCATTTTCCTTTTGATTCTTACAACCCAAATAAATTTCGAAAATTATCAAAAGCCAAATATTTTGGTTCCATAATACAAAGTATCATTTATAACACATAATATCACCATTTAACTTAATATGAACAACTATTTGAAAGGAATAATAATAACTTATCCAAAAATATGCCGAAATAAAAAGACAATCTGATCGGCTCTAAATGTTCTTCTCGTCTCCCTGATCGCTTTGCCGCAGACGGATCTCAAAACAGACTAACGGTTGATTTTTAAGAATTTTGGAAAGATAATAAATAAAAAGGATTTTTGAAACGGATGGAGGAAGGATTTTCTCTTTCTCTCCCGCGGTCTCTAGAATACCGTGGAATGCCCAAGAAGGAGATATATATATACTCCTTTCGTCCCGCCCGAAGAGGCGAGGTTTTTGTCTTGCAAGAGAATTAAGAAAAGTGATGTAGAAAAGAGAAAAAATGTATAAGAAATAAATGTTGTGAGTATGAAAAGTGATGTAGAAAAGAGAAAGTGGGGTAGGGAATAGTTAGTGGATATTTATTGTGAGTATGACAAGTGGGTCCCACAAATAAAGGAGTAATAAAAAACTTTTCATTTTTGGGTTGTGCATTTTCAATTGGGACACCCGAAAAGGAAATTTGTGCCTCTTCGGACGTGACGGAGGGAGTATATATATACAAATGTTACCCCTTAGCCCCTCTCCATGATTAAGTTATAACAATTAGCCCCTTCACCTTACAATTACACCTACAATTACACCTAGGTCCTCAACTTTTATAAAGCTTTTTATTTAAGTTTTAACAATTAAAATATTAACAATTCAATTCTTATTTATTTCATTTAGACATTAAATAATTAAAATTAATTTATTAGCATACTTAAAATATCACATAAATTATTAAAATGTTAAAACTAACACATAAAAATCTCACTTATTAGGAAATGCACAAAATAAAAAGCTACGCACCCCAACCCCACGTGCTTCACGCGTGACCAAATCGGTGCCTAGGTTTCGGGTCGTGACATTTTGTCTATATACACACATAAATATATATACTCCCTCCGTCACGTCCGAAGAGGCACAAATTTCCTGTTCGGGTGTCCCAATTGAAAATGCACAACCCAAAAATGGAAAGTTTTTTATTACTTATTTATTTGTGGGACCCACTTGTCATACTCACAATAAATATCCACTAACTATTCCCTACCCCACTTTCTCTTTCCTAAATCACTTTTCATACTCACAATATTTATTTCTTATACACTTTTTCTCTTTTCTACATCACTTTTCTTAATTCTCTTGCAAGACAAAAACCTTGCCTCTTCGGGCGGGACGGAGGGAGCATAATATATACACTCCCTCCGTCCCACTCGAAAAAGAACAAAATTTCATTTTGAGTGTCCAATTTAAAAAGACACACTACCAAAATAGAAAGTTTTTAAAACTTCTTTATTTATAGTACCCAATTGTTATACTAACAATAACTATCCACTTATTATTCCCTACTATCATTCTCTCTCATACCTTACTTTTTATAATCACAACAGTTACTCCACTATACACTATACTTAATTTCCGTGCAAGAATCAATTTATATTTTTTCGTATGGGACGGAGGGAGTATATATTTATAAATATTCTTACTATTTTTTTTATATTTCCTTAATTATATACGTACTCATAACATGCAAGTATACATTAAAAAATAATATTTTAAAAGTTAATAACTATAGCAAAACAATTACATGGACTACCATCTTGCCACAACTTTTTTTTAAAGGACAAGAGCTATTATTTTCTTATTTTTAATTTTGTGATAGTAATGAGAAAAATGAAAGTTAATGGAATTATAATATATTGAATATTTTTTTTTTCAGTTTTCCTGTCCGTTCTTTTTAGTTAATTGGTTATAAAATTGTACCGTAACTAAGTGGACATCATGTTTTAAAAATAAAATAAAATAAAATGTATCATTTTTTTTTAATTTTTTAACAGAAATGTATCACTATTCTATGATCATTGAATGGAAATAAGGTATGATTTGGTCCGAGCGGCGTCAAATTTAATTAGATTTGCCACTAAATAAATTGGCCCAATAACATCAAGACATGTCAGCACCAATTCTTATGGAGCATGGGCCTTAAAAATCATGTTGGCCTTAAATTGGTTCCTTCACTATGTTTGCTTATTCTTCATCACCAAAATAAAAAAGTAATGAATAATTAGAAATATTCCTAGATCTCAAAATAATGATTTATATACTCGTACTCCCTCCGGCTCACCATTCTTCTTTTTTAATATAAGCGTACATCATTTTTATGAAAAAAATAATAATTTAGTATGACACAAGAATATTTATAAATTCTATGCAAAATATATTATTTTAAAAAAATTGACAAGTTAATTGTGACACTTATTGTTATGCGACGAAATGTTAGATTTATAGACTTAGGTATGTTTGGTAATATCAAACACTTAATATATGTTGTTGAATCGATGTTTATTGGCTAATATAAAGGTGTTGAATTTTATTGAGAAAATTTGAATTGAATCAACGAACAATAGTGTTATTTAATGCTGACCGAGTCAGCAAGTTTATTCATTCGAAGCTCATTCTATGTTTCAAGACGAATTAAAAAAGAAAGGTAAATTCCTTTTCTTTCTTTTATTTACCGTGGGGGTGGTGAAGCAAATAGCTCGCTAGAGTAGTTTGAAATTCCTTTGTCTTTCTTACATTTGGGCTTAAGCATTGGGTTCTAGACTCAAATTCCTTTAATGTATCTGTGCGTACAATTTCATTTGAATGATACTCATATGTGTATTTGCTTGTGTATCGATTATTAATATATCATCATCATACATGTTGTTGATTGCCTTCTCTAATTCATAAGATCACCTGAAAATTTCAAACCTCCATCTTACGTTTTTGTGCCGGAAGCTAGAGATTATAGAACTAACAAAAAAGAATGAGAATCGATATTTGAAAGCTTAACATTTTCTCTAATTCAAAAAATCAAAAAACTGAGTTCTTCAAACCCTAAAACAACTTTAAATACTCTGATGAAAACCCTACTAACTTGAAAAGTAAAAGACTAAAATAACCCTAAAGTAATTGTTCATAAAACCAGCAAAATAAATGACAATATTCTGACTTCTGACGATGCACGATCGTGCATGTTTGCTTGCACGGCCGTGCCAAACATACTGAGAGTACAATCCCATTCAGTCGAATTGTGCACGGCCGTGTCTTTTCAGGCACACGACCGTGCTTCGGCTGCTTCACCAAAACTGCCAAAAATCCCTTGTTGTTGCTCTGCATCATCCTCCCCTCCTTTGAAAAGACTCGACCATGAGTCGATATCCTCTGTAGAAGCAGCATGATAAGCCGACAAATTCGTGACATTGAAAGTTGTGGAGACATTGTAATGGCTTGGAAAATTAATCTTGTAAACATTGTCATTAATACGCTCGAGAACTCGAAACAGTCTATCAGATCATGGTTGTAACTTACCAAAACGTCCGGAAGGGAACCTCTCCTTGCGTAAGTGAACCCATACTAAGTCACTCATCCACCTGAAACACAACCCTTTTACGGTGCTTGTTGGAAAACTGATGGTACCTATCATTCTGTTGGATGATACGTTGTCAAACCTACTCGTCGAGGTCCTTTATCTGCCTGGCACGGTCTTCTGCATCCGGGTTGTACTGGCTGGTCACTGGGACATGAACAAGATCCAAAGGACTGATTGGATTATGCCCATAAACTATCTGGAACAGGCTCTTACCAGTTGTGCGATTCTATGAATGGTTGTAAGCAAACTCAGCCTGCGCGAGTATCAAATCCCACTGACACGGGTTGTCACCCACCAAACTACGCAACAAGTTTCCCAAGCTTCGATTTGTAATTTCAGTTTGCCCATCTGTCTATGGATGATAAGAATTGCTGAACTGCAACCTCGAACCCAATTTCCTCCACAACGTGCGCCAAAAGTGACTTATAAACTTAACATCACGGTCAGAAGTGAGAGACTTAGGAATACCATGTAGCTTCACAATCTCCTTGAAATGCAAATCCGTCACTTGAGTTGCATCAAAAGTCTTGTTGCAAGGGACAAAATGTGCCATCTTGAAGAAGCGATCAATTACAACCATAAAGAAGCGATCAACTACAACCATCTTGAAGAAGCGAGTCCCCCTTCATGACTTTCAAAGATAATGAGATCATGCAATGAACAAAGTAGAATGCAGAGTTTGTTTCCTTTAAACAAGTACCCATCATGTAAGACAAACTGGTGAACACTACCACGTGTACACTTCTCCCAAATATCATGAAAAAATGGGTCATCACGATACAAATCACACAAAGTGTCAAAACCAACCACTTCCACACACATAGTATTCAACAACAAGTGTCGCCGGCTCAAAGCATCCGCGACTCGTTTCTGAACCCCAGCCTTATGTTTGATGACGAACGTAAAAATCTGAATAAACTCCACCCATTTAGCATGCCGAAGATTGAGTTTATGTTGCCCCTGAATGTATTTGAGAGCCTCATGATCAGAATACAACACAAATTCCTTCGACAAAAAGATAGTGTTGCCAATGTTCCAAAGTGCGAACAATAGCATAAAACTCTTTATCATAAGTCGAGTATTTACGTCGTGCCTCGTTCAACTTTTCACTAAAGAAAGCGATCTGTCGACGATTCTGACTCAAAACTCTCCCAATACCAACATTAGAAGCATCATAATGAACTTTAAAACATCATTAAAATCGGGTAATGCTAAAACAAGTGCTTTTGTGACCATGGATTTTAAAATTTGAAACACCGCATCCGCCTTCTTTATCCACATAAATACTCAACCTTTCATACATTCAATAATAGGGGCAATAACACTACTAAAATTTTGAATAAATCGACGATAAAAGGAAGCCAAACCATGGAATCGCCTAATGTCATGAATGTTCGTTGGTGTTGGCCAGCTAGTAATTGCCTCCACCTTCGACCCATCCATCTTATACCATCCTTTTAGACAATATACCCCAAGAAGGTCACTTCTTCAGTTAAAAATGACACTTTTTACGATTAGCATACAACTTTTGAGCCCGCAACACATCAAAATATGTTTCAAATGATCCAAATGCTGCTCCACAGGCTGACTATAGACAAGAATATCATCGAAATAAACAACAACAAACGTACCGAAAAATGGTCTTAAAATCTGGTTCATAAGCCTCATAAAAGTGCTCGGAGCATTAGACAACCCAAACGGCATCACCATCCATTCGTATAAACCATCTCGGGTCTTGAAAGCAGTTTTCCACTCATCGCCCGATCTGACGCGAATCTGATGATACCCGCTTCACAAATATATCTTAGAGAACACCCTTCCACCATGTAACTGGTCAAGCAAGTCATCAATACGGGGAATGGGGAAACGGTATTTGACGGTGATTTTATTGATTGCCCGACTGTCTACACTGTTGAGTTTTGAGGTTACATGCGCAGCGAAAGATTTATATAATTCACAAAATCCTAGCCATGAATCCGTCTAACATGAAAAAATTAAAACTATGAAATAGATTTACTAACCTTGGTTGCGAGTTTGTCTTTCGTTATACGATTCGTAATTCACCTTTTGAGTCATAGACGAAACTTTGATCTTCTTCCTTGTTCTTCCTTGTGATGAATCAACAATGCTAGGCCTTCAAGCTTTAGGTGATAAAGCAATCACCCTCTATCTGTAATCCACACGCGAACGAATATGATCGAATCTTGTTGGATTACTAGATGATCCCGATTGTTGAAACACTTTTCAACAATCTATGGCTAATGTGGAATTAAATCTAGGGTGTTTTGATCTTTGATTCGTAATCAAAATCAAGAGATTTGTGTTTCTCAAACCCTAAATTTCATGTGTCTTGGCTGGGGAGAAGGGGGCTATTTATACTTTATAAATATCCCTAACTGTTAGGGAGAAAAGCCCTAATCCGAAGCCAAAATGGACTGCTGAAACGGGGGCTGGGCGGTCGCCCACCAAGGCCCGACGGCCGCACAGTTGTTCAGCCTTTTTGCCTGTTTTCATAAAACCAACGTGTTCGGTTGCCCACACCTACCCCGGCGGTCGCCCATCAGCACAGAGTTTTATGGACGATCGCCCACCATCTCTGCCGACGGTCGCCCAGTGGATCAGTTCCACATTTGAGCCAATTTCAAACCGTTCTTTGTGTGTGACCCTTTAGGAATTATATTTTATGTTGGTAGTGAGTTAAAACATCAATCTCACAAGACATAAGTGGTTTCTAGCAAGCCATTATGTCCACCCAATTAAATATAACATCAAAGCTTGATTCCTTGATAGATCAATGTCACAATCCCTTTGTCACAAGATGTCATATTGAACATAAGTCATGGTCCACATCAACTTATATTGTTCAATGCTTTCTCGATTCTGAATATGTTGATAATCCAAGTGCATTTGATCGCTATCAAATCTCTTGAGTGTGGCCACACATTTCATCAACACAATTCATCGAGGGGCCTAAGCAGACATCTCTCATAACGAGGGACAAATCCGATCTTGACTTATCATTCTTCCCTACAAGAATCCAATTGTGCCAACATAGCCCTTATTGCTATCCTATTAAAGATAGTGTTAGACTACATCAAACACAACGTTCATCATGTGGAAGACGATGATAATCTCAGGTATTAAGGATTCAAATGACACGACTATCATGAGATTTAATCATGACATATATGACCATAGACTATGTCATAAATTTCATAGATGGGTCGGACCAGTACCTTATTCTCTAACAAGTACCCATAAGTGTAATGTGCATCCCCATGCATATAATCATCTCTATGATTATCCATTACCAACTTATACTAGTTATTCACAATAACTAGGGACACCGAATATTATAACAAAACATGTAAAACATATAATACTCAAGATAAGCATTATCTATTATAAATGGTAAAGACGATTACATAACGATATTAGTTATGAGTCAAAATAACTATACGCCTAGGGCATAACACCAACTATCTTCCACTTGCACTAGACCCAATCTCATATGCATCGTATACCCATGGACCTAACATGGCCATCATGCTTTGTTTGTGTGAGGGGCTTTGTAAGCATATCCCATATGTTATCAACGGTTGATACTTTGCATATCTTAATGTCTCCTCTTTCTATGAATTCTCGAATGAGGTGGAAACGTCTAAGTATGTGTTTGGATCGTTGATGTGACCTTGGTTCCTTTGCTTGTGCAATGACACCATTGTTGTCACAATAAAGTTCTACTGGATTAGTGATACCTGGAATGACTTTCAAGTCACTAATGAACTTCTTGATCTAAACTGCCTCCTTAGCTGCATCAGATGCCGCTATATATTCGGCCTCAGTTGTAGAATCGTCTATGGTAATTTGTTTGGAACTCTTCCAACAAATCGCACCTCCGTTAAGCATAAACACAAACCCCGATTGCGATCTAAAATCATCTTTGTCAATTTGGAAGCTTGTATCTGTGTAACCTCTTACAACAAGATCATCTTCCATCCCTCCAAAGACCAAGAACGCATCCTTAGTTCTTCTTAAGTACTTAAGAATCGTCTTAACTGTCATCCAATGGTTTTCACCAGGATCAGATTGGTATCGACTCGTCATGCTTAGAGCATACGATACTGTGAATGTGGTGCCCAAATTTTTGTTGGATTCACGCGAGTTTGAAGACATCCGGTTTAATTTGAAAAAAACGGAGTCGCCACGCCATTTTGATTACCTCAAAACTTTGAAAAAAAGGTTTTTATGGGTTCGGAGGTTAAGTTACCCCTTGGGAAGAACGTTTGGCGTTCACCCAAGGTGCCTTGCCGGAGCAAGTCTCCCATGATTTCATTAATTGTGCTTGCTTGCGTGCTTTCTTGTGTGCATGTGTTTGAGGAAAAGGGGGGGAAATGTCCCAAGTTGTCTTCCGGACGTACAAACCATTTGTTGGTTGTCGCTCGGGATTCCTTGGAATTTTATGTATTTGGGATTATGATCCCGTCCTCATCTTATGACTTGTGATCATCGCATTTTAACCTCGGGACCCTCGGGACTTGCGTGATCGAGAGAATGACTCTCTTTTGGTCAAAGATGAGGTTCTTTAGAAAAGGAGGGTCCTTAGCCCATCAATCCTACGCTTTAAGACGGTCGAGCTCGTATAAAGGCTTCATACTCTTTCTTAAGCGATAATCGGAGATATAGGGTTCAAGGTTATCCCTTTCCAAAGAAATCGTGAACCTTTTAATGGAAGGAACGATGTAAAGATAGGATCTTTTACACCGGTCCGTTCCAAGGTTGGGGGATAGGGGAAATGCATGATGAAAAATGACTCTTTAATGAAAAGATGACATTTTTGGTTTTAGCAAATGATGCTTTTTGATTGAAAGAAATGATCTTTATGCAAGTGATGCGTAAAGATAGGATTTTTATGCAAATGATGCATGAAAAGGGTTTTTGAATGCAAAGGATGTATTTTTATTGAAAAGATTGGATTTTTATGTGCAAATGATGCATAAAAATGACATTTTTATTTGAAAATGGGGGTTTTAGGTGCAAAGGATGCACCTTTATGAAAAAGACTACATTTTTATGACAAATGAGGTCTTAATGCATGCAAAAGGGAAAGGGGGTGATAAAGATGTGATCTTTATGAATAAATGCCAAGTCCCAAGCAAGATATATGAATGCAATGAGCAAGTATATCAATTAAAAGCAAGGTTAGGGCGTGCGAGGTTACCAATTGCTTCCTTTGCTTCTTTGGTCGGAGCTAGGAGGAGAGGTTGGTCTTGGATCTTCAAGGAGGAGGGAGGAAGCTTCTTGGCCTTCTTCTTCACCTTCTTGAGCTTCCAGCAGTGTTCTTCACGTATTTGGAGTGTTTGTGGGTGACTTGCTATGGATTGTGTGTGTTGAAATGGGTAGAGGAGGGCTCTATTTATAGGCAGTCTGGATAAGGCTAACGAAGCCGTGCGGCTAGGGCGACGAGCTAATGCGGCCGTGCGGCATTATCCATTGTGACTCGGCATTTCTAGAACCATGCAAGGTGGCAAATTCTAGAACCCTCTTCCTAATTAAGAAAAACGTGTTTCTTAATTAGGAAGGCTCCTTCAAACCCTTAATTTAATTTGGGACTGTTCCAGAACATTTCCGGAACACTAGGAAGGTCCGGGGAATTACCGGGAAACTTACCGAAATTGCCGGGAAATTTAACCGAAAGGCATGAGCCAGATTTGGGTACTTACAGAAGCCCCTCGGCAACGTCACTTGCAGGGCTAGTGGGGTTGTCGATAGAAAAGGATCCAATCTGGCGAATGCCGAGACGGATTGGGTGACCAAGGTGGTCGAATGGCTGGACCTTTTATAAAAGGCTACCTACGTATCCCGAGTGGGGAATCAAGCCATAATCGTAGTTCGGAATCCACTGGGGAAAGGGGGCGTCATATGTGACAAGTTGGCTGAACCTACAGGAGGCTACCTACGTAACCCGGAGGAATCAAGCCAGGTCGTAGTTCGAGCATCACTAGATAGGTTAAGAACGACGTCTAGGATCCTTGAGATTTTGACAATTAATGGAGGTTGTCACCTGACATTATTTCATTCTAACGGAAGCTAAAGCTTAGGGTACTATCTCTTTTATGACGGAGATAGAGGAAGCTAAAGCTTGGAAAAAACTTGCTTGGAAAAACTTGAGCGTACTTCTCAATCTCTTTCGAATTAGAGATATGGGTATCTTAAGTCTGAAAAACTTGAGTATACTTCTCAATCTCTTTCGAATCAGAGATATGGGTAACTAAAGATAGAAAAACTTGAGCATACGTCTCAATCTCTTTCGAATCAGAGATATGGGTAGCTAAAGTTTGGAAAAACTTGAGCGTACTTCTCAATCTCTTTCGAATCAGAGATATGGGTATCTAAAGTTTGGAAAAACTTGAGCGTACTTCTCAATCTCTTTCGAATCAGAGATATGGGTATCTAAAGTTTGGAAAACTTGAGCGTACTTCTCAATCTCTTTCGAATCAGAGATATGGGTATCTAAAGTTTGGAAAACTTGAGCGTACTTCTCAATCTCTTTCGAATCAGAGATATGGGTAGCTAAAGTTTGGAAAACTTGAGCATACTTCTCAATCTCTTTCGAATCAGAGATATGGGTAGCTAAAGTTTGGAAAACTTGAGCATACTTCTCAATCTCTTTCGAATCAGAGATATGGGTTGCCAAAGTTTGAATGATTTAAGCATACGTCTCAATCTCTTTCGAATCAGAGATATGGGTTGCCAATGACTTGAGCATACGTCACAATCTCTTTCGAATCAGAGATATGGGTTGCCAAAGTTTGAATGACTTAAGCATACGTCTCAATCTCTTTCGAATCAGAGATATGGGTTGCCAATGACTTGAGCATACGTCTCAATCTCTTTCGAATCGTAGATATGGGTTGCCAAAGTTTGAATGACTTAAGCATACGTCTCAATCTCTTTCGAATCGGTAGATATGGGTTGCCAATGACTTGAGCATACATCTCAATCTCTTTCGAATCGAGATATGGGTTGCCAATGACTTGAGCATACGTCTCAATCTCTTTCGAATCGTAGATATGGGTTGCCAAAGTTTGAATGACTTAAGCATACGTCTCAATCTCTTTCGAATCAGAGATATGGGTTGCCAATGACTTGAGCATACGTCTCAATCTCTTTCGAATCAGAGTTATGGGTTGCCAAAGTTTGAACGACTTAAGCATACGTCACTATTCATGACAGAGGTAGCTTAAGTTAAGAAGAACTCGACAATTCGGAGGTTGTCACCTAGCGTTATCCCGTTATAACGGAATTAACGGAGGCGACTGGGAAGAAAGCTTAATTGCTTAAGAGATAAGGGATATTTTAAGAAAAGATGTTATCTTGGTTAAAAGATAACGGAAATTGCATGCCCAAGTGAAAGGTCCAGGGGCACAAAGGGTAAAAGCAGCCTACGGGGGACAAAATCGTGAAATTGAGCCTTCGGGGCAAAATGGTAAAAATCAGCCACAGGGGCTTAGTATGTCGCACGACATAACAGGCCCTGTGGACAGATTTATTAAAAATACGCACAGTCGCCATTTGAAATTTAATTAGGCTTGAAATTGAGAGGGAGACGACAGTGAGAAGAGAGAGAGCGAACATTGGAGAGGGAGATTCGACTGAAATCGAGAGAAATCAAACACTTTTAGTTCGATTTCAATTGGAAAATGCCTCCTAGGCTCTACACGACCAAAAGGGGAACTCAGCATGCTAACTTAGCTACTCGAAGAAATGGGGTGCAAAGGAATCAACGGCCGTTTCTTTCGGAAGCACCAAGAGGAGATTTCTACCCACAGCTCGATGAGCATACTTCGGATGTCAGGAAGAAGGAAGAGGTAAGAAACCTAGGGTTTCTTGAAATTTTTTTTTCAATTTGTGAAATCAATTTGAACTGAGTTTTCAGACTGCATTTGAATTTCATATGAATTGGCCTGTGAACAAGAGTCTGACCTAGGAAGTGTAATGCATAAATGCATGCCATACCTTGATCTATTTTGACTTATTATTATTATTTTTTTTGCTTGAGATGATTTTAAGAAATAGCACGAAATATTAATACTTGTGCCATGCTTTCTTGCGAAATTACGCACCCGTGGCTCTCCAGAGGCGATTGGCGTGCTATGGCGAGCTTGCCGGGTAGCCAGGAGCATATAGACTCGCCTAAGGGCATGATTTATCTTTGTTGGGCTAGGGCGATTCTTCGAGATGGCGAAGGCCATTGGAGACACTCGAAGGAGTGTGGATTTGGTGAGGGCTTTCGAGAGAATATTGGTGGGAGACCACACATTCGTTTCACTTCTCTTGGGGTGAGACGACGGTCACTCCGCTGGATTTTGCGATCATCACGGGACGCCCTTTACGGATGAGCCGCTATACCTAGAGGAGCTCGCACAGGAGCCGAGCCCCACCCGATTGCGATGCTGATTTTATGGGCTTACTTGGCTTCGTTCCCCATAACAAGAAGGGGAATGGATATGAGTTAGGCGAGCTGCATGGCTTGATTGAGGGGCAGAGCAGGGACTACATTGTGGTAGATGATCCTGTTGAGAGCCGGCTGAGAGCCGAGAGATTAGAGAGGGCTTTCTTATGGGTGGGCTTTTCCGACATGCTGTTCATTAACAGCGCATCTACTGCCTTGGTTTCACTATTGGAGCTTTTGAGAGCCTGGGATACTGTCGGGAATCTGTCCTGGGGAAAACAGGATGCTGCTGATGTCTGATGTCTGATGTGGCTTGTTATGTCGCACGACATGGCTTGTTATGTCGCGCGACATAGTAAGCCTGAACTGTGCTTTTCATTGCCTTTGGAACTGGAATGGAATTGCAGACACAGGTTGGAATTGGGTGACCAAAAGAGGTCACCTACCTGGCCTCCTTGGGACAATGGCAAAGAGATATTAGTCCCTCCCTATAAGGATGGAAACGGGGTGACCTAGGAGGTCAAACAACTGATCCTACTAGGAATGTGCCAAATCAAAAGAGGTGACCAATGTGGTCAGATAGCTAGACTTTTATTGAAGAATGGAGAAAGGAAAAGATGACCAACGTGGTCGGATGGCTGAACCTTTATGAAAGGCTACCTACGTATCCCGGAGGAATCAAGCCTTGATCGTAGTTCAGAATCCTCATCTAGACAGTTAGGAACGATGTCTAGGATCCTTGAGGTTTTGACAATTAGGAAACTGTCGCCTGGCGTTATCTCGTTATGACGGAAGTAACGGAGGCACTTTTGGGAGAAAACGTTATCATTAGCAATTGGCACGTTACTTGAGCTTAGGGGTAATTTTTTTTTTTGGAAACATGGTAAGGACTCGGGTCTGGATGTACATATGGAATGTGTTTGAAAATTGTTTAAGACGGGTTTCAAGCGGGTGGGGTCGTATCCCTTGGGTGCGGACCGAACCGCTGTTGTCTTGAGATGTTGTCAACGTGGACTAGAATTCCTTCTTGGGCCAGAGGCCCGGGTTTAAACCTCGGGTCTTGATTGAGGTCCTTTTCTTAAACTACGGCGCTTGAAGGTGATGCTTGACAGGCTTTTATAACCAAAGCGAGATGTTGAAGTGACCAAACCTCTCTTCTAGGGATGGATGTGACTTATCGAAGCCCCGGTGAGGAAAAACTTTCGCAAAGCCCCATGTCTTACTAAAGCAAGGAAAGATCCTTTCATTTGGCAAAGCCCCGGTTGAATGAACCGAGTAGGCGAAGTGACTTGGCGAAAGCCCCGGTCACAGTGACCTAGCAAAAATCCCAATATGATTGATACATGCGAAAGTGATCCTGAGGTTGATCTGACCAAAATCGAATTTATCTAGGGACCTAGTGAAGAACCTGATGCGAACCCCAAAAATGGCTAAAGAAGCCCCAGTTTAAAGGAACGCTTTGACAAAGTCCCAACCTTGGAGAGTTTCGAGGCAGCCCTAATGCGAATTGTAGCAGAAGAGGGAAAACCTATCCTTTTTTCTTTTTTCTTTTTTTTATTTTATTTAGTCAATCAGTCAACCTTAAGAAGATGTGGACGAAGAGAATTTCAGAAATTTATACATGCAGGGGCATATCTTTTCGAAAGGTGGGAATAAATCCCGATTTTGTGTTATTTTGATGGCCTTATTCGATGTAGGCACAAAAACTCGCTTTGGGTTTGACTCTTTTGAGAGAGTATAAGCGTAGAAAGGTTGGTAAAAGTGTATGGAAGCCCCTGCTGACAGAAAATCAGTGTTTAGCACTATTTTTCCTAAGATGTAGAAAAGGAAGACTTGTCAAGACATCTGAAAACTTGTTTTATTTACAATGATCACAAGATTGCTTAAAAACCCTTTGTTGATGTTCGGGTTATTCAACCACTAATCTCGATATGAAAAAACATTCTTATTAGTCATGAGGAGAAAGTCAACCAATGCCGCGGATCAAGATTGGCTGGTGTGAAAGAAAGGTTTGTGTATAGGGAGGTCATTGATGAGACCGGGTTTTCTGGGTTTTGACTGTGTCTATGGGAGAGAGGTCATTGATGAGACCGAATTTTCTGGGATTTGAATATGCTTATGGGAAAGGTCATTTGATGAGACCAGGTTTTCAGGAATTTGAATATGCTTATGACCGGACCATTGCTGGTTGCCTACGTTCCCCTCGTTGTGAGGAGCTCAGGTCGCCGTAGTTCGGCCTTGGCCGGACTGTGTTTGGGGAAATGGGATTTGTGGTTCCTTTTAGCGAAAAGGCTCGGATGAAAAGATTGGATGGTGAGGCTTGGGCCTCGGGATGATTCCTTGACCAAGTCATTTTTGGACGGCTGCTTCAATTGCTTCCTCTTTCATTGGGGGAGAAAGGATTTACAGGCTTATGAAATGCTTCTGACTTTGCTTCGACCGCCCGATCGACAACTTTCATTCTCTGAGCTTTGATCTTGCCTTTCCGTCAAGCTTTTTAATGGGCGGTGCTGGGTCCTTGGGCCCTTTTCTCTCTTTTTTTTTATGTGCAACCCTGTTTTTTTGCCTAGACTGCCCCCTTTTTTGGGATTTTCAGCCTAGCTGGGTATTACTCTTTTTGCACTAAGATTTTTTTTCTCTTCTAAAGCACCCGAGGACCAAGGCGAGCCCCTGCTTGAACATTCTTGATACCCTTGAGGTTGTTGCCGACACGGGGTCAATCTTTTGAAGCTGAGTGGCCTTTTCTTTGTCCACTTGATGATGCCTGTAGTTGTTGACTTGGTCAAGGTGATGGGGAGGACATGGTTTGGGAAAGTGTATGGCTTTGATGAAGGCCTTTTGCGGGGTGAGGAAAGTGTATGGCTTGATGGCCTTAGTTGACTTTCTCACACCGATTAATCAGAATGTTAATTATTTCGAGAGATTATTTGTTGAGCAATGCAAGTGATCATATAAAATAAAACCATTTCATTAAATGTAATGTAGGTGTGCAAATAATGTCTTAAGTCTAGCAAGAAAAGAAGAAGACTTTTTATAGAAAATTGAAGATTTATTACAATGTCCGTAGAGGACCTGATTGAAAGAGAAAAGTACTAGAACCTACGAAGGTTGACTGAGAGACTATTTTTCTTTTTTTTTTTTTTTTTTTTTTTAATCTTACTTAAGGATAAGTAGACCCTAGTCTAGCTACTCTTCGCGGGTTGGGTGCCCGGGTAACTTGAGCTTTCCTTCGTAGATCGGCCCACCTGAATTTCTTTCTTCGGATGCACACATGCGTCACATGACCAAAATGCTTGTGGTACTCGCAGAACTTGGTCCTGTCAACTCTACTTGGGTTTCTCGGCTTATAATTCTCGAGAGGTGTGAGAAGGCCTCGTTTCACCAAATCGCCGAAAACTTTGCTCATGGGCATCCCAAAATCATCATGCCGACGTTTATGACCTTGCACTTCCCGAATCGACCTCTTACCATAGCTTTCTGTTTTTGGCCCATGGAGGTTCTCGAGCTTCCCATCTTCTATCAACTTCGGATCTCATACCTCAAATAGGTGCAATCATCAGTGTCGTGTCCAGGGTATTGATGGAAAAGACAATGCTTAGACTCATCCAACTGAGCATTGTGGTTCCTGGGCTTCCAATTTTCCAGTGGCTTTATGAGTTTTTCTTTCATTAGCTCTTCTAGAATCTTGCTTAAAGGCATCTCTGCATCGTCAAAGTGAAAGGAGCGAGGTTTTTGGGAAACCTTGTTGTTCTCAAGACTTTGATCTTCTTTGTCCAATTGGTTCCCACTGTTTGAATTTGGTGAAGGAAGCTACGACACCCTTTTCTTTGTGAGGGATCTTGAGCCGAATGCAGTTCTTTGCTTAATCTTGGTGGCATTGGGTTACACTTGGTGGAATCATTTTCGTGCTTGGCTCGACATCTTGGGTCAGGGGAGTATTGATACTCATCATGAGGTCAAGCTTCTCTTGCATCTGTTGTACTTGTTCCATCAATATTACCACATGGGGGTCAACGGGGACTCTCGGGTTACCGGAATCGGCAACAGGACTTGTAGTAGCAAACCGACTACTGAATTCATTAAGTCCGTAGGTGACAACTGAAAACTCGGATCATCCTTTGGCAACTCATGATCGCATTCGGGCGAGTATAGAGCTTGAACATAGCCACATATCTCAAGCGATTATGTGAGGTTGGAGCATAAACGCGTGTATTGCTTGAAAATGAGAGACAGTGGGGTGAAGCCCAATCCGTTACGAGGAGCCGAGGGCAATGGGGCCACGATGGTGGGATGTTGGAAAGGACTCGAGGAGAAGTGGTCCTTGGCAAGGGATCATATGTGGATGGAGGAAGGTATTGGTTATAGGCTGGGGGAGCTGAGATGGCTACTTCTGGAGTCTCATCTTCGACCACTACCAGAGAACCGTTGGACTCAACTGTTACTTGAACTCCATTGCGGCGAAGAGCACCGATGAGCAATGACAGCTGCTCTTCATGAACCTTCTGGGCATTTTCCAAAGCCAGGACTAACTCTTCCTTCCTAAACATCTGATTTCCTGCACCCTCACCGTTTCTGTCACAAATACGCCATTCGACTCTCCGAGCCGATGAACCTGTCCGAACCTAAGGTTTTTTCGAAAAGCCGTTGACCCAGTATTCTAGCCCACTTCTTTCTCGCTGCGGGAAAGGGACAGGCAAGGTTTAGGCTCGGGGATAGGTAAGGTAGGTAAGATTTAGACTTGGAGGTAAGTGTTTAGGCTAAAGGCTCAAGTAACATGCACTTATCGCTTTAACTTTTGCTCGAAACACATTTTCTCCTAATCCTAATTGATCGGAAAAGATGAGACCTTGGAAGGTCAAGATTGGAAGTGGAGATCGGACCGAGGAGGTCGCGATTAAGGACTTGACCGCGAAAGGTCAAGACAGGAAAAATAGGAAATCGGACCGAGGAGGTCTCGATTAGGGATTTGATCATGAAAGGTCGAGACAGGAAAATAGGAAATCGGACAGAGGAGGTCTCGATGAAAGGTCGAGACAGGAAAACCGGAAATCGGACTGAGGAGGTCTCGATTAGGGATTTGACCGCGAAAGGTCGAGACGGAAAACCGGAGATCGGACCGAGGAGGTCTCGATTAGGGTTTGACCATGAAAGGTCGGAATAGAAAATCGGAAATCGGACCGAGGAGGTCTCGATTAGGGTTTAACCATGAAAGGTCGGAATAGAAAATCGGAAATCGGACCAAGGAGGTCTCGATTAGGGTTTGACCATGAAAGGTCGGAATAGAAAATCAGAAATCGGACCGAGGAGGTCTCGATTAGGGTTTGACCATGAAAGGTCAGAATAGAAAATCGGAAATCGGACCGAGGAGGTCTCGATTAGGGTTATCAGAGATAGGAAAATGCAATTATGATTACATTAATTGTTCAAGTTTACTTAAAACAATGTCTTTTATTTATTTCTATTTGGTTGGAAAAGGGGATTTGCCCTTCTTTTTCGCAACTACTCTAGATCCTGGATCAGTGGGTTCCGTCACTACGTCTATAAGCCCCTCGTATTCCACCTGTATTTCGACCTCCCGGGGTGGGACGGCCCGGGCGAGGGTCCTATAGGGCACGCGGATCCCACCGACCGAGAGTAAAGAACGCTTCTAACGGGTCTAGCGGGTCATAGGACCTTTCAACGCACGAGCGATGCGGATTATGGTCAAGGCAATACCGGGAAAGTCTCGTCTCTCTGCCTTAACGGAGTTTTGGCAGAGTTTTGCTTGATCGAATGACGTTTTGACTTTCGGTAATGTCCGAGAAAATAATAGGCATGGGTCGGGCGGCGAAAGCCGGATGACACAGTGTCACATTGAACTTCGTTGCATACACGGTGCGTGGGTCGGAATCGAAGTCAATGCCGGTCAAGATCTTGCCAATTTTTCCTTGTCGGAATTTTGGCAGAGCTTCGCTTGAGCGAAAGATCTTTTGATTTTTTTGGCAAAGACTCGATCTTGACTCTTACGCATTCCGTGCGGGTCAAGGTCAATAGTCAATGTCGGAGTCAAGATCCCACCGATTTTTCCTTGTCGGAATTTTGGCAGAGTTCTTCTTCCGTTATGAACTAAGGCTTGACCTTTACGAGGGTATGCAACTGGGCTATATGACACGGACTAGACCAAAAACCAACCAAAAAAGTCACGGTTTTTTTGAAACGTGTGACACGGACTGTGCATTGGTCGACACTGGCTGCCATGGGGAGGTTGGGATGATTCCGTGCGCGCCCGGGAGCATCGTAAGGCTGTCCGTGATCGCAGTGGAACCACCCTCGGGTTTGAAGGACGTGCGTGCAAAAGTGTACAGGATATATCAGGTGCGCGTAGTGTGCGGTCTCCTAAAAATGTTCCTTTTTGAGTTAAAACAGAGATTTTCATAATGTGTTTTAAAGGAATGATTTTCGGGATGGGGGAAAATGCAACACGTAAGCACGTAAATTTTCTGGGAGCCCCAGTCAGTCATGAAGCTGAGTAGCCCCAAGCTGCTAGGACTGCCAGATTAACCTCAATTTTTCCTGGTGGAATTGCCACTGAGGTCGCCCGGTCAGAATCCAATGAGGATTGAGCCGTACGACTGCATGGATCAATTTTCCAGGTTCCACTCCTTTTGCTATTTTTCGGGTTGTTTCCCGTTCAAAGTATGCACAGATTCCAAGATGCAAATGATGCAATGCATGGTAAAGAAAGCAAGCATGATTAATGAAATCGGCGATGGGAGTCTAACCCGCTCAAAGGGAAAAGCTTTCTTTTATTTTTTCAAAATTTTTTTCGAAAAGGGATACTGGTACGTGGATTGTTAAACCACCGGTTATCCCAACTCCCACGTCAGGGAGTGTATAGGAAGGGTAAGTGGTTTCCACCTATATACCGAGTATCGATTTTTTTGTTTTGAAAATAAAAGCTTTTCTCCTTTAGGATGTTCCCCAGCAGAGTCGCCAAACTGTGAATGTGGTGCCCAAATTTTTGTTGGATTCACGCGAGTTTGAAGACATCCGGTTTAATTTGAAAAAAACGGAGTCGCCACGCCATTTTGATTACCTCAAAACTTTGAAAAAAAGGTTTTTATGGGTTCGGAGGTTAAGTTACCCCTTGGAAAGAACGTTTGGCGTTCACCCAAGGTGCCTTGCCGGAGCAAGTCTCCCATGATTTCATTAATCGTGCTTGCTTGCGTGTTTTCTTGTGTGCATGTGTTTGAGGAAAAGAGGGGGGGGGAAATGTCCCAAGTTGTCTTCCGGACGTACAAACCATTTGTTGGTTGTCGCTCGGGATTCCTTGGAATTTTATGTATTTGGGATTATGATCCCGTCCTCATCTTATGACTTGTGATCATCGCATTTTAACCTCGGGACCCTCGGGACTTGCGTGATCGAGAGAATGACTCTCTTTTGGTCAAAGATGAGGTTCTTTAGAAAAGGAGGGTCCTTAGCCCATCAATCCTACGCTTTAAGACGGTCGAGCTCGTATAAAGGCTTCATACTCTTTCTTAAGCGATAATCGGAGATATAGGGTTCAAGGTTATCCCTTTCCAAAGAAATCATGAACCTTTTAATGGAAGGAACGATGTAAAGATAGGATCTTTTACACCGGTCCGTTCCAAGGTTGGGGGATAGGGGAAATGCATGATGAAAAATGACTCTTTAATGAAAAGATGACATTTTTGGTTTTAGCAAATGATGCTTTTTGATTGAAAGAAATGATCTTTATGCAAGTGATGCGTAAAGATAGGATTTTTATGCAAATGATGCATGAAAAGGGTTTTTGAATGCAAAGGATGCATTTTTATTGAAAAGATTGGATTTTTATGTGCAAATGATGCATAAAAATGACATTTTTATTTGAAAATGGGGGTTTTAGGTGCAAAGGATGCACCTTTATGAAAAAGACTACATTTTTATGACAAATGAGGTCTTAATGCATGCAAAAGGGAAAGGGGGTGATAAAGATGTGATCTTTATGAATAAATGCCAAGTCCCAAGCAAGATATATGAATGCAATGAGCAAGTATATCAATTAAAAGCAAGGTTAGGGCGTGCGAGGTTACCAATTGCTTCCTTTGCTTCTTTGGTCGGAGCTAGGAGGAGAGGTTGGTCTTGGATCTTCAAGGAGGAGGGAGGGAGCTTCTTGGCCTTCTTCTTCACCTTCTTGAGCTTCCAGCAGTGTTCTTCACGTATTTGGAGTGTTTGTGGGTGACTTGCTATGGATTGTGTGTGTTGAAATGGGTAGAGGAGGGCTCTATTTATAGGCAGTCTGGATAAGGCTAATGAATCCGTGCGGCTAGGGCGACGAGCTAATGCAGCCGTGCGGCATTATCCATTGTGACTCAGCATTTCTAGAACCATGCAAGGTGGCAAATTCTAGAACCCTCTTCCTAATTAAGAAAAACGTGTTTCTTAATTTGGAAGGCTCCCTTCAGCCCTTAATTTAATTTGGGACTGTTCCAGAACATTTCCGGAACACTAGGAAGGTCCGGGGAATTACCGGGAAACTTACCGAAATTGCCGGGAAATTTAACCGGAAGGCATGAGCCAGATTTGGGTACTTACAGATACATCAGGTCTAGTACAAATCATGACATACATGATAGATCCAATAGCCGATGCGTATGGAATCTCATTCATTCTCTTTCGCTCACCAGTTGTCTTAGGACACTGAGTCTTGCTAAGAATAATACCATGGCCCATTGGCAAGTTTCCTCTATTAGAATTTTCCATCTTGAATCTTCTAAGAACTTTGTCAATGTAAGTACTTTGACTGAAACCAATCATCCTTTTAGGTCTATCTCTATAGATCTTGATGCTAAGGATGTAGGTGGCTTCACCCATATCTTTCATTGAGAAACACTTCCCTAACCAACACTTGACAGTCTGAAGTGCAGGAATATCGTTCCCAATGAGTAAGATATCATCGACATACAGTATTAGAAATAGTAATACGCTCCCACTGAATTTCATGTATACACATGGTTCATCTCGTTCTTGATGAAGCCAAACTCTTTGATCGATTCATCAAAATGAAGATTCCAACTCCTAGAAGCTTGCTTCAACCCATATATGGATCTTTGCAACTTGCATACTTTGTTAGAATTTTTCGGATCGACAAACCCTTTAGGTTGTGTCATATACACATCCTCAAGTAACTTATCGTTTAGGAAAGCTGTTTTGACATCCATTTGCCATATCTCATAGTTGTAATATGCGTCTATGGCAATTAAAATTCTAACAGACTTAAGCATTGCAACTGGTGAAAAGGTTTCATCATAGTCAACACCATAAATTTGCCTATATCTCTTTGCTACAAGCCTAGCCTTGTAAGTATGCACCTTCCCATCCATGTCGGTCTTCTTTTTGAAGACCCACTTGCACCCTATGGTTTTTACACCTTCAGGTGGATCAATCAAGTTCCAAACTTGATTATCATGCATAGATTGTAATTCGGATTTCATGGCTCCTAGACATTTATTCGAATCAGGAGTGGACATCGCCTCTTGATAGAAAGTAGGTTCGTCATTCTCAATGACTTCCACTTCATTACTTTCCGATACGAGAAATTCATATCTCTCGGGTTCGGATCGTAACCTATTCGATCTACGATGGACTTATGCATCATTAACCAGTTTCATAACTCCTTGTGAACTTGGTTCCATCTCTACTCTGGGTTCCATGTTATCTTCGGGCTCTTGAACTTCTTCAAGATTAATTTTACTCCTACTATATCCTTTATTGAGAAATTGTTTCTCAAGAAAAGTATCATATTGAGCAACAAACACTTTGTTCTCATTGGGTTGTAAACCCTTAGGATAACCAACGAAAATAACGTTGTCATATTTTGGTGCTAACTTATCAGAGACAAGTCTCTTCAAAAAAGCTTTGCAACCTCAAATCTTCATGAAAGTCAAATTTGGTTTTCTTCCATGCCACATCTTATGTGGGATCTTAGGAGCCGATTTAGTAGGGACTCTGTTCAGTGTGAACGCAGCAGTCTCTAATGCATATCCCTAAAAGGAAATAGAAAGGTCAACTTGACTCATCATCGAACGAACCATGTCCAATAAGGTTCTATTCCTCCTCTCAGATCACCATTCCATTGTGGTGTTCCGGGTGGAGTCAACTCTGAAACAATTCTACAGTTTTTGAGATGATTGTCAAACTCTTGGCTTAAATATTCACCACCTCGTTCAGATCGAAGTACTTTAATAGTTTTGCCAAGTTGATTTTGTACTTCATTTTGAAATATTCTAAATATCTCAAACTCTTCACTTTCGGACTTCATCAGATAGACATAGCCATATCTAGATAAGTCATCAGCGAATGTAATGAAGTACCAAAATCCTCCCCTAGCAATGCTACTTAATGGTCCACATACATCTGTATGTACTAGGTTCAATAAGTCACTACTAGCCCTTGCACTACTCTTAGTGTAGGGTGGTTTGGTCATTTTTTCCAATAAACAAGATTCGCATACCTCATATGATTCATAATCATGTGAGTCTAAAAGTCCATCCTTATGGAATTTAGAAATACCTTTCTCATTTATATGACCAAGCCGGCAATGCCACATGAACGTGTTGTTCACATCATTCGGTTTAGATTTCTTGTTCATATAATAGATATCTTCAACATTATTTTGTTTCTCAACTCAAGGATATAAAGGCCATTAAATAAATTTGCAATGCAATAAAGCATATCATTTAAATAAATAGAAAACTTTTTATTTTCAATAAGAAACATATATCCTTCATTATCCAAACAAGAAAAAGAAATAATATTCCTACTCAAATTCGGAACATAATAATAATTGTTCAAAACAAATACTAGTCCACTAGGTAAAGTAACATCATATGTTCCTACGGCTAATGCAGCAACTCTTGCTCCATTCCCCACACGTAGGTCAACTTCATCTTTTTTGAGTAGCTTTCTATTCTTTAGTCCCTGCATATTTAAACAAATGTGAGATCCATATCCGGTATCCAATACCCATGAACTAGAAAATATCTGCCCATAAAATATTCAGCCCTTTGAATCTTCATCTTCTTCCTTCAAGAAATATTTCCCAGCCCAGAAATCAAGTCTTAAACTCATCAAGAATCATTGTGCTCTACATCTCATAGATTCAAAGAGCCTTGATCTTGTTCAACACACATACACACCTCACTTGTTTAATCACTTAGATTATTCATTTGAGATACACCGGTTATAGTCTAGGATTTGATCTTCATAGAATAGATTTTAGATCTGATTATTGTACTTTGTACTTTGTAATCTCTCATACTCTAATATAAAATCTAACTCTTAGAAAATCCAAGACTAACCATCTTGGTAGTGGATGTAGATCATTTACGATTGAACCACTCCAAATATTGTGTTCTTCGTTTCTGCATTTTTATTTACTATTCATTGCTAATTATTTTTTCTTATCTGTTTGATCTTATTTTCAGTTATCCATTATTATGAATTGTGTTTGAAGTTAACTTTGTCAAAACCTCACTTTTCAGTTTTATAAACCGCACTGAAAACCGCATTACAAACTGCACCTCTAACCGCTTTATAAACTCAAATATTCCGCTATGCATTTTGTAACTATACTTGCAGTTTTTTATTGACTGCAAGCGGTTTTGTAAGCAAGAAGTTCAGTTTTTAAAAGAGGGCAAAAAATTTGTAACAGCTATTCACCCCCCGTCTAGCTGTTTTTTACCCTTGTTGCCACCTTTGGAACCAACAAGTGGTATCAGAGCAAACACATTTATAAAATCACTGTTTTTCAAGCTTAACAGCTTGTATGCCGATTCGCTATGGCAAACACTAAAACCATGACAACGATTAACTATTCACACATTCCTCTTTTGGACGAAGACCACTTCGACATCTGGAAAGTTCGAATGCTTATTCATTTGGAGACTATTGACGAAATGCTGGTGGAATGCGTGACGAATGGCCCGTTTGTTCCCGTTAAGGCCAACGCCAATCCAACCACCAGTGCTGAAACTCCAGAAGTCCCAAAGCCTAAAACTGAGTGGTCTGATGAAGAAAAGAGATTAGCTGCTTTGGACAGCAAAGCGAGGTTCATCATTTCTGGAACCCTTCCCGTATCAACCCTTTAGAAGGTCATGTATTCCAAAACCGCCAAGGAGATGTAGGATGCCATCGAAAGCTACCTCGAAGATGACGATCTATGCAAAGAAAATAAAAGATATGCTGTTGAAAGATCCTACAACAACTTTAACAGAAAATCCAACGAAACTTTGCATCAAACCTACGATCGCTATGTTGAGGTAGTTAATGCTTGTAGATCTCTTGGCAAAACCTTAACTGATAAAGAAGTCAATATGACTTTTATAGCTGCTTTAGGTTCGAGATGGATAAATAAAGCCACATCTCTTGAGGACTCCAAAGTTTTGAATACTTGGATGTTAAGTAACTTGTATGCAAACCTTAGAGTCTATGAACTTAAATTAGATCATATTGAAGCGGTTGAAGGGAAAACCAAATCACTTTCCATGTCCGTAGTGGAACATGAGGAGAAACCAACCTCATCCAATCAAACCGCTGATCCTTCCATATCAACCGCATCACTCATCGATATGGATGATGATGATTTTGCCATGTTTGTGAAAATATTTGAAAAATTTAGAAAATCTTCAAAACCCTTCACAAAATCATTTTCAAAAGGCAAACCTTCAACAACTTTTTTCCAAGGCTGCTGATACAAAGAAAAAGGGTGATATAGTTTGCTACAAATGTAGAAAACATGGTCACTTTGCATCTGAGAGTCCACAACCTAGATTCGAGTATATGAAAAAGAAAACATCTCCTGCGAAATTTTCTCGTCGCAAGGGAATGGTTGCTGAAGAGGAAGAGAACTCAAAGGAGTTAGCTACTTGGATTGAAACAAATTCTGATGAAGGAAGTGATGATGAAACAAAAGAGGTTAATCTCTGCTTAGCTGCAGATGCTTCCGATGATTCAGATACTGAATCAGTTGAGTCGCTGGATATGGAGGAAGAAGTAGTTCCCCCAAAAATTTCTAAATTCAAATTGGATGATGATGTGAAACTTACTCCTAGCATTAAGATTGGAAATAGTTCTTATTCACGTCCCATTTTTCCTTCCAAAAATGCTACACCTTCAAAAGAAAGTCCAAAGAAGAAAATTTTGAAAAAGGTGGTGGAAGAGGTTTCTCCCATGGAACATGAAAGGATGTTCCAAGAAGCTGAAATGATGATCCATAAGTTCAATAATATTAAGAAAGCTCTAGCTTTAGCTCATGATGAACTTTCTCAGTATAAGACAGAAAAAACTGTAATGAGGTCTGAAATTTCTAATCTTAAAGACCGGTTTAAAAGTATGTCTCCTCTTGCTGATCAAAACCGCATCCTAGAAACTAAGGTTGCTGCACTTCAACTTAGGAATAATGATTTGGTTACTCAAAACAATGATCTCCAGAAGATTATTGATGAGTGGACCAAGTCACATGTCACCTTGGATCAAATTTTAGAATCCCAAATGACCAGTGGAATTAAAGAAGGTCTGGGATTTCAAACAGGTGGAAAAGAGAAGTGTGCATGTGGCTGTGAAAAGGATGAGAAAATTTCTAAACTAACTAAAGAAATTCCTAAGGAGAAGCATGTTATTTCTAAGGGTAAAGGACAGGAACAAAAGGCTTCACTTAACTTCCAATATGTCTACCCAAAGAAACAGTTTGGGAAAAATTCTCAGATGAAGGGAAAAGAATATGAGATTGAAACCACGGAGGAGGTTTCTTATGCTGCTGACCACACTTCTACTTCAACCGCACCTGGTGGAGTAGGTAGTGCAGTCAACTGCACGGCTGACCGCCCTTCTTCTTCGACTGCACCTCCTGCCTTCAAAAGCAAGAGGAGCGTTCCCAGAAAATTTGTGGTCAAACCGCAAGTGCCTACCTTTGTGAAGGCTAAAACTGCAATTCCCAAACCACTTGTTAATCCTAAGAAAAGTAAGGAGTTAGTAAAACCTCATGTAGCTCATAGTTTTCATAAGTGTTCTGTGAGTGATGGTTTAGGTCACAAAGCTGCAGAATGCCTTTTACGGTTCACACCAAATGCCAGGAAGAATAATCCTCCTTCTGTCAAACAGGTGTGGGTCATCAAAAGGTGCTAACCTCAGGACCCAAAGAATAAAAGGGGACCTCGTTTTAAATGTTTATTTTTCAGGTCCTCTTCTTAATGGCTGGTCACTCCAAGGATAATGAATGGTATCTTGACAGTGGCTGCTCAAGACATATGACTGGAGATAGATCATTACTAGAAGATGTCATTGAAGCAAGTGGTCCATCTGTAACCTTTGGTGACAACAACAAAGGAAAAACCATTGAGTATGGTATCATAAGGAGAGGAAACCTAACAATTGAGAAGGTTTCTCTTGTTGAAGGACTCAAGCACAACCTCCTTTCAATTTCTCAATTCTGCAACAAAGGAATGCATTGCAACTTCACTTCTTCAAATTGCTTTATCAAAGATAGCATTTCCGGAGTCACCCTACTCATAGGGATTCGTAAGAGTAATATTTACATTATCAATTTAAATTTTGCATGCAGTATTACTAATCTCTGTTTTGTAGCTAAAAATGTAAGCAAAAATAGTTGGCTATGGCACAAGAGGTTAAGCCACTCGAACTTCAAGTATCTAGCTAAGATTGGAAGGGAAAACCTCGTTCGTGGTTTACTCAAAGTGGCTGACCACCATCCAAAGAAATGCAGTGCATGTCAACTTGGTAAACAAATCGCGTCGTCTTTCACCAGCAAGACCGCTCCTTCAACTGCAAGATGTTTACAACTGCTTCACATAGATTTGTTTGGACCCGTTACAACTGCCAGCATTGGAGCAAAAGATATACTTTAGTGGTGGTGGATGATTATTCAAGATATACATGGGTTGAGATGATGATCACCAAGGATGATTGCTTTGAAATTCTAACCTCACTATTTAGACAGCTCCAAACCTAGAAAGAAAACGACATCGTTAGTGTGAGATCAAATAATGGAACAGAATTAAAAAACAACGGTGTTGCTCAGTATTGTGATGACCATGGGATTGATCACAATTTTTTTACCACTGGTGTTCCACAACAAAATGGGGTTGTGGAAAGAAAGAACAGGACGTTGATTGAGGCCGGAAAGACTATGATTTCTGAAGTAAAGCTACCTCGGTATTTTTGGGCTGAAGCAATCAACACAACATGCTTCACTCAGAACCGCTCCCTCATCAACAAGACTTACAACAAAACTCCATATGAGTTGTGGAGAGGAAGAATCCCCAATATTGCATTCTTCAAGATCTTCGGCTGCAAATGTTTTATCCTCTACAACGGAAGAGAAAATAGAGGCAAATTTGGAGCCAAGGCCGATGAAGGTTTTTTTGTTGGGTATGCTAAATATTCTAAAGCTTTTCGTGTATTCAATAAAACTAGTTTAAAGATAGTAGAGTTTGTCCATGTTACTTTTGATGAACATTCTCTCCTTGAGCCACATATGGCTCCAAATGTTGCTGATGATTTTGTTGAGCATAATGAAACAGGTGAAAGTTCCAAAACCGCACCTGAACCTTAACCGCAAAATCTAGCAACCGCATCTGAAATTCTCTCAAACCACACCTTTACAACCGCACCTGAAGTTTCTACTCCAAATGCAACTACAAGGGAAGAAGATGTTGAGAATTCACTCATCCAGCTTATTGAACCTCTTCGACAACTTACATTCCATGACTTCGCTGAAGGATCTAACGATGTTCCAATTGAAGATCTTCAGCAAACCTCAGTCTAACCAGATTTACCCCCCGAGGTTCGTGAAGTCAGCAGTCACCCTCTCACAAATGTGATTGGTGATTTGTTTTCCGGTGTTCAAACAAGGAGATCGAATTATGAAGAGCATACCTCTTTGTTATCTCAAATTGAACCCAAGAAAGTTGATGAAGCACTCCAAGATTCCAGTTAGGTCGTTGCTATGCAAGAAGAACTCAACCAGTTTGAAAGATGCAAGGTTTGGATATTAATGCCTAGACCTCATGAACAAGGAGTGATTGGAACAAAAGTGTTTAGAAATAAAATGGACGAGAATGGAAGCATCACCCGTAATAAAGCAAGGTTGGTTGCACAAGGATATAGGCAAGAATAAGGAATCGACTACGATGAAACCTTTGCTCCAGTTGCAAGACTAGAAGCAATCAGAATTTTCCTTGCCTATGCCTCTTTCAAGCGTTTCAAGTTATATCAAATGGAAGTGAAGAGTGCTTTCCTCAATAGTGAACTGCAAGAGATCGTGTATGTTGCTCAACCGCCTAGATTTGAAGACTCTAAATTTCCAAATCATGTCTACAAACTCCAAAAAGCTTTGTATGAACTCAAGCAAGCTCCAAGGGCATGGTATGAGACTCTATCTAAATTTATACTAGAAAAAGGCTTCAAACGCGGTAAGATTGATACAACTCTATTCATTGCCAAATATAACAATCATTCCTTACTTGTTCAAATCTATGTTGATGATATTATTTTTGGCTCCACTAATGAATAACTTTGTAAGTGTTTTGAGAAGCTAATAAAAAACAAGTTTGAAATGAGCATGATGGGAGAATTGACATTCTTCCTCGAGCTTCAAATCAAACAATGCAAAGAAGGAATCTTCCTCAGCCAAGCCAAATACACCAAGAAGTTGATAAATAAGTTTGGACTAGAAAATACAAAAGCATACAATACTCCTATGGCTACCGACAATAAGCTAGATAAAGATCTAAAAGGTAAGAAGGTTGATCAAACCTAATATCGAGGTATAATTGGCTCATTACTTTATTTAACTGCTAGTAGGCCATATATCATGTTTAGTATTTGTGTATGTGCTCGCTATCAAGCTGATCCTAGAGAAGCACATTTAAGTGCAGTCAAGCGTATAATCCGCTATCTCTCTGGAACTACTAATATTGGACTTTGGTATTTCAAAGATTCGAATTTTGATCTCGTAGGTTATTCAGATGCAGATTATGCAGCTTGCACTATTGACAGAAAAAGCACTAGTGGGACTTGTCATTTCCTTGGAAATATACTAGTTGCTTGGGCCAGCAAGAATTAAGCATTAGTTTCAGTGTCAACCACAGAGGCTGAATACATTGCTGCTGGAAGTTGTTGCTGCCAAATCCTTTGGATGAAGCAACAGTTGGTGGACTATGGAATTGATGAAGGAAATTGCCCAATCATGTGTAACAACACATCAATAATTTCAGTCTCCAACAACCCTGTCATGCACTCAAAGACCAAGCATATTGATATCAAGTATCATTTCCTCAAAGACCATGTGAAAAATGGGAATATCCACCTAGAGTATGGGGGGACAGACAACCAGATTGCTGACATCCTCACCAAATCTCTTGACTCCAAGTGATTTTTTCCTCAGATGAGAAATGGGTATGCTAGAACTTAAATAAGTCCATACTTTTTATTTGCTAACTTGTGTGTTAAGTATGTGGATTTTAGGTTGAAAATCCTGTTGAGATATCAAACCTCACCCCTGTTGAAACCGCGTGTACAAACCGTATGCAGTCAACCACTTGCTGCATTCTGACCAAATGATCTCAACCGCGTTTCAATATTTTTTTCATTTCTTATCTTTATTATTAAAAAAAATTGTTCAAATTCCTTTTATTTGCATGACTGCCACGTGGACCAGGTATGTTTTCTTTATTTATTTTTTGGTCCTTATTTTGGCATAAGGGTATTTTTGCAAATGTTTTCCCACGTTATTTCAAATTTTAAATGCATTTAATGCAAAGGGGACATTAGCATTAATGGCCTTCATGTCAGCCATCATTGGCTGATGTGTAGAAGCTAAAATGGTGTAACATTTGTAATGATTCACTATGTGGGATAGTGGAACTGTCCCTTCAGCCGCCTCAACCCTAAAAATTGCCTATAAATAGTGATCACCTGTCACAATTCAAACTCTTTACCTGTCTTCTCTGCCAAGCCATTTCAACCTCCACATTCAGAGACCCAACTCCTTCACCCCCTCATTCCAACCGCGGTCAAACCTCTCCTCCTTCATCAAACCGCGTCCAATCTCTACTCCTTTCAAACCGCAACAAAACTACTACACCTCCTCCTTCTCTGAAAGATAAAACTCCTTCTCCTACCAAAACTCCTACCCCTCCTACCTCACCTCAACAACAACAAACCCCTCCTATTTCTGTTTACACAACTCAAACCAACTCCACCTCAGACTCACCTCCCAACACCTCAAATCTTCCAACTACCTCCATTCCTCCTCCTAACCAAACCGTCCCCAACCAAACCGCCCGTATTACCTTTCCCCAAACACTCCCCATTCCATCTCCAACTACCCAAACCCATACAATCCCAACCATCCACATATTCTAAACCTTACACACCCAACTACCCCAAATAACACTCCCCTCCCAAACCCCACCCATTATCCAAATCGCTCCTCCACCCTTTACTCAACTGCCTCCCTCATGCTCTTATATTCCTTCTTCCTCAACCGCTCCAACAGACTACTCCCAGATCCTTTCCACTCTTCACCTTATACAAAATCAACTCTTGGTCAACCAAGGACACATGATTAAGGTGACAGAGTCCAACCGCTCCCTAGAAGCCTCCAACCTAACTCTTCAAGCCAGAGTTGACTCTCAAGCCCAAGAAATGGCTATTCTGAAATCCTAATTGATGGATGTCATTAAGGGGGAGAGATCACAGTCAATCGCCGGTGACCAAACCGCAAACGTTGTGAAAGCCACTGTTGAATCTAGCTTGTCCAATTTCAAACAGTAGTTGGCCGACAATGTAATTGAGTACATTGGTGATTCTGCCACCAGTGAATAGGTCAAGAATATGCTTGCAATTGCTGAAGATCTGATCTGTGACACTGTTGAGCAAGATTTAGAGAAAATGAAGACTAAGCTGATTGAAGCTTTCAATGCCAGACCGCAGCAGCCAGCTTCAAACCAAACCACTGAAATCAAAACCGCCATGGACTCAATGCAAACAAGCTTGCTGGAGGAAATTGATATGATGAAAGGAGAGCTGGCTGTTAAGATGAACATTGTTGGAGATAGTCTTATAGCCAAGATAAATGTTTTGAATGAAGAAGTCAATGACAGGTTGGAGAATCTCAAGGAAGGTTTCAACTCTAAGCTCAGCTCCAAAATAAATGAGCTAAAACCCTCCTTGAATGTAACATCAGATTTAGGGCCAATCCAAGAAGCCATCTCTACTCAAACCGCAGCAATTCAGGGGGAGATTCACACTTTCTACAACACTCTCAACTCCTCCTTTGAAATTCAAATTTATGAGCTTAAGGAAAATGTTGCTGCCAACACCAGAGTAGTTGGTGCAAATAACTTAACCTATGCACAGTCTCTGACCGCCTTAAGAGCAGTGGAGACAACTCTTGGAAGAACCACTGAAGAGGTCAGGACTTTGAGAAGAACCCTTCGTACAGAAAGCTCAGCATTCAGACCTTCTGAACCGCGTGTTCCTGAGCAAGAAGTAAACCAACCGCGTTAGCACTGAACCGCCTTTTGTAAATTTCTTTTTGCTGAACTTTTTTCTATTTAGACCGCACTCTCATTGTATTTTATTTGGTCTATCTTTTTGCTTTTTGTAACCATGTAATTTTCTTTCATACCCTGTACCTGTAATTTGAACCGCTTGAGGTATTAATGAAAATTGCATCATGGTTCCAGAACTTTGTTCATATCAAACTTCTTATTTGTAGATCAATGAAACCGCAATAGTTTTAAACCTCATTCAAATATTTTCTAATTTAAAATCATATTTTTGAAATGAAGTTTAAACCGCACTTTAAACTTATACTCATATTTTTCAAGTGCACTGAATTCATTTATATACTTTCGAATTGTAAGTTTTTCAATCTTTCAATAGTATAGAAATCTATAACTTAAGTTAGTGTGTGCATTGACTTGGGACATGACTTACTATGTTAATTCTTATGGACATATTTTTACCAAGTACATTGTTTGTTTATGTTATAGTAGGTAATGACATCAATCAAATAGAGGGAGATTGTTGGGTATGCATATGTAATGAAGCTTAGACTTCAATTTTTTAGCTAAGCCCATTTTATAGAATAGGATAAATTAGGCTTGAAGACTAACACAAGACTCATTGGACATGAGGTTTCAATTCAGATGTTTCAGACCGCACCATCAAAACCACACCAGCAAACTGCACTGTGGAATTCTCTATCTGAAACCGCATCTTGAATACCTAAGTACAAACCGCATTAAGTGAACCACACTTGTTAACTGCAGTGCAGTTCCAATCTTGAGACGCACTATGGAACCTCCTCTGGTGAAACCGCACTTGTCAAACTGCATGCACACCAGACCACATCCAATGATTGAAGACTTAAGGTGAACCACATATGACTGTTGGAATCCACGTCAGCAATGACAAAAGTCAACCACCATACCTTGTCACGTGATTCTATGTCAGACAGGATCTTTAAAGATCTTGAAAAGGTGACAGATGTCTTTACTACCTTATTTGCAGCTGAGGTCTGATCAGTTTTATCTGCAACTACTGTATCAAAGGACAAAAGTGGATTTGTGGACCAATCAGATTGCACCAGTACAGTCCTTGCAAACAGCTGTTTCCAACGGCTACTTTCTTGGTGCTTGGGTATAAATACCCCTAATCTTCAACACTTGAAGATTGCTTGAGAAATTGATTTGTTGTGAGTTCATAAGAAGTTGAAGCTCTGCCCAGAAAATATTCAGCCTTTTTAATCTTCATCTCTTCCTTCAAGAAATATTTTTCAGCCCAGAAATCAAGCCTTAAACACATCAAAAATCATTGTGCTCTACATCTCATAGATTCAAAGAGCCTTGATCTTGTTCAACACACACACACCTCACTTGTTTAATCACTTAGATTATTCATTTGAGATACACCGGTTATAGTCTAGGATTTGATCTTCATAGAATAGATTTTAGATCTGAGTATTGTACTTTGTACTTTGTAATCTCTCATACTCTAATATAAAATCTAACTCTTAGAAAATCCAAGACTAACCATCTTGGTAGTGGATGTAGATCATTTACGATTGAACCACTCCAAATATTGTGTTCTTCATTTCTGCATTTTTATTTAGTGTTCATTGCTAATTATTTTGTCTTATCTGTTTGATCTTATTTTCAGTTATCCATTATTGTGAATTGTGTTTGAAGTTAACTTTGTCAAAACCTCACTTTTCAATTTTATAGACCGCACTGAAAACCGCATTACAAACCGCACCTCTAAACCGCTTTATAAACTCAAATATTTCGCTGTGCATTTTGCAACTCTACTTGCAGTTTCTTATTGACTGCAAGCAGTTTTGTAAGCAAGAGGTTCAGTTTTTAAAAGAGGGTAAAAAATTTGTAACAGCTATTCACCCCCCCCCCCCTCTAGCTATTTTTCACTCTTGTCGCCACCTTTGGGACCAACACTAGGGACGCAGGTTATTATAATAAACATGCAAACATATAATATGCCAAATAAACTTTCTCTATAATAAATGATAAAGACGATTACATAGCGATATTTAGTATAAGTCAAACATAACTAAACGCCTAGGGCATTACACCAACAATCTCCCACTTGCACTAGGCTCCATCTATGTATCGTATACCCATGGACCTAACATGACCATCATGCTTTGCTTGTGTGAGGGGCTTTGTAAGCGGATCCTCAATGTTATCATCGGTTGATACTTTGCATATCTTAACGTCTCCCCTATCAATGAACTCTCGAATGAGATGGAAACGTCTAAGAATGTGTTTGGATCGCTGATGTGACATTGGTTCCTTTGCTTGCGCAATGGCACCATTATTGTCACAATAAAGTTCCACCGGATTAGTGATACTTGGAACCACTTTCAGATCACTAATGAACTTCTTGATCCAAACTGCCTCCTTAGCTGCATCGGATGCTGCTATATATTCGGCCTCAGTTGTAGAATTGGCAATAGTACTCTGCTTGAAATTATTCTAACATATCGCACCTCCGTTAAGCATAAACACAAATCCCGACTGCGATCGGAAATCATCCTTGTCGGTTTGGAAGCTTGCATTTGTGTAACCTCTTACAACAAGATCATCTTCCATCCCTCCAAAGACCAAGAACGCATCCTTAGTCCTTCTTAAGTACATAAGGATCGTCTTAACTGACATCCAATGGTTTTCACCCGAATCAGATTGGTATCGACTCATCATTCTTAGAGCATACGAGACGTCGGGTCTAGTACAAATCATGGCATACATAATAGATCCAATCGTCGAAGCATATGAAACCTCATTCATCCTCTTTCGCTCATCAGTTGTCTTAGGACACTGAGTCTTGCTAAGAGTAACACCATGACCCATTGGCAAGTTGCCTCTCTTAGAATTTTCCATCTTGAATCTTCTAAGAACCTTGTAACTGTAAGTACTTTGACTCAAATCAATTATTCTTTTAGATCTATCTTTATAGATCTTGATGCCAAGGATGTAAGTGGCTTCACCCATGTCTTTCATTGAGAAACATTTCCCTAACCAAGACTTGACAGTCTGAAGTGCAGGAATGTCGTTTCCAATGAGTAAGATATCATCGACATACAACAATAGAAATAATACTACGCTCCCACTGAATTTCATGTATACACAAGGTTCATCTTTGTTCTTGACAAAACCAAACTCTTTGATCTTTTCGTCAAAACGAAGATTTCAACTTCTAGAAGCTTGCTTCTATCCATATATGGACCTTTGAAACCTGCACACCTTGTTAGAATTTCTTGGATCGACAAAACCTTCGGGTTGTGTCATATACACATCCTTGAGTAACTTCCCATTTAGGAAAGCGGTTTTGACATCCATTTGCCATATCTCATAGTCATAATACAGAGCTATGGTAATTAAAATTCTAACAGACTTAAGCATTGCAACAGGCGAAAAGGTTTCATCATAGTCTACACCATGAATCTGCCTATATCCTTTAGCTACAAGCCTAGCCTTATAAGTATGCACCTTCCAATCCATGTCAGTCTTCTTCTTGAAGACCCACTTGCACCCACTGATTTTTACACCTTCATGTGGCTCAATCAAGTTCCAAACTTGATTATCCGACATGGATTGCAATTCGGATTCCATGGCTTCTAACCATTTATCCGAATCGGCAGTGGACATCGCCTCTTGATATGAAGTAGGTTCCGTCTCTACTATTGGTTCCATGTTATTTTCGGGTTCTTGAATTTCTTCAAGATCAATTTTACTCCCACTTGTTCCTTTATTGAGAAACTGTTTCTCAAGAAAAGTACCATATTGAGCAACAAACACTTTGTTCTCATTGCGGTTGTAAAAGTAATACCCTTTGGTTTCCTTAGGGTAACCAATGAAAATAACCTTGTCATATTTAGGTTCTAACTTATCAGAGACAAGTCTCTTCACATAAGCTTCGCAACCCCAAATCTTCATGAAAGACAAACTAGGTTTTCTTCCATGCCACATCTCATGTGGGTCTTAGGAGCTGATTTAGTAGGGACTCTGTTCAGTGTGAACACAGCAGTCTCTAATGCATGTCCCCAAAAGGTAATAGGAAGGTCAACTTGACTCATCATCGAACGAACCATGTCCAACAAGGTTCTATTCCTCCTCTCGGACACACCATTCCTTTGTGGTGTTTCGGGTGGAGTCAACTCTGAAACAATTTCACAGTTTTTGAGATGATTGTCAAACTCTTGGCTTAAATATTCACCACCACGATCGGATCGAAGTGCTTTAATAGTTTTGCCAAGTTGATTTTGTACTTCATTTTGAAATGTTCTAAACATCTCAAATGATTCACTTTTAGATTTCATCACATAGACATAGCCATATCTAGATAAGTCATCAGTGAATGTAATGAAATACCGAAATCCTCCCCTAGCAATGCTGCTCATTGGTCCACATACATCGGTATGTATTAGGCCCAATAAGTCACTAGCCCTTTCAATAATCTTAGTGTAGGGTGGTTTGGTCATTTTTTCCAATAAACAAGATTCGCATACATCATATGATTCATAATCATGTGATTCTAAAAGTCCATCCTTATGGATTTTAGATATGCATTTCTCATTTATACGACCAAGCCGGCAATGCCACATGAACGTGTTGTTCACGTCATTCGGTTTAGACTTCTTGTCCATATGATAAATATCTTCAACATTATTTTGTTTTTCATCAACATCAAGAACATAAAGGCCATTAAATGAATTTGCAATACAATAAAGCATATCATTTAAAATAAATAAAAAATTTCTTATTCTCAATAAGGAACCTAAAACCTTCATTATCCAAACAAGAAACGAAAATAATATTTCTACTCAAATCCGGAACATAGTAACAATTGTTCAAAACAAGCATTAATCTACTAGGTAAAGTTACATCATATGTCCCTATGGCTAATGCAGCAACTCTTGCTCCATTCCCCACACGTAAGTCAACTTCACCTTGTTTGAGTAGCTTCATATTCCTTAGTCCATGCACATTTAAACAAATGTGAGATCCACATTCGGTATCGAATACCCATGAACTAGAAATAGAAAGAAAAATATCTATCATATAAATACCTGAATCAGAAGCAATTGTATTGCCCTTATTCGCCTTTAGGCCTTCCTTGTAAGCCTTACAATTACGCTTTCAAAAACCAACTTCTTGGCAATGATAGCAAATCGCATCCTTTTGAGACACTTTGGGAGCCTCTCCGGCAACGGCAACTTTTGCCTTAGGTTTAGCAACATTTGATTTACCTTTGCCATCTTTCTTGAACCCTTTACATTTGTTAACCATTAACACATTTCTCATTCCAGGCTTCTTGATATTCTTCTCTGCGGTCTTAAGCATCGCATGCAATTCCGAGAGATTCTTATCCATGCCACTCATATGATAGTGCATTATAAAATGACCATAACTTTCAGGAAATGAATTCAATACCGTATTCGTGGCGAGTTCCAAACTCATCGGATTTCCAAGCCTTTCCAGACGCTCAATGTGACCTTTAATCTTAAGGACATGAGCACCAACCGACTGCCCCTCTTGCATCTTGCATGCATTTAGGGCCTTTACCACATCATACCTCTCTTGTCTAGCTTGCACTTAAAACATTTTCTTTAAGCGCTCGGCTAGATCAAAAGCAGCTTCCATGTGTTCTAGGTCCTTCTGAAGAGTCTTACATATGGTGGCAAGCATAAGGCATGTCACATCATTAATATGTTTCTTATGTGCATCCTTATCTGCCCTTGAAGCATTGACAGCAGGTGGAGGTGGAACGGGTTCGTCAAGAACGTACATTTTCTTCTCTTGTCTTAGAACAATTCTTAGGCTTCTGATCCAATTAGAATAGTTTGTACCGTTTTCTTCGAGCTGTCCTTCTCAAGGACGGATCGCAGTGATAGGGGATGATTATTGTGAGTTGCCATTACTACAGTAAAATATGCAAACAATAAACATATAAGCATCAATGCATTTATCATCTAAGAGCAAATAATGTATTTCATAAATACTCCCACTAAATTATACACCTTCAAATACAAACATGTATCATATAATCATAGCAGGCTAAGATCCATATTTCACTTAATTTTGGTTTAACTGAGTCATTACCCGAAATCAAGCTATTTAGGTAGATAACATCAATCATATTGAAATTGTCACGGCCAGAATCACAAGTGATATCCAAGGTGATAACAGCACCAACGATAGCACTTGGGATAGCACACACACACACTTCGAAAATAAAACAATTTTGTAAAAGAGATTGCAACGAAATAATAACACAAAAATTGTTTTTCTCAAGTTATATAAATATAACTTGAGAGTGCCTCTTAGGCAAGACTTTATAATCACTATAATGAATTTACAAAGCCGAAAATGTTTTCTATGGCTATAACAATTTTGAGCTCTATGGAACAAGAGATAAAGAACGGAATCTTATCCTAGCCTTCACACAACTTGATACCAATGTAATCAAGTGCGAAATTACAAGGGAGGAAGGATTAAAAGAATCAAACAAAGAACTCTATCTCTAAGCTTTCGAAGGTGTGTATGAAATGGCAAATATTGGCATGTCTTGGTATATCTTCAAATGAAACCTTCCAAGCTTATTTATAGTCTTCAAATACTTGAAGGCTACTCAATAAACAGCCTTGGGGCTGTATTTGCACGTTGAGGGAGTAGGGAGAGTGGTTGAGATTGTTCCTCAATTCTAGCTCCCACTTCCTAAATTGTAGCAACCGAGTTGATTTATCTCCAAGTCCAAGCTTCCACGCCTTGTACTCCCAAGCTTTATCAACCTTGTACTCTTCTTTTATTCAGCAACAACTCCTTGACCAAGTCTCCACACCTTTTTAATTGTTGTTGCCAAAGTAACGAATTTATGCATAAAATGCATAAATTGTTTCCTTCCAAATTTCACACGTGTCTAGCTCTTTCTTTGATGCTATTGCACTCTGAAATGTAAACATAAATCATAGACTATACAGATTATATTAGCACATTAGTCCATTAAATAATAAACAAGAAATATACAACTATATAAATTCCAGTTCAGGAAATCATCAGCGATATCACCTGGAATTTGGAAAATCATCTACGATATCACCTGCAGTTTACACTAAAAATCTCCCCCTTAGTTGGATATTTCTTTCCAAACCTAATGTGCTGCTCTCCTGCAATGTTAGTCCATAAACAAATATACAGAGCATAAAAACATAGTATAATATCTCCATAAAAATTAACTCCCCCTTAATCAGGGAGATAATCCTAAACAATGATTTTATCACCATAAACTAATTTATTTCAAACTTTAAAAAAAAATTCGAAATAAACTATGTTAACAAAAAAACCATAAACCATTGTAGCAAAAATATCATCCAAAACTAGCAAAACATCCTAACAGTTAAAGATTTGAAACAGACCAACTAAAGTGTTTTGCAACCAACATAAACAAAATAAAAGTAAATTGTTTAGGAAACCACATCACATCACCAAAATAAAAGAAATTGTTTTAGGACCACCATGAACCCAGCCACCAACAAGATAGTGGCAACATCAACCTTCAGGTTTATCAACCTTCAGGTTTCAGTTTTCTTCTTCTTCAAAATCCTCTTCTTCTTCATCTTCCTCCTGATCTCCTTCCCTATCACTTTTACCATCACTTGGGCCAGCACTGGTGGTAGCACCTGCAGTAGCACCAGCTCCAGAAGTTGCAGCAGCAGCAGATCCTCCCCCTGTTTGGGAAGAAATTTCATCAATGAAAG
This sequence comes from Adenophora triphylla var. japonica, assembly GCA_022495995.1. NCBI lineage: Eukaryota > Viridiplantae > Streptophyta > Magnoliopsida > Asterales > Campanulaceae > Adenophora > Adenophora triphylla. The sequence continues at coordinate 81,566 of JAFEMH010000072.1, forward strand.
CATCAGTAGCCTGCTTAAGCTTAACCCATCCCTCAACAAGTCCTCCCATTGCACTTGACTGTTTGTGCAAAAAGTTGAGCACTGTTGCCTTTGGGATTGATGGACCAGTGTTGCTCAGAAGATTTATCATGTTGGACAGAATACTTGCAGCATCAGTTTCTGCAAAAGTATTAGGGGCAGCACCTGGGGAAGCACTTGGGATATCACGTGAGATAGCACTAGAAAGAACAGGGGCTGTTTTATCAGATTTGTTCCAAGGAAGATCTTTTGTATACCTTTTACCCTTTTTCAGTTGTTGATCAATGGTATAGTACTCAGGTTCAGTGGTGAAAACATCAGAGGCTTCAATGGGCAAGGATTGAAAAACTAAAACTTTGAAGATTAAAGAAGGATAGGGGAAAAAGCTAATGTTCATTTCTTTCTTTCTACCCCATGAAGCTAAGTGTTTGAACACTAATCTTTCAAAGTTAATCCTTAGATTCTTACCCAATCTGTATAAGACATTAGCATGCTCCAATGTAACAATAGGTTCATTCGTAGTAGGGAGCCAATTGAAGATGCATAGCTTGTGAAGCACAGAATACAGAGAAGTAAGCCTAGAAGCATGAAGTTTTTCCTTTAAAGGCCAGAACTGCAGTTTGTTGTGAGTGAGCAATTTTACCATTTCAACCCTATTAACCCTAATGCTCTCATCATCTAAATTTGGGAGGCCTAAAACCTTGTTAATTAAGAATGGAGTAAATGAATAAACTTTTCCCCTAACAAATATCTTTCCAAATTTTTCAGAACCTTCATCATCCAAATGAGCATGCAGGTTAGCAAAGAAATTTCTCACAACACTTTCAACAAACACAAAAGCATGATTATTAGCCTTAAGAAAATTCATGTCCTTCAAAAACTGAACCATTCTTTCCTTTTCTAACTGACCCTCATCAATGTGATTTTCTTTTAACAATCTCTTACTCGAATTATTCAACCAAAATTTCATATTTTCTTTCTTATAAAATTTCAGAGTAAGAAATGATTTTGGAAAAGCCTTATCCTTTTCATTTCGAATAATCTTAGCACCAGAATTATCACTAGAGGAACGAGTAGGAACAGAGGAGGGGGCAGGTGTTACCTCAGATGATATCCTCTTCTTGGTTGCACCTTTGATAGCACTCACTGAAGCTTTGCCCTTGGCCTTCTTCTTCTAAAAATCAGAAAGAGTTTCCTCCTCATCACCATCCACCCAGGCATCAAAATAATCCACAGAAGGTTCCTTCTCTTTGTTGGCATCAAAATTCTCGTCACTCACATGAGGTGAGGACACATCTAAGGAGCTTTCTGAGACTTCAACTGGATCAGAGGTGGTATTTGATGTAGCCTTGGACCTGATTGATCTTATACGGTTGAAGGACCTCCTCTTTGCAACTTGAGGAGATAGCTTGGATGTTGGAGCTTTCCTTTTCCTCTTTTCTTTTGATTCGGCTGGAATGAGTGTGACCTTGGAAATGCCATGTTCGAATGAGGATATGGGGGCAGAGGCTGGAACAATAGCCATTGTAGGAGGAGAAGAGCTTGGTGTAATCATGGGAGAGGTTTTTATGGCTACACGAGAAGCAACGGATGGGGCAATGCTTGGGGAGATATCCATTTGGTCTGTGTGTGAGGGTTCGACATTGGCTTTGGATGGAGAAGCCATGGAGATTTTTTGGGAATTTTTGGGGACGGATTTTGACCTAGGTTGAGAGAGGAAGAAGACGACGTTGAAAGAGGGTTTAAAAGGTGAGAGAGAATAACGGTTAGAGAGAGAAGTGGAGAGGTGGAGAGAAAATAGGATAGTGATTAGATAGGGAACATAAAATTAAATTTGATTTGACATTTAAAGTCCTATCTAAACTAAAACCCTATTAATTCTCTAATAAACCCTATCCAATTATTTTGAATTAAATCCTAACCACACCTTTTTTTATAAAACCCTAACTATCTTAAAATAAAAACAACACGGTTGAACTAAAAATAAATTAAAAATATTATTTTATTTTTTTAAGTAAAAACGAAAAAACAAAATTGAGTAAACAAAATATTTTGTAACTAAGTTCGAAAATTATGAGCACAAAATCAAAAAAAAAAAAAAATAGGTTAGTTACTCAACAATGTTTACCTAAAAATTAAGGAAACTTGTTGAAGACGTTTTCAAAATTGTAAACTCTTTAATTAAAAAGACTTTCAGATTTTGAAAAATTAATCAACAATATTTCGAAAATAAGAAATAAAAAAAACTAATATAGCACACACTAATGTGTTAAGGCAATGATGGTAACACGTAGGATAACACATGTGATATACAATCCCTTGACAAATATTTTCATTTTCAAGCATTTCAAGCATAACAAGCTTAGCCATTTTTAGACACTTAAGGCATAACAAGCTGAGCATTTTTCATGCACTTTAGGCATTATAAGCCTATTTCTTTTTAAGTACATTGCTTGTTATAAAGGATCAATACACTTCTTTAAACAAGAAAGCATCGTAGTAACGAGCTCCGTGCTTCGAGTTTTATTTCAAGTGTAGAGATAGAGTGATCTATGCCTTTCAAGTAGGGTACACTGTAGTAGCGAACTCCATGTCCCTAATACTTAGCATAAACCACCTCATACATTCTCATTGGCAAGAGTACATCGTTGCAGCGAACACCGTGCCCCGAGCTCGAGAGAATAGTATGAAAACATTATCTTTGCCTTTTATTTATCAAAAAGAAAAGATTAGTGACTTTGTCACTTTAAGCATATGAAGGGGAATGATATCAAACATGATAACCTAAGTAATAACCTACCATAACAAAAAGGTCAGTGTGTGACACGGTTAGAACTAAGCTAACCAGATTAAAAGAGAATGAAATCATTTTTTTTAAATAAACAGAAAAAATTACACTAATATACAAGTGTTACCCTGAGTGATAACATCACCTGGGGTAGCACAGACAAACAGACTCAGAGATTACAAAGATCAAGAGATCTTTTTAAACTAAAAAATCTCTCATGGTCTAAGGCCTTGATAAATATATCAGCCAGTTGATACTTAGTATCAATATGATCAATGTTAATTAGGCCTTTATCTACGATATCTCTTGAAAATGATGACGTATATCTATGTGCTTAGTACGAAAATGTTGAACAGGGTTTTTTGAAATGATGATAGCACTTAGGTTGTCACAGTACATAGTCAAAGAATTACTTTCTAGGCCATAATCATCTAGCATATATTTTAGCCAAATAAGTTGTGAACAACAACTACCAGCTGCAACATACTCAGACTCAGCCGTGGAAAGAGAAACACAATTTTGTTTACGACTATACCATGAAACTAAATTGTTACCCAAGTAAAAACACCCCCCACTAGTACTCTTCCTATCATCCATATCCCCCGCCCAATTTGAGTCGCTAAAGCCTACCAAATTGGTATTAGTGTTCTTACTAAACCAAATCCCTAATTCACTTGTTCCCGAAACATATTTAAGTATCTTTTTGACAGAATTAAGGTGGGAGACTTTAGGATTGGCTTGATAACGTGCACAAATGCACACGCTGAACATGATATCAGGACGACTAGAAGTGAGATATAGAAAGCTACCTATCATAGAACGATATAAAGTAGGATCAACATCCTCACCTACTTGGTCTCTACAAAGTTTAAGAGAAAAACACATAGGGATTTTTGAACTTTTTGCTCCATCCAACCCAAAGCGTTTCACTAGGCTTTTTGCATACTTGCTTTGAGAAATGAATATTTCTTCATTTGATTGTTTCACCTGCAAGCCTAGAAAGAATGTTAACTCACCAATCATGCTCATTTCAAATGTTGATGTCATAGCCTCTACAAAATCTTTTAAACACGTTTGAGAAGTAGAGCCATAGACTATGTCATCAATATAGATTTGAACAATGACTGTTTCTTTGCTATGCCTTAGGATAAATAAGGTCCTATCTGCTTCACCTCTTGTAAAACCATATTCAAGTAGGAAAGAGGTTAAGCGACCATACCATGCACGTGGAGCTTGTTTCAAGCCATATAAGGCTTTATCAAGTCTATATACATGGTTTGGTAGATAAGGATCTTCAAATCCTTTTGGTTGTTCAACAAAAATTTCTTCTTTTAAATAAGCATTTAAAAAGACAGCTTTAACATCCATTTGATACAAGGTAATTTTTAGAAAACAAGCTATAGCCAAGAGGAGTCTTATGGATTCTATTCTAGCAACGGGAGAAAAGGTCTCATCAAAGTCAACACCTTCAATTTGGGTGTAACCTTGAGCTACGAGACGAGCTTTGTTCCATACAATATTTCCTTGCTCATCTGATTTATTCTTGAAAATCCATTTTGTACCAATTACATTTGTATTAATGGGACGTGGTACTAAACACCAAACTTTATTACGAGCAAATTGTTCAAGTTCCTCTTGCATGGCATGTATTCAAAAATTGTCTTTTAAAGCTTCAGAAATATTTTTGGGTTCTAAAGAGGAAACAAAATAGGAATATTTTATCTTATGGTATGTGGTGGACATGCACACATACCTCACCATTTCACGGTTACTAAAACGCTTCTTGTTCCTTGTTCGTACCCCTTCACTTGCTTCTCCAATAATCTGAGATGAAGGATGATCTCTTTTGATCCTAGCTGGTGGATCCCTTCTCAAATCTTCATGCACATGAGCATCATCATCTGACTGTTCATCCTTTTCAGTTGCTGGACTTGTCTTAGGTGATACCAAAGATGTTATCCCTTCAGTGACAACACTCTGGTCAGCACCTAGGGTATCACTTACTTGATTTTGATCCTCCAGTTCTTCCAGCAATATCAATGGAGATTCCTGCACTCCATCACCTGTAACACTTGCTAAGTCATCAAAAACAACGTTAACCGATTCCTGAATGGTTTTTAAACTAAGGTTATAAACCCTATATGCTCGACTGTCCTGAGCATACCCAAGAAATATAGCCTTATCACTTTTAGAGTCAAATTTAGCTAAGTAATCACGATCATTTAGAACAAAACACACACATCCAAATATATGAAAATAATGAACTTTTAATATCCTACCATTTAAAATTTCATAAGGTGTCATTCTAGCACCAGGTCTTAGAAAAACTCTATTGGCCGTGTGACAAGCCGTGTTTAAGGCCTCAGCCCAAAATCTTTTTGAAATTCTTTTTGAAAACAATATCACACGTGCCATTTCAAGTAAGGTCCTATTTTTCCTTTCAGCCACCCCATTTTGTTGAGGTGTTTTAGGAGCAGAAAACTCATGTTTAATTCCTTTTAATTCACAAAAAGTAAAGAACAATGAATTATCAAACTCTGTTCCATGATCAGACCTTATTCGCATGATAAGAGCACAAAACATGTTTTTAATTTTAGCATGTAAGATCTTAAACTTTTCAAAAGTTTCTGATTTTTCTTTCAAAAAATATACCCAAGTAAATCTAGAAAAATCATCAATTATTACAAAAATATATCTCTTACCTCCTAAACTGTCTACCTCAACTGGACCCATTAAATCCATATAAATCAATTGAAAACAGTGAGTTATCCTAGAATACTCCTCATTGTGTTGGGTAGCACTATGGGCAGCACGTGTCTGTTTACCTTTGAGACAATCTTCACATATGATTTTCTTACTTATGTCCAGACTAGGTATACCTCTTATAGCTTCAGCCTTAATGAGTTTCACAATATTTCAAAAATGGACATGACCTAACTTTTGATGCCACAAGGTAGCATCATCAATTCTCACAGAATGACACACTTGTTTATCCTCAACAAGATAATAGTTATTACTTGACCTAGTACCAGTCATAACACAGTTATTGATATAATCAAAAACTTCACAAGTGTTTTTATTGAATTTCACTTCAAGATTGTCATCACAAAGTTGGCTAATACTAATTAAATTAGTTACAAGTCCATCAACATGCAAAATATTTTTCAAAGCAGGAAATCCAGATACATTTAAAATCCATTTTCCTACTATATTACTCTTGCCACTACCACCATATGTTACACTACCACCTTGAAGAGGTTCATATTCCTTCAAAAACATTTTTGTTCCTGTCATGTGACGTAAACAACCACTATCAAAATACCATGAACCTTCAACATTAGTTTTTAAGGCAATGTACATAACATCACATATCAGGTTAGACTTAGGTTTCCACACTTTCCTACTTTGATAATTTTTCTTCTGACTGTCAGTGATATCTGACGTGCTAGGCAACACTTCAGGTATCACACAGGAACTGGACTGTTTCTTTAGAAGAGTTTTACAATCATTTTTCAAATGTCCAGTAGAGTAACAGTAGTTACATATATTCACCTTGTCAGAAGACTTATCAGAAGATATTAGTTTAACATGGTCTCTTTCTTTAACAAAAACTAACTTATCTTCCTTATTAGCCAAAGTAGATGTAATAACATTTAAGGACTCTTGAAAACCCATACCTTCCTTGAGTGGTTTGCTCAACCCAAGAATTGCATCCAACTTGGAGGAACTCGTATTGAGTTTCTTAAATGTGGCCTCGGCTAGAGTAAGCTTGGCCTTGACTTTGTCCAGCTCCACATCCTTCTTTGTGAGTTGAACTTCCAATCTAGTCAAGCCATCAGTTAGGTCTTGAACCTCTTTGGACAGAGAAACCACCTTCTTGTTCTCTTTCTTCCATCCGTCCACCAATTCTTTGAAAAGGTTCTTGAGACCACAAATGAGTTCATCCTTGCTGAATTCCTTACTTTGTTCACCCTCTTGTGAACTACCTGCATCCATGTTAATAGAACCCACAAAACAAGCAGCATTTATCAAATTAAAATCTGTATACCTGTTGGATGATATCTCAGGTGCTATCCTACTTTGGATATCACATGAGGTATCACAGACAGAATCCGAGTCACAATTTGTGACCACCATTGCTGTTTGATTTGAATCTTCAGATTGATTGGTCTCCTCATCCTCATTGTCACTGAGTGAAACCCAAAGGTTATTTCCCATCTTCCTTAGAGTGTTAGCACACTCGTTTGAGTAATGACCCCATCCATAGCAAGCATGACATTAGATTGATTCAAGGTATTTCGGATCAGATCTAGATTGATCTGATGATGCTCTCCTTATGAGACCACCTTTCTGAGTAGATGGAAATGTCCTCTTTGGCATTGAATTGTACACCTTGGTTTGTTGCTCTTTAGCCTTCACCTGCACATTTTCTTTGTTAAATTTTCGTAACATAGAGTTATATTTCCTAGCAAGCAAGGCAACACTGGCATCTTCACCTAATTCCTCAAAAATTTCGTCATCCTCATCAGTTGATACACTAGAGGATTGGACCTTTAAAGCAACACTCTTGCCTTTAGAAGCTTCACTTTGCTCAGCAAGGTTTGACTCAAATTTTTTTAAAATGCTCATTAAGGAATTGATGTCCATAGTAGAAAGATTGTGAGCCTCTTCTATAGATGAAACCTTCATATTAAAACGCTCAGGGAGAGTTCTAATAGCCTTTGAAACCAATTGTTTGTTTGTAAAAGGTTCACCTAAAAGTTGACACTCATTAGCAATGTCAAACAATTTTTCAAAATAAGAGGAAATGGTATCATTTTCATCCATTCTCAATCTTTCAAATTTGCCAGTAAGACCTCTAAGTTTGTTTTCACGCACACTAGAATCACCTTCACAAAACCTTTGTAAAATATCCCAAGCTTCTTTAGCTGTGGAACAATTTTGAACAAGTTTAAAAATGTGCATGTCAACCCACTCAAAAATAGCATTAAGAGCTTTCTCATTAAAGTTAGCTAGGGTGATCTCTTCATTAGTCCACTCATAGTCAGGTTTAACCTGGACATCACCATCCTCATCACGAGATAAAAGTGGAAGAGAATACCCATTAACTATAGATCGCCATGCTTGAAGATCAATTGATTTGATATGCGAGTGAAGGCGGATCTTTCAATATGCATAATTCGAACCATCTAAAACAGGAAGACGTTTTTAGTTTGGATTTGCAAGATCATAAGCCATGACACCTAGACCAAGCACTTAGTATCATCAAGTGACCTGCTTTAATACCAATTGAAATTGTCACGGCCAGAATCACAAGTGATATCCAAGGTGATAACAGCTCCAACGATAGCACTTGGGATAGCACACACACACTTCGAAAATAAAACAATTTTGTAAAAGAGTTTGCAGCGGAATAAAAACACCAAAATTGTTTTTCTCAAGTTATATAAATATAACTTGAGAGTGCCTCTTAGACAAGACTTTACAATCACAAAAATGAATTTACAAAGCCGAAAATGTTCCCTATAGCTATAACAATTTTGAGCTCTATGGAACAAGAGATAAAGAACGGAATCCTATCCTAGCCTTCACACAACTTGATACCAATGTAATCAAGTGCGAAATTACAAGGGAGGAAGGATTAAAAGAACCAAACAAAGAACTCTATCTCTAAGCTTTCGAAGGTGTGTATAAAATGACTTTTCTTGGCATGTCTTGGTATATCTTCAAATGAAACCTTCCAATCTTATTTATAGTCTTCAAATACTTAAAGGCTACTCAATAAACAGCCTTGGGGCTGTATTTGCACGTTGAGGGAGAGTAGGAAGAGTGGTTGAGATTGTTCCTCAATTCTAGCTCCCACTTCCTAAATTGTAGCAACCGAGTTGATTTATCTCCAAGTCCAAGCTTTCACGCCTTGTACTCCCAAGCTTTATCAACCTTGTACTCTTCTTTTATTCAGCAACAACTCCTTGACCAAGTCTCCACACATTTTTAATTGTTGTTGCCAAAGTAACGAATTTATGCATAAAAAGCATAAATTGTTTCCTTCCAAATTTCACACGTGTCTAGCTCTTTCTTTGATGCTATTGCACTCTGAAATATAAACATAAATCATAGACTATACAGATTATATTAGCACATTAGTCCATTAAATAATAAACAAGAAATATACAACTATATAAATTCCAGTTCAGGAAATCATCTGCGATATCACCTGGAATTTGGGAAATCATCTACGATATCACCTGCAGTTTACACTAACACATATCATACATGACTCTTAGATATTTTATGAGATTTCTAGACATCATATGTCAAAAAAAATGTTTTAAATCTCATCTATGCCTTGGGTCAAATCTCATTTGAAAGCACCAATTAAGTCCAACCTTTTTCAAACGTATGAGACATGGAACGATGCACCTAACTGAGTCAAAACTACATCAACCATTATATCATCTTGATCACAAATTGAGATAAAATGATGCACCCAACTGAGTCAAAACTACATCAAATACCTAAAATATCACAAGTGTTCTAATCAAGGGGTGGCATAAAACTTAAACATTTAGAAGGTTTTACACATAACAACAAATATCGCATGGTTGTAACATGAAACTTATGTGTACATAATCATGAATATAGGGCTTCACAAAATATTCCAATCAAAAAATTTTGATATATAGCATGTAAAGCATTTAATCAAATTAAATCTAGCATGTCAATTTCAATTCTAATCATGATAAACACGGCTCTGATACAACTGTTGGGTTTTGGGGTTACAAACGCAGTGGAAGAACTTTATAAAACAACAAAATCCTAGCCTTGAATCCGTCTAGCATGAAGAGATTAGAAATATATGAAATAGATTTACATACCTTAATGTGATATTGTTGCTTCGAAAAACGGATCTTAGATTCAAACCTCTGAATCGATGATGAACCTTCTTTGATTTAATGCCGAATTTTCTATCTTCTCCTTGATCTTCCTTGTGATGAATTTCAAGCCTTAGGTGATAACGTAATCACCCTCTAATGGTAATCCACACGCAAATGAACCAAGAACAATGCTTGTAGGATTGCTAGATGATCCTCCGATTATTGAATCGATATTCAATAATTAATAGCCGAAATAATGGAATTATTTGGGAGTTTTTGATATTTTGATTCATAATCAATATCAAAATTCTAGAGTTTCATAAACCTAGACAAAGATCTGTTTTTGGCTGAGCAAATGATTGTATTTATATCAAAATATAAATCCTTAACTATTAAGTAGAATCCTTGTCAAAGCCTAAAACCTTTCCAACCAAGGAAACGCTTACGGACAGAAAACAGACGCGGGCATGAGTCGTGCATGAGGGCACGAGTCGTGCCTTTGCCTAATTCAGTCGTACCACGAGTCGTGCTGGAAAAATCACCCGTGCTGATTGAGGACATGAGTCGTGCCTAAGGGCACGAGTCATGACCAAGCCAAAAAGCACTCGTTCCCACGAGTCGTGATATAAAACACAGTCGTACTGATTCTATGTCACTAGTCGTTACCTATGTCACGATTCATGACCCATGGAACGAGTCTTGCTCCTGGACATGAGTCGTGACAAGCCCAAAATTCCAATTTTCAGCTTTTATCGAAATTTGCTCTTTTGTGTGTGACCCTTTAGGAATTATATATATGTTGGTAGTGAGTGAAAACATCGACCTCACAAGGCATAAGTGGTTTGTAATATAACATCAAAGTTTGATTCCTTAATAGATCAAATGTCACAATCTCTTTGTCCACGATGTCAAATTGAACATGAGTCATGGTCCACGTCAACTCACAATGTTCAATGCTTTCTCGATTCCGAATATGTTGATAATCCAAGTGCATTTGATCTCTATCAAATTTCTTGAGTGTGGCCACACATTTCATGAACATTATTCATCGAGGGGCCCAAGCAAACATCTCTCTCAATGATAGGGACAAATCCCATCTTGACTTATCATTCTTTCCTAGAAGAATCCAATCATGTCAATATAGCCCTTATTGCTATCCTATTAAAGATAGTGTTAGACTACATCAAACGTGATGTTCATCATGTGGAAGACGATGATAATCTCAGGTACAAAGGATTCAATGACACGACTATCATGAGATTTAATCATGACATATATGACTATAGACCATGTTATAAATTTTCATCGGTAGGTCATGTCCAGTATTTGCTCTTTAGCAAGTACCCATAAGTGTAATGTGCATCTTATGCATATAATCATCTCCATGATTATACATTACCAATTTATTCTAGTTATTCACAATAACTAGGGACGCAGGTTATTATAATAAACATGCAAACATATAATAAGCCAAATAAACTTTCTCTATAATAAATGATAAAGACGATTACATAGCGGTATTTAGTATAAGTCAAACATAACTAAACGCCTAGGGCATTACACCAACACCTCTGACTACCACGCATGTCACCCTGAGTTTCCCTTCCATTAGAATTTCCTATCCTCGTAGGCCTGATGAACTCGATCAATGAGTGTTTTGGGTCTAATTGCAACAATTCATTTTGTTTCTCATAGATAAGTTGCAAAGTCTCCATTTGTTGATGTAAGAGTGTACGACGATCAATTGGCTGGGTGGAGCTCTCATCTCTTCCCTTGTTAGCGTTCCTCGTCGTCAGTCTACTCGTAGCTCGCTTTCCTCGTTGACGACGAGGACGGTTGGCAACGATCACCTCGACAGCTGGCTGAGTCTGAGAACGAAGAGTCATGCCGTGAGGAGGCAGCCCGTCGATCTGAGGTGGAGGAGGAGGCATCACTCCATTGATGAGAGGGATACCAATCGTCTCGTTTAGAGGGATGTCTTTGACGTGGGCTCGTTGTTCCTCGTTAGTGACACTTGTGGTATTTTCGTCTTCCATTGAGATTAGGATTGTGTTTCAAACTGTATTCTTATGAGACCAGAATCCTCAAACGTATGGAATTTTTTCAGCCAAACAGAATTCCCAGGCGGCCCAAATTTCCAAGCGAACAGATTTTCAAGCGGAGCAGAAATTTTTCAGGCGGAACAATAGAGCTTTTTCCAGCCAAAATAAATTTTCCGGTGAAACAGTGATTTCAGGTGGAGCGAGTTTTCAATCGGAACAGTTTTTTCTGGCTAAAACAGAATGTTTCCGGTCAAAACAAATTTTCTCAATCAACGAAATTTCCAGGCGAAAACAGTTTCCAGGCGAAACTGAAGTTTTCAGCCAAACAGAATTTTTCCGGTCAATGAAATTTTCAGGCGAAAGATCAGGCAGAGCAATAAAGCTTTTTTCTGCCCAAAAACAGATTTTTTTCGGCTAGGAAAAAGGTTCAGGCGAACGGCAATTCCAAGTTATTCAATGGGTGTTCGAATCGCTTCCCGGCAATGGAACCAAACTGATGTTGCCAAAAACGTTCGGATCAGCCCGAATTCGGCGGTTGGTTATATTCCAGCGATTGAATAGCCTGAAACAGAGAAACAAACACGTAAACTAAGTCGGGACTTCTCCGGCGAAGGCCCTCCAGCGTGAGAGTAAGTATTTGATTTGTGAGATAATAAAAAATTGTCAAGCTTCCAATTTCTTTTCTTCCAATTCCTCTCAATTTTGGGAGGAAATTTTTTGGAGGAAAATCCTAAAAAAAATTTCCTTCCCTTTCTGTCCACTTTCTCCCTAAAAAATCTCGAAAGCAAGTTAACAAAGATTTTTTTTTTTTAATTTTCCTCCCTTTCTTTCTCCTTTCCATTTTTAAATTTTTGGTGCAATTTCTACGCCAAATTATTGGATATGGCAGTCAGTTGGATGTGGATAATTGTTGATACTTATGTTGAGTCTTGTGCGAAATAATAATTAATTAATTGGTTTCCTTAGAAAGCTTCAAATCTAGTGTATGGACATATTAGCGTATGGTTTCTGAATTGCATCATGCTTCATTTCCGAGTCTTGAATCTGCACTGTTGCTTCAAGGAACATATTTTGCTATTTTAACTTACTTTAATTCATACTTTTGAAGTTTCGATTATCAACTGTTCCAACAAGTTGTGTCTGTCTAGATACAAATACAGGACTTTCTTTCATTATTTCATATCATATCATTACATTACATTACATTATGCCAAACTGCCACCCATGAAGCTTAAAACTAGCTTCTTTATGGGAGGTGGTGGTGGTCCGCCGGTGGAGAGGGGTTGCCTGAGCTGCCACTTCCACCACCACCTCCGCTACCATCAGAACTACCAGAACCAGTTCCAGCACCATGTCCTCCTCCAGTAGCTCCACCAGACCCAGACCCAGACCCAGAACTAGAACCGGAGCCTGAACCACTTCCAAAACCAAACCCACTCTCAGATCGACCTGACCCCGAACCATAACCATATCCCCCCTTCGGACCCGAACCCCAACCCCAGTTGTAGTCCCAATTAGGACCATGGCCTGATCCAGTAGCCCCGTTAGGATTCTGGTCTTCGCTACTGGGAGGAGGAGATGGCACTTCGGGTGTAACCGACATTCTGCGGTACATAAAGGAAGGGTTGGAGAACAAGAAGAGAAGAGCTAGAGAGAATGTGAACATGATGATTAGTTGCATCTTTAAGGCTGGGGGATATAGAGTATAATGCCTTATCTAGTTATGGTCGGCATGTTATATGGACACATATATATAGATACAAGTGAGTGAGTGAGTGATTAGATGATTAATTTAGTGATATGACGTGATTAATTTAGTGATATGACGTAAGAATCCAGACATCATGTACAGTTCAACTACACATCAGTTCAATTTTTATAGTCGGAAAATATATTTTATAGGGATAGTACATGTTTTACATTTTATCGAAAGTAAAAACGAGTTACATTTTTGGTTAACATGACATTTTATAACAAGATGAATTAAGTATAATTTGTACTGATATACAGTCCCGAAATCAATGTTATGGAGGAATTTAGTGTCGACATGAAAACCTGTGACATGCACTAAAAGGACTAGCAACTTCATGGGTACATACACTTTACTGGATGTGTGTGTGTGAAAAGTTGAGTACATGTGAATGGGTAGCATGGTCTCCACTTAGCTCCCCAACTATATGAAGATTTTGTAATTAGCTAGCCGCGCCATAAATTAGAGTGGGTCGGTCTATCTATTTCTTGTAGCTCTTAAAGGAGATTTCCATTTCAAGTCTTAAGATTTTGACACATCATCATCCCACTATGTCAACTCTTTGTTAAATATAATCCCAAGTGGCTAATGCATACTCCCTCAGTTCCAATTTAATGGAGACTTATTTCTTTTTTGGTTCGTCCCTGTTTAATGGAGACTGTCCAAAATGGAAAGAAATCTTTACTATTTTTTTCACTTATTCTGTCTCCTATTTTACTTTTACACTCACAATACCAATCAAATCACTATTTCTTCCACTCATTCTCTCTCCTATTTAATTTTTCATACTCACAATATTTTCTTCCACTTTTTTTTTTTCTTACTTTTTCTTAATTCGTGTGTCCAAAAATTTGATATTAATTAAACTGGACAGAGGGAGTATGATTTTCAGACTCTTGTAAGAAAAAGACAAATAAAGAAAACAAAGTCAAACTTTCCCTCTTTCTGTCCCAAAATGAACACTCTTTCTGTTCCAAAATGAACACGATTCACCCACATATAAAAGATTAGATTGAGTAGTTGGTATGACACACTACACACTCGTACAATTCTTAATGAGTAATATTAAAGTTAGCAAAAAAATCATATTTTCGTTACTAAACTTTAGCTTTTTTAAAAAAAAATTCATTGAACTATCATAATTTTCAAAATATGCTCACTCCGTTAATATATTCGCTAGAAATCTAAAGAAATTTAGTCATGTGAATAATGTTCGTTAAGTTTTCAACCAATATTTTAACATTGTTGACATGTATAATGAATACTACAATTTTTTTTAAATGTAAAATGTTATTAGCACATACTCCCTTCGTCCCATAAGTCTTAAGAATATATTGACTTTTTGGTCAACTTTTGATAACTTTGACTAAAACTTTATAGAAAATTTGATAATCTTAACAAAAATTTGAATTTTTTTATTGAAAGTATTTTAATAGTGAGTCATTTTTTTAATTTTTAAATCTTTATTAGCATCATAATTTTTTTATAAAATCTTGGTCAAAGCAACTCAAAGTTGACAAAAAAAGTCAATAATTCTTAAGACTTATGGGATGGAGGGAGTAGTTTATAAAAAATATTACAAATTAATTTTCCCAAAAAATCATTTATCATAGATCATATTTAAAAAAAACTAGTCATATGAAGTCATTTGGCTAATTTCGTTAAATTTTAAGCGAATTTGTTGACGGTGGCTAAATTTTGTTAAATTTTAAGCGAATTTGTTGACGGAGTGAGCACATTTTGAAAAATATAAAAGTTCAGTGAGAACATTTTTAAAAAAAATAGTTCAGTTAGAACATTTTGAAAAATGCTATAATTCAGTGATGAAAATATGATTTTTGCATTAAAGTTACAAAATTTGATTTATAGAATGATGTGTCATAATTATGTTGATAATTTTAATTAAAATGTAATAGATTTACAACCAATGCAAAAAAATAAAATATTGACACTTTATTTTGTATCAATTTTCTTTATACAAACTTCGTCCTTTATGCCTTTTGTTGGGTTTTTTTTTCTTCCCTTCTCCCTTCTAGTGGATTAAAAAGCCCATCTTATTTTATGTTTTTTATTTTATTTTTGGTCCAAAATTTTACCCATTTACTTAGCCCATTAGATTAGTAATATTAGGGTATTATTACTGTTTTTTATTTGGCTAAGACGTGAGAGCAGCAGCCGTGAACAGAGGGTGAAAACAGATTTTCGAGTGTAACACTCCTTCAGCGCAGCAGTTTTCTTTTCACGATTCCCGCTTCGTTTGTGGTACGATCGGGGTGATTTTTTCGTCTGGTTCTTCGTAAGAGATAGAGCTTCGATCCTACTGGCTTTGATCGAGTTTCTCAGATTTCTAGACAGGTGATTTTATGGTTCGAATTTGCTGCAGATTGTGAAGTTTTTGTTGGACTGTTTTTGCTGTTTTGGTTTAGATCAAGTTTATTGTTCTTGATCATTATTTGGGTTGTGCTCTCTTGTACCGAACTTTTATTTACGTAGTAGTGGATTTTCTGGACTTGGTCCCGGGGTTTTTACTTCTCGATTTGAAAAGGTTTTCCTCGTTAACAATTCTCGGTGTCGTTATTGCTTTTGGTTATTGTTTATTCGTTGCTTGGGTATTATTATTTCTGCGATATTAGTATTATCTGCTCCTACTAAGTTAACACAAGTAGAGAAATTTATTCCGCATTGTTACTTTCTCATCAAAGTGGTATCAGAGCCCTTGATTTTGTGGTTTATTGACTTGTGTTGAACGATGGAGGTTAGTACTAGTAGAATGATTAATTTGAATGGTTCAAATTATCAGTTGTGGAAATCGAAGATGGAGGATCTTCTTTATGTGAAGGGATTTCACCAATCAGTTTTTTGTTCAGAAAAACCCGAGGGTAAAACGGATGATGATTGGGCTTTGTTGCACCGACAAGTTTGTGGTATATCAGACAGTGGGTAGATGATAATGTGTTGAACCATGTCAGTACAGATATACATGCCCGTACTTTGCGGACTAAGCTTGAACAGTTGCATGCCCGGAAGACTGAAAATAGTAAATTGTTTTTGATGAAACAATTGATTGGTTTGAGGTACAGAGATGGGACTGCGATGACAGATCACTTGAATACTTTTCAGGGAGTTATGAATCAGCTATCAGAGATGGGTATAAAGTTTGATGAAGAGATAAAAGGTTTATGGCTTCTTGGTACGTTACCAGATTCATGGGAGACTTTTAGAACTTCTTTGTCAAACTCTGCACCTAATGGTATTATTTCTATGGAAATCGCTAAAGGTAGTGTTCTAAATGAAGAGTTGCGAAGGAAATTGCAGGGTTCCAGTTCACCAGCAGATGCCTTAGTTGTTGAAGACAGGGGAAGAAATAGACACCGAGGTCAGAACAACAACAGAGGCAGGAGCAGAGATCAGTCGAAAAAAAGAAGCAAGTCAAGGGGTAGATATGCAGATAAAGAGTGTGATCACTGTGGTAAGAAAGGGCATATTAAGAGGTTTTGCTTTCAGTTGAAAAAGGAGAATAGGAAACTCAGAGACAGAGATGGTAATAAAGATGATAACAATGATGGAGATCGAGGCTTCATGCCCACCGAAGATTTTCTTCTTGTCTATGACAATGAGAGCATTAATTTCATAGGCAGTGAGGTAAGTTGGGTAATAGACAGTGGTGCTTCTATTCATGCCACCTCCCATTTAGATTTCTTTACATCCTACACACCCGGTGAATATGGGTCTGTTAAGATGGGAAACGGTAATTTGGCAAAAATTGTTGGAATTGGTAATGTTTGCCTTGAAACGGAAGTTGGCATGAAACTAGTTCTCAGGGATGTGAGGCATGTTCCGAATCTTCGTCTGAATTTGTTATCTGCAGGTAGACTCGATGATGATGATATTTGCAATACTTTCGGTTGTGGGCAATGGAAGCTTACCAGAGGTTCTATGGTTGTGGCAAAAGGTAAGAAGCACTCTACCTTATATTCCATGCAGGCAAAAGTATGCAAAGACAATATTAATGTTGCAGAGTCCGAGATTGCTGTTGAGCTTTGGCATAAGCGACTTAGCCATATTAGTGAAAAGGAAATGGAAAAATTGGCTAAAAGGAATCTTCTTTCTGGGGTAAAAAATACGCAGTTGAAGAGATGTTCTCATTGCTTGGCAGGTAAACAGAACAGAGTTTCTTTTAAAAGTCGCCCTCCTTTTAGAAAGCGTAATTTACTTGATCTTGTATACTCTGATGTGTGTGGTCCGATGAAAACTAGAACACTTGGTGGTTCTCTTTATTTTGTGACTTTCATTGATGATCACTCTAGAAAGTTGTGGGTTTATACCTTAAGTACTAAAGATCAAGTGTTTGATGTGTTTAAAGAATTTCATGCTTCTGTTGAGAGAGAAACAGGGAGAAAGCTTAAATGTATCCGCACAGATAATGGGGGTGAGTATTTAGGTCCGTTCCATAGATACTGCAAGCGAGCAGGTATTCGGCATCAAAAGACACCTCCGAAGACACCGCAGCTTGAATGGTATTGCGAAAGAATGAACGGAGACTAGTGGAAAGGGTCGAGTGTTTACTTTCTCATGCGGGGCTTCCAAGAACTTTTTGGGGTGAGGCTTTGAGTACGAGTTGTTCATATCTTGAATAAGTCACCTTGTGTTCCACTGAATTTTGAAGTACCAAAAAAGGTTTGGACAGGTAACGATGAATCATATGATCATTTGCGTGTTTTTGGGTGTAAGGCATTTGTGCATATACCTAAGGATGAACGGTCCAAACTTGATATGAAGACACGCCAGTGCATTTTTGTAGGCTATGGTTTTGATGATTTTGGCTACAAGCTTTATGATCCGATTGCAAAGAAGATTATTAGAAGCAGAGATGTAGTTTTTATGGAAGATCGTACTATAGCGAGACATTGATAAAGCGAGGTGTCACATGACGGCGGTGATTTAATTGATTGGGATCCGATTCCTTTGGAAGCGACTGCAGAGCGGGTTGAGAATGATTTTCGTGGATCATATACAGGATACAGATGAAGCTGAGACTCCTATGCAGATTGATGATCAGCAGCAACCACAGCAGGAAGAGCAGCAACAGCCAGAGCCGCCGCCAATTGAAGTCCCACCTGCAGCTGAAGTTATTCCTCCTAGAAGGTCCAATAGAGATAGACAGCCTTCTAGCGGTATCCTGTTGCGATTATGTGTTATTGGTGATGGGGAGAACCTGAGTGTTATTAGGAGGCTATAGCACATGGGGACAAGGATAAATGGGAGAATGTCATGCAAGAAGAGATGAAATCTTTGCATGACAATCATAGTTTTGAGCTAGTGAAGCTACCTAAGGGTAAGAGAGCACTCAAGAACAAGTGGGTATACAGATTGAAGACTGAAGAAAATAATTCGCATCCAAGGTACAAGGCAAGATTGGTTGTGAAGGGTTTCAGTCAGAAAGAGGGGATAGATTTTGGAGAGATTTTCTCACCAGTTGTGAAGATGTCATCTATTCGAGTTGTTCTTGGTTTAGCTGCTAGTATGGACTTGGAGATTGAGCAGTTGGATGTGAAGAGCGCTTTTTTACATGGAGATTTAGAGGAAGAAATTTTCATGGAGCAGCCAGAGGGTTTCGAGGTAAAGGGAAAAGAAAACCTAGTCTGCAAGTTGAAGAAAAGCTTATATGGGTTGAAACAGGCTCCAAGACAATAGTACAAGAAGTTCGAATCATTCATGGGGACGCCTGGAAATATACCAGGACAGCTTCTGACCCTTGTGTTTTTGTCAAGAAATTTCCTGATAATGATTTTATAATTTTACTGTTATATGTTGATGACATGTTGCTTGTTGGTCAGGATATCAAGAAAATTGACAAGTTGAAGAAGGAGCTTAATAAGTCTTTTGCCATGAAGGATTTGGGTCCAGCAAAACAAATTCTTGGCATGAGAATTAGCAGAGACAGAAAAGAAAAGAAGCTGTGGTTATCTCAAGAGAGGTATATTGAGAAAGTGCTTGAAAGGTTCAAGATGGATAAGGCCAAGCCCGTTGGTACTCCGCTTGCTAGTCACTTCAAGTTGAATTCAGAGCAATGTCCCTCAAGTGATGAACAGAAACGGGAAATGGAACGGGTTCCGTATGCTTCAGCAGTTGGTAGTTTGATGTATGCAATGGTATATACAAGGCCAGATTTAGCTCATGCAGTTGGTATTGTTAGCCGGTATCTCACTAATCCTGGGAGAGAACATTGGGCGACGGTAAAGTGGATTTTCGGGTATCTTAGAGGCACTTCCAAGTTGTGTATTTGTTATGGAGATGGCAAGCCGGTTTTAGAAGCTTTCACGAGATTCGGATATGGCTCGTGATTCGGATACAAGGAAGTCTATATCGGGGTACTTGATCACATTTGCGGGGAGCGGTGGCATGGCGATCAAGGTTGCGAAGTGTGTTTCACTATCTACCACGGAAGCAGAGTTTATTGCAACAACGGAAGCTTCGAAAGAGATGTTGTGGATGAAGCGGTTTACTCAAGAAATTGGGTGTATGCAAGAGAGGTATGTGGTATTTTGTGATAGTCAAAGTGCTATTCACCTTGCTAAAAATTCTAGCTTCCATTCAAAGTCGAAGCATATTGATGTTCGATATCACTGGATTCGTGATACTTTGGAATCGAAGTTGCTACACCTTGAAAAGGTTCACACGGATTGGAATGGGTCAGACATGATGACTAAGAGTTTGCCAAAGAAGAAGCATGATACCTGCTGCGAGATCGCAGGTATGATGGGATTCTCGACATAATCAACACTGTCGGGAGGGGGAGTTTGTTGGGTTTTTTTTTCTTCCCTTCTAGTTGATTAAAAAGCCCATCTTATTTTATGTTTTTTATTTTATTTTTGGCCCAAAATTTTACCCATTTACTTAGCCCATTAGATTAGTAATATTAGGGTATTATTACTGTTTTTTATTTGGCTAAGACGTGAGAGCAGCAGCCGTGAACAGAGGGTGAAAACAGATTTTCGAGTGTAACACTCTTTCAGCGCAGCAGTTTTCTTTTCACGATTCCCGCTTCGTTTGTGGTCCGATCGGGGTGATTTTTTCGCCTGGTTCTTCGTAAGAGATAGAGCTTCGATCCTACTGGCTTTGATCAAGTTTCTCAGATCTCTAGATAGGTGATTTTCTGGTTCGAATTTGCTGCAGATTGTGGAGTTTTTGTTGGACTGTTTTTGTTGTTTTGGTTTAGATCAAGTTTATTGTTCTTGATCATTTTTTGGGTTGTGCTCTCTTGTACCGAACCTTTATTTACGTAGTAGTGGATTTTCTGGACTTGGTCCCGGGGTTTTTACTTCTCGATTTGAAAAGGTTTTCCTCGTTAACAATTCTCGGTGTCGTTATTGCTTTTGGTTATTGTTTATTCGTTGCTTGGGTATTATTATTTCTGCGATATTAGTATTATCTGCTCCTACTAAGTTAACACAAGTAGAAAAAGTTTATTCCGCATTATTACTTTCTCATCACCTTTTAACGTTGCCAATTCTTAATAAGTCAAACTTTATGCTTTTGTGACCATCTAGTGTATAACTGTGTATTGTAGTGCTTCTATAATTATCATCTTATATTTAAGTGCTTTGACCCTCCTCTGGCCGTTTGGTTCGATGAAAAAAAAGTGAAGGAATGAAATGGTCATTGGAATTGAATTATTAAGAAATTGGAATGAAAAAAAACTGGTCAAACCCCTCCGTTTGATTGGCACGGAATGGAATGAAATTGTTATTCAATTTCTTGACAAATCATGTTTGGTTTGAAAATACAAATTATAAGAATGGAATGAAAATATATAAAATGTCCAATTTACCCTTCTTTTAAAAAATTAATGAGTAAAAAAAAAATTTTTTTTTTGGGAAGAGAGTGAGGTGGGCTAGGCAGGGTATGAAAAATGAGCAAAAAAAAAATTTTCTTTTTTTTTGGTGGAGGGGGGAGGGGGAAGGGCGGGGGCAAGGCAAGGCGAGTTTGGGTGGGATAGGCGGGGGTATGCAAAATGAGCAAAAAAAAATTTTTTTTTTGGGAGGGGGTGGGGTAGGTGGGGGTGGTAGGGCGGGGGTGGATGGGTGGGGTAGGCGGGCGTATGCAAAATGAGTAAAAAAAAATTTTTGCGATGGGGGAGGGGCGGGGGTTGGGTAGGCATGGGTAAGCAAAATGAGTAAAAAAAAATTTTTTTGAGGGGGAGGGGGCAGGGGCTGAGTGGGTAGGGTAGGCAGGAGTATGCAAAATGAGTAAAAAAAAAAATTTTTATGGGGGGGTGTGGGTGGAGGGGGGTGAGGGGGCGAGGACTGGTTGGGTGGGATAGACAGGGGGTATGCAAAATGAGTAAAAAAATAAATTTTTGGTGGGGGGTGGGGGTGGTAGGGCAGGGACTGGGTGGGTAGGGTAGGTAGGGGTATGCAAAATGAGTAAGGTGGGTGGGGTAGGCAGGGGGTGGGGGGGTAGGTGGGGTAGGTAGCAGTGATATGGGTTTGGGGGTATTTTGGTCATAAATTATTTTTTTTTGAATTACATTCCCGAAGGAATTCTACTTTCCTTCAATTTTTGAATGGAATGCTCAATTCCTTTATTGGAATGAAAAATTTTGCAAAACTTAAACCAAACATGCCAAAAAAATTGATCAACAAAATTGATCATTTCAATTTCATTAAATTCCATTCAAATACCACGAACCAAACGGCCTTATTATTCTAAATCGTTACTAGTAACTCTTTGAAATCTTCTTTAATCATGGTGATTGGTGATTCGCAATCTGATGTAAAGTAAATCGCAGCGGAACAAAATAAAACAAGCTAATCGATTCAATCCTCGCAAAAGGAGTAAAATCGATTAACGAACGAAAAGGGGATATGATTAAACTTCTCGCAAAAGAATTTAATCTAATAATCAACCGAAGAAGATTATTGGCAAAGTCAATTGATGACTTTAAAATTCACAAAAGTGAAAGAACTTGCAAATTTGCAAAATAATTTAATTGATAAAAAGGTCTAAATTCGGATTACCACCTTAGGCCTATTTTATAGTGCCCATAAAACTTGAAAAACAATCCTAAACCTTCTAGAATTACTCCTAACCTATATGGTAACTAAATAGGACTCAAAAACTAGTAAATCTCCTCAAAATCTATTCTAAAATCACCTCTAATCATCCTATTAAAATAAATGACGAAAATAATAAATTAAATATAAACTAAAACAAATTAAATCCTAAAATACTAATTAAAATACAAATTTAATTAATATATTTGACTTTGTCAAATATTTCTTGAACCGGATTACATCATTCACCCCCACTTGAAAAAGGATTCGCCCCGAATCCTCGTCCGATCTTTGAAACGAGCCCCTCCATCGAAATAAATACTTGAATAAATCTTCATCTTTAACGTAGAAATAACTTGAATTTTTCCGCCCCAATGAAATAAATATTTGGAATAAATATTATCTCGAAGCACAAATATGGGCACATAAATATCTTCCGAAAATAAAATTATACCATCAATTCCATCCTTTCCATCATTCTGTTGATCGTCCTTCCCGTCCTCCATATGAATCAAAACGTCCTCTAGATCACAAATAATTTCTTCTTCCTCAAGATTTGGAACGGAATCTTCGACGATAGAAATAAAATTATCACTAACCTCTTTTCTTTCGAAATCGCCATTTATAATTTTCGGATCTTGAATCGTGTTGGCTTCATCCATAACCTTTTCCCCCTTGAAATCAAGGTATTCATCTGCTCGATTCCGAATTGCTAGATCAGCCGTGACAACAGCTTTTTCTTCATGGAGATGTTCGTCGCGAAAACCTGCCTGATTACTTGGGTTGACACCACCTTGACCAACTTGCAATCCTCTCAAAATTTCCATCAACTCTCTATGTTGACGCTCTTGTCGCTCTCTCGCCTCTTCTACATTGCGATTCAAAGCTTCAAGAATTGTGGAAAGAGTGATATCTCCGTTGTTACCTTCCTCGGCAGCCATCTACTCGTCCAAGAACCCTAGAATCGATCGATTTCTGATACCAACTGATGTAAAGTAAAACGCAGCGGAACAAAATAAAACAAGCTAATCGATTCAATCCTCGCAAAAGGAGTAAAATCGATTAACGAACGAAAAGGGGATATGATTAAACTTCTCGCAAAAGAATTTAATCTAATAATCAACCGAAGAAGATTATTGGCAAAGTCAATTGATGACTTTAAAATTCACAAAAGTGAAAGAACTTGCAAATTTGCAAAATAATTTAATTGATAAAAAGGTCTAAATTCGGATTACCACCTTAGGCCTATTTTATAGTGCCCATAAAACTTGAAAAACAATCCTAAACCTTCTATAATTACTCCTAACATATATGGTAACTAAATAGGACTCAAAAACTAGTAAATCTCCTCAAAATCTACTCTAAAATCACCTCTAATCATCCTATTAAAATAAATGACGAAAATAATAAATTAAATATAAACTAAAACAAATTAAATCCTAAAATACTAATTAAAATACAAGTTTAATTAATATATTTGACTTTGTCAAATATTTCTTGAACCGGATTACGTCACAATCTCATGTTGATTTTGGACCCACTTATTAACAACTGATAGTACATGAACTCATTACTCAATAACAATTGTGCATTAGAATACAAAAATGAACGACAAACAAAAAAAAAATCTAAAATGAACGGTAATTTTCTTTTAAGATTTTAATCGTTGATTGATTAAGAATAAATTTAAAATTATTTTTGATCATTTGGAACAAACGTCATAATAGATTTTTCAAGAAAATGAATACTACTTCTTCTAAAGAAAATCAAAAGAGTGTTGAATAATCTAAAATACTAATTAGACCCCCACTATGAACAGTTGAATGAACAGTTTCAAGCGGCGAATTTCCCATTTTGCCCTCATACATTTGTCCCTTTCCCATTTTGCCCTTAAAAAAATTAATTAAAAAAAAAATTAAAAACAAAAAAAAAAACCGTATCCTTGAACACGGGCATATACTAGTCATTAATATTGTAAGCGTCATTGATATTGCTAAAATGATGATAATATTAAAGAATGCAACGATAGTGTTGACGATAGTGTTGAAAAGTGTCACGATAATTGTTGTGGGCATTTTTTGACATGACGACATCTTCAGTTGATCCTGCATAACGAGATGTCATTACACTGTAAGTATTGTTTTAAATATTTACTTGTCCAATATTTCCTAATATTATTATTCTTATTTTTCAGTAATTAAGAGAGGAATGCGGAAACAACCTTCAAGCACGTTCAACAGACCTTCAAACGGCTAGGGCGACTTGGTCTCACGGAGGTTGAAAAGATAAACCACAATGCCGAGATTGTAGGAACCATATTTGACTCTTTCTTAGTTACTTGTATTTAAGGGGAAATGGAGACGGAAAATGACACTCATGCTCATACGCACACACTTTACACACAAACTCTTGTAATCCTCTCAATTATCCTCCGAAGCTGTAATTGTGATCATTATAGTGGAACCTTTAAGGTTGGAGACCTAACTCCCGGGGTTTTTTCCAAAGAGGTTATCACCTCCTAGGTTTTCCTCGTTAACAAATCGCGTTGTCATTGTCTCGTTTTTCATTTTCTTGTTCCATATAATCGAATTCCATAGTTCCCTCCTTATTATTCAATCCACACACTAAACATAGTTAAGATTCTACTCTATTGTTATTTCTACCAAAACAATTTGGCGCCCACCGAGGGGCCTCGTGGTTTATCGGTTATTTGAAACATTTCCTAATCGAATTCACTATGTACGCACCCACCAATGTGTCCACCGCCGGCAAAGGTCCCACCGTTGTTCCCACATCGGGAGGTAGAACCGGCTTGTTACCACCGCCTCCTCGGACCGGATCTCGGCCCGGCTCAACCTACGAAGACTCCACAAAAGGGCGACCTCTTCCAATGCAGATGCGACATCAGGAGTATCCTAACCAGGTTGAATCGAAAGGTTGGACCGGCAAGATAACAATTCGAAGGTGTTGACCAATTCCATGATTAAGATGCGAAAGACCCAACAACTCATAGCATCTCGGCTTGAAAACATATCACCACTGCGCGCAAGGGTTCTCAACTTTGACAACTCAGGAGGATCTACATTTCGTAATGAATTCATTCCAATGGGCAATCCTCCTCCGTGACATCTTTCATGATGTCAACATCTTTGCCCGGGGACACCCCTTTGACACTATCTTCTGCAGAATTCACTCCATTCATCCCATTTATAGGCAAAGACTGGCCGTCACGACTACTACGGACAACTCTGGTTTGCTTAATAATCTTTTCAATAATAATAATTTCAATCGTATTCCTATGGTGACCCTTTTGCGAAACCCACTAGCTAAACAGATGCGGGATCTCGGAGAATTAGTAATGAACGTGCAGGTGTGACTCCTCCAATTCAACCAAGAACGCAAACGCTACAATCGGTCTCGGTTTGTCCCAAAGCAATTGCAAATGTCGACATACCGAAGCGCTTGATGTACCATCTATGAAGTTGTACGACGGCACCACGGACCCCGGAGGAGCACGTGGCACACTATCAAGAAAAGATGGACATAATCCATATTCCACTTCAATTCCGGAGGCTTGCTTATGCGGGGATTTGGATCCACCTTATCTGGACCGGCTCTCAAATGGTTGATTAGGCAACCCTAGGTTCAATTGGTTCATACGCCCGGCTCATCAACATGTTCTATAACCAATTCTCATGCGATCGACAATTTGAAAGGTTGACAAGTGACCTTTACAATGTAACTCAGCGGCTAATGAAACCACTAAAGGATTACGTCCACCGGTTCAATAAAGAGGTGCTGGAAATTCCCAATCTTGACATGTCGACGGCCACGAAGCATTCAAAATGGGGTTGAAGAAAGATTCGCAGTATTACCAAGATTTGGTAATGACTCCTTGTAAGCGGTGGAGGAAGTCGGGAGCGGGGCATTGAGATTCATAAGACCGGAGGAAGATGAGCTGCGAAGATCAAAGTCATCATCCAAGACGTCGACATATGACCATCCCGATAGAGAGACCGAATCGTCCCATCGCGAAACAACCGTCCCAATCCTTATCCGAGAATTGACACTAGCAAAATTAATTCAATAGACGGTGAGGATGAAGATAATGATAATGTGCCTAACATTTCGATTATTGTTTTTCTCGTTGATATTTCGGTGTACTTTGCGCAATGGGCAACCTGGGAGACAAAGCCGGATGGCCAAAGAAAACGGACAAAACCACGGGATGGCGTGACAAATCAAAATGGTATGCTTACCATGAAGACTTTGGGCATGTTATCAAGATCGCATCGCATTAAGAAAGGAGATCGGTTACTTGCTCTCGAAAGGACATCTTAAGGAGTCTGTTGGGATCCGTAAAGAAGAAAGGCGAAAGTACGAAGCTCCTCATGAAGCTGAAAGACCGGTTTCTCCCAAAGATCAACAAAGGTGATCAACTTCATTAGTGGAGGCTCGAAATATGTGGAACATCCTATTCTCGCCGCAAAACGACATGCTAAGGAGTCAAAGATGAAAAGCCGGAGAGACGGCCCGGGATGTCGATACCTTGCCCAGACTCCAATTGTCTTTGATGAAAGTGATCGTGATAACTTGCCGGAACCCCATCATGACGGCCTGGTCATTTCCTTGCAGATCGCTAACTGTACCATACGACGTATTACGGTAGATGGGGGCGGCTCGAGTCAATCTTATTATGTTGGGTACCCTTAAAGAAATGAACATCCCGGAATCGGAGATTGTCAAAAAATCTTCGATCTTTGGTAGGCTTCGGTGGCGAAGTCAAAGAAACAGTGGGGAGATAAAGCTTCCAATATACTCAAAGGGCCTCAACACCGTGGAACGGTTTTGTGTAATTGATTGCGCAACATCTTACAATGTAATTCTTGGAAGACCGTGGATTCATGGAATGAAGGCCGTACCCTCCACTTACCATCAATGTGTGAAGTTTCCAACACCTTGGGGTGTCGCTAAGATTTACGGTGATCAACAGTGGCAGGAATGTTACAAAACTTCAATGAAGGCGTCTACATCTCCAAAACAAGCATAGCAATTACCGAAGAAAGTACGTGAAGTCTGGAAGCTAGGGAGGATGATGTGAAAGAAGTATTGTTAGATCCTTCCAACCCGGACATCAAAGTACTTATTGGCACCGACATATCGTCGAGATATAGAGGAGAAGCTTGTGAACCTATTAAGAAGCGAGTAATAAAAGTTTCGCTTGGAAACATGATGACATGACCGGCATTAGCAAAGATGTCATCACTCACAAACTTAACATAGATCCCGGCTTCAAACCGGTGCACCGAAACGTAGAAAGTTTGCGAAACCGAAATCGGATCATCAAGGAGGAGGTAGAGCGCTTACTCAAAGCCAACATGATACGAGAGGTCGATTATCCAAGATGGTTGGCAAATGTGGTTGTGGTAGAGAAGAGAAACGGGAAATGGCGAGTTTGCGTCGACTTCACCGAGCTTAAATAAGGCACCGCCCAAAAGATCCTTTCCCTTTGCCGCACATAGATTCATTAGTTGATGCCACCTCAGTCACGAACTCCTCACATTCATGGACGCGTCCTCGGGATTTCAACAAATTCGGATGGAACCATCGACCAAGAAAACACTGCCTTCATAACCCCTCGAGGTATTTATTGTTATATTGCCATGCCTTTTGGACTAAAAAATGCGGGTGCAACGTATCAAAGGCTCGTCAACAAGATGTTTAAGGATCGGATTGGGGACACAATGGAGGTATACATCGACGACATGGTTGTTAAGTCTAAGAAGGCCGAGGACCACATT
Organism: Adenophora triphylla var. japonica; assembly: GCA_022495995.1. Classification (NCBI taxonomy): domain Eukaryota; kingdom Viridiplantae; phylum Streptophyta; class Magnoliopsida; order Asterales; family Campanulaceae; genus Adenophora; species Adenophora triphylla. Next base: position 109,899 of record JAFEMH010000072.1, read on the forward strand.
AGCAATCTCTCTCAAGCCTTTGACATCTTGGATTGTTTCAATATGAAACTTAATCCGGCTAAATGCAACTTCGGAATGAAAGCCGGCAAGTTTTTGGGCTATATGGTCACTAAAAGAGGCATTGAAGCCGCCCTGGAACAAATACGCGCCATTCTCAACCTGTCATCACCTCAATCTGTCAAGGACGTCCAAAGACTAACGGGAAAAATTGCCGCACTCACTAGATTCATTTCAAAATCCTCGAGACCGATGCAAACCTTTCTACGACATCTTAAGAAAGAACAAAAAGTTTCAATGGGAGGACCAACATGAAAAAGCTTTTCAGAACTCAAAACTTACTTGTCGACACCTCCCTTATTGGCCAAACCTCGGATAGAAGAACATCTTTACATCTACCTAGCATTATCCGAAGGCGCTGTAAGTGCGGATCTTGATAACGAACGAGATGGCAATCGGCAACCCATCTACTATATAAGTAAGACACTTTTAGATCTTTGAGACCGGGTATTCTCATTTACAAAAATTAATTTTAGCTTTGATAATCGCATTCATTAAATTAAGGCACTATTTTGAAACACATACTATTATTGTACGCACTAACTATCCTATTAAGAATGTCATGAGAAAACCGGAGATGTCGGTGTCGAATGGCGAAATGGTCTGTACGATTAAGCACATACGACATCAAGTACGAGCCTAGAACCGCAATAAAATCTCGAAGCCCTGGCAGATTTTGTGGCCGATTTCACCCAACCCTACAACAAGAGGTGGAATTGGAAGTACAGCAACTTCAAGATGATGACATTCTAAAAATTTGGACTCTCTACACGGACGGTGCTTCCAACATGAGAGGTACAGGTCTTGGAGTTGTACTAAAATCGCCACAAGGGGACATAATACCACAATCTATCGGTTGCGGCTTCAAGGCTACCAACAATGAAGCGAGTACGAGGCACTTATCGCAGTTTAACGGCCCAAGACTTAGATGTCAAGCATATCCAGGGTGTTCATGGATTCACTACTAATTGTTAATCAATACAATGGGTCCTACGTCGCGAAAAATGCTAAAATGATGACATATTTGGAAATTGTAAAAATTATTTCGGCCAAATTCAAAACATTTTCCTTGGAACAAATCCCGCGAGAAGAAAATTCTCAAGGCGATGCTTTGGCAAATTTGGGTTCGGCCTTCAAAAGCTTCTCACAAACCAATATCCCAATCGTGCATGTTGACATCCCAAAGAATTGACAATCTCGAGATGTTCGTCCTAGATGTTGGCATACCTTCCTCTCTGCATCAACCTCTTGGACGGCCCCTATTATCAAGTATCTCTTAGATGATACGATCCCAGATTGAGGAGAAGAATGCGAGAGCCTTCGGGGTAAGAGTATCTAAATATGTACTTATTGATAATCTCTTGTTTAGAAAATCTGCTGCAGTCACTACTTAAGGTGTCTAGAAGCGGATAGAGCCCATCGAGGTTCTCAAGGAGCTGCATGAAGGAGATTGTGGAAATCATACCGGGGCGTAAGTTTACATACTAAAGCTCTAAGGTTGGGCTATTTCTGGCCCACAATGAGAAAAGACGCCATTGACTACGCAAAGAAATGCGATTCTGTCGGCGACATGGGGACATCCTGCACCCGGCACCAATTGCTACATCCTATCCTGTCACCTTGGCCGTTTATGGTTTGGGAATGGACATTGTAGGAAAACTTCCCAGAGCACCGGGGGACGAGTATTTCTTTTGGCCATGACAGACTACTTTTCTAAGTGGGTAGAGGCCGAGGCATATGTGCAAGTTCGTGATAAAGAAGTAATATCTTTTATCAAAAGGAACATATTTAGCCGATTTGGAATTCCATCGAAATAATTTGTGACAACGGCTCTCGGTTCATCGGCAAGAGGACCCAAGATTTCTTGACGGCTTGGGGTGTTAAGATGGTAACGTCTTCGCTGTTCACCCTCAAGCCAATGGACGAGGCGAGTCTAGCAACAAAATAATAATCAGCAACTTAAAAAAGAGACTAAACCAAAAAGGACGTTGGGCGGAAGAATTACCAATGGTCCTATGGGCTGGCCGACAGACGACATCTAAGAATGCTACCGGTCAAACCCCTATTCACTTGTATTTGGAATCGAATCTGTTATTCCAGCGAAGTCCTTGTACCTACGGCAAGATACGGCTTGCTTACATCCGAAAATAATAAAGACATCTTGATACATTCCTGGATACCGTGGACGAGCTAAGGGATATGGCCAAAGTTCGCATGGCGCATATCGAAAGGGTAGCCCGATCATACAATAAAAACGTCGGGGTCGAAGGTTTCAAGTAGGAGACTTAGTCCTACGAAAGGCATTCCAAAATACCAAGAAGTCCAATGCGGGCAAGCTCGCCCCAAAATGGGAGGGACCACTACTTGATAGATGCACAAGCCGGAAAAGGAGCATATCGCCTTGCAACCTTGGATGGCCAAATGATACCCCGAAGTTGGAACGCCATTCATCTCAAAAGGTATTACATTTAAATATGACTTCCCAGGAACTCATCTTTCCAGGTATGAATCGTATTTTAATTCTTTTCTCCTATGTATCTTTTTAATTATTTACATGATAAGATGTCTCTAACATGCTTTGTGAGAGACGTCAACCTTAGTTGGCGTCCGTTTTTAACGTGTTTCTATCTTATGAGGTATTGACACATTTACGTAGGGACATATCGAAAGCATGCAAAGAACAACGATTCCTCCTCCGTTAGAGGCCGGCCATCTCTTCTCAAGTAAAGGTACACAATCCCTTCTAAGGTTTAAAGAGTTAATTACCTCTTTCTAAAGAAGTTAGGTTACCACACCTTCGCCTGGAGCGCAAGTTATCTCACTAATTGAGGTGTGGGGTGGGCCTATATGGGTAAACTCATATAGCTTACCCATTCCCACTCAGTTAGATGATTGATCTTAAGCATTATTCTTATGGTTATGACATATTCGTGTGATCTAAGTATCTACGGTTTATGGCATATACGTGTCATCTAAGTATCTACGGTTTATGACATCTACATGTCATCCTAAATACCTATTATTCTGACATACTATCATGTCACCATATGTGAAAAACATACGAAAAATTATCCAAAAAAAGAAACAAGCCTTGACGTGCTTGAAAACCATTAGACCATAACTAAACTAAAATAACCATAATGTATCCAAACCACCAAAGTAAAAGTGCGAAAGTGTTGAACCAACCCAACACTTAAAAGATTGTCTTTGGCCCTTAAGGACCTATTACAAACCAAACCAAAATAAAAATTGTCTTAAGGGACTCCGCCCCAAGTAATCATCAACAAAATACCAAAGAACCAAATTGTTTTTACCTTCTTTTTTGTTTAGGTGGCTTACACAGCCGCAGGTGTTGTACCGGGTGTCACTTCTCCAACCGTTAGTGCATCTGGACAATTGTTTCATATGGACTTGATGACACCTCGCCCTCGTCCCCCACCTCACCGTTAACTTGGATAGATAGGCACATTCCCTGTGAATATCCCGAGCACCACCTTTCCTTCTTGGTATTCCTTCATCATTTTCACCTTGCATTGAGAAACGCTTCATCTTTGCGGCCGGTTTACAAGAATTCCTCACCTCTGCTATCTCCTTGTTGTGATCATCTTCACTTTTCGCCAAACTATTCAACAAGTCCTTAGCTATCTGCTCTTGTTCTCCCGGCGATTTGCTTAGTTGCTCTATTATCTTCTCACATTCCTTCACTTTATTATCGATACCAACTTCTCCTTCTTGACCAAAGCAATATCCGCTTTGGATTTCTTCTTCACCAATTCAACTTCTTTTGTCAACTCCTCCACGTATCCTACGCCGAAAAATAACATCCCGATATTACTAAAAGTTATCACAACCTTTGAAACTATTAAATATTCAATTAATGATGTCTCACCCTAGATGCCAGGCTCATAAATCTCTTCTTGAACTCCCCGACGAGTCCATCAAAAGAGTCTCCAACCTCGATCACTTCCTCTTGGCCGCCTTTTCTTTTCCTCACCCTAGAACCCAATCCCCCGCTTTCATCAAGAATAGGACTCTTCTTAGGAGCGGGTGGAGGTTTCTTTTCGCCTTGACAATGGGCTCGAAAGCAAGGCCTCGATATCCTCCGGATCAAAGTCGACCACGAAGCTATCGGTTTGGAGACTGCATGGACATAGAGATATTGTCAATAACAAATAACACATCAAATTAATGACAGGTTATCAAAGGTAACAGGATGCCAAGCTTACCAAGAGACATTATTACGTAAGTTGAAGCCTTTATATCCTGCAGGACGGTCGACGAAACTTCCAGCAAACCTTTGGGAGATCTCTTATCAAGAGGGAGATTGAAAAACTCTTCGATTTTTGCTAAAGTATCTTTTGCGGCGGAAATAACTCTCCCCGATCAATATCTACATGAAAGCAAAAACAATTACAATTCGGTTTGTCTCAAGAACAGAAATCACAAGAGTAAGAATTTAAGTACCTCCCTGGTTCCATTGCTTCGACATCTCATCCTTCTCACCGATTGACGTCCTATCAACAAAGAAAAACCTATTCTTCCATCCCCTATCACCGGAGGATGTCTTTGCTCATCAAAGGATTTCTACGACTTCTTTCTAAATAGGTACCGTTTGGAACCAAAAAGTTGAAGATCATAGGAATGGGCAATTTCGGGGAGCCCTAAGTCTAGTCCGTTTTCTCGGTTTACTTTAAGAACAAAAGCAAATACTCGCCAAGCCATTGGCATAAGTTGAGCATAAGCCGGTTGAGTTTTTAGAAAGAACTCGGCAACCAACCGTGGGAAAGGGTAGCTAAACCCTAGCAAGAAGGGATATTCGAAGAAGCGGATCCATTTGGGAGAAACATGGTCGACCTAAGTTTTATGGAAAAAGGATGAAAAATTACACCACTTGGGAAACAACATTGTTGTTTTATGGTCTCTATTTGAGAATCATTAAACAAACAAGTTTCTTCGACGGAGTTTAGTGAGAAGATTTGCGCAAACAAAGTCGTCGAGATTAATCTCTACGGGACCTTGTGGGGATGACGCTTTCTTGGGTTTGGAAGCGAGACATCCTGGTTTTACCCATGGTTGACAAAGCAAAAAGAGAAGAATAAACAAAGGAAGAAGGTCGAGAGATGGAGTGATTTTACCTTGAAAGCGAACGGCGCCGTGGGCGAAAGGAGGTGAAAAGAAGATTTGAGAAGATAAGTTTTCTCAAGCGGTTAATAAAAAGGAAAAAGAATCCCTTTTCAAAATTAACTCTCTCCCAACCGTTCATTTCATCGCCACGTCTCCCAAGAACGTCCCATCGGGCGAGTAACGGTTGGGTCATTAATTCAAAAGGAAAAACATTTTGCCTCTTGATTGCCTACATAGTCAAATGTTTTTGGGGACAAATTGTTGTGGGCATTTTTTGACATGACGACATCTTGGTGATCCCGCATAACGAATTGTCATTACCTTTGTAAGTATTGTTTTAAATATTTACTTGTCCAATATTTCCTAATATTATTATTCTTATTTTTCAAGAATTAAGAGAGGAATGCGGAAACAACCTTCAAGCACGTTCAACAGACCTTCAAACGGCTAGGGCGACTTGGTCTCACGGAGGTTAAAAAGATAAACCACAATGCCGAGATTGTAGGAACCATATTTGACTCTTTCTTAGTTACTTGTATTTAAGGGGAAATGGAGACGGAAAATGACACTCATGCTCATACGCACACACTTTACACACAAACTCTTGTAATCCTCTCCATTATCTTCCGAAGTTGTAATTGTGATCATTATAGTGGAACCTTTAAGGTTGGAGACCTAACTCCCGGGGTTTTTTCCAAAGAGGTTATCACCTCCTAGGTTTTCCTCGTTAACAAATCGCGTTGTCATTGTCTCGTTTTTCATTTTCTTGTTCCATATAATCGAATTCCATAGTTCCCTCCTTATTATTCAATCCACACACTAAACATAGTTAAGATTCTACTCTATTGTTTTTTCTACCAAAACAATAATGTTAATAACTGACTCTTTATTAATAAGTATCGATTATTCATGATATTGGTATTGCTGTTTTCAAATTTAGGGGAAAGCGTTGCCATTTTCGTTTTTAAAACAAAAAAAGAATATTCATGCAAAAAAAAATAAAATTTCTTAATCTATTCAAAAATATGCTCTTCGAAAATGTTTAACAATGAATTTGGGACAAATATTCGATTTTTTTTTCAAAATATAGGTTTTTAAAAACTTATATATCAAAATAACATCTTAAAAAATTTATATACCAAAGTAACACTTTTTATGGTATTCCGGAAGTGGTAATTCCGGAATAAGGTAATCCGGAACTACCATTTCCGGAATTCAAAAAAAAAAAATTTTTTTTTAAAATCCGGAACTGCCATTTCCGGAATTAATTTTTTTTTTGCAAAACTGAATACTGACAAATTGTGTGAAAAATTGGGATTGATTAATTATGTGAGATTTTTAGGGAGTTTCTATTTGAACAATTAAAATTCTATTTGCACAAAGTTTTGTCTTTTCCAAGATGTAATGATGTCAAAAGTTATAGTTTAGTTTTCAAAGCATTTATTGATTTCGAAATTTGTGCTTCAAATCCTATAATCTACTATCATAATTCCTCTACATAGTTTCTCTACTGAAATTAATTAATTGCATGCTTCTTTCTTTGAATTCCATTAGACCTCATCTCTCCTTTTTTATTTTTTTCTTTCTTATTTTCTGTTTTCTATACAATTTCAGAAATATTTAATTTATTGATATATAATGAATATTTAATTTCTTTCTTCTTATCAACATTTTATCTCAAATAAAACAATATTTTTATAAATTAATACTCCATTCATTCACAGATAAATAGTATATATTTTTTGTTAACTTATTTAAATTTTGACACAAAAGAACAAATAAGGTGACACATTTTTTTTTAATCGGAAGAAGTATTATCAAAGAATATTTATCAAACAAAGGATTAAAAATCTTTTTTTATTTTAAAAGAAATTGTTAGGGTCTCAAATTAATTAACGCACGTAATTGTATTTCATTATATATCCGCCGTATTTGTATTTACGGCGGTAATATTCGCCGTAAATATAAATACGACGCTACCACATAAGGCGACAAATAAACCGTCGAGCAGCGGCCGTATATAGTATTTACGGTGGCCCCGCCTACTACTTACGACGACTGCAAGCCGTCGTAAATAGTGTAATTTCTTGTAGTGCAAGTGAGTTGAATATATAATTGTCCAAAATACTATGGATGATTCAAGTGAGTAAAAATAAAATAAAGTAGTAAGAATTTTTTTATATAATTCTACAAAAGGAAGATGATATAAATATTTAAAACAATACTCCCTCCGTCCCAGGTTAAGCTTCACCATTTCGGTGAAGCACGCAAATTAAGATAACAATATATATATTCAAAAATAATGGGAGTGAGAGAAGGATTGTGAGAGGGAAGAAGTGAGTGGATATGACAAGTGGACCCATAATTTAAATGTGTGAAAGAGAAAAGTTAGTGGATATAATAGAATATTAATAAACCTTTTTCATTTTAGAAAATGTGAAGCTCATAACGGGACGCCCTTTTGAATAATTGGTGAAGTTTAAGATGTGACGGAGGGAGTATTCATTATTTGTCATTTTCAAAATAAAGCAAAGTAAGGCTATAAGAAGAAAGAAATTAAATATTCACTACTCCCTCCGTCCCGCTAATATTAGCACACTTTCCTTTTTGGGCGTCCCGCTAATATCCGCACACTCCCAAAAAGGAAACTTTATATTAATAAAATATTCACCCAACCCCACTCATTCTCTCTCCTACATTATTTTAATACTCACAACACCATTATAATTTATTACACCCTCCACTCATTCTCTCTCCACTCATTCTTTTACACTCACAACATTTTATTAAAATATCATATTTCTTAATTCCCGCGCAAACAGTGTTTGTGCTAATACTAATGGGACGGAGGGAGTATATATCAATAAATTAAATATTTCTGAAATTGTATAGAAAACAGAAAATAAGAAAGAAAAAAAAAAAAAAAAAAAAAAAAAAGGAGAGATGAGGTCTAATGGAATTCAAAGAAAGAAGCATGCAATTAATTAATTTCAGTAGAGGAACTATGTAGAGGAATTATGATAGTAGATTATAGGATTTGAAGCACAAATTTCGAAATCAATAAATGCTTTGAAAACTAAACGGTAACTTTTGACATCATTACATCTTGGAAAAGACAAAACTTTGTGCAAATAGAATTTTAATTATTCAAATAGAAACTCCCTAAAAATCTCACATAATTAATCAATCCCAATTTTTCACACAATTTGTCAGTATTCAGTTTTGCAAAAAAAAAAAAATTAATTCCAGAAATGGCAGTTCCGGATTCAAAAAAAAAAAAAAATTTTTGAATTCCGGAAATGGTAGTTCCGAATTACCTTATTCCGGAATTACCACTTCCGGAATACCATAAAAAGTGTTACTTTGGTATAAAAATTTTTTAAGATGTTATTTCGATATATAAGTTTTTAAAAACCTATATTTTGAAAAAAAAATCCAAATATTCAAACATTACAAAAAGTATCTAAAGATTATATTATTTCACAAATACTTACTCCGTCCTTAAATACTTAACTGTATTTAAATGAATATCGAAAAAATGTTTAAAAAAATCAATTAAATTACTCATGCATATCAAAAATGAATGTTTTAAAAAAATAAAATTTGCTGCTCATACGAGAATTCTGAAAAGGAGCAAAACTAGAAGTAAGGGATGGAGATTACTCAGTGGTGGCAATTATTATTAGGTTCGATTCAGCCAGCAACTGTCCTCAAGGTATTCAGAAGAGGGAGCTTATTATCCTCATCGTAACCTCCTATTTCCCAATCAAATTAACAGACCCAAAACAAAAACATAAATTAAAAGTTAAAAAACAGAGAGATCGCTCAGTTCAGCGGGCTTATCGACACAGCTAAATTTCTCTAAAAAGAGAAATCCGCATTCCGGTCTGTTGAGCTTGAATTTCATGGAGTCGTCACTGCAATCTCTACATTCTTTGAAACAACAATCAATCAATTACAAAATCAACATAAAAAGGACAGAGGAAAATTGACTTAATTTGTAATCAACGATAGAATTAACGTAAAAGATTGATGAAAATTGAATTAATTGGGGGGGGCGGATAGAGAGGTCGAGAAGTTGAAGGTGATGGGGGCGGAGATTGATGGAGGCTGGTGGCGATGTCAATCGTGAATTTATAGGGGTTTTAAGGGTTAGGGTTTTCGTTGGGTAGACCGGGTTCATAGCAATTTTGTTTGGCAGGCGAGTTGAGATTAGGGAGGGCCATTTAGGGTTCCATTTCGAAACCGTCTATTCCGGTTTCGGAAAAAAAAAAAAAAAATCTAAATCGAATTGTCGATTCAGGGTTTACGATTTCGGTTCTGAATCGGTTGTTCAACGGTTTATATATATATATATATATATATATATATATATATATATATATATATATATATATATTTTTAACAGAAAAAAATGTTTTAGAGTTTCTTTTCTTTGCTGAAATTTTTTGCAAAAAATTATATAAAAAAAGAAAAAAACTAAGCAAATGAACTTATGAAAGTATACAAGAAAAGAGGGCCAGAGTGATGGACTATCCTATATTAATTTTTTTATTTTCTTTTAATTTTTTATTGACTAAGAAATAATATTTTAGACTTTGTTTATTAGTTATTTTTTTTTTTGAAAAACGTTAAAAAAAAATAGAAAAAAACTAAACAAATGAATGTATAAAGAAGAAAAGAGGGTCGGACTACCTATTTTTATTTTTATTTTATTTTAATTTTTCATTGACTAAGAAATAATATTTTAGACTTTGTTTATTAGCGATTTTTTTTAGAAAAGGGTATATAAAAAAGGTAGAAAAAAAGCTAAACGGATATATTCTGACGAATCTGACGGTTTCTAACGATTTCTGACGGTTCGGTTAACGATTTCTGACGGTTACGATTCGGTGGTTCGAAACCGCCGGTTACGATTTCGGCCGATTTCGATTCGAGCCGATTTCGGTTCGTGATGGTTTCACGGTTCCGGGCCAATTCCGATTTCGATTTTGGACATCCCTAGTTGAGATGCGCTTGTCACAATTTATGACTAATCTGCCTATAGTCAAGAGAGGATAGCATGTTGAGATTACTTTTAATAAGGGTAATAACAAAATTACAAATAAATGTTACAAAATTTGATTTACAAAATGGGAATTGCTATTTGCCTTCGCAATATTACTAAATACCCTCGCACTATTAAGTTTATTTTAAAAAATAAACATTCAACATTGTATATACCACCATTATTTCGATTTTACCATTTTAAACTCCTAAATAAGCCTTCATCTAAAATTAACATAACACACCCACGCTCCCGCACCCAAACCCTTGATGAAAAAACAAGAAAAAACTCCACTACCTCCACCCAACATCACCCTCATTTGTCGCCACCATCATCCTCTGCTACCATCTACCGCCCAACCCAGTCACCACTCCCCTCCTCCTCCCACCCAAATAATCCGATCAAATATGACAATCAAACCAAAAGGAGCCACTCGTGGCACCATTGAAGCACCACCTGCGACATCACTTGCGGCAACAATCACTACTAGAAACTGCCCTTTTACGGACGAAAATTTACGTCGGAAAAGATCAATTTCCGTCGATAATGAGGCTTTACCGACGGATGCGTTCCGTCGGAGTCCGTCGGTATATTCTGGTTGGTAATACCGGCAGACGTTTTTGTCGATAATTCTGACGGATCGTCCGTCAGTAAACCCAAATAACTGGTCGGAAATGGTCCATCGGCAAGGAAGCCCGCCGGCCGTTCCCCGGCGATATCCTCGGAGAGATTGCCGATGGAAATGTCCGTCGGTAAAATAAGATATAATTACCGGCGGACATGTCCATCGGTATCTTATGTATAAATGTCGATGGAATAGTCCGTCGGTATTGCTATTATCGTTTTTTCAATGGATTTACCGACGGACACTTTCGTCGGTAATGTGCCCAGAATTTTAAAAAAATGCTATTATTATTTTTAAACCACCTGTAACCTGTTCAAACAAATACCAACATTCCCATCTGTTTAAAACATACACCAAAACACATGATAAAACAAATTCAACGTTCAATAAAATCTTAAAATCAACATAAAAACTACTTAAATTTGCTTACAAGCCAAATAAAAATAAAGCCAAAAGTTCAATATTCATCTATAGATGCTAATTGCTGTCGATCAGTTTTCCAAATCATACAAAGCCAAAAGTTCTAACTAATATAAACTAACGGAATAAACAAAAATGTATTGGACACATATTCTTCGATGAAACATCTTGAACCAACAATGGAGATTAAGTTGCCACAAGCAGAACCTCAAACTTTTGTTCGGGTGCTGCACATCAATGATAAAAAGCGATGAACTAAAATCTATAAAGTATCAATGAACAATCAGATTGAGAAGGGAAACAGTCAAATATTGTATATGCCACAAATTTCAAGAAGAAAAGCCACAACTATATTTTAATTTACATAACGAAATATTGACATGAAATCATATTCTTAAATATCAAAATTGATGAAACTCAAATAAATTTATGCCAATAATTTCATAGCAATAACCTAAAATGGTAAACAATATACTCCCTCCGCCCCATATTATGTTACTCACTTACTGTTTTGCGCGGAAAATAAGGAATAATGTTATTAAAGTAGGAGTTGTGAGTGGGAAGGAGAGAGAAAATGGGGTAGAGAATAGTAAGTGGATAGTTGTTGTGAGTATGACAAGTGGGTCTCATGAATAAAGAAGTATTAAAAAGTTTCCTTTTTAGGAAGTGTGACTTATAAGTGGGACGCCCTAAATGGCAAAGTGGGTAAGGTTCTATGGTACGGAGGGAGTATTATTTAATTCAAAACAATATGGCCATGTTTGATTTGACTTATTCCAAAGTGCTTATGACTTATGACTCCCAATAAGTCATTTTTGAACCGTTTGATTTCATTTTTGGTAAAATAAATCATAAGTCATGTACAAGCCAATTAAAGCACAATTTTCCTTATAAAGTCATAAGCATCAAGTCAAGTGTTGAATCAAAAAACACGTATGAACAGTAAAAACACATATGAACAGTGACCTTAAATGAATATGTCATAAGTAAGTATGATTGTTTGATTAATAAGATGAAAAAGTGTTGAATGAAATTATAAAGACTAAAATAATAATGATAATTGAACATACCAAAAGTAACGAGTTGGTCCAAGCAAGTGAAGCCCAATCCTCAAAGCAACTATTGCCTCAGCATATCCAGTGGGCTAGGCCCAATCAATACATGGCCCAAAGCCCGTCTCATGTATCAGTCGACTAAGTTCATTGTCCGACCTACCAGGTTCTGACCTAACTTAGTCCGACCTTAAGATCCAAGTTCTAATACGGGTACGATCCATGTTCTACCCGCCAATCAGGTCGGCCATTCCTCAAACACGGCGACCTCGACCTAATCAACAAGTGTCGACTTAACACTTTCAGGCACACATGTTCGAATTACTCATATAACCGCATCCCTATAAATCAGGGACCGTTGCAGGCACGTTCACATTACTAATAACTGCCGCTAAAATCTCGGAGCTCATGTAGCACCACCAAAAATACAACGGTCATCACCTATAAATACTTCATCACTACCCACGGTGCAAAGGTAACTGCTATTTTGTTATCAGAATTCTGTTATTCAATACATTTTAGCTCTTCAATCATCAAATACTTATTCTCACGCCCGAGGGTCTAAGCCGGAGACACATCCGGCTAGTCGTGGGTTCTGATTTCAGGTTAAGGAGCCAAGTGATCAGTCCTGCCACGTGGAGGAAGATTGATAAGCACATTTCTTGCGGCATCAATAATAATAATAATAATAATAATAATAATAATAATAATAATAATAATAATAATAATAATAATAATAATAATAATAATATAAATAAAAAAATAAAAGAAACTAAAAAAATAATAAAAAATATAATAATAATAATAATAATAATAATAATTATTATTATTATTATTATTATTATTATTATTATTATTATTATTATTATTATTATCATTATTATTATTATTATTTTAGTCTTTATAATTTCATTCAGCACTTTTTCATCTTATTAATCAAACAGTCATACTTACTTATGACAGCTCATCAGCACTTCAAAAAAACTAAATCAAACAGCATCATTAATCAGCTCTTCAGTTATAAGTCATCAGTCATAAGTTATCAATCATAAGTCATAAGTCATCAGCACATATCGATAAGTTAAATCAAACGGCCTTATATAAGTTATTCCAAAGCCAAACCACACTTGCTGGATCATAACATTATAACAGGGCATAATAAACAAAATCTAGTAAATGTAACAAAGTTTTACATTTTTTTCCAGTAAGTCACCCACCCAAATAAATATTGTGTAAATACCAATTCCACCAACATAATGTAGTTAATTGCCATAACATGAATGACAACCACTAAAGCCAAATAATGACTGATCATATTGAAACTAAATTCCTAATACCAAACTCAGCAGTTAAGTTCCCACATTTTATAGCTTAGAAAATAAAATACGAGTAGGAGAAACAAATAGGCTATTTAAGTGAAAAATTTAGTACAAACCTTATTCAGGGGCATGCCAATGCCGTTTTCGAGATAACCTTCTCGACTTTAACAGCGACGATTACTTTATCCTTCGTGGAGAAGAGTTTCACAGGAGGGGAGAAAGAGAGAGAGAAGGGGTAAGCGATTAGGTTTAAGAGTGAGGGACGGCGAGAGGCCGCTCGGTTTAATTTATGCATCAAATTACCAACGGAATATTCCGTCGATAATACCGACAGACGATCTCCATTGGTAATACGTAGGGAATTGTAAGCATTACCGACGGACTTAATTGAAAATTTAAAAAAAAAAATCCCGGCAAATAAAAAATAATATTCCGTCGGTAACCCTTGATTGTCCGTCGGTATTACCGACGGACCGCATCCGTCGGTATTACCGACGGACCGCATCCGTCGGTAAATTTCCGTCGGTAATTGGCATGTTTCTAGTAGTGAATGCAGCACCACCTTCACCCACATCGGATGACAATCAACCTCACAATTTTGCTCCTACTCCGCCTCTCTCTTCGACTACCATCTTCGGAAGCAACCAAATCAAACACAAATCCAAATATGCTTAAAAGAAAGTCAATAAATTTGTTTCTAACAAAAGAGATTGAGGAGAAGAAATGAGATAAGTACCTATTTCGTTCCCAACCTATAGTCACTTTTTTGTTTTCGTCCTGATTGTATTTTTTTCCGTTTTCCCCCTTTACCTCGTTTTTTGTTGTTTTTATCGTCCTTCCGTCAGTTCTCCATCCATTTCTCCGTTAAAAATGCCTAGCTGGCACGATTACGTCACCATTTTGCTTAGTTGGCAATGAACATCATCAAGATTTCTTGACATGGAAATATAAGTGTTGAAAATGGAATTTATTAATCAATGACCCTAAAGACAAAATTCAATAAGGGAAACAATTTTGCAAATAAAACACCCTATTTAACCCTACCCTCTCCTCCCCTCCCCTCACCTAACCTAGCATCGCATTCTCTCCCTCTTCCCCCTTTCTCATTCTCACCCTTCACCCACCCAAGTCATCCTTCGCTCAATAATGCGTCATCCCCCTATGAGATCTTGCATCCGCTTCCAACTTTGATATGACCTCTTTCTCATCTCCCTCAACAAGTCAGTCTCCTCCTCCTGCCTCCTTCTCATCTCCGTCGCTTCTTCTTTCACCCTCGTCGGTCTTCCCTAACAAATTTCTAGAATCTGAATCTTCCTGTGTATGGATCGGGCCTGGCCGACAACAAGGCCGACTCTGTTTCTCAAAATCCAAATCCTTTTCATCTATTTATCTGATTTCGTCTTTACCCTTATCCAATTTATTCTCTAAAACCCAAGTCTGAGATATTTTATCTCAACATTTTCAAAAAAAAAAATCTTACTCATAAAGATCGTAGTTTGGTTTATTAATTGGGCTTGAGAGACCTTAATTTCTTGGGGCCATTAATGCTGAATTCTGATTTTGATTTTTTATTTTTAAAGATTTAGTTTTGACCATGGTGAAGTTGTTTGTTTATCTTTGAAATGGTGGTGGTGGTAATTGTGTAACCATGGTTGAAATGATGTGGGGGCTGTAGTAGTGTACCAGTGGTAGTGGTGTTGGTAGGCAGAGGAGTTGTGGAGGTGGTGTTGATAGGTGGTAAATGGTGATGATAATGGGGCGGTGAATGTTGTTGGTACAAATTTGATTATTATATAGTTTGCATATTTATTGTAATAATCTTTGTCCCTGATTATTAAGAGAATAATTAGTATAATTGTCAATGGATACTCATATGATGATTATATGCATAGAGATGCACATTGAAATTATGGGTACTTGTTAGAGAACAAGTGACTGGACTTGACCCGTATGAGATTTATGTCATGGTCAAATGTCATAATTAAATCTCATATGGTCACTTCATTTAGTCCCTAGACCTGAGATTATCATGACCTTACATATGATGAAAGTCATGTTTGATTTTAGTCAAACGATATCTTAACACGATATTTATAAAGACTATCTTTGGCATGATTGGATTCATGATGGGAAGGATGATAAGTCAAGATGGAATTTGTCCCTCGGAAGAGATGTTTTGCTTGGGCCCCTCGATGAGTGATAATGATGAAAGAGTG
Source organism: Adenophora triphylla var. japonica (assembly GCA_022495995.1). Classification (NCBI taxonomy): domain Eukaryota; kingdom Viridiplantae; phylum Streptophyta; class Magnoliopsida; order Asterales; family Campanulaceae; genus Adenophora; species Adenophora triphylla. Next base: position 125,759 of record JAFEMH010000072.1, read on the forward strand.
TGGCCACACCCCAATATGATTGGACTATCATTATACTCAAGATCGAGAAAGCATTGAACAAATACAAGTTGACGTGTACCATGACTTGTGTTCAATATAACATCGTGAGACAAAGGGAGAAATGGAAGTGTACCATTGGAAACGTGAACTCTTACGTTATATTATTTGGGTAGACATAATGGCTTGCTAGAGTCCGCTTATGTCTTATGAGAGTCGATATGATCGAACTCATTGCCAACATAATATAATCCTATTGGGTCACACACAACTAGAATGAATTGGTTAAACCAAAGGAAGAATGATTGAAAGTTCCTGCATATGGCAACGTTTGTCACGCGACATACTTAGCCAACTGGCTAAGTATGTCACGCGACATAACTAGCCACTGGCTAAGTATGTCACGCGACATAACTAGCCGCCAGATGCGTTTTGACAGCCTGATCTCCTAATTCGATTAGGAAACATATTCATACTAAAGTAGTATAAATATGAGAGGTCTGTTAACCCTAATGGTCTAGCCGAATTTTCAAGAAAGAAAATCACCAAAAGGTTTCTCAATATTCTTCCATAGGTTTAAGAATCTAGCAATTCACAAGAACTGTTATTGGTTCATTCTAACGTGTGGATACTACTAGAGGGTCTTCGCTCGTACGACGATCAAGGCCTAGAGTTCTATTGTTCAAATCAATATGAAGATTTAAAAGGGTTTTGAAGATCGAAGATTGTGATTCAAAATCACACCAATAAATTGTTCGATAGCTCAAGACCGAAAAGCAATTAAGGTTGGTAAATTCTATCACATAGGAATTCAATTTAATCGTATAAAATGGATCTTAGGGCTTGGGTTTTGTGTTAATTTTATGCTTAATTCCGCTGCGCATGGACCCATAAAACCCAACAGTGGTATCAGAGCCCCGTTCGTATGATTAAGTTTGAATTAATATGCTAGAATTAAGATATAAATCGTTTATATGCTTATTGCATATTTTTGTATGCGATAGAATTTTATTGTTTATGTGAAACAATGTGAAAATCGTTTTCGAATTATGATGAATTAAATCTGTAAAAGGGCTATTTTATATGATTTAATTGCCATGTAATCTGAATTGATTGAAATCTGGAAATCCTGCGAACTGTCTACCTATGTCGTGCGACATAGTAGGCCACATGTGGAAATCTGGTAATCTGGCTAAGTATGTCACGCGACATAACTAGCCACTGGCTAAGTATGTCACGCGACATAATAAGCCAAATGCAGGCGAAATCGGTTTGTTTAATTTTTCTGCTAATCTGTGATTGTGTTTGCAATCTGAGATGTTTTTATGTCTTAATCTGGATGCTATAAATTTCTGAAAATAAAATTTATAGGGCTATGCTAGATTAATTCATTGTTTATGATGCATGCTTAATTAATTCAAATGTGTTTTTTTATTAATTGTTGCGATGCATGAATTAATTGTTCTTAAGTGTTAAGAATTTTATTAGATATTTAGTTGAAATATTGATTCATAGTTTCCTAATATGTTTAGATTTAGACATTGTAAATTTTGGATTTTATGATTGTTTATGGAAACAAGTCACAATTACGCGAAATTTAAAAGGAAACTGATTGTTTATAAAAGGTAGTGATTATGTTGCCAAATCAGAGCTGATTTCTAATTGTGCATGTCTAGGAGAGTTCTGTCTAAAGAAGAGTTGGTACTTAAGTAGTCCTTGTGGCTCACCTATCTTCCTGGGAACTTACCTGGTGCATGATTATGACTATCTTTGCTGATATGCTTATAATCTACCTTAAAGAACCTTCATTTAACTTTTAAGTTCTTTATGCCAATTCATGATTAAAACACTTGAGATCATTCGGATAGTTTTGGGTGGGCTTGCCATAGCAAGGTGCTTTGATTCTATTCCGTTTGCAAGCAAGATGAGGAAATGGTGGTTCCTATACGTTTAAAGTGGATGAACTTAATTGGGTTATCAAAATGGTTTTGAACCCAAGGCATAAGATGAGATTAAAATATGCTTGGACATATGATGTCTTAAATAAATCTCATAAAAGATCCTAAGAGTCATATATGATATGATTGATGTTTTCTACCTAATTAGTTTAATCTTGAGCGGTGCGCCATAGCGTACTTGAGATTAAATTAAAGTTGGATCTTAGCCCATTAAATGCATATTATGCTTATTAGCATTGGAAGGTGTATGATTTAGTGGGAGTATTTGTAAAATACATTATTTGCTCTTAAATGATAAATGTGTTGATATTGATATGTGTTCATATAATTTGTATATTTTGTTGTAGAAGTAGCATTACATAATGATAATTGCGATTCGTCCTTATGAAGGACAAAGTTCGAAAGGAACAATACATAATGTGTACGTTCTTGACGAATCCGTTCCGACTAACCCATTGCAAATGTTGCAAAGGACAAATAAGGAAGCAACATTAGAAACATAGTGATGATTCTGACAATATTGCTTGCCTTGTATTTGCCGCCATGTTTAAAGGCTCTTATGAAGAACCTTGAGCACATGATAACTATTCTTTTGTTCTAGCATAACGCAAAAGGGAAATGTTCCAAGTGCATGCTAGGCAAAAGATATATGTTGTGGTGAAGGCTCTTAATTCATATGTGAAAGAAGGAGCAATCCGCAAATTGTGTTAATAGTTGACACAATAAAAGGGTTCATAAAGGAAGGAAAAGAAGGTAAAGCAAAAGTTGCTAAACCTAGGACAAATGTTGTCATAGCCGAAGAGGCTAAACCCAAAGTGTCTCAAAAGGATGCATTTTGCTATCATTGGAATAAGATTGTCATTGAAAGCAAAGTTGCAAGGCTTATTAGGAAGGCCTAAAAGGTGAAGAAGGGCAATATGATTGCTACTACTTCAAGTATCTATATGATAGATATTTTCCCTTCGACTTCTTGTTCTTGGGTATATGATACCGGATTGGATCCCACATTTGTTTAAATGTGCAAGGAACAAAGAATAGAAAGCCACTCAAATAAGGTAAATTAAACCTATGCATGGGAATGGAGCAAGAGTTGCATATGATTGGACTATCATTATACTCAAGATCGAGAAAGCATTGAACAAATACAAGTTGACGTGGACCATGACTTGTGTTCAATATAACATCGTGAGACAAAGGGAGAAATGGAAGTGTACCATTGGAAACGTGAACTCTTACGTTATATTATTTGGGTAGACATAATGGCTTGCTAGAGTCCGCTTATGTCTTATGAGAGTCGATATGATCGAACTCATTGCCAACATAATATAATCCTATTGGGTCACACACAACTAGAATGAATTGGTTAAACCAAAGGAAGAATGATTGAGAGTTCCTGCATATGGCAACGTTTGTCACGCGACATACTTAGCCAACTGGCTAAGTATGTCACGCGACATAACTAGCCACTGGCTAAGTATGTCACGCGACATAACTAGCCACCAGACGCGTTTTGACAGCCTGGTCTCCTAATTCGATTAGGAAACATATTCATACTAAAGTAGTATAAATATGAGAGGTCTGTTAACCCTAATGGTCTAGCCGAATTTTCAAGAAAGAAAATCACCAAAAGGTTTCTCAATATTCTTCCATAGGTTTAAGAATCTAGCAATTCACAAGAACTGTTCTTGGTTCATTCTAACATGTGGATACTACTAGAGGGTCTTCGCTCGTACGACGATCAAGGCCTAGAGTTCTATTGTTCAAATCAATATGAAGATTTAAAAGGGTTTTGAAGATCGAAGATTGTGATTCAAAATCACACCAATAAATTGTTCGATAGCTCAAGACCGGAAAGCAATTAAGGTTGGTAAATTCTATCACATAGGAATTCAATTTAATCGTATAGAACGGATCTTAGGGCTTAGGTTTTGTGTTAATTTTATGCTTAATTTCGCTGCGCATGGACCCATAAAACCCAACATTTCTCATCTCCCTCAACAAGTCAGTCTCCTCCTCCTGCCTCCTTCTCATCTCCGTCGCTTCTCCTTTCACCCTCGTCGGTCTTCCCTAACAAATTTCTAGAATCTGAATCTTCCTGTGTATGGATCGGGCCTGGCCGACAACAAGGCCGACTCTGTTTCTCAAAATCCAAATCCTTTTCATCTATTTATCTGATTTCGTCTTTACCCTTATCCAATTTATTCTCTAAAACCCAAGTCTGAGATATTTTATCTCAACATTTTCAAAAAAAAATCTTACTCATAAAGATCGTAGTTTGGTTTATTAATTGGGCTTGAGAGACCTTAATTTCTTGGGGCCATTAATGCTGAATTCTGATTTTGATTTTTTATTTTTAAAGATTTAGTTTTGACCATGGTGAAGTTGTTTGTTTATCTTTGAAATGGTGGTGGTGGTAATTGTGTAACCATGGTTGAAATGATGTGGGGGCTGTAGTAGTGTACCAGTGGTAGTGGTGTTGGTAGGCAGAGGAGTTGTGGAGGTGGTGTTGATAGGTGGTAAATGGTGATGATAATGGGGCGGTGAATGTTGTTGGTACAAATTGGATGTTCCTGACACAGTAATACTTATCACAGTTTAGGAAATGTTAAAAGTTTTCTAAAAAATGTTAATTTCTGGAAAAAATATATATTAGTATTACTTAAAATAATTGAGCATTTTTAAAAGAAATATTGAAATACGTAATTAATTTTGTAAAGTAAAGTAAATAAAATATACTCCCTCCGTCCCACAATAATATGTAAACTTTCTATTTTGGGCGTCCCACAATAATATCTAACTTTCCCTAAATGGAAAGGAATCTTTACTATTTCCTCCACTCATTCTCTCTCCTACATTATTTTAATACTCACATCACCATTATAATTTACTATTCTCTCCACTCATTCTCTCTCCTATTTTATTTTCACACTCACAACACTTTCAATATAATATTTCCTCCTTAATCCCCGTGCAAAATCCAGAAGTCCATAAATCTATGGGACGGAGGGAGTATCTGCGATTTGCTCTGAGGTGGAGATGTGATGAAGATGCAAAAAACCCCGGTGGTGCAATTCGCGAACAAAGTGAAGATCGACTTCTATGTGACGAGTTCGAGCATGGAAGACGGGATTCTTGGACATGTGTAACGCAAAAATGTTGTCACAAATAAGACAGGGAGGAGATAAAGCAACTCCTAACTCACGGAAAAGATAAGAAAACCACCTAATCTCAGCGGCAGTTCATGTCAAAGCACGATACTCCGGAATATAATACTGCATGCGTTTGGTTTAACAATTTTGTATAATAATAATTTGAAACTACGCTGAAGAACTTTCAAGTCATTGTAAACATAACAAGTCATTCATTTGATTTTAATGATGTTGTATTGGGCCGGCCCAAGGGGGGGGTCAGTGAGGCAACTGCCCGGGGCCCTTAGTGACAAGGGGCTCATTCTTAAGTAGGCTATAGTGTATATAGTATGCATATATTTTTTATAATTAAAATAAATATTTAAAAAAGACCCATATTCAGTTTTTTAAAAAGGCCCACATTCAGTTTCTTAAAAAGGCCCACATTCAGATTTAAAAAAAAAAAATCTTTTGTTAAAGGCCCACATTCAGATTTAAAAAAGGCCCACATTCAGATTTAAAAAATAAATAAATCTTTTGTTAAAACTAACATACACGGAAAAGGGAGAAAGGACTCCTTTCTCTATTTCTTCCTAGTCCAACCGAAGACGAAGAGACTGAGATGATCGTCGCCACTCGCCCGCCGACGCCGTCCACCACCATCCTGCTATCTCTTTTCTCTATTTCTTCCTAGTTCCATTATTTAGGGCTTCTATTTAACAAAGATTTTGCCAACAAACACAAAGATAATTTAATTTTCGACTTCAATTCCTTTATTTGATTGTAGATTACTTCGATTTAAGTTAATTTGGGGATAAAAGTTTCATTATTTCTTCCCAAATTACTACACTTACTTTTAGGATTTTATTTGGGGATTTTTTATTTTACTTCAATTCCTATGATTTGATTTTTGATATTTGATATTGTGATTATAGGTTCTAATCAGTTTATTGAAAGAATCATCCGTCACAAGACTTCATCTTACAAGAATTCAGGTGTTGATGTTCTTTTTGTATTACAATTGTGTTTAATTTTATTTGATAATGTTTTTAAAAAAACAGCCATATGATTGTGAGAAAAGAAAAAAAAGAAAAGTTCTTAAGCAATTTAATGCTTCACAGAAGGGGTAGGGATGGCCAAATCGGACCGGAACCGGACCGGAACCGGAAAATCGGACCGAAACCGGATCGGAAAAGCCCGGAACCGGAGCGAACCGGTGAGAAAACCGGAACTGGACGGACCGAAACCGGGGTTAGTGCGGACCGGTTAAGGGTTACAAAAATGCCAAACCGGACCGGAACCGGACGAAATTTCCACGTTTTCCAAAGAACCGGAACCGGATCGGAAAAGCCCAGAACCGGAGCGAACCGGGGAGAAAACTGGAACCGGACGGACCGGAACCGGGGTTAGTGCCGGCCGGTTAAGGGTTACCATTTGGCCGAACCGGAACCGGCGATTCAAGGCCCGGAACCGAAACCGGACCGGATTTGGTCATCCCTAAGAAGGGGGCTATTGATAAATTTGTTTTTAAAAGAGACGCGGGTCATAAAAATTCTAATGGATTGGGTATTAGTAACATTGAACAACATGAAATTTTAGATGAAGAAAATAATTATGATGAATTGGGTGTGAGTAATGATCTTGAGCAATATAATGAAAACCTAGGTGAAGACAATCATATTCATGAGGACGTGGCTAATTTAAATGAGTGTGATATACCCCATGTATCCAATATAGAAAATGCAGAAATTGATGATTCTCGAAACCTTACATTAGATATTTTTGATCTGAGAAACTGGGAAAATATTGACAATAAGGCGAGAGATATTTTAGTTGAAAAAGGTCCCATACGAGTTTTGCATAAAGAGTATCCATTGGATAATAATTCAAGACGTTTTTCCGACTCTTATTATTCTAGAAATTTGAGCAATGGAGAGATTTATGATAGAAAATGGTTGGTTTACTCTAAATATGTGGATAAAGCGAATTGTTTTTGTTGTAAGTTGTTTAAGTCTACTAATAAACCAAATGCATTAGCAAATGAGGGATTTCAAAAATGGAAGCATCTTGGTGAGAGACTCAAAACGCATGAGAATAGTGTTGAGCACATGACTAATATGAAATCTTGGAGCGAATTAAGATTGAGATTAAGCCAAAATAAAACAATTGATGAAGACTTGCAACTACAAATTTTGAAAGAAAAGGAACGTTGGAGAAACGTTTTAGTAAGAATAATTTCGGTTGTAAAATGTCTTTCAAAACTTAATTTGGATTTTCGAGGATCTAATGAGAAACTTTACCAGGATAGTAATTGATTTTTTTTTTGGGATTGATTGGGATGATTGCAGAATTTGATGGTGTAATCCAAGATCATATTAAGCGTATCCAAAATCAAGAAATTCATCATCATTACCTTGGCCATAAAATTCAAAATGAGTTAATTACTCTTTTGGCACATAGTGTTAGAAGTTCTATCATAAGGATTGTTAAGCATGCAAAGTACTTTTCAATAATTCTTGATTGTACACCAGACGTGAGTCACAAAGAGCAAATGAGTCACAATGAAAGACCGTACCCATTGCATAAAAGTTGAAGATATTAAGGCCCCTGTTTTCAAGGTTAGTTACATGTACTCCTGCTTCTGTTAAAGAATACTCGATGGAAATATTTGTTCAACCATCATGTCTTTCTGCAGCTTAATCACATCAGCATTTATATGATGATTTAAGATAAGTGTCATTACTTTACTTCTGTTTTATCTAGGTAAAAATATATAGCATTTGAGTATCGTAAAAATATATGGCATTTGAGTATCGTAAAAATGTCCGATTAATAAGGGGCCTCTTCACTGATTTCGCCCGGGGCCCAGAAAAGTCTAGGAACACCCCTGGACTTGTATAATAATTTAAATTACCATCGAAAAACTTTCATCATTGTGAAATTTTTAGACCGGAACTTCCGGAGTAGAAAAAAAACTCCTATGTCAAATTCTAAAAAAAAAGAAAAAACTTTTAATATATAGGCTAGGCGCTCGTTGGTAAAAAAAAAAAAAGGCAGAAAGACCATTATGGTCTCTGACCTTTAAAACCTTTTTTGAAATAGTCCTTAGCCTATTTCGTTTTTCGTTTTCGTCCCTAACCTACTATTTTAAGCAACTTTTAGTCCTTTGCGCTAATTCCGTCAAAGTCACTGTTAAAATTTTCTGGTGTGGATGTATGACTTTCACATAGAAGTCAATACATTCGACATGGAAGGTTTTCAATGTCAATTTCACCACTGAACTTCAATTTTTTTTCAAATTAGTCCCTAAACTATATTTATTTCAATATTTTTTGATTTTATAACTTTTCCGAGAAAAAATTAAAGTGGGCCTATTTTTTAAATATAAAGTACTCTTTTCGTCCCAAAATGAATAACAAAAAAGTTTTAAATTTGCTTTTGATTCAAACAAATTTGAACAATTTTTATCATTTAGGCCCCGTCTTGTCGAGCGTTTTTGTTAAAACGGAGATAAAAAAAACTCAGCTTTTTTTTATTAAGCGTGTTAGTCAAGAGTTTTAGACGGTTGAATTTTAAAAAGTTGGGGATATTTTGGCCGCTCAAAATTATAGCGGCAAAAAAAAGCTCCGTTTTAAAAAATCTCCGTTTATAAAACTATGCACCAGACGAGCCCTTATTTTGAAACACATAGATGTAGTACTTTCAGTGGTATCAATTTATACCAATCATTTAAATCATTGTTGACTTTTAATCATAAACATAACACTACAACACCGCTAGTACTTGCTAAAAAAAAGGCAAAATGTTGAGCAACAAAATATAAAGAAGCATAATCAATATAAAAGGTGAATCAAAAGGCAAATATGACAAAGTGAATATCCATATTAAAAACATCATTAACTACTTGCAAACTTGAGTTCAAAAATAATAATACTAAACTTGAATAGTATCAAAAATAGGCCCTACTTTAATTTATCCTCAGCTAAGTTATAAATATAAAAAATATTAGAATAAACATAGTTTAGGGACTAATTTGAAAACAAAATTGAAGTTGATGAAATTGACATTGAAAATCTTCCATGTCGAATGTATTGACTTTTACGTGAAAGTCAAACATCCACATCAGCAATTTTTAACAGTGACTTTTTGATGGAGTTAGCGCGAAGGATTAAAAGTGGCTTAAAAATAGTAGGTTAGGGGCGAAAACGAAAAACCAAATAGGTTAAGAACTATTTCGAAAAAGGTTTTAAAAGGACAGCGACCATAATGGTATTTCCGCCGTAAAAAAACCTCGACGAAAAGGGAGGTCGGCGACTCGGCGGGTAACATTTGATTTGCTTGACGATTCGCGCGCGACAGCTGCTTCGGCGCTCACAGTGCAAAAAAAAGCGACCGGAACAGAGACAAGAGACAGAGATAAGAAAACCAGAGAGCGAAAATGGAGGCACTAAGAGCTTCCTATGCAGACAGTAGTTCCGGCGATTCGGATTCCGACTCAGATTCGAAATCAATTCCCAATTCGAAGCAAACCCAATCACCACTTCCCTCTCTGCCTCCACCTCCCATCTCTCTCCTCAACCCTCCCAATTCAATTGGTAAGAACTGCACAATTCCCTCAAAATGCACTTTCATGATTCATGTTCTAGGGCGTCAGGTACGTGTATATAATCTTGCACACCAACTGTTTGTGTTTTTGTGTGTGTAGGGACATTTGATTACTTGCAAAGTAGTAGTCAGCCTAGCCGGGTCCGGACATTTCCTCACGTCGAGGGGAACTATGCCTTGCATGTATACATCCCAGGTGAGAGTTTGTTTATATAATCCCCTTTCGATTCTTTGATTTCTTTGATTTATTTATTTTTTTCGAACGAATTTTGTTCCAAGGTGATCAGAATTATACTTAAATTATTACATAATAATACATGAATATAGATAAAGAGAAAGGGACTCAAAATTATTACTTAGGCTCCGTTTGTTTGGGGGAAAATGTTTTCCGAAAAATGTTTTTTGAAAAACATTTTCTGGAAAATGAAATTGTTCTCCGAAAAATGACATTCGGTTGTTTGGTAAATTTAAGGAAAATGTTTTCCAGAAAACATTTTCATGTGTTTGGTAAATATAAACATAACATTTTCTGATGAAAAACACAAAATGGGTAGGTAGGGTAGGTGGATGGGGGGATAGGGGTAGGGTAGGTGGTGGGGAGAGGGTGAGGTAGGGGTTAGGATAAGGATAGGGTAGAGTAGTGGAAATGGGGTGGGTAAGTAGGGTGAAGGTAGGGGGTTGGGGTGGGTTGGTGAGTGATTGAGGGGTAGGGCTGTTACACGAACCGAGCCGGCTCGAGTTCGGCTCGAAAAAAGCTCGAGCTCGAGTGGGCTCGAGGTGAACTTGAGCTCGAGCTCGAACAGATTCTCAAGCTCGTCATTTTTTTCGAGCCGGCTCGTGTTCGGCTCGTATGTTCGACGAGCTCTGTTCGAGATCGACTCGTTTGAGCTCGACTCGGGCTCGGCTCGTTAAAAGCTCAAATAAATTTTAGTATATATATTATATATAAGTCGAAGTTCGAGCTCGACTCGTTAAAACCTCGTTTGATTTCAGATTTTTTTCAAAAAATAAGTTGAAGCTCGAGCTCGGCTCGATAAAAGCTCGTTTGATTTCAGATTTTTTTCAAAAAATAAGTCGAAGCTCGAGCTCGGCTCGTTAAAACTTGAGTTCAAGCAGCTCGCGAAAAGCTCGAAACTTAATTCGAGCCGAGCTCGAACATGCATTCTGGGCTCGAGCTCGAGAAAAGCTCAAGCTCGATATTTTTTATTCGAGCTCGAGCTCGAAACTTCAAAGCTCGGCTCGGCTCGTTTACAGCCCTATTGAGGGGTGGGTAGGATAGGGTGTGGGGGTGGTTGGGGGAAGTTGTTAAAAAATAATTTTAATATGAGAAAAAAATTGACGGGAGGGTGGGGGATGTAGGAGGGGTGTTCAGGGGAGTTGTTAAAAATTAATTTTAATATGAGTTAAAAGATTTTTATCATTATTATTATTATTATTATTTATCTAGTTTCAAAGGTAGTAAAATGTTAACTTTAAAAGACAAAGGGGTCAAATAAGCCTATAACATTAAACATGGGCTTACCACCGCTCTGATCACATTTATTTTATGTCTTCATTGCGTAAAGCTTAACGTGGGTTATGAAGTCATTGTAGCCAGAATTCTGAATTACTATGTTGTAGAGTTTAATTGATACACAAAAGTTGCAAAGGCTAGACGTAAACATGAAATATTGGCAGAAAAATGATTTAAACCAACAAGTGATGCAAGTTCTCACTATTCCCAAAATGGGTTGGGAGCTTTTGGACCTGGTCTCTGGATGGACCTGTAATCTTTGTGCTAAATCAAAAAGTATTTACATGTTCTTGGGTTTCTTATATTTATCCTTGGTTATTAGTCTTGCAATGAGTTATCTGATCATATTCATAAGGTAGTATTTACTCCCTCATGTAAGACATAGTGACTGGTTGAAAAACAGTAGCAGGGCCTGCGAGCTTAAGTCTAAAACCATGGATCCCACTCAAGATAGGAACCTTTTGGCCCCAAGGTTAAAACCTTGGTGTATTATACAGTATTTTTGTTTGTAGATTATTTATTTGTTGTTGATTTTGTCACTATGTTATCCTTAGTCCGCTTCTGAAGCATACAATCATTTGATGAACTGCTAAGTTCTACTATCCCTAAATTCGTAAGGTAAAATACAAACAATTCTGCAGTAATATGCTGTGTGAATTAGTCGAATCACCCTATCACCTTTGTATTTCTCTTAATGTCCTTTTGTTGCAATAACTTATTACTGTGCATGCACTGTTGCATGATACTACTGGCTGTCAAGGGCTTCATGTTTTTGTAACAGTAGATAATTAACTGGAAGAGATAATTGTGATGGTACACAAAAGTCTGGTAGTCAGACAGTTTGACTTGTAAGTTGCACTAAATAAGACTTTCTTCCCAGACTGTGCTGCTAGTAGAATGTAATCTTAGTGCGATATCTGATGTTCATGTTGTATACTTAACATAGTTCAAGTAATACTAACTTATTTCCTCATGACATGCAATATAGTTCGTATACCATCTGCAGCAAAGAAGGAGCTGGCCCACTTTGTAAGGAAGGTCACCTCTCTTATACCGGGACTTCATGTCGTTGATGCTGATGTTCCATTGATTACGCTGATGAAAGATGATCAAAAGCTTTTACAAGTTGCTTTAGGGAGGGAATTTCACATAAGCTTAGGAAGAACAGTTCCTTTGAGAGTGCACCAAATAGACTCAGTGGTCGCAATGCTTCGTCAGAAGCTTCAGAATCAGAAGCGGTCAGAATATACTCAAGCAAATCTGTTGTGAAGAATGTCATTAGTTAGCATTATCTATTTTTTTAAAAAAATCTTTTTTCTTTTTGCAGGTATTGGATTGACTTCAGTAAGTGGGAAGTTTTCATCAATGATGACCAGACACGCTCTTTTCTTTCGTTGGAGATTATAAAAGGAGGCTTAAATGAGGTATCTTGAAGTATTATAGCATCCTTCATACTGCAGCTCATTCAACTTCTGTTTTGCCCACAACTGGCGATATAAAAAGATGACTAAAAGTTGGTTTTCATCATTTTTAAAAATTGAGATCAGCAAACCAAACGACATAACATAGCACTTGATATGCCCAGCATACCTGAATCTTCATTTCCGTGTAATGGAAGTGGTGGAACTTACTTTTATTGTTTTTTTTTTTTTTTTTTTTTCAGATTACAAAGCAGATTCAAGCTGTTAATGAGGTTTACAAGCTTCACAATCTCCCAGAATTTTATAAGGTTAACACCATAATGACTCATGTTTTATAGCTTGTTGAACTAGTTCCTGAAAAGGGGCGTATTGATTAGAGTGGTGATGTTGCCAGGAATTTTCTCAAGTCAGCAACACACCGTTGTAGTCCAATTTAGATAGCTCCGACTCCTTCTTCTCGCCTGCACACAAGCAAACGTAACTGGATCGAGGGCGGCTCCGGCGTAAGCCCCTTCGGCGTGAGGATAAGCAACTGTCTGGGCAAAGGAAATCTAAACAAGGGAAAGGTGTTTCGTGGGTGTATGTGAACGTACCTCAAAAAGATGAAGATCCCTCATATATATACCCCGTTCCCTCGTGCCATGCACATGCTTCCCTCACGTTTCATGCCTCATTTCACGTGTCATCACTCCATTGGTCACTTATGAGAATAGACTCAAAACGGGTGATCACTTTTCCCAATGCCCAACCGTTTAATGGGTCCCACTTCGTAGATATTTATATGCCGCCTCTTATGAGTCGCACCCACTGGAATTCATCTCTCGCTGAATGCGGTTAACTAAGAATCGTGTCGCCTCCCCATAATATCTCGCCTCTCATCTCATATCATTCTCTCGTCGGATTGTCTCATTATCTCGCAGCTTATCGCACATCAATATCTCGCCATTCACTACTTTGAGCTTCCCTTTCATGGAATGTATCAGAGTATCTTTCGACAGGCTTTCCCGCAAACCGCACCTGGGCTACTTTCACCACTGTTTTCTTCTTGGGCCTATACCCGCTTTGGGCCTACTTGATCATTTCCTGCTTATAGACTTGGCCCAGGCCCAACCATTATTTTTGGGCAGCATCAGAAGCCCCTATGTTTGAGGCGAGATTCATTTATGGTCTCGCCGAAAACTTGACGTCTACTGTCTCACTATTCCGCGACATACCATTTCTTAATCAATTGCAACTTTGTTCATTTTTTCTTTTGACTTAACCTTTCTTTTTTCTTTAGTTTGCGGCTTCTATTATAGGCATAAGCGAGAAAAACCATCGCATCACCAGAGATTTGAATAAGTTGGATGTTGCCAATCAAATTCTGAGGAAGGATAAGGAAACCCTTCGCGGTCGGATGATCGGAAGGCGGGATGCAACGATCGCTAACTTGGAAGGAGAGCGGGATAAATTAAAGACTGACTTAACCAATTCCCAGAATCAACTCGCAACTACTCAGACTGACCTTGATGCCGCCAAATCTAATCTCAACAATGCTACCACTGAGCTTAATTCTGCCAAGGAAAATGCCGCCAAACTTCTGAGCGAGAATGAGACTTTAAAGAAGACTCATGCCGCTGACACTCAATTCTTTCAAGGCAAGATAGCCAAACTGCGGGAAGAACTGACAGGTAAGGTCGCTGAAATCACTTCTCTCAACGCTGATGTGGCCAAACTCAGAGAAGACCTTCTGGACATTGGCGACCAAACATCTCTACAAGTTCTGCGAGCTGCAGCTGCTGATGCCGCTGAAATTCCCGCCATTACTATTGAACGACTCGCCAAGTGGGGTTTAGAGCCAATCTTCAGTGACCTATGCTGCCGTGGCCATCCTATGGTCCCATACTCGCCTGATGAACTCAACGACTTGGCGGAAGAAGATGCCTTACCGGGAAAAGCGGCTTGGAATCCTACTCCTATCCAATCCCCAAACGTCCTTGCTTTATGGAATGCACAATTGGAGCAGAAACATAAACTCTTAGATGATGCCAAGGCTCTCGCTCTTGCAGCCTCCAGCTCTACTCAACCCTCACCATCAGATGAACCCAATGCTTAACTTGTTTTTTGGCCTTGTTACTTGGTTTATTTTGAACAACTTTTGTAACTTGACTTGGTGGCTTAAACAATTTGCTTTCTTTTATTTGGGCCTGTGTGCCTCTGAACAATGTAATATTCGCGGCCTTCGAGCTTGCCCTCTTATCTTTGTGCTCTACTTGCTAGTTTCATCATTCATATCTCGCCTTTACCACTTTGTTTTGATAGTTCATCAAAAATCACCATTTTGCATAACAGGTACCCCATACTTATACTCCCATCGAAAAAGTGAAGTCGTCTTTAGGCGACTTTACTTACAGTGCATACAATGCGGCTCATATTGTCGCTGATCTTTGTTTTTCTTTTACTCCTTCCTTGCTTCTTTCATGATTCTTACTTAGAATAATTTCCTTCTTTTTTGCCTTCATATCTTTCTTTGAACCCTATCTTTTCATGCCATTCAGGCGAAATGGATATCTCTTTCCTTTAGCGACATCTTTTCATGCCGTTAAGGCGAGATGTGTTTTCTTTCATGCATGCCGCATCTTTACATGCCATTTAGGCGAGATGGGCTTCTTTGTTTATAGTCGGTTTAGACTGTCTCGTTTATAGTCGGTATAGACTTTCTCGTTTATAGTCGGTATAGACTTTCTCGTTTATAGTCGGTATAGACTTTCTCGTTTATAGTCGCATCCATATACATGCCATTCAGGCGAGATAGGACTTTCATATTTATAGTCCGTAGACTTTCTTGTTTATAGTCGCATCTATATACATGCCATTCAGGCGAGATGAGACTTTCTTGTTTATAGTCCGTAGACTTTCTTGTTTATAGTCGCATCCATATACATGCCATTCAGGCGAGATGGGACTTTCTTGTTTATAGTCCGTAGACTTTCTTGTTTATAGTCGCATCCATATACATGCCTTTCAGGCGAGATGGGACTTTCTTTTTTATAGTCACATCTTTACATGCCATAAAGGCGAGATAGACTCTCTTTCCCTTACAATTTTATGCGGCTTACATTTTGTTTTGATAATTCATCAAAAATCTTTTATCTTCTTATCTTTGGCGAGATATCACCATATACTTATACTCCCATCGAAAAAGTGAAGTTGTCTTTAGGCAACTTTACTCCATGCGACTTACAACATAAACATTTTTATAGAACAAAATATAATGAAATCAACACAAATTTGAGTCATAAAATTTCATACTTTCATTTTATTCAAAACATTCAAAATGTGTATAACTTCCATTCATGATATCTTCATTTCATTCAACATAGTCAAGACATATTATAACTTTCATTTATGAATGAAAACTCCATATATTTATCGAAATTACTATGAAAAAGATTCTCATAAGAATGATTTTAAATAGACACATTACCCTTATTCATTTAATGATAATATTTCTTGAGATGATCTACACTCCATGCGTTCGGGACATCTTTGCCGCCTTCTTCCTTCAAGTGATAAGTCCCTTCTCGCACAACCTTGGCAATATGAAAGGGGCCTTCCCATTTTGGATCTAACTTTGCAAATCCCGCTGTGGCACCCTTAACCTCGCGGCTCCTTAGCACCCAATCTCCTACACTGAATGATCTTTTGTTCACCTTTTTGTCGTGTTGGGCCTTCATTCTTTGCTTATAGTTGATCATCCTCAATCTCGCTCTAAGCCTTTTCTCGTCACATAGATCTAACTCGCCGCACCTTCTGTCGCCGTTCAGTACCTCATCATAATAGGTTACTCTATGTGTAGGCAAACCCATCTCCGCGGGAGCCATTGCCTCAGAGCCATAAGTCAATGCAAACGCTGTCTCGCCTGTTGATCCCTTCACTGTCGTTCTGACATACCACAAGGCCGTAGACAATTCTTCCAACCAAGCTCCTCCCCTCTTCTCTATATTCTTACATAAAATCTCTAGAACTTGTTTGTTGACGGCTTCCACTTGTCCATTACACTGCGGCCTATAAACTGCGGATTGCCAATGTTTGATGTTTAAATTCGAGCAAAAACCATGAAACTTCTTCCTGAATTGCGGCCCATGATCAGAAATGATAGCTCGCGGCATTCCATGGCGACAAAGAATCTCCTCCGTTACAAATCTAATTATCTGGTCCTCAGTGGTAGAAGTTAATGCCCTTGCCTCCGTCCACTTAGTGAAATAATCAACAGCTACCACCACCATTTGAGCTCCTCCTTTGGCTTTGGGGAAAGGCCCTATGAGATCAATCCCCCACATATCAAAGGGCCAGGCCGCTACAATAGGTGTCTGCTCTGTGGCAGGCTGCCTAGGGATATTGGCGTGTCGCTGGCACTGATCACATCTCCTGACATACTCTTCCGCATCTTTCTTCAATGTTGGCCAGTAATACCCATGGAACATGATTTTGTTAGCCAAAGTTCTTGCCCCTGGATGTCCACCGCACACCCCCTCATGTATTTCAAACAACACCTCATCTACCTTGCCTGGCTCCACACATCTCATTAAAGGACGCGAGAAAGATCTGCGGTACAAAATTCCATCTTGCATGGTAAACCTTGGGGACATTCTCTTAACAATCTTAGCCTTGTCTTCCTCCTGGGGCAATTCTTCCCTTTCCAAATAATCCTTCATCTCGCTGACCCAATCTTTCTCGCCCACTTCCACCTCCATAATCAGCGGTCTATCATATGCTGGTTCTTCCACAAACTCCACCACGATCTTCTTAGGCAATTCTTCTATTTTGTCGCAAGCGGCCTTGCTCAGCATGTCAGCCCGTTCATTTTTCTCTCTGTCTATTTGTACGATTCCCGATAATCAAGCTTTTGCAAATCTCGTCTTGCCGTATCACAATACTTTGCCAGAGTTGGATTCACCACCCCATATCTGCCCTTCACCTGGTTAACAATTAATTGGGAATCAGAGTGGGCTATTACCTGCTTAACCCCTATATCTCGACACAGCTCCAATCCCGCCACCAATGCTTCATATTCCGCCTGATTGTTTGACATGTTGAATTTGAACCTTAAAGCTTTCTCATATTTGCAGTCCTCTTCCGGAGAACTCAACGATATTCCAGCTCCTCCTTTATCCTTGGCGGAAGACCCATCTACATACAACTCCCAACATCCCGCTAGTCTTTCTCGCTCTTCTTCAGCTTCAGGATTCTGCGACTTGGCTTTCCTTTTCTTAACTCCTGATGTTTCAATCTCCTCTCTCTCATAAGTAAACGAGGTTTCAAGTATAAAGTCTGCCAATGCCTGCGCCTTAATGGCCTTTCTCGCCTCATATTGAATATCAAACTCTGTCAATTCAATCGACCATTTGAGGAGCCTTCCCGCTGAATCAGGCTGTTGCAAAATCTTCCGCAAAGGAGCATTGGTCAAAACAGTGTCAGGATGAGATAGAAAATAGGCCCTCAACTTTCGAGTCGCGATCACCAGGGCATAGGCCAATTTCTCCGCATTAAAATATCTCGCCTCCACTTCACTTAAAGCTTTTGATACATAGTACACCGGCTTCTGCATGCCGCCATCTTCCTTTATCAATACTGCCGCAACTGCGAGATCAGAGGCCGCAAGATAGACATACAAATGATCACCTTCTTCAGGGCTACATAGAATTGGCGGCTTTCCCAAGTATTCCTTCACCTTCTGAAAAGCTTCCTCGCACTTCTCATCCCAAGAAAACTTTTGATCCCCTTTCAACACCTTAAAAAATGGTAAGCACTTTTCAGCCGACCGCGACACAAATCGCCCTAACGCTATCACCCTTCCATTCAACCTTTGGATCTCCTGAATTGTTCTAGGCGACTTCATATCTATTAATGCTTGAATCTTCTCTGGATTGGCCTCTATGCCGCGGCGGTTTACCAAAAATCCCAAGAACTTTTCCGCTGTCACCCCAAAGGTACATTTGCTTGGGTTTAATTTCATTGAATTTTTCCTCAAATTCTCAAAGGTCTCAGCGAGATCCACCAAATGATCCTCCCCCTTAGTCTTGATTACTATATCGTCAATGTAAGCTTCAACGTTCCTCCCAATCTGCGACTTAAACACCTTATTAACCATCCTTTGATACGTCGCTCCAGCATTCTTTAAACCAAAAGGCATCATCTTATAACAAAAATTACCAATGGGGGTTCTAAACGCTGTTTTGGCCTTGTCCTCTTCAAGCATCTTGATTTGATGGTATCCCGAATATGCATCAATAAAATTGAAAACTTTATGCCCCGCAATGGAATCAACCAATCTATCAATCTTCGGCAGAGGATAACAATCCTTGGAACAAGCCGTATTTAAGTCTGTAAAATCTATACACATCTTCCACTTCTTATTTGCCTTCAGCACCATAACTGGACAAGCTAGCCAAACTGGATAAGTAATTTCTTCAATGATTCCTGCCTTTAATAGCTTCTCAACCTCTCCAATCACCGCCTTCTCCTTTTTCGCAGAAAGATACCTCACCTTCTGTTTGAAGGGCTCCACATTCAGATCAGCGTTCAAACAGTGAAGGGCGACATTCTCATCTATGCCTTGCATGTCTTCAGGCTTCCAGGCAAATACATCAATACTATCCCGCAAAAACTCGACCAACTTATCCCGCTCGTCCTTTTCCAATTGCTTCCCAATTTTAATTTTTTGCTCCGGGTATTCACCATTGACAATTACTTCTTCCAATTCTTCTGCGGCCTGAATATCCGGCTCATCTCGCATTTGCAACGTATCTACCTCCATCTCAGCCGCCTTTCTCTTATCGACACATCTCTTTACATCTTTATCGCTGCTCTCTCCCTTCTCTTTCCCGACAAGCGACATACCTTCAGGTGTTTCTACTTCAATCTCTTCATCACATTCCTTGCTATCAGAATCCATTATCTCCTCAATAAGGGGTTCCTTCATTTGCACAAATTCCGCGGATCTTGACCATGCCATTTCAGCTTGCATCGTAACAAGCACCATCAAATTCCCTTCTGACCTTTCATTCAACCTTTCTACCCCGGAATCTCGCTCATCATCTCTTTCTCGCAAAACTTCATCATCCGCCTTTTCATCAATAACAATGATCGCCGACTTATTCCTCATGCTTTCTGTTTCCTCCCAGTCATCACACCCTCCTAAGTCGGTGATCATGTTGATTCTCGCATCTCGCACCACCATAGCTGTGGAGAGTGAACTTGTGCTAGCCCTTGCCGCCGTTTGCATCTCAATCTTCTTTTGAATCACCTCCTTAACTTCACTCTTCAAGCAAGCAATCCCTTTTGGAGTAGGGAATTTGACTCGCTGATGCGGGATGGACACAACCATTTCAAATGTCTGCATAAACGGGATACCCACGATAGCGTTGTAAGGCGACACCAAATCAATAACCATAAACTCCACAGTGCGAGTTCTCACCATCTCGCCTTCTCCTATTTCCACCGCCAAAGAAATTGTCCCCTTAACCCGCACAGTATGGTTTGTAAATCCCTCAAAAAATCCCTTATAGGGCACCAGATTAGCCTCAGTATATCGTATCTTCTTGAAAGCTTCATAATAGAGGATGTTGCGACTTGCTCTTGAATCAACCAACACCCTGTGCAAAATACTATTCCCTGGAGCAATAGAAATTACCACTGGCTGACATCCATGGCTTGGAGTTAGAGCCAATTCTCTCCTTGAAAAGCTAATTATTCTCTCTTCATTTGGCGGGTAAGCAGGAGTATGGCAGGTATGCGACAGAGACATGATTTGATTACTCAAGCAAGTAATGCTAGCCGGCTCATGAATCACCAATATTTCATTTCTATCGCCATTTCCTCCGCGGGCTTCTACATTCTGCTCGGGCACCACATATTCTTGTAACTCGCCCCTATCGATCTTGGATTGAATCACTTTCTTCAGATTGTAACATTCATTAGTATCATGCCCTCTGTCTCTATGATAATTGCAATATTGATTCAAGTCCCTTCTTCCTCTGTCGGTCATTTCGAATGCCGCCGGTAACTCCACCGCCCTCAAAATTTCGCTCGGCCTTGCATTCAGTCTCGCAAATCTGATTATCCTCCTTGTGCCGCGACCTCCAGTACGGCCTCCTCCTCTGCCACCACCTTGATTACCTCTACCTCCACCTTGAGTTGCATTATCATCTTTAACATACTCAATTCTATCTTTAACGCCTTTCCTTGCCGCGCTAGACGTTCCCTCTTCAATGTCCTCACCACCACAATATGCCTTAACTCGCTCATGCAACTCGCTTAAAGTCACGGGCAACCTCATCCTCAATTCCCTTTTAAAAGACTCTGACAACAGGCCCGACATATACATCATTATAACATACTTGGGATCAATCTCAGAAATCTGATTAGCAATTAGCAAGAATCTGATGGTATAAGTGACAAGGCCCTCTCCCGCCTTTTGCTTGATTCCAATCAATTCTTGTAGCATTACTGGTTGAGTCCCCACAGCTCCAAACCTCGCTAAAAACTTTCTTTTGAAATCTTGGTATCCCAAGATAGAATTAACGGGCAACTGCACAAACCAGTCCAACGCTTGAAGCTCCAAAGTGCTAGCAAAAGTTTTGCATAGCAATGCCTCATCCTTGGTCACTATTGCCATAGTCACTTCAAATCCCGCCACGTGAGTTCTGGCCGTAGTTACTCCCGCGTACTTAGATAATGTCGGCATACGAAATTCTGGAGCGGGCTCAGCTTCCTGAATGTATTTGGCAAATGGGGCGACAAAAGAGTCCTTCTCGATATCAACTGTACCGCCCTTTTCTAACTCCGCCAGCCTTCTTGCCATCTCAGCCATTTGTTTCTTTAATCCGTCCTCTTCTCCAAAGCGACTTACTCCCACACCCTTTCATTTCTCTACATGCTTAGATCTCTCGCCTTCTTTAGAACCCTTCAACTCTTGCTCGCCATATCCTGCTTCATTTGAAGCAGTGTCATCCTCCACCTCTTCGCAATAAAGAGACGACACTTGGGAAGTATGTGGCCAATGATACACCTTGATTTTTTGCCCATTCTCCATGTATTCTCCCGCTTTTCGCTTTCGCGGCCCTTCCATTCTCGCCTCTATCTCCTTATTCTTTTCAGGCTCCATCTCCTTTTGTCGCTCACCATCATCCACCACAATTACTTCCTTATTCGCTCCTTTATTCCCTTCCTCTGCCGCCAACAACAAGCCTTGCGGGATAGGAGTAGGCTTCTTCTTCAGCATCATCAATCGCTTGTTATTCTCCAACAACTGTAAGATTAAGTTGTTGTGAATCCTCAAACCTTCCTCTTCCGCATTCACCTCGTCCTCCTGTGGTGGCATAACATCTCTTTCTCTCTCGCCCCCAGTAGCCCGCTCTCTTTCCTCTAGAGTAACTTGTAGCGAGGTTGATGTGTTTTTCGCTCCGCCAGCTCCCATATTCCCCAGACCTGAAATAGGCGGGATAAGGCTCCTTCCCGCCATTGTCTTTTGACCGACTACGCCTTTCTCAGGTGTTGTCATTCCTTATTTTCCACGCAATCAAAGTGATGAACTCAAACTTGAAGATCTGCAAATCTTATGAAGATTTGAAGATCTAGCCCAGAAACTTGAAGATGCTTCAACCCAACTTTGAATTTTCAAATATCAACCCAGAAACACCAAAACTTTACGTCAACAAAACCAAATCAAAATCCAATAACTCCCAAATCCTTAAACCAAACAAATTAAAACAAATGCTTCAATCGACCTTCACGAATTCCCAAAAAATCCAACTCAACCCAGTTCAACACCTTCAACCCAGACCAACACCTTCAACCCAGACCAACACCTTAAGTTTGAATCCAAAAATTTGAATCAACTACCCAAAAAATCACAAAAACTTCGATCCACCAAAACTATAAACAATGATCAACTCCATAAACTGAACAACAACCAAATCAATAAGAAAAATAACTTCCAAATTTTACACAACACCAAAAATCAATCCCAAAACCGATCAACTTTCCAGATCTACAAAACCACACTCTAACTTACTACTCTACCGCTGGCAAAATCCCACTAACGAAGAGAATCAGCCCCGGCAACGGAACCAATTGATGTTGCCAGGAATTTTCTCAAGTCAGCAACACACCGTTGTAGTCCAATTTAGATAGCTCCGACTCCTTCTTCTCGCCTGCACACAAGTAAATGTAACTGGACCGGGTGCGGCTCCGGCGTAAGCCCCTCCGGCGTGAGGATAAGCAACTGTCTGGGCAAAGGAAATCTAAACAAGGGAAAGGTGTTTCGTGGGTGTATGTGAACGTACCTCAAAAAGATGAAGATCCCTCATATATATACCCCGTTCCCTCGTGTCATGCACATGCTTCCCTCACGTTCCATGCCTCATTCCACGTGTCATCACTCCATTGGTCACTTATGAGAATAGACTCAAAACGGGTGATTACTTTTCCCAATGCCCAACCGTTTAATGGGTCCCACTTCGTAGATATTTATATGCCGCCTCTTATGAGTCACACCCACTGGAATTCATCTCTCGCTGAATGCGGTTAACTAAGGATCGTGTCGCCTCCCCATAATATCTCGCCTCTCATCTCATATCATTGTCTCGCCGGATTGTCTCATTATCTCGCAGCTTATCGTACATCAATATCTCGCCATTCACTACTTTGAGCTTCCCTTTCATGGAATGTATCAGAGTATCTTTCGACAGGCTTTCCCGCAAACCGCACCTGGGCTACTTTCACCACTGTTTTCTTCTTGGGTCTATACCCGCTTTGGGCCTACTTGATCATTTCCTGCTTATAGACTTGGCCCAGGCCCAACCATTATTTTTGGGCAGCATCAAGCGGCTTTGGGATTTTATGGTTTGGATCTATGTAGCCAGCCTTAAAAATGTGGAGGCCTAGAAGCCTTTCCCTACTTCATGCCCCTGAGTTGCATCTTATAATAACATGAGCTACATTTTATTGGCTTGAGATACTATTTATAATAAATGAGTTACATCTTACATAGTACATGATTTATATTGTATAGTAAGGTTTGTCGGACTGCTGCACAGTCCGATTGCAGGCCCCAAATTCATTGAAATTTTGAAATGTTTGTCGGACTGCTGCACAGTCCGATTGCATGCCCCAAATTCATTGAAATTTTGAAATTTAAAATTGTTTGTAACTTGGGTCTCACATATTTGGTTATTTCTCAAAATGCAGGATCCTCGCCCTCATATATCCATTGCTTGGGAATTAGGTGACACCAGTGCTCTGATGAAGAGAGTAATTGAGGAAGAGATGAGGAGGTACATTGATGGGGGATTCTCAAAGAAAAATATCTTCACCTGTAGATTTGGTGGCATTGATTGTAAAATTGGCAATAAAATGTATAATATATGTAAATTTCAGGAAGAAACAAAATAGGTAGAAACACAGAATAATAATGAAGACAGTGATCCTTTCAACGATGGTATTGTTTTTCTCTGTTATATATATATATATATATATATATATATATATATATATATATATATATATATATATATATTTATTATTGCCTAAAAATGGTTAACTAGTCAAATACATCATTTATTATCTATAGTATAAATGGAAACCCCCTTTTGAACAGTGGAATGAACAGTTTCACGAGGGGAAATTTCCATTTTGCCCTCATACATTCGTTCCTTTCCCATTTTGCTCTTAAATTTTTTTTTTTTTTTTTTTAATTTAAAAAAATTAAATTTTTTTTTTTTAAAAATTAAGTGGCCTTAGACAGGGCATGTGCTAATAATTATTACAAGGCCGAGGGAGTAATTATTTTAGGCAATACTTGAAATTTCAACTACCTAACTTTGAAGGCAAGTGGTGGAGGAAAGTGCCTACATGGCATGAAACTATTGGCTGTGGGCTGTTTTCGCATAGGTACATATTTTTTTTTTCCTTTTTGCACAGGTACATATAAGATACCGTGATTATAGATCTGGAACGTCACTTGTAAGGTTAGAGGAAGAATTGGGTCTTTGAGCCAAATGGAAACTTTTTCGAAAGTGTTGAAAATATTTTTAGCTGATGATATTATTCAACGAGAGTTTTGGGTAGATCATAATCACTCCGACAGCAGATATTCAAGTAAAACTTGTTATACAGAATACCCCGATGAGGGGTTAGATAAAGAAGGTAACAGTCAGCTTCATCTAGCTTGCAGGGACGCTTCTTTCGTGGCTGTTAAGAAGATCATCGATGATGGAGATATTAAGAGAAAGAAGAAGAAGCTGTGTTTCGTCAAGGACAAAGACGGTTATACCCCTCTGCACATTGCTGCAATGAAAGGTAGAGTTGATGTTTTACAGTTACTTGTCGAGGCATGCCCCGACTCTGTCAAAGAGGTGAATGCAGCTGCTGAAACGTGCCTCCACACTGCTGTCGTGTACAACAAGGGCAAAATTGTCCAGTATTTGTTGACATGGCTCGCTCGGAACAAATCTGATTACTCCAATCTCATCAATGCCAAGAATTATGAAGGAAACACGCCTCTGCATCTTGCCACTTCAAGAAGACAACTTCAGGTTAGTAGTTGCATTTATATTCAGTTTCTATATATTTTTATATTTTTTAAAAAAAATCGGGTTTATCACTTCGTTGGTTGGGATTGAACCCATGGCTTTCATATAGAAAGGGATACCGGATGCCGCTTGAGCTACAACTCTTTGGCAGTTTCTATATTTGTTTTCAATTTGTGATATCTAAATCTAATACGTATTTGTTATGCAGACTTTGAAAGTGTTACTAACGTGTGATCCGGATGTTAGTAAAATAGTACAAGTAAACGCAATGAACTGCAGCGGCTTGACTGCTCTAGATATCCTGTTTGTGTTGCCACATTCAGGCAAGATTGACTTGGAAATCGAGAAAATTTTAAGGAAATCAGGTGGTTTAAGAGCCACAAACAATTCCAACTGCAATGACACCAAGTTTCCTGGCAAAAATCTACGGAAAAGAAATTCATTCGCAAGAAGCGGAAGGAGTTGTTCAAGAAAAATAGTAGATGCGCAAGGTTTACTATTAGTGACGGCTACCTTGATTGCCACATTAACATTTCTAGCAGCAATTAGTTTCCCCTCCATCATGTCAAAGGATATTAGCCAGAACGACATGGTTTACTTGAATCAAGGGGACTCGATCACAACTAGTTCATTCGTGCTGTTTAATTCAACAGGTTTTATTGCATCAGTTTGCATGATAATATTTCTACTGAATCAATTTCCAATGAAACCATGGCCACAAATATCGGTATCAACATTGTTTGGATCATATATGTGTATAATCAACGTTATATCTCCACGACAAGCACTTCCTCTGTTAAGTCTTTCCATTCCTTTCCTTTTGCTGGCAGCTGCTGGAAAGTTTTTCCGCTTCCATGACAGAGGAGGCTTCATGTAAGTTGTGTCTCGATTTGCAGCATGCTGCAATTGTAATCTGTTGCAGTTTCCAAGGATTTCATTAAAAGAATCGAGACGCGTCAAAACAAAATCCCGGCTGCAATCTATTGCTATGGTGTCTTGTTTTTTCCTTTCATTATTTGGAACAAGAGTGTTTCTTCCCTTCATTTTCCTTTTCTTTGATGTATATTAATGTCATTTTCGTTTTGTCGTGTAAGTTTGCATCGATCTGTAAGTCTTTAGCCAACTATGAATATTAAATTTTTATGTATAATAAATAAAGTATTTAATACCGCTTATAAAAACAAAGTAAAATACGAAGTAATTTACTAAAGTCGGGCCATTTATTTTGGGGCCAAAATACGACGTAATTTTCTTTAAATTTCAAACTTCGTTAGGTGATAGAGTGTAAAATGGGATTACGGGTGGCGTGGAGGTGCAAAGTAGAATTGCATGGAAATGAAAACAAAGATAAAAGTCCTCCATTCAACAAGTTACATTGATAGTAACATATACTGACTCCATGAGTGGTAGGAAAATAAGAAAATTCTTGGAAATGCTCCTGAAGGTCCAAGGCAAAGTTTTTACTCTTTTTGGCTTGGCTTGGCTTGGCTTTCCTCTGTACCACCTAAACTTGTACCCCCTTTTCCTTGCTTCTCAATCATTTTTTACTAATTTATTAATCACGCATACGAGTCATGAATACCAAACGTTGACGGATGATGTTGGTGCTCGTTAGTAGTTAGGTGGACACTTAGAGTGCGTCTGGGGAGAAACGCGTTTCTCCATCGCGTATGGAGAAACGGGGCTTATTATGTCGCGCGACGTAAGTAGCCAGGTTTACGAATATCACTTTCTGAAAACTTACGGATATCCAGGAAGCTTTGAAATGAATGTAGAAGCTTTGTAAAGGATATCCAGAAACCAAGTATTTTCTGGATATCCTTTCTAAAGTTTTCTGGATATCCGAAAAGGCTTTGAAATGGATATCCGGAAAACTTTTGTAAAGGATATCCAGAAAAATATTTGGTTTACGGATATCGCTTTTCAAAGCCTTATCCTTTTCAAAAGCTTCCTGGATATCTTTTCCAAAGCTCCTGATATCCGAAGTGATGAAGTGATATCCAGCTTTTTGTGGCTGCAGATGTCGCACGACATAACAATGTGCCCCGTTTCTCCATAGTTCTGACTTGGTAAACGCGTTTCTCCCTGCATTTTTGTGGGACACTTATCTAACACAATAAAAACTCGTATCTTTCCGATTTAGAATTGGGGGGTTCTTTATCCCAAGCTTTCGCTTTCCTTTTCATTTTCATTTTATTTTGTATGATATCACTGTCTTTGCAAGAAAACCAGAAAAGTCTTTTTTTTTTTTTTTTTTTTTTTTTTTGGCGAAAAGTGACGCCCCTAAATTTTATTAAAAATAAAAATTCAAAAGTACAATAATTAAAGAAAGACAGAAAATAAAATAAAGAAAAGGTCAATCAAATCGCCTTTTAGGATTCCAAAGCCTTTTAGGCATGTCAAGCGTGGAAATGAAAACATTAACATCAAAATTCCCCATTCAACAAGTTACATTGATAGTAACATGGAGATTGGAAAAATGAAATTTCCTGGAAATTACGTAGCCTGACAAGTGCACCTTGTTTCACATCTAGAATTTTCCTGGAAATTTCCTTTTGGGGCTTTCGTTTTCATTTTCATTTTATTTTGTATGATATCAAAGCCTTCGCAAGAAAACCAGAAAAGTCAAGCGTGGAAATGAAAACATTAACATCAAAGTTCCCCATTCCACAAGTTACATTGATAGTAACATGGAGATTAGAAAAATGAAATTTCCTGGAAATGCTCCTAAAGTCCCAAGGCAAAGTTTCACCTTCTCCTTTTGACCTGGCTTTACGTCGTTTTTTAATCCTCTTTTATTAAAGGCAAAGTTTCACCTTCTCCTAATGTTTAAAAAATTAATACAAAAAATATAATATATATTGATTGCGCAGGAAAGCGTGGTGGGCTCAGTTCTTGAATCCAGCGAATGATTGGAATTAGGCTTTGTGATCTACTTGCATACAAGAAAATAACAAGAAATCGCGCCGTGGGGTCTTCCAGCAGTTCCTCCACGGCGAGAGTAAGATAATGGAATGAGATTATGGAAAAATGGTATGTAGAGTGCGAGGGTACGTAAATATGCAGTAAAGCATTACCTTTGTCCATGATGTTATTCTTTTATTTATAGTGGAGTAGTGGTATTAGGATTTTCACCAGAGCCGTTGGATTGGATGGTTACCAGCCGTTGGATCAGCTCCATCTCCCAGGCGTACACGTGTCATGCTGGGACTGGTCCGTCTATGCAAGGACACTTCAACACCTGACACTGATAAGCAGTTTGCCTTATAAGGGAAAGTCAACCTGTACGCCTTTTGGAGTTATTACTGTTTGCATGATTGCACGTGTAACAAAGCACTGTGGTAAGTCTGACATTATCCCAAATTAGCTAAGTAATCAAGCTTACTGAAGAAGCTTAATAGAAGAGACGACCCGGAGCAGTATGTCCAATTAGGTCGTCTCTTCGAGAGATGGCTTCGACGAGCATACGATATTGAGAGTTGGTCGTTCAATGACGACGCTCACTGTTGTAAGAGATAAGTTTGGCGCGGCTGGAAGGCTCGTCGTTAGATGGGTCGTGGCACATTGGAGACGACCTCTTCCTGACGTATCGACGGGCTGAGGTTCAAACCTTAGTTAAAAGGAATATTGGCCCGTCATTTGGATGGGCTTGATCGCTCAATGGCGACGACCGCCATCCGTTGTAAGACGGGCCCTTACCCTGATCTTGATTTGGTTATTCATAGTTGGTCCTTTGGTGGGCCCGTTGGGCCCCTTGGCTCGTAGTACCATATTGGGCTCGACCCATCACATATTATTCCCTTCAGTGGCCCCCAACTCATGGTCGTCTTGACGGGCCAGGAGTTGTCGTTTTCCCTCCCAGGCGGCGTCTGACCAGTCGGTTTGAATTTTGAATTATGGTGACGTCGGTATTGATGACGTGGATGGTTGGGATTTCTCCCTCAGTTGACACGTGTCCTTTGAGGGGACATTCTCCTCGGAAGTTGCAGAGGGTATTTAATGCCCCTCATCATTCCGCCGTTTGGGTTCCCAAACACAGACCCTCCATATTCTTTACATATAAAAACCTCCTCCCTCCTACATTTCGAACTTTCCACACCTTTGATCAGTGAGAGCAAAGCAGCAAGAGGCGATTTCCGGCAACCCACAAAAGAACTCCGGCGAGAAAGAACCACCGTCTCCGGCCGTAGTAATTGCTACGCAACCCCGTTTGTAAGGCACACAGGAGCTTGGATAAGAGACTTCTTTGATCTCCCACCGGAAAATTCATCGGAAAGCATATCTCCCACCCCTTTACCAGGTAATTTCTTCATTTATTCTTCGTTTTCTGGGTTTTTTATTGGGTTTTAGAAATTAGTGGAATGGGGCCCAGAACAATCAGTTTTGAGAGAGGTGTTAAGTTTGGTTTTGGGATAAACCAAAGAGTTTATAAATGTGCCAAGGGGGTTTGGAGAGAGATTCCGTTGTCTGAATGTTCTTCGATCTTGGTTAAGTTCAACTTTGAAGACGAGCCTTTGAGGTTCCCAGAAGGTGAGGTTCTAGGTGATTTTGAGGATGGAGATTCAATGATAACCCCTTTTAGGTCGATGAAC
Source organism: Adenophora triphylla var. japonica (assembly GCA_022495995.1). Taxonomy (NCBI): domain Eukaryota; kingdom Viridiplantae; phylum Streptophyta; class Magnoliopsida; order Asterales; family Campanulaceae; genus Adenophora; species Adenophora triphylla. Next base: position 155,548 of record JAFEMH010000072.1, read on the forward strand.
GATCTGCCCAACCACATCAAGACCCACTACTATTTGTCCCGTCGTGATTCACTTAGGGATTTGATTTTAGGAGAATCTAGGTCGCCCCTAGGTAGGTCGTCGCCTGTGGAAGTTAGGACTGATTCCCCCTTTCTTTCCCCTTGTTTTGTAGACATGGATCACGACGGGCGTCCTAGCCGACCGGCCCCAGAAGCAAACGAGCCGAGCACAAGTGTAAGGGGCAATCAGGCAGCTAAAGCCTATCACACATTTGTACGAGTTGGATCAAGCGACGGTGAATTTGGAGGTGGGGGCGGGGAGGGAATTGGGCTATACCCAAAATCGAGCTCAGGAAACCGGATGTTGGGAAGCAAATGATCGACGCTCTACGAGGGTCGTACAGAGTTCAAGCTTCGACCTATAAGCTGGAGCACCTCAGCCTGGCGGAGTATGAGCCCCGTCGTCAGTCCCTTCTGGCCAGCAAGGAGAAGGTGGACTTTTTCTATAAACAATTTGAATTTGGCTTGAGGTTGCCTCTAGACCCCTTTATTAATGAATTCTTGGAGGACTCAGCCTGTGTGCCCATGGAGGTTAGTGCCAACACCATCAGAATCTTATCCAGCTTTGCCGTCGTCTGTAGATTCCTGGGCTACGAGCCATGCAACAAAGTGTTCCGTCAATACTACCGGGTGGCTAGGAGTACCTCCAAAGACAAAGGGAAGTCCATAGTGAGTGTATCTTCGATCAAGAACACATGGAACCTTTTCTTGGATATCCCAAATAAGGTGTATGGTTGGGAGAACCATCTGATTTTGGTGGAAAGCCGAGTGGGATGGCAGTTTCCTTTTCCAGCGGGTAACAAGGTCGTCGCTGATAAGTACATCTTCCAAGCTCCGTGGGCCGAGGAGCTAAAGAAAAAGATTGATGATTTACTGGATCTTGGATGGGTCTCGTACAAAGACATAGAGGCCTCCCAATGGAGATATATCATGACCGGCATGATGTCTAAGCCGGCGATGGGGCCTGAACCTTTGGTGAAGATAAGTTTGGATGCCCGCTATCCCATCTGGGTCGTCCACAATGAGTTGGCTTTCAAAGATAATTGTGTGACTTGCGCGGCGTCACGCGTTAGCCGTCCTGAAGAGTGTTGTGAAAACTTAGAGATGAATGGGGGTTGGGTTCCTGAAACCTTTTCTCAATTCTTATACTTGTCTCTCGTCTCGTCGTGAATAAAGCTAACCCTTTTTACTTGGTCTTTTTGCAGTTCTTACCCAGTCCGACGTAGACAGAATTGAAAAGAGGATAATGGACGGAGCCATCCGAGCTAGCGATAGGGGGACCAAGAAGAAAGACAGGGTCGTCACCCGTGCCATCGTTGATCGTCAGGAGAGAATGGCGACGAGGAATGATGAACTACCAAAAGATCCTGAGGGAGCCATTCCTCTGATTGAGAGAGAGCCCGTCGCTGGGGGGGCTCAACACTAGAGGTCGTCAAGCCATTGTTGACGCGCCTGAGAGAGCTGTTAGGACTGAGGCTGATGTAAGTGTCGAAGCTTCGGGAGCTCAACTGGTCGTTGTCGATGAGACGGTGGGGAGCACAGATTCAAACCCTGAAATGGGTGATGCCAAGGCCCGTGGCTCCAGAAGAGAAAAGATCATCCCGCCGGCTCTGAGGGGAGAAGGAGCAAGAATAAGAAGAATAACGACGATCCTCCCAGCTCGTCAGATCCCTCTACTCCAAGAGCTGATGCTCCAGGCTCGTCTTCAGCGGCCTTGTCTAAGGCGAAGGCCAAAGAGATGGCGGCCTTGATTGCCAAAGCCTCCCCAATAGCTGGGATCCCCTATCTGCTAAGGAATGGCAATCCACTGTTGCTGGGGACGGCCCTGACCAGGCGCGACCGGGACGTCGAATTGACCCGTCAGATGAGGGAAGCTAAACTTTCTCCTGAGACCTTCCATGCCCGTCTTGGGCTGATTCAGACTGAGGTATTTCAAATTTAAATTTGTGCTTCTTCCCATCTTTTTACACTTAGGTTAATACACCATATTGTGGCAGCTGTCGTCGATGATGGACGCAATGACTGCTGATTATAGAGATTGTCTTGACGCCGAGCTACGGGGCAACGAGCAACTGATCAAGGCCGTCGGTGACAAAGGGACAGCGGAGCAGAAATTGAAGGAGGCGGAGACCAACGTGGGTGAGCTTACCACTGCCTACGAGCTCTTGATGGGTGAGAAGAATGATCTTTTGAAGGAGGTTGAAACTTTGAAGGAAGGGAAGGCCAAAGCTGAAGCCGACTCAAAAGTGTTTCAGGACGGTCTTCGCGTTTGTGAGAACAAGCTCCAGAAGGCGACGACCAGCTTTGACTCCGCACTTGCCCAGATTGAAGGAATGAAGACGACCCATGAAGCTGCCTTGACCAAAGCTGGACTTGACGCCGTCAACGAATTCAAGAAGAGTGCTGAATGCCTCCAGCTGATTACCAAGCATGCCAGTGGATTTTTCAAGGATGGGGCTAAGCACATGGCTAGGCGGCTCTTGTTGGATCCTACGACTAAAGACCTTCTTTCTGTTCGACAGTTGGCCGACCTTTGTATTGAAGGAGCACATGACGACGAAGCTAGTACGGTTCATCCCCTCGTTCCTTACACTAATAATGACCTCCTTATCATTAGGGAAGATGACGCAAAGGCCGGGAAGGAAGAGTGGCCTATTCCTGCCGTCGTCCCAAGGAACTTCGACGCCTACTATGCTCATTTCGTTGAAGATGGCCCCGATCCCGATGAAGTCCCGTCTAATGCCGGTGTTGACCCCAGTGATTGATTTCTTTGAAATGTTTTGTAATGTCCCAAACAATGTTCCAATTTGATTTGGTTGTCTTAAAACAATGTTTCAATTTGATTTGGTTGTGGTTCCAAACATTGTCCTAAAACAATTTTAATTTTTTGTAATACAATCGACCTGTTTCCTCGTCGTTTTGAGGGGGTCGTACGTACAATGTTTACTTGTTTTATGTAAGTTTATCCAATGCCTTTGCTTTCTGTTTGCTAATCTGTTGTTAACGTAGATGGCATGTGATGACTTTATTTTGGTGAGTAAGTTTGAGGACAAGTGCGAATGGTCGTCGTGAGTGACGACCAGAACTTAGGTCGTCCTAATGTGGGCGACGCTTGTTCGCCCTTGTATTTTCTCAACTTCTCAAAGGCTCGTAGGAATAGTACGAAGGTCCGTAGGTTTTTGCTCGTAGGCAAGATTCCATGGACGAGTCGTCATATTCCGTTATAGCGTTCGGCGAAGTCTGGCTTCGTCTAACCTTTATACTTGGCTAAAGTGAGTGTAAGTGCCAAAATCTTTGCTTTGACTGATCTTTATACTTGATCAAAGTAGTTGTGAGGGTCGAAGTCAGGCCTCAACCGTTCTAAGCTTGAGTTTGTAATGGACGAGTTTCAAAGAAGTGATGGGTTTCCATTGATAATTTGTTCAACGATCGTACATTGGCAACTCTCACTTTATAAGACTTCTAGGATTTATAGATTATCCCTTACAACTTTCAAAAATACAGACTTCCGAAATTTTCACAAAATGGCAACAAAAGTTTTAACTAAGAACCACAGATAGGGTGCCCTGAGGGCGCTGGATGTTGTTGATGACGACGGTCTCAAAAGTAGTACTTCATAAGGTGATTGGCATGCCATGGATGCTTAAGATGTTCACCGTTTGTCTTAGCTAGGCGGTAGGTTCCTTCTCTGACCACACTGGTGACGATGTATGGTCCTTCCCAGTTGGGAGAGAGTTTGTTTTGACGGGCTTTGAGTCCCGTCGCTTCAATCTTTCTAAGAACATGATCGCCGACTCTAAAGAACCTTTTCTTCACCTTTTTGTCGTGGTAATCCTTGGTTTTCTTTTTGTAATTTTCCATCCTTAGCTGGGTGTCTAATCTTCGCTCGTCGACGAGGTCCAGATCGACCTGTCTGTTATGGATATTCTTTTCTTCGTCGTAGAGAGCAACTCGGTCTGTTGGAAGCTGAAGTTCGGCGGGAGCCATGGCCTCAGAGCCATAGGCTAAAGCAAATGGGGTTTCCCCCGTAGGCCCCCGGGTGGTTGTGCGGACTGCCCAGAGAGCTGAAGGTAGTTCGTCCAACCATCTTGTGCTGCGTCCCTCGAGATTTTTACACAAGGCAGACAAGACGAGCTTGTTTGCCGCTTCAGCTTGCCCGTTGCCTTGGGGATAGGCAACAGACGACTTAGAGTGTTTGACGCCCATTCTGTTCAATTCTTGCTCAAATTTCCTCGAAAACTGCAGGCCGTTGTCCGAAACAATTACCCTTGGGATTCCAAAGCGACACCATATTGAGTCATGGATGAAGCTTAGGGCATTGTTTTCAGTAATCTTGTTTAAGGCCTTGGCTTCCACCCATTTTGAAAAATAGTCAACCGCCACAATCACGTATTTAACTCCTCCCTTGGCCTGGGGAAAAGGCCCAATTAGGTCAACACCCCACATATCAAACGGCCAAGCAGCCATGACAGGGGTCTGCTCAGTCTTCGGGAGTTTGGGAAGGTCGGCGAAACGCTGGCAGGTATCACACTTTCTTACAAACTGTTTGGCATCTTCACGGAGGTGAGGCCAGTAGTACCCCATGGTAATTATCTTGTCAGCCAATGTGCGGGCCCCAGGGTGGCCTCCGCACTCTCCTTGATGTACCTCAAAAAGTAACTGTATGACCTTGTCAGGGTGGACGCATTTTAACAACGGTCTGGTGATAGATCGTCTGTATAGCTCTCCTTCTATGACCGTGAACCTGGTTGCCTTTCTCTTGATCTGCCGCGCCAAGACCTCGTCAGATGGCAATTCATCTTTTTCAATAAACGCCTTAAGCTCGTCGATCCAACATTTTGGGCCGTCTCCTATGCACATGATCTTTACTCGCTCGTAAGCTGGTTGGTCGAGATAGGCCAAATGGTGGCCATGCTCGTCTTCAGGGAGTTGATCTGTCGCCAGTTTGGAGAGTAAGTCGGCGTGCTCATTGTTTTCACGAGCAATTCTCTGGATGGCCTAAAATTCCAATCCCTGAACCAATTCGCCGACCAAAGCACGGTACTTCTGAAGGGTTGAGTCGACGACCTGGTAGTCGCCGCGGACCTGGTTCACGATCAATTGAGAGTCACAAAAAGCTGTAATTTTGTTGGCTCCAAAACACTTGGCATATTCGATGGCTGCTATAAGTGCTTCGTACTCCGCTTGATTGTTTGATGCTTGGAACTTGAATCTTAACACTTCCTCAAAGACTCTTCCGCTTTCTGGTTCGACAAGAACGATCCCTGCCCCACTCAGATTTCTAGTTGCCGACCCGTCTGAATAGATCTTCCAACATCCCATAGGCAAAACTAACTCCGCTGGCTGGTCGCTGACTTCCTTTCCCTTGCTCACTTTGCCTTGATCGTCGTCAGTGGTGAACGATGTTTCAACTAGGAAGTCAGCGAGGGCCTGTGCTTGCAAAGCCTTTCTTGCCACATAACGAATATCAAACTCTGTCAGCTCGATGCTCCAATTGAGTAGACGACCGGAGCTCTCAGGGCGATGCAATATCTTACGCAGTGGGGCGTCGGTGTAAACAACGATGGGATAAGCAGAGAAGTATGCTCGTAGCTTTCATGCTGTGATGACGAGAGCATAAGCGATCTTCTCCGCGTTGAAATGGCGGGTTTCCACATCCGTCAAAGCTTTACTAACATAGTAAACTGGCCTCTGTGTTCCATCCTCCTCCCTAACCAACACCGCAGTGATGGCCTTGTCACTAGCTGAGAGATAGACGTAGAGATCTTCTCCTGCGACGGGGCTCTGGAGGAGGGGTAGGGAGCCAAGATACTCTTTCAGCTGTTTAAATGACTGAGAACACTCTTCTGTCCATTTGAAATCCTTAGCACCTCGGAGAGCCTTGAAAAAGGGAAGCGACCTTTCGGCAGACTTGGCAATGAAACGACCTAAGGCCGCTACTCGTCCATTCAGGCGTTGCACCTCCTTGATGCTCGTAGGCTCTGCCATGTCAATCAAAGCCTTGATTTTTTTGGGATTGGCTTCGATGCCTCGTAGTGAGAGCATAAACCCCAGAAATTTTCCTGCAGCAACTCCGAAGACGCACTTAGCTGGGTTGAGGACCATATCATTAGCTCGTAGATTGGTGAAAGTCTGCTGGAGGTCATCGACGTGCTTCCTCTTCTTGGACTTGACAACCATGTCGTCAACGTACGCCTCCAGGTTGTCGCCGATCTGATCTTTGAAAACCTTGTTGATCATTCTTTGGTATGTAGCCCCGGCATTTTTGACCCCAAAGGGCATCTTTGTGTAACAGTAAGTTCCCCCTGCAGCCTGAAAGGCCGTCTTCGGAATATCCTCTTCGGCCATCTTTATTTGGTGATAGCCAGAGTATGCATCGAGGAAGCTTAAAGTCGTATTTTCGGCCACAGAGTCGACGAGCTTGTCAATTCTGGGCAAGGGGTAACTATCCTTGGGGCATGCCAGGTTTAGATCGGTAAAATCTACGCAGAGTCTCCACTTCCCATTTGGTTTTTTCACAAGAACCACATTAGCCAACCAAGTCGTGAACCCAAATAAGCTCACAATAATTCCAAATTTCAAGAACTTCTCAATCTCTTGTTTTATAGCAATCTCTTTTTCGGTTGAAAAAACTCGGCACCTTTGTTCTAATAACTTCATGGTAGGGTTCACTCCGAGCCTATGAACTGCCACGTCCTCTCTAAAACCCTTCATATCTTCCACTTTCCAGGCAAAAACATCGAGGTTCTGTTTGAGTAGAGAGATTATCTCTTCCCTCTCCACAGTGCATAACTGAGACCCCAGTTTGATTTTCTGCTCTGGATAGCTAGGGTTAATGACCAGTTCAATTAGCTCGTCGGCTGGTTTCATCTCAGGGGCGTCGTCCCTAAAGTCCATGGATTTAATGACAATCTCTTTAATTTTTCTTCTTGCTTCAGGTGTCAGATCTGGTACCTCGTTGTCAATCAATCTATCCAGCTCGGCCCCCGATTCTTGGGCGACCAAAAGTTGTGGTTCTGCAGCTTGGTCGTCCATGAATACCTCCTCAAAGACCTCGGGGTCATCTATACACTTGATTGTCGAGATGCCGACGTACGAGGTCGTCGTTTGTTTGACAGATTTTGAGAGCTTCACAATGTGATCTGTGTCGTCGACTTCAATTGTCCGTTTTGCCTTCAACACGTGTTCTAGGAATTCTGGGGCCGTCCCCAACACACATCCCACTCCAGCACGGGAAGGAAATTTGACTCGTTGATGGGGAACTGAGGTGACGATCCCCAAAGCGGCTTGACCAGGTTGGCCAAGAATTGCATGGTAGTCACTGACGACGTCGATCACAATAAAAGTCACTGTTTTGATGGTTCTCAAAGGATGTTCTCCGATGTCAACTGGAAGGTCAATTCGGCCCTCAGGCCGACCCTACGGTTGGTGAATCCCTCCAGACGACCTAAGTATGGACTTAGGCGACTGTCGGGTAGACCCATCCTTTGGTAGACGTTGTAAAACAGAATGTCTTTGGCCGCTCCAGTATCAATCAAAATTCTCCTTGACTCACAGTTGTCAATGTAAACGGGAATGACCAAATGCTGCGTTGACGAGCCAACGGGGTTAGCCGCTAACTCGTACGGAAAAAGCTTATCACGTCGTTTGGAACCTCCGACTTCTGGGGACATGTGGGGCTTTCTTGAGATGGTAGATGGCGCTTTTATCTCGATTCTTGCTCGTCTCTTCGTAAATAACCAAGACCATCCTTGGTCGCCTCTCCTGGAGGGCCGTCGCTGGCAACTCGAGTGTTGGCCGCCGACGATCCTTCCTTATGTACTCCGGAGACGACCATCGTCGATCCATCTCTCGGATGATTTTCTTCAAACCGAAACATTCCTCGTGTCATGTCCCTTATCTCTCGTGGTATTCACAATACTTGTTCATGTTTTTCTTCCCCTTCCCGTTGGGGTTCATCTTCGGCGCCGGCCAAAGTCTACATTGCTCAAAATTTCGCTCTAGACACCTGGCCGCTGAGTGTACGACTCCGGACCTTTTCGTCCTTTACCTCGTTTGTTCTTCCCCTTTTCTCCGAAATTTCTTGTCTTTCTTGGATTTTGCCGTTTCCACCTCGTCGACAGCCTTTCCCTCCCGTTGCCTTCCTTTCCTCGCCTCGGCCACAGCGTACGCTTTGGCATAAAGGTCTTTTCGGGACTTGGCCGGGTGGACTTGTAGCTCGTAGTCGAGTAGAGGAAACAACACCGTGTCTGAAACAATTTATGATCTCCCTGTCCGTCAGGTCTTCATCAATCTGGTCAACCAATTTCTTAAATCTTTTGAAATAGCTCATAGAGCTTTCACTGGCTCCTTGTGAAATGTTACTGAGATCGTTGACTGTTTTACGACGCTCTCCTGCCGTCGCAAACCTTCCCAAAAACTTTTTCCGCATTTGTTTCCACGACTCGATACTTCCCTTGGGTAGGCTTCTGAACCATCTTAAAGCAGCATCGATCAGTGTGCTCGTAAGGGCCTTACACATGATGTCGTCGTGGCCTGAAGCTCTTGCCACTACGTACATCTGTGCCTCAAGGTGTTGTATGTGGTCGATGGCGCTGGTAGAGCCGTCCTATTGCTTCAGGTCGAGAAGCTTAAAGCCTGGCTCTGGGGGTCCCGTTTCTAACATCCAGGGTGCCAAGGGATTCATAGTGCCGCCATCATCCTCTGAGTCGTCGCTATCCATCTTATTTCTTTTGTTCGTCAACTCCTCTACCTGACATTTCAGCCTTAGGAACACTCTCATATCAACTTCTCCTGCTGGGCCGACTGGGGGGATCCTATCTTGACGAGGCCCCCGGGCAACGATATTGGATCGTTGCCTCTCTGGGGGAGCGAGTCGTCGTGAGATGGATCTCTCCCCTCTGTAGCTCGTTGACGGAGATGGTCTGTACGATCTGGATGCCTCTCGTTCGTGACGGGGGGGAGTTCGTGTTCTCTCCCTATAGCTCGGCGCCCGTTCGTTTCTCAACGAGGGTGTCCGTAGACGACCTTGAATCGCTTGATTCTGATTTGCTTCTGGATTTTCAACTGCCATGATTCTACGAGCGTCTATCTCTCCCTCCCATCGTTGTTGGGAGGGCACTCCTTCACTACGGCGTTGATTAATGTGGTCTCTAAGGTCAATTTGGGGTACCACTCGTTCTTCTCCAGTGATGATGTCATCTCGACGACCCTCTCTCCTCCGATTCCTTCTTCTTCCAGACGAGACAGTATGGTGGGACGCCTGAGGGGCTTGTGGCGCCGCCATTTGGATGAGCTCGTCTTGAATTTGCAGGAATTCTTTCAGGGCATTTGACCTCTCGACGAGGAAAGCGGCACTGTCAAGGTGTGGGTTAGATGGGCCTCCCACACGACGTTCAGCAGCTACCTCAGGTCTCCTCTCCAAGGGAGGTCGTCGCTGTCTCTCTGGAGCTTGTCTCTTCTCTCTTCTTCTAGCTGTATGAAGGCCAGTGTCATCAACCACCCCTTGTGACCTGGTAACCCTTAGATTAGGGTTCCTAGGTGGAGAGGGTGCTCTAGGGTTTTCTTGTTGAGGAGGAGGTACGCCCTCATCTCCGGTAGACTTGCTGGCCGTGTGACCATCTGACACCATTTTTCCGGGCTTCTCTGGCTGTATTTCTTTTGCTGGAGATCACTAACAACTTTCCCGGCAATGGAACCAATCTGATCACGCAGGAAAGCGTGGTGGGCTCAGTTCTTGGGTCCAGCGAATGATTGAGCTAGCTTTGTGATCTGCACACCACAAGAAACAACAGTGAAACTGCGCCGGGGGTCTTCCGGCAAGCCCCTTCGGCGTGAGAGTAAGATAATGGACTGAGATTATGGAAAAATGGTATGTAGAGTGCGAGGGTACGTAAATATGCAGTAAAGCATTATCTTTGTCCATGATGTTATTATCTTATTTATAGTGGAGTAGTGGTATTAGGGTTTTCACCAGAGCCGTTGGATTGGATGGTTACCAGCCGTTGGATCAGCTCCATCTCCCAGGCGTACACGTGTCATGCTGGGACTGGTCCGTCTATGCAAGGACACTGCAACACCTGACACTGATAAGCAGTTTGCCTTATAAGGGAAAGTCAACCTGTACGCCTTTTGGAGTTATTACTGTTTGTATGATTGCACGTGTAACAAAGCACTGTGGTAGGTCTGACATTATCCCAAATTAGCAAAGCAATCAAGCTTACTGAAGAAGCTTAATAGAAGAGACGACCCGGAGCAGTATGTCCAATTAGGTCGTCTCTTCGAGAGATGGCTTCGATGAGCATACGATATTGAGAGTTGGTCGTTCAATGACGACGCTCACTGTTGTAAGAGATAAGTTTGGCGCGGCTGGAAGGATCGTCGTTAGATGGGCCGTGGCACATTGGAGACGACCTCTTCCTGACGTATCGACGGGCTGAGGTTCAAACCTTAGTTAAAAGGAATATTGGCCCGTCGTTTGGATGGGCTTGATCGCTCAATGGCGACGACCGCCATCCGTTGTAAGACGGGCCCTTACCCTGATCTTGATTTGGTTATTCATAGTTGGTCCTTTGGTGGGCCCGTTGGGCCCCTTGGCTCGTAGTACCATATTGGGCTCGGCCCATCACATATTATTCCGTTCATATATATATATATATATATATATATATATATATATATATATATATATATATATATATATATATATATATATGTATATATGTATGTATGTATAAAAGTACTTTTTATATACAGATTAAGCAATAAAATTTAGAAATAATTTATTACATTGATCATTACTTTTCGACACAACTTTTTATAGCTAAATTTGTTTATTTAAATTAAGATTATTTATTCTAAATCAATTGAGTTTCATTAAGAAAATCAAAGAAGTAATAGTTTAAGAAATAAAATGGGGCCCTTCAAATTTGGGGCCCTGAGCGGAAGCTCCTTGCACCCCTCAAGAGCCGGGCCTGCATATATTTTTGCGTCTTAATCTGACACTACTAGAAACTGATCAAAAACCGAAGAAAATATCCGTCGGTAATGAGTATTTACTGACGGACGCGGTCCATCGGGTTCCGTCGGTAAATTTTTGTTGGTAATACCGACGACGGTCCGTCAGTAATCACGAAAATATTGTCGAAAATTGGTTGTCGGTAAAGGAAGCCGCCAGCCGATGACCGGCGTTATCCCTGGAGCGATTACCGACGGACTAATCCGTCGGTAAGTAGGGCAGATATTACCGACGGACAAGTCCGTCGGTAATTAATGCAGAATTACCGATGAACCATTCCGTCGGTAAATTGTCCAGAATTAAAAAAAAAAGAATTTACCGACGGAGTATTCTGTCGGTAACTTGCCCAAAAATTAAACTGTCTTTGCGCAACTTCTCGCTCTTCCCTAAGACGTTCCTCAAACTTGCTTTCCAATTGGCGATATGAATCTTCTCGCTCTTGACGCTCCAGCTCCATTTGCCTTTGTACCTCTTTCTGAACCCGAGCATCGAATGTCTCTTGATCCATATTCTAACTTCTGGAAGAAGAAAAGCATTGCGTAGTATGGCTGCTTAATGGCATGTCAAAAAACCCAGCTCCATGTGATCCGAATCCAGGCAAGCGATCTCCCTTTGGTTGCTTGTCTTCAAGGACAATAACCTTCCAAAGTGTTTCATGAAATGCGGGCCACTCGGTGCTCTCAGGATCCATACTTCCTTCTTCAATAGCCTCCTCACGAGCACGCTTCTCATACTCTTCCTAACAAAAAAAACATTATCCAGTATGGTAGAAAATAATGTTTCTTTAACTAAATAATTTATAGTTTACTAATAGAAAATGCTATTAACACTTACATAAAGACCCTGGTAACAAGGGTTAATCCATTTTGGCCCTGAGCCATCAGGAGCCTCCGCAGTATGCGTAGCAATAAACACAGTAGCTGCATCAGCCTTTTCTCCATGTTTCTTTTTCTTAACATATATAAAAATTATAAATTTAAAATTTCATCAAATAATAACAATATATGAATCAAATAGAGTACTGCTTAATTTACAAATGGGTAGTAAATTAAGTTAATTTACCATTCTGTGCCAAGTCTCGCTGAAGTTAATAGATCCTCCCATGTGTACACTCTCCTGCCCTTCTTTTGAGTTCCTGTTAGTCTTTGTTATATCTGATTTTCTCTGAAATTTCTCACTTGTCCAATGTGCTTCCCACTGCTCTCATACACTTGTCGTGCAATTAGTTGAAGGCAAACCATCCTTTAGCCACTTTTGTTTTATGTCAAAGACTTTACCATTGTATCGCTTAACAACTAATTTCTTGAAAGTCTTCTCTATCTGAATCTCTGAGAACCCGGGACATGAATATTTATGCTACAAAAATAGTAAAAGTGGTTAATAGTAAAAAAGTAGCTTAAGAAATGCAGTTAGAGAAACTAGTGCTAGTCATAATATTAAAACATTTGACTTTTATAACTTAAACTTTAATAGCAAGTGTTACTAGCACAAATAGAGATGAAGTGACCAAACAATTATATTAGTAATTGATTATTTGGACCATATATATTAAAAACTGACTTGTGAATCTTAGTTTAGCTACATGCATCATTTTCCGTTACATCTTTCTTAATTAGTTAGTTACAAGACACTATGATTCGTAGATTCTAAACTTGGTTTACCTAGTTTCATGAACTCTCTGTTTCAGAATGTCAGAAAATGGGCATATTGTTTACGGATGAAGGGGCCTAGGGGGTTATTCTTTATTGAAGTTGGTATATGTTGCACATGAACACTAAAGAATATGTCAGAAAATGGGCATATTGTTTTGTATTTCAACCTGAACAAACTTTTTTGTATCTCAACCTGAACAAACTTTATTCCATAACTTATAATCTGTCTTATTAATTCACAAAAATTTATAAGCATCAATTTCTTGAGAAAATAGAAGTCTAGTTGACTGGAGATCCTGACATCAAACATCAGGTTGAGGGAGGCTGACTGAGATTGAGAATAAGCAAAAGACAAGGTCAGTGGCATTTATGAGTTAGTGTGCTCTTTGTTGTTAATTACTATCATTTGTGCTTCTTCATTAATATAATTGAGGTGAATTACTACATAAAATCAACGAGTAATATATTAACAAACGACTCTTCTTCATCAATCAAATGTTCAGGTTTCCTTGGCGAACCACGTAATACAGTATGACAATTACGAACACTTGTTTAAACCACATAACGCTCCCCGTGCGCTACCAATACCTTGTAACCATCAACAAACCCTACCTCCATAAGATGTTTCTTTACAAATCTAACACTCAGAAATTTTCTATTCTTACACTTTTACAAGGGCACCAAATCATATCATCACGTATGCACTGGGGATACACTCTAGCAAACTCCACAAAATGTTCTAAACCTTCTAAGAATTGAGGTCGGACACCCCTTCTATCGGGATTCCTACGATTATCCATCAAACTACGATCTTCTCCAGACATAATTAACTCTTGCATTTCATAATATATTAACAGTTTAGATGTAATTAACATTATCATTCCCTAAATTTGAATTACAAACATAAAAGCAATAAGATACTTCATTTAGGTTTAGAATTGGGATTGACTTCTATCCCATCCCGAAATGCACGATTATATGAATTGCAAATATCACTTTGTCTACTTGCTTTATAATCGAAAATCAAGAAATTTCGACAGCATAACCCCATGGTTCTCTAAGTGCACGACGTAGACTAGGTCAATCAAACACTATCGATTAGAATCGACAGTATGTAATCAACCATTTCTAGTATACACTCAAACAACAATAGGAATGCAATCGATATATCTCAACTATCGACTATTCAAGCAATTTTAATGGACAAAGATGATATTATAAAATCATATAATCGTGCATTTCAAGACTATCCATACGGATAATTTAAGAGTCAATGACTACATGTTGACCTTAACATGATAAATTAAAGATTCTTAAACGAGTTTCTAAGCTTTTGTGTTGCACACAAACATCACAACGTTACATCGTAACATGACTTTTTAATCATTACTGTAAAATGCATGATTTTACAATAATGAATTAACATACACATCTATCACATTATTAATATTTTGAATAATTTTAAATATTAATATTTAATTCTTTGTTGTAAAATATATAATTAACTTCTATATTTCATAATATATTAACAGTTTAGACGTAATTAACATTACCATTCCCTAAATTTGAATTACAAACTTAAAAGCAACAATACGTTTCATTTAGGTTTAGATTTGGGGTTGGCTTCTATCCCATCCCGAAATGCACGATTATATGAATTGCAAATATCACTTTGTCTACTTGCTTTATAATCGAAAATCAAGAAATTTCGACAGCATAACCCCACGGTTCTCCAAGTGCACGACGTAGACTAGGTCAATCAAACACTATCGATTAGAATCGATAGTATGTAATTAACCATGTCTAGTATACACTCAAAGAACAATAGGAATGCAACAAAAATATCTCAACTATCGACTATTCAAGCAATTGTAATAGACAAAGATGATATTTACAAAATGATATAATCGTGCATTTCAAGACTGTCCACCCAGACAATTTAAGAATCAATAACTACATGTTGACCTCAACATGATAAGTTAAAGATTCTTAAACGGGTTTCTAAACCTTTGTATTGCACACAAATATCACAACATTAGGTCGTAACTTGACTTTTTAATTATTACCGTAAAATGCATAATTTTCCAATAATGAATAAACACACTCATCGATCACATTATTAATATTTTGAATAATTTTAAATATTAATATTTAATTCTTTGTTGTAAAATATATAATTAACTCCTGTATTTCATAATATATTAATAGTTTAGATGTAATTAACATTACCATTTCCTAAATTTGAATTACAAGCTTAAAAGCAACAAGACGCTTCATTTAGGTTTAGAATTTGGGTTGGCTTCTATCCCATCCCGAAATGCACGATTATATGAATTGCAAATATCACTTTGTTTACTTGCTTTATAATCGAAAATCAAGAAATTTAGGTAGCATAACCCCATGGTTCTCCAAGTGCACGGCGTATACTAGGTCAATCAAACATTATCGATTAAAATCGACAGTATGTAATCAACCATGTCTAGTATACACTCAGAGAACAATAGAAATGCAACCGAAATATCTCAACTATCGACTATTCAAGCAATTGTAATAGACAAATATGATATTTACAAAATCATATAATCATGCATTTCAAGACTGTCCACACGAACAATTTAAGAATCAATAACTACATGTTGACCTCAACATGATAAGTTAAAGATTCTTAAACGGGTTTCTATGCTTTTGTGTTGCACACAAACATCACAACGTTACGTCGTAACATGACTTTTTAATCATTATCGTAAAATGCATAATTTTACAATAATGAATTAACATACACATCTATCACATTATTAATATTTTGAATAATTTTAAATATTAATATTTAATTTTTTGTTTTAAAATATGTAATCAACTCCTGCATTTTATAATATATTAACAGTTTAGATGTAATTAACATTACCATTCCCTAAATTACAAGCTTAAAAGCAACAAGACGATTCATTTAGGTTTAGAATTGGGGTTGGCTTCTATCCAATCCCGAAATGCACGATTATATGAATTGCAAATATCACTTTGTCTACTTGCTTTATAATCGAAAATCAATAAATTTCGGCAGTATAACCACATGGTTCTCCAAGTGCACGACGTAGACTAAGTCAATCAAACACTATCGATTAGAATCGACAGTATGTAATAAACCATGTCTAGTATACACTCAAAGAACGATGGGAATGCAACCGAAATATCTCAACTATCGACTATTCAAGCAATTTTAATAGGCAAAGATGATATTTACAAAAATCATATAATCGTGCATTTCAAGACTGTCCAGACGGACAATTTAAGAATCAATAACTACATGTTGACCTTAACATGATAAGTTAAAGATTCTTAAATGGGTTTTTAAGCTTTTGTGTTGCACACAAACGTCACAACGTTACGTTGTAATATGACTTTTTATTCCTTACTGTAAAATGCATAATTTTACAATAATGAATTAACACACATATCTATCACATTTTTAAAATTATTAATATTGTGAATAATTTTAAATATTAATATTTTCTAGACAATTCTCATAACTACTTAGAAGAAGTATTATAGTTAATTGTTTACTTTAATAGTCAAGGACAGTGAATGGTGGATATGAGAGAAGTTGCTATCTACAACATCCAACCTACGGATGAAAGCTACCTTTGTCGTTTGTATCTTTGTCCCGCAAGAGACAACTGCATTCACAAATTAGGTGAACAGAAAATATATCAATTAACAAGATTTCAAATATTAAGGTCGGGGGAGTACATTCTTTTTTGATGACTCTTCTAATTGGTGTATAAATAAACAAATTCCTCCAAAATTACTGAACCAATAGCTCTGCAAGAAAAAAAAACAATCAGAAATTAAACACATGCAGAACATGATGATTTATGACTATATTCAATGGAACAATAATATACAGAAAGAAGAAAAGATAACTAAAATTAGGTTATGATGAACGAAACTTACCGGAGGATGGCCGGATTCCGGAAAGCTCGAGTAAGCTAGAGAGAGGAGCAGTGAAATTTAGAAAGACCAAAGATTGGGGAAATACATACATTGTGTGTGTGTTAATTGATTCAAAGAAGTGTTACCTGATCGGAGACGGCGATGATGAACGGACGACAGAGATGGAGAAGAACGAACGACGTGGACTGCTGCGGCGGCATTTAGAACGAGAGAAGAAGCTAGTGTTCAAAATAAGAAAGAAAGGGCTGAGCTAGGGTATTTATATGTCAACTTACCAACGAAAATTTTCGTCGGTAATACCGAAGGACATAATCCGTTAGTAATACCGATGGATTTTAAAAATTTACCGACGGAATAAAAAGTAAATATAATAAAGAAATTTCCAAAAAGTTCAAATTAAAATTTCGTCGGTAATTTTGAAGGTCCATCGGTATTATTGACGGACGCGGTCCGTCTATAATTTTTTCGTCGGTAAATAGCATGTTTCAAGTAGTGTGATGTGAACATTTCAATTGACTGGCCATATATTTTTGCGTCTTAATCTTGAGTTCTTGACTGCAGAAAATAAGAGTTAGTGGCACTCTTATCAGAAAACAGACTTCCAGTTGCCATAACTGATTTCATTGGTAAATTCTTAGTGTTTTTTTTCTTTACTGAAAAGGAGGAATGTTTTCATTTATACATTTCCTTTTCTTGCAAAATCCATCAATTCTCGCTAAGCTGCTTTTAGGTGATAATGTTGGGCACAAGGTCCCTACTCACCATGTAATAAATAAATCTTTACGCTTAATTGACTTGGCCTCCCAAATAATATATGTACATGCCAAAGAGATTTTGCTAAATCGACATCCCATGTCCCTTTCAATAAGAGAGGTCATGGGGTTCGAACTACATCAAACACGATTTCTAACATTCTGAATTGCCACTCTTGTAATAGATTAAGTCGTTCATTAATAAAAAAAAAAAACAAATAATATATATACATCAATCATCAATTAATACTTGAAGGCATTTGAATGAGTACCTCCTTGAATCATACTACTCCATCCCAAAAAGATAATCTTATTTGGTTTTTAATAGTTAATAAGAGTGTATATTTTGACCAAACATTGATGTTAATCTAATTGTCCTAGTAAAATTTTAAGGATCGTTATTGATAAATAATTAAAGTTCACCTGTGTTTACCATACGAGGGAGTCTACTGACAGATGCACGTATTTTTATACCTCTTCTTTCCAGAGTGATAAAGGTAAACAAATTTTTAGTTAATTTTCTTTTGTCCACTTGTGTTAACATTTCTATATATAGCCTCATCTATCTATCTATCTATCTATCTATCTATCTATCTATCTATCTATCTATCTATCTATCTATCTATCTATCTATCTATCTATCTATCTATCAGATTTGAGAAGTTCATGGACCAAGGTGCTACAAATGACAACAGGCGTAAACCCTCTTCCCATCATTTTTGTAAGAGGTCCAAAACATCATCTGAAAAGAGTATGAAAATACTCTTATATCTTTATTTAATTTTTGTGATTCTGATAATTAAATTAGTGTATATATATTTTATTTAAAAGATTTGATAATTGTTAATATAGATTTAAGTTGACTAACAACTAACTTTTATGTGTAGATATATTTTGTATTTTAGGTATGAACTCAAGGAAGAAAAGGACTCTTAGTGACAAGGAAAGAAGAATCCGGATTTGTAAGGAAGAGATTGAATCCTTGTTGAAGAAGGATTGCTTGTTCGCCTATATAAAGAAGACGCCCGTCTTCATTTTAAGTTACAGATTTTCAGAGACAATACCGAGCATAGACAGAGAATTCCTTGAGCGTTTTTCTTGTTTCTTGAAGATCAGAATTTGAGTCTTCAAGATTAGTTTAGTGTTTAATAGTTCTTAGATTAGAACTCGTTTTAATCTTTTCGTAAGAGTGTTTCTTTTCATTGTAATCGTTAATTGTGCAACTTGTTCTCAAAATAAGGCTACAGTTTTATGAAAAGGTTTCCAGCAAGACTATCTTGCTGAAGTGTTTAATATTCCACTGCATTTAAATTCTGTTTATTTAAGTTATTTTCTTGTCAAAGTTGTTTACATTGTTGTGCTGACACTTGTGATACCAACTGTACACACAAGTCACCGCACAAGTGGTTACAGTCCTAACTGCAATTCTTTCAATTGGTATCAGGGCCTTTTCTCGACTCAACTGAGATCGATCCTTGAAAGTAGCCATTATGGATTGTCACCATAACCATAACCATAACAAACCGCCTACCCTAAATGGTTCAAACTTTACCATTTGGAAGGCCAAAATGATTATGATTATTAAATATATTGATCATCGTGCTTAGGTTAGTATTATAAATGGCTACACTCCTCCCATGATTGAAATTACCCCAGCATCATCTTATGTCAAAGGTGAGAAACTTTATGGTCCTAAGACCATAGAAACTTGGACTAATGAGGAAATTGCACTTGTAAACTATAATGCCAAGGTTATGGGAGCAATCTCTGACCATGTGGATCCTTATATGTATAGTTTATTATCTAATCAAACCATTGCCAAAACTGCTTGGGACATTCTCCAACTTCACTGTGAAGAACCATCTAGTGTCAAAAAAACTAAATTAAGGTCTTTGATGACCATGTTTGAAACTTTAAGGATGGGAGAGAATGAAACCATAAAAGAGTACTCAGCCAAAATTTTGGACTTCTCAAAAGAGTCTTTTTTCCTTGGGTGAATATATATCCAATGCAAGACTCATAAGTAAAGTACTAAGGACTCTCCCAGAAAAGTTTAATATTAAGATTTCTGTTATTGAGGAAACTCAGGATGTCCAAACTGTTGGACTTGATGTAATCTTGGGTATTCTAACTAATTTTGAGTTGAATCTTGAGGTACAGAAATTTAGGAAAGCAAATTCAATAGCTCTTGCGAGTGCTCTCAAAGTATCTGAGGATATGGTTCAACTGTCCAAAGATATTGATGAGTCAAACCTGGGAGATGATGAGTGTGCCATGATTACTCAAAAATTCAACAGCATGTTGAAAAAGAAACGATTTGCTATGTTTCCAAATTCGGCATCCTCTACTCCTTCCACGATTGAATCATCCAAGAAGAAAAATGTTGCAAAGAAACCTGCATCTGAAGGAAAAAGGTCCATTGATTCAATTATATGCAGGGCTTGTAAAGCTTTCGGTCATTACGGAAATGAGTGTGCTAACACTCTTAAAAAGTGTGGAATGAGTTTCTCAGCGACGTTGAGTGATTCTGATGATGATGAGCATACTGCAAATATGTCTATATGGCATCCATCTCAGATCACCTTGTCTGATAGTGATTCAGATGTGGAAGATATGCAATACTTTGATTGCATAACTCACCACACAACTGACTACACAACTGAAAACAGTGTGTATACCTGCTTGAATTCTTCAACTACTGGTGAAACTATCAATGATCCAGCAGAAGAAGAGTGTGCTACCTATGAGGACTTGCAAAATACCTATGTTGAACTTCACACTGATTGGGCCAAACGTATAGAGAAACTCAAGGTATTTAAACAGGTAAATGAGAAACTAACTGCAGAAAATCTCAAACTAAAATCTGAGGTTAAAAGTCTGTCAAATGAAAGTGATTCTCAAAAGGACTCCATAGCCAAGTTATAAGTTTTACTCACTAAGAAAGATATGGAATGTGAAAAATATAAAATTAATCTTGATAAAGAAACATAAACTCTAACAAAGCTGAACACTGTTAAAGCTAAGTTAGAAGAGGTTTTGAAAATGGGAAACCAAGGAAAATCAGAAATTTGCTATGGAGATACTGTTTTTGTGAAAGAAGGAGAAAGTACTTCAAAAGTTCAAAAGGCTAAAACTGCATCCTCTAATAAGCCTGAATATAATGCTATAAGGAGATAATTCAGGAAGAGGAGGTATGTATATCATCATTGCTTTGCTCTAGGTCATATTCGACCACACTGTTACAAATTAAAATAGGAACTTGGTTTTGGAAATATGTATGGACACTTTGACAGACAGTTGTGTGCACAACCGAATGCACAACTGAGCACACAACCCAAAGCTGGAAGAAAAATAGCCTGGGTAAGAAAGGAAACCATGAACTGTTAGGTAGCCTTTACCTCTCTTAAGAGTAGTGTGGAAGGGTCCTGGTATTTTGACAGTGGCTGTTCTCGCCACATGACTTGGGCACGTGAAAATTTCAATGACTACGCACCATTCAAAGGTGGGAAAGTCAACTTCGGTGGAGGAGCTCAAGGTAAAGTCATTGGCAAAGGTACGCTGAATGTATCAGGTTTGCCTAAGTTACACAATGTCCTATATGTTGAAGGACTTAAGGCAAATCTGATATGCATAAGTCAACTGTGTGATGATAACTTATTTGTTAAATTCAACAAGTCCAGATGTGAAGTTTTTAATAACAAAAATGAGTAGGTTTTAACTGGTGTTCAATCCTCTGATAACTGCTATAAGGTTGACAGTAATTTGTCCTATCTCTCTACTAAAATGGATGAGACTACTATTTGGAACCAAAAACATGATCATGCCAGTGAAAGGAAAATCAGTGAATTATTTAAATTTGGGGCAGCAAAGGATTTGCCCAAACTGGACTTGAAAAAATTAAGTGTGTGTGGGTCGTGTCAAAAAGGGAAACAAACAAAATCAAGTCATAAGAAGGTTCAAAATTGTGGAACCTCAAGGTGCCTTGAACTGATCCACACTGACCTAATGGGTCCAATAAAAGAGGAAAGCATGTCTCGGAAAAAATACTGTTTTGTGTGTATGAACGATTTTTCTAGATATACATGGGTGACTTTTTTAAGGAAAAAGTCCAACACCATTGATGAATTAAAAATTTGGTACAAAAGGGTCAAAACTTATATGGTTTAAAAGCCATTAGAGTATGATCTGATCATGGTACTGAGTTTGAAAATGTCACTTTTTCATCATTTTGTGATTCAAAGGGGATTACTCACGAGTTTTCAGCCCCGAAAACCCCTCAACAAAATGGGGTAGCGGAAAGGAAAAATCACACATTTTAAGAAATGGCTAGAGTAATGCTAAGCTCTAAAAATCTATCCAAAATTTTTTGGGCAGAAGCTGTGAAAACAACATGTCATATGGGGAATCGTGTCTTTCTAAGAATTGGAAGTACCATGACTCCCTATGAGATCTTACTTGGAAAGAAACCCACGATCAAATACTTTAATGTTTTTGGGAGTATTTATACATCTTGAATGACCGTGAGTATCTCTCTAAATTTGATTCCAAAAGTGACAAAGCCATCTTCATTGGCTACTCAACTAACAGTAGGGCTTATAGAGTCTATAATCTCAAAACCAAAACTGTCATGGAATCCATAAATGTTGTTTTTGATAATGTTACTGATCTTAATGTCAAAACGGTTGAGGATGATGTTACAGGGTGCACTTGAGAACCAGAACCAGTTAATGACGAATTTGAACTAGAAAATATGAATGAAACTGCAGAACAGCCAGATGTGCTGACAGTTGTTCAACCAGTTGTTCAAACAACTGACAACACAAGTGGTCAAACAACTGATGACCAAGGTTCAGATATTGAAACTGATGAAGAAAATGTAAGCAGAGAAAGGGACATTCCTTCCAGAATATAAGGGAACCATCCCACATCCCAGGTCATAGGGGAAGTGGATGAAGGCATGAAAACAAGAGGAAAAAAGGTCAACTATCACGACCTTGCAGGTTTGTTATGTGTACAATATGTGTACCCTCAGGTAAACTCGTGTTGTTTTGTTGCTAATTATGACCCAAAAATGTCATGGAAGCCTTGAACGATGAGAATTGGATTAATGCCATGCAAGAGGAATTAATCCAGTTTGAGAAAAATGACATTTGGTTCTTAGTTCCTAGGCCTTCTCACGTCAATGTGATTGTGACCAAATGGATTTTTAAGAATAAATATGATGAATAAGGCAATATAACAAAGAACAAAGCACGTTTGGTTGCTCAGGGCTAAACTTAAATGGAAGGGGTGGATTTTGATGAAATGTTTGCCCCCGTAGCCTGCATTGAGTCAATCAGATTATTGCTAGCTATTACATGCTACTTAAAAATCACTCTACATCAGATGGATGTGAATAGTGCGTTCCTAAATGGTGTATTAAATGAGGAAGCTTTTGTTGAGCAACCTAAAGGGTTTGAGGATCCCTCAAAACCAAATCATGTTTATAAGTTGAAAAAGGCACTCTATGGTCTTAAACAGGCCCCACGAGCTTGGTATGGTAGACTAACAGAGAACCTAATTCAACTTGGTTTTAAAAGAGGAGAGGTTGATAAGACTTTGTTTGTTTTAAAAAATAAAAAGGGTATACTTGTTGCTCAAATCTATGTGGATGACATAGTTTTTGGTTCTACTTCTAATGACTTACTTGAAATGTTTGTTAAAAGGGATGATATCCACATTCGAAATGAGTATGGTTGGGGAATTGAAATTCTTTCTCGGTCTTCAAATTGTTCAAACAAAAGAAGGAATATTAGTTTCACAATCCAAATATGCAAAGAATTTGGTAAAGAAATTTGGGCTTGATAATTCCTCACACCTGAAAACTCCTATGGGATCATTCTAAAAGCTTTGTAAAGATGAGGGAGGTAAAAGTATTGATCACACCCTCTATAGGAGTATGATAGGGAGCTTGCTGTATTTTATGGCTAGCAGACCTGAAATAATGTTCAGTGTGTGTCTTTGTGCTAGGTATCAAGCTGACCCCAAAGTACCCTGCTTAAAAGCTGTGAAACGTATTATAAGATATGTTGGGGGTACCACTCACTTGGGGTTAAGCTATACTAGAGATAACAACACAAACTTGGTGGGATTTAGTGATTCTAACTGGGCTGGGAATACGGATGACAGAAAGAGAACCATTGGAGGGTGTTTCTATTTAAGGAATAATATAGTGTCTTGGTTTCGTAAGAAATAAAATTGTGTTTCTTTATCTACTGCTGAATCTGAATATGTGGCAGTATCTAGTTGTTATACCCAACTGTTATGGATGAACCAAACGATAAAGGATTATGGATTTAAAAGTGAAACCCTAACAGTATTTTGTGATAAAATGAGTGGCAAATATATTTCCAATAATCATGTACAACACTCCCGTACAAAACACATAGATATTAGGCACCACTTTATAAGAGGTCTTGTTGAATAAAGAATTATTACTCTTGAATATTTTGGAACAACAGATCAACTTGCTGATATATTTACCAAAGCTTTGGATTATGAGAGATTTTCTTCCCTTAAGAAGTCTCTCAGTTTTTGTGATCACAGATGACTGCACAACTATGCAGACAACTGTCTGCATCTCTGTATAATTGTATGTTACATAAAACACTGAAAAAAATTATTAAATAAATATAGTTCCTACATTCATGCATTGCACGATTATCTCTTGTGATCACTTATCTATTTCTCACTATTGACACTATTGTGACTCTTGAATGTGAGATCCATCCTAACTTGGTGATAAAATTCCCTTGTTAAAACTTCCTTGTGATAATTATCATGGAGTGGGTGTCTAATCTAATGTCACTGAGAAAAACAAGCTGCCTCCATTTATTTTGAAGCTTTCGCTCATATGCTCAATGCCAATGTCTTATTGTTGCATCACTTGGGATAAAAATTTGGGCAAACACTATGGTGTGAGAGTGAATAGCTACTTTTCAGTGACTGATTCAATGCCAAATATGGAGACATTCTAGAGGCTAAATGATTGAGGGTTATCTCATTGACTTCTTGTGGATCAAATTTTGTCAATATGTGATCTAGTCATACCATGTTACAATTTATTGAGATTAAAATCTTCATTGTGTGTGCATTATTTTTCCATAATAGACATAATGTAAAAAAATAAAAATTAAGTCATTCGAAAATCTAGGTAAAAATATGATCAAATTTTGTTGTTACTAATGATTCTTGACCTAATACTTCTACTGTGTTCAATGATAATTTTATGATGAGGTGTTTGAGAACTCTAGTAGTGAAAGGAGACTACGGTGGGATGTTGATCAACCAAGGACAAACTCCTTTTCGGATAAGAAAATCAAATTTTATCACAAAATATGGTAAGTTTCTTCAAAATTTTAATTCCTAATCCTTTATGATGAAGGAACCTCAAAGGGTAATCTATAAACCATCACATGGATCCTTATCCTTCTCCTATTCCGAGTTCCAAGGCAAGTGATCATCATCTCTCATAAATGTTGTGTTAAAAAGTTGCTCAAACAAGTCATGTCACATATCTTCTCACAACTCTCCTCATATCTCTCTCTCATTATTTCCTATCTACTATTTTCTCTCTCTTCTAACAAAGTACAGAAAAATCACCATGGCTTCTCCGTCGTCATCCTCTGCTCCGATAAACTCTGGCTGTAATGCTATTGTAGCTGATCTAATCAATAAAACTCAATACGTACCCACAATGGACGTAAGCTCTCTCGGCCAAGAGAATGCATCCATCGATGTGGAGAATCAAAATATTCTCGACGCTGTGCATGCCGCCCATCAGCCTCATGTGCCTGGAACACGATGATCCCACCGGCTAATCGACTCTGGTAAGTCTGTTATCTTCCAAGGTTCTAGAGCCGCTGCTGTACCTAAGAAGAAAGCCACGACCTCTACCCATAAAGCAAAACCCACCGGTGCAAGACGGAAGCTGATTTTGCATGATTCATCTGATAAAGAAGATACCCCTCCGCAAGCGCCATCTTAACCTAAGGCTGCAAGCGCCATCTTCAACTAAAGGGTTCAACAAAGAAGATTTTCCCATTGTCTCCCTAATAAAGTCAAAATCGCCGGTGAAAAAGAAAGCTGCCCCGGCTAGGGTTTCAACAACAACTCCGGCTAGGGTTCCAATAATGACTCCAGCCAAGAGTCAGGGGGAGTGCAGCCATAAAGTTCAAACAAGAAGCTCATCAAGAAAGGCATTGGCATCGAAAATTATTGAGGAAGGATCATCATCACAATCTGATGATTCCAATGATAAAACAGCCTCCCTAGGCACTGAAGATACGCTGAGCGACTCAGAAAATCTTAGCAAAAAGAAACCTAGACATTCCTCTTCTGTGCAACCAACTGCACTCACTGTTGTGCGTACAACTGATGACACAACAACTCAGGCAAGTGGTAGTGCATTTTCTAAATCCTCCTCCAGAATATGTAAGTCTTCTATTCGTGTTCCCTCATCTCCTTACAACCTCAACTTGAAGCACAACTCTCTCTTTATCTCTCTTGAAGCTAAATCACGGTTTTCTACAAACTTTCATAGAGATTTTGTTGTTGAAAAGAAAAGAAATGTTGGGGTGTTTGAAAATCTTGGGTTGATGAATTTTTTTCATTGAGAGATGTCTAGATAAAACCTTAGATTTCCCCATTCCTTACTCTAGGTCTTTAGTGATGTATTTGTTTGCGAATCTGAGCCGTGACATAGGGCTTGAAAGATCCCCAAATTTTGGGAAAGTGTTTGTTAGAGATCATGTGGTAGATTTGAGTCCCTCAAGGATTAATTCTATTCTGGCACCCCTAATTTTTCCCTTGATTCATTCCCCTCTGATATTGATGAAGTTGTGAAAACTGTTAAGGGGGAAAAGATGTCAAAATGGGTTGCTGGGTTAGGACAAACCACTTGTCAAAATTGTTTGTTTTTCTACACCATATTTTGCGAACCAACTGGTTTCCCACTTCAAACTCCTCTTCGGTCACCAAAGACCAAATTTTGCTTCTGTTTAGGATTGGGGAAAACAAGTTCAACCTAGGAAAGGTTATCTTTGATACAATCATGAGCTTTGCGGAAATCATCAACACCACTTGTGCCTACCGTCACCCTAGTTTAGTATATGCTTTGCTAAAAGATCAAGGGATAGAGGATATCCCTGGTGAATCACTATCCATCATTCCAGAACAGTTTAAGGTTCCAAAAACCATGGACGATAAATCCAGGTTTAATGATTTTGAAAAATATATTGGGACTGCTTCTCCTTCAGTGTCTGGGAAACAACCTGCTCAACCTGTTGTGCAAACAACTGTGCACACAACTGTGCTCACATATACTGCCTTCCCAGACAAGAGCGCCATACGAACCCAGATTGCTATCTTTCAGGCGCAAGTCACTTCACACAAAGCCGAGATTGAAGGTAGATATATTTTGATAGCTGGACTGGAAAAGTCCATTGCTGAATTATAGGCTGTTCTTTCTGGTTCCTCTCAAAAAGGGGGAGAAGAGCAGTTTCAGGGGGAGCTAAAGCTGATACAAGTAGAACAACTAGGGATGATGCTGAAGATCTGGAATTTGACATTGAAAGAGATGTTGAGGAAGCTGCGGCGACAATGGAGAAAGATGTGTTAGGAGAAGTGTAAGTACCCAAATCCGGATCGTCAAAATCCGTCAGAAAGTTAACCGAAATCCGTTAACTGGCTCGCTCCAGGTTGACCGGAACTCGTTAACTCCCCGTTGCCAAGCCAATGAGACATCTCGGGACTGCCCGAGCATCCCAACGTCAAAGCGTACTTAACACATGTCATCGCATGTAAAAGTATGGCTTTCCCTGAAAAACGCACTTTCCGGCACTTTCTGGGGGCGTTTCGGACGTTTTTCGGACTGTTATTTAAAAAACGGACAAAATCGGGACCCGGGAACGAACTCCCACACAAATGGTGAGTCATGGGACACGTGGTAAGCATGTCACCTCCCTCTAGTCACCTTTAAATCAGAAATCAAGGCCAAAAGACTAAAATACCCCTGGTATACGCCAAATCCCACGGATTCTGCGTACTTTCGTAAATTGCCAGCAAGTCCCTCAAAATTCCAAAATACCACAAAACCCCCTGGATTTCAGTCTAAGTCCGGCCGAACTCATGCTGAATTTTCACCTATAAATAGAAGGGCTATCCAAGCCATTTAAAAACACAAAATTACTCCCCAAAAATCACCATTGCCACGACCCAACTGAGTTTCACCCCTTCCCGAGCTCCCGTTTCATCTCGATTCGCGTGAAACTTCCGTATTTCGATCAAATACGCCCCGCACCACTCCGAAACACCGTTCCAAACCACTTTCCGTATCCCGTATACACCCTCGAGTCAAAGGAGTCGACCCTAGCCATAGGTATAACTCTCTCTCTCTAATCTCTCGTTTCGTCTCGGTTTACGCGCCAGTCGCTACAACCGTTATGAACAACATTATTGAAATGTAGACGGCTCCGTCTAACGGGGTCTGATACGTTTTAGCCCCTCGATCCTCTTCTCTTCCCGTAAGAGAAGTAATCACGGGTTAAAACGGCGTTTCGACCCCGTTCCGTTTAAATTTATGTCATTTACCATTCCGGATCGATCGATCCGTCGATCGTCATTTACTTTTCTGTCATTTACAATTCCGGACCGTTTGATCCGTCGAACGTCATTTACAATTCCGAGCCGTTTTGGCTCGTCGATCGTCATTTACAATTCCGAGCCGTTTTGGCTTGTTGATCATCATTTACGATTCCGGATCGTTCGATTCCGTTGATACTGCTTTAAATACTGTCATTTACAAAGTCCGACCCGTTTGGATCGTGATAGTATTTACTTTTCAAAAGTCCGAGTCGCAACACGATTCGTTGATCGCAAATCATTTAATACGCTTTTTCCCGTAAAAATCGTTAACAATGTAATGCTAGGTTCAAAACCGGAATTCGACCTTCGAACTCTCTTTCAAAACGCGCGAAATGACGTTTGGCAACCAAACGCTCATCTTCAAACTTAAAAGCCGCCATTTGACACTCAAAATCATTTAATACGCTTTTTCCCGTAAAAATCGTTAACAATGTAATGTCCGGTTCAAAACCGGAGTTCGTCCTTCGAACTCTCTTTCAAAAAGCTCAAAATCGACGTTTGCCACGCAAACACTCATTTCCGTCTCAAAACCGACATTTGTCATTCAAACGCTCGCCTTTTCAAATAGGTCACCTAATCAACGTTTGACATTCAAACCAAGATTAAGCTTGTCATTCAAGCTCCCATTTCAAAACACACACACACACACACACACACACATGATTTCGAGAAAGGTAGAAAGACTCGTCATACGAGGCATTTCGGGTGATCTCGTAATACTCATCCTGAAACGTAACGTGACCTCCGAACCTAACAATCTCTGGTACCAAATAGCTTTTTACTCGTTTTTGCTACCAATAAAAATGATCCCCCGTTTTCAAAGCTTTTTCCTAAGTTTTTGCTACCAATAAAAATGACACCATTTTCACTAAAGCCGTTTCTCAACGTTTGGGCTCAAAATACAAAAACCGCGTGGCGACTCCTAATTCCTTCCCAAGAAGCGAAGTCTCAAACACCAACCCTCCGCGAAAGACAACCGCATTTTGCCGCGCGCGAAATCCCGGGTAATTTCAGTTGGCGACTCCGCTGGGGACTTGGATACTTTTTTCAAAACTGCCGTTGTTTTCAAAAAAGCCTTCCGTGGGTCAAACTTTCGTTTACCCTTCCTCGTTTTCGTGTGCGTGTGTTACTTTAAACCTCGAACGGTTTTTTCAAGGGCATTACATTGTCATCTTCTCAAAATCATACCATGTTTGTGCATCCCCATTCATGTTTGATTTTCATTGCTATCTTTTTAACTGCGCATCAAAATTCTTTAAGACACATTCTGAAAAAAATCTCTGTTTTACTCAGAAAAAGAATTTTAGTGACCGCACACTACTCGCACTTGCTGCCTCGGTACACCGCACTTCACGTGCACTTGCTGCCTGCGGTGACACCGCACACTACAACCCGTAACCCGGATGGCCTTATCGCTGCACCTCGGTTGGTCTGCTAGACACCTTTCGAGGGCGCACGGGGTCGTCCCAAACAGCCCATCCTAGCCCGTGTAAGCCATGCACTCTTTGTGTCACACTTTGTCCAAGACCCCGGTTGGTTTTTGGCTCAGTTCGTGTCATAAAGCCTAAGTGTATGTTTTTTACGCCGGGTCCCGCCACGAGTCAAGCTCGAAAGGTTAAGACCGAAGGTCGTTCCCGACCCAATGTCTTGAGCTTTTCAGCCTTGACTTTGACGCGGAGCTCTGTCGAAAAATATACCCGAAGGTTCAATGTGACGCCGTGTCACCAAACCCTCACCGTATTCACCGTGCCAGCCACAACTTGGCCAACGCCAAAAGCTAAGGTCCCTCACGCAAGCGAGTCAGGAGAGGTCATGCCGAAATTTTGGCACGATCCCCGCCTTAACTTAAGGACGTTGACTTCGACTGTGGCCCGTGCGTCACATACGTTGGAAGTTTGCGTGATCAGCTAGCCTTAAGTTTACTTTTTCCTTTGTCGGTGGAACTCGCTTGCCTTATAGGACCTCGCTCGGGATAGTCCATCCCGGGAAAGATGATCTACAAATGGAAACGAGGGGCTTATAAGTGTAGTGACGAGATCCACTGATTAGAGCTCTAGGATTAGTTGCGAAAAAGAAGACTTGCTCTTTTCCAACCAATTAGGACTCTAAGAAAACGTGCTTTAAGTTAACATTAATCGGTAACTGCACATTGCACTAGCCCGAAACCCCCTTTTCCGAAACCTAAACCCTGACTTTCGTTCCTCGCAAATGAGCGTAAAGTGGTTCGTATTTCCGGCCGCCGCCTTGCTGTAATCACCACTGCAGCCGCTGACAGCTTCTTCTGCCTCAATTCCTCGACAGAATTTCCAACATGTCTAGCTCACCGAGAAATCGTGACGGGGAAGGACCCCCGCCACCGATAACAGATATGACTTTGGAAGAAGCTATTCGGGCTTGTGAGGTTCACAAGAGGCAGAAAGAAGATCGCCAGATTTCGTGGTACAGCCTTCGAATGAGCGAGGTATAGCAATGCCTATCCCCGCCGACGGTACTTTATCCTCGGTCGAGGATGACGATTCCCCGAAACCAGCCTCCTCAAACCTTCAACCAGGTTCCTCCCCGCCAACTTACGGGATGCCTTCGAACCAAGGAAACAAATGCCTAGGCTCCACGTTGCCACCTCTCGTGGCAACCCCGCCATATTTGGCCAAGCCGCTACTCCCATCACTCAATACCACCGCACCGCCGGACCATCTCGCATGCATGCCAATATTCTTCAATATCCTCCCGGGTTCATCCCATTGCCTATACACGAATCCCAAAACATCGGGGACAAACCCCGATACAGTTCAGAAAAGGCCCCCATACATCCATATATATCAAGCCTTCCACCTCCAATCACTACCGCTCACATGGTAGCACCCGGCGCCGAGCCTCACAAACCCACCACCGGACCCAACCTTGGCCTCGGATGGTCGAACAGATGAAAGACCTGAAAGCCACCATGAGCAGTTCAAAGGAGGAAACGCTCAAATCCACAGATCCGGAATGGTCACGCCTCCCGCCAAGTTCGTAATGCCGAGATGGACCGATTCGACGGAACCGAATGTCCTCAAACGCATGTCGACACCTACGTTCTCGGTATGAGAGCGAAAGTTGCAACCCTCCAAAGAAATGGCCGACCACTTCCAAAGCATACTCTCAAGAGTCAGCGTTACGATGGTTTCTAAGGGTCAAGCCTGCAGATCGCCACACCTGGGATCGATCGCAACATCTTCCCCGGAACGGTACCGATCCAACTTAGAGTGGGAAACGAGTCGTGAGGACTTAATCACCACCGAAAGCGTAAAGCGGACGAAAGCGTCGGAGAATTCTACAAAAGGTGGAGTTGGAAACTCACCGAGATCATGGAGCCACTCTCCAAGGATGAACAGATGCGGATCTTCAAGTCCCGCTTAAGACCGTCCATCGAACTCTCATCAGCCATCATTTCTTCCTGCATCTCCGGCCATGGTCAATGCCGGTTCACGCTCGAGAAGGATCTCAAGGAAAAGTTGGCTACCGTACGCCCATACGTATACCGCTCACAGCTGCATTCAATCCCGCACCGGCCCCTAAGAAAGGGAAAGATACGTCTGTCAACTACATCCATCAGGGACAGCTAGCCGGGCAACATGTAAACCCTGGGCCCCGCAAAGCAACAACTCCACTTCGAAGCAGCTCTGCAGCACTCTTCGACAAGTTGGATATGCCACAGAGCAAGATGCCGGAAGGGTTAATCAAGGAAGGTCTCCTTAAACCCGCTGCGAATTACAAACCCAAGAATCCCGTAGTCAACGCCGACAAGAGCAAGTACCGCACCTTCCATCGCATCACGGCCATACCACCGACAACCGCGTGGGGTTACGATACGAAATTCGTAACTTGATAGAGGAAGGAAAATTGGAGCGCCCCGCGGCCTAATACCGTCTAAACCCTTTTGAACAACAACAACAAGGTGAATTCCATTGAATGGGTGCCCAAGAAGATTGCCGCAGAGCTAGTCCCTCCGCCTCTTCCAAATGGGTCCTCATCAAATGTCCACATCGCCTACGATGTTTGGATCGCTCCGCATGCCCGAGTACGAGTCCCAAGACACGGTCCGAAGCAATCCTCCGAGAAAAAAAGAAGAAGTCCTCTCAACAAAAATCGAGAGAAAGATACGAAGCCGAGACACCAGGTGGGTACACTCTGAGAGCCATCCGGAGGTTCGACATACTACGTACTCTACTCCAGCCACCCTCCTTCCTCCAGTGCCATGCAGCCTTTAGAGCGCATGGCAGGGTGGGAAAGCCGAAAAGTCCCGCCGACAACGGTTCAGCACTGGGACACCTAATACCTCGCATCTTGGTAATCTTACTTCCCGCCGAAGCCTAACCCCCGCGGATCGCCTAAGATTCAATTTGTCCAGCTTCCGAGCTCTGACCGACAAAGGAAGATCAAAGTCACTTGGCACTCGCACTCGATCAACGTGCTAACCAAGGGCGGCAACCGCCACAAACGGCCAAATTTCCAACACAATCCCGAGGCTCCAAAGAAAGGCTTTACCTCGCAAGAGGAAGACAGAAACGGATGGCTTGATGACTCTCCTTCTCCTGATAGAGACCAGATCTACGATTCCCGATCAGTATGGCAAAGATGATCACGTTCGTGATGAAGACCTACCGAGAGATGCCTCGGGCACAACGAAGCTCGTACATCACTCTCAAGCTCAACACCATAACACTCCCCGAGTATTGGTGGATAACGGGTCAGCCGTTAACGTCCTCCCTCTCAAAGACGATGCGAGCCCTCGCGCATCAACGAAAGCCATCCGATTCCGTCTACCCGAACTATCAAGGCCTACGACAAGACGTCTCGCCCCATCCCTGGGACGGTGACTCAGAACTCGGGTTCGAAACCCAAATGGTGCCAAGAAAATTCCATGTGATGGACATTCCATCCGAATTCACGACTCGTTAGGACGCCCTTGGCCGCATCACATGAAAGCCATAGCTTCCACTCTCCATCGCCGCGTTAAGTTCATTAACCTACAGGGAGATCTTGAAGTCTTCGAGGGGACAGCTTCCTCATAGGAAACGAAGCCGAGACAGCAGCCAGCGTGCCCGCAATGTGCACCGGCTACCTCCTTCAAATCAACCAAGGGACTATCTGGGCAAATCTCATCGAATCCTCGTAGTCCGGAGATGCTAACTACGTCAACGTACTCGAGCAAAGTGCAGACCACGAAGCGGCCCGATACATCAAGATCAACCGCCGTTTCAACATTTGGAGGCGCATTGGAAAGAAACACCGAGCATCGCGCCATGATGCGGGCACATAGACCCCGTGCCTCCAATCGGAGATTCGTCGCATTCTTCTAGCCAACTCTGGCCCCGCCAGGCGAAGAGATTTTCGTGATAAAGGTCAACAAGCACCGTCATTCTCGTGATGAATGCATGGAAGTTATATGGGATGTCCTCCACAAGGAACTACCCGCTGCACCCCTCTTCACCAATGAAGGGAATGATGTTTTCCTAGCAGCTCCAGCAACGCACCCGGACGCAATACGTCCCTACGTTTGGGTTGAGCCGTCAGACTGTGACGAATCAGGACTCTCCGGAGTCGAGGACGCAGCAGACCCACGGGCAGACCTCTGCATTCATATGCTCAGTTTCGAGGATGGCACCCGTTCCGATCAGGTCACCTATGACAAGGGCTCCAATACCATGGAAATTGTCAAGCTCAACGTCCAGTACAGGCAGCTATCCGACAATTGGAAGCAACTGGTTGACACGATAAAGAATCCCTCTGATCAAGTGAATGACGACGACTTCGTCAACATCATCTATTCCAGATATCCCGATGATACCAAGGATCCGGTCCTTATCGTCGATTCTCGCAATGCCAAAGTTACCCTCGACGATCGCCCGCTCATGGTAAACGAGGCCCCGGCTAATCGAGCTCGTGAGCTCCTCATCACTTCCGACTACCAGCCCCAGCTGCAACCGGCCCGTGCCGTCGCCAAGCTTAAAGCCACAAGCGCCGCCAAGGCCAAGGGCAACAAATAAGGAGACAAAGCTCCTCACCCCGCTACGAATCGATCAACCTCGAACGCCTCCACAGCCCACCCCGAAACATCCTCAGAAGGTCTTCCCGCAAGACAGAGCCGCCTTCCGACGTGGGAAATGACCACCTCAAGATCAACATGCTCCAGCCCGATTCTCGCCCCCGCCGTCACGGCCACGGATTCGTACATCCCGCCAGCATACCGCTAGCTCGATAGACTTCGCGATCGAGCGAGATCACGAGATCGTTAACATTGCAGTAATTCAACACTTCCCGCGTGTTCAATCAAGCAGATATGGGCGAATTTCTTGGTAACCGAGATCAAGGAAGGCCGCATGGAATGTCCTAGTCTGACTTCCTTCGTCAACATCATCCAAGTGTTTTCGCCATTCAGAGATTTGGATGTGATCACAGTTCTGGACACTAGTCAGACGGTGCGCACCTACGGAGAATGTCTAGCTCTCGCAAGGAAGGCCCTTATGGAACTAGCCGCTCAAGAGAACCGTCTCTGGGACGAAAACCAAGCTCAAAAGACCCACAGGGACCAAGCCCTTAAAGTGTCACAAGGCCTTCCGCATTTAAAGCTAGAGGCCACTCTAGACCAGTTCGACCTCAAGGGTTTGGTTCACGGCAACTTCATGGACTACCGTCTGTTCTCATCCAACCCCCTCTGCCAAACGAGAGTGGTCAACGGTCCCGATGACCTAGGAGATGGAGCGACACAGCAGAACGAATACCAGCGCTTATCTCCCCGAGGAAAGCAAGTTCTCTGTGAAAGCGACGACAAAGACGATGAAACCATTCTCTTCCAAGCCGGGCATGAAGTCAACAAAATCGGACTCCCAAGGGTCCTGGGAGGATGGAAACGGATAATTTCCGCACTCAAATTGAAAGGCCAACTGAGAGAGGAAGGTCTATTTAAAAACAAGAGGAAGATGAAAATTCGTCTCGAGCAACTACTCAGGCAAATTCCACAGACTGCGGCATTCGTTTACAGAAACGTTCAACTGGGACAGCAACCAGTCACATGGGCAGATGTTCGCGAAGCCGTGTACTCACCTTCCAACATATCCGCTACTTAGATAAAACGGAAGGGAAAACTCTCCCCGATGGAGGTTTACCTAGACTGCCGCACACAGTTCAAAGAAGCACTGGCCATTCTCACATGGGAAGAAACGCAGGCACTAACTCTCGACGCAGGCTCCGCTGCAAGAAAGTTGATCTGGGCCAAGAGCGGAGGAAAATTAGCAAACCATGAATATCGCCAGATTCAACTCCAGAATGCCCTGACCAAGCTCAGCAAGAAGGAAAGGAACGCGATATACCGTGAAGAGATCAAGGAGACTGTTCGCTTGAGCCGGGAACTCTCCAAACTCCCCCGGAGGGTCGGCCAACGCACGGTTGATTCCAGCAACCATCATTGTGGCAGCGACGTTCGAACAGCTCGCCAAATCGTAAACTACCTCTCGCGGAGGCACCCAAGCGCATCCCGGGACAAAATCCATCAAGCGCCGAAGCTCCCGAGAATACATCTACAATCAATGAGTTGAGGGAAGACATACGGCCCATGCTACGAGGAATCCTCCTCTAACTATGGCTCAACTCGTGAGCGGCCTGTTCGTATGAACCAAACCCGATGTCACTGCCGTTCTAACCCGATCGGGTCAAATCCATGCATTACCACCTAAGGCCACTAAAAAGCTCGCGGAGCCGTAACCGCAACCCGGCCGCCCGAAGACACATGTTCCGTGAAAGAGGACCCGATCCTCACTCGGCTCAAGCAAACCTGTGCGAACATTTCCCTTTGGTCCTGCTCACATCCTCTTATCCTCACAAGCTCAAGCTAGAGGAAAGCCTGGCCCGTACCATGGTCCCCGTGGACGCAACCTCTGACGAAGTCATTCAGATGATTGGCAACATCCACTATGGCAACATTATCACCTTCACAGATTTGGACCTTCCAAAATTTGGGGCTGATCACAATGAGCCGCTCTACACCACAGTCCAGGTGGACGAGCGTCGCCTTCCCCGCGTGTTGGTAGATGGAGGTTCCAGAATGAATGTCTTGCCCGCCAAGATGATGGACCTGCTTGACATCAAGCCCACAGATCTGAAGCCTTCGGTCCACACTGTCAAGGCCTATGACTCTACTTCCCGTACTGTTCTCGGGGTTGCTACTCTTAATATTTGGTTCGGCAAGCGGATGATCCCCACCGAATTCCAAGTGTTGGACATTCCAATCACTTTCACAGCCATCCTGGGGCGTCCCTTGCTGCATCAAATCAATGGCGTGGCATCCACCCTTCACCAATGCCTCAAGTTCATGCAAGGCAACGAGCTAACCATAGTCTACGGCGATAGCGTCACCACCGAGGGGACCAGCACCAACGACATTCTAGTGTTAGAAATCAAGCATAGTGATGACATGGCATTAACTGGATTCACTTTGGAGACCTCCAAGATCAAAATATGCAACGTGGACCTTCCACTGTCTCACGACAAGATCCCTCCCGCCATGAAGATGATGAAACTCATGAACTTCATCCCAGGACTGGGGCACGGCAAAAGGTTACAAGGCCAACACAAAGTCATCGAAGTCAAGAACTCAATTGATAAAGAAGCAGACACATTAAATGAACAATACATTAGAGAAGTTCTCAAGCGTGTAGTTGACCAAGAGGACAACCTGCCCAAGCCGCCGAAGAGGTTACGACCAAAGTGAACCCGGGGGTCAGCAAGAGCCTAAAGAGACACAAGTGGGCGCTTTTTCGCCGATGTAGAAAAAGAAGCCCCGATAAAACCTCCTCCGGAGTATGTTGACGTGTTCGCCCGGTCATACCAGACATGCCAGACTCGATCCTCGATCGTGGAACACGTAATTCCCCTGGATCCCGAATCCAAGCCTTTCAAATGTAAGCCGCGCAAGATCAAGCCAGAGTGGTCCTTGCAAGTTAAAGAAGAAATTTAGAAAATGCTCCGAGTTGGTTTCATCGTAGTGATTGAGTACCCGACTTGGCTCTCCAACATCGTAACGGCCACCAAGGCCAATGGAAAGGTCGATGCCGTGTGGATTTTCGGGATCTCAACAAGGTCCCCTAAAGATGATTTCCCATCGCCTAACATCGACATGCCGGTCGACACCACGGCAAATTTCGAAGTAAAGTCCTTCGTGGATGGGTTCGCCGGATACAACCAGATCAAAATGTCCGAGGAAGATCAAGCCAAGATCGTTTTCACACTCCGTGGGGACATATTGCTACACGGCCATGCCGTTCGGTCTCGAAGAATGCCGGGGCTATTACTACCGGCCGCAATGCCTCTCTTCCATGACATGATTCACAAAGAAATTGAAGTATATGTCGACGACATGATCATCCACTCAGAGGATCGTACATGCAAGACATGATAGATCCGAGAAAGTTTTTCAAAAAACTCGTAAAACACTCCATGAAATTGAACCTCGCGAAGTGCACCTTCGGGCCAAGCGCGACAAGGTACCGGGGTACATGGTTACGTAAAGAGGTATCGAAGCCGATCCCAAGAAAATCAAGGCTATCATCGACATGAAGCCGCCTCAAACCCCTAACAAAAGTGAAGAGCTTCATGGGAAGACTTCAAGATATCGGGCCGTTTCATCAACCACTGACATCTTCTCGCGAGCCTATGTTCAAACCGATGAAGAAGAATGCCGACATCAAATGGGACGCCGAGTGCCGCATGCCTTTCGAGAAAATCAAGACCTACTTGGTGAATCCCCCACCCCGTGCCCGCCACATGAAGACAAGCCACTACTCCTATATCTCGACAAGAATGTACACGTCAATCGGAGCAATGCTGGCACAAGAACAGAAAGATTTCAAGGTTGAGCATGCAATCTACTTCGTAAGCCGAAAGCTTCAAGGAAGTGAACTCAGCTACTTAGCGTTAGAGAAAACTTGTACCGCCTTGGTATGGGTAGTTGGGAAACTGAAACACTACATGCAAATACATTCGGCTCCCGGTCTCCAAAATGGACCCCGTCCGATATCTCTTTGACAAGCCATCCCTGTCAATGCGACTAGCCAAGTGGTCATTCTTCCCGCCGAGTTCGACATCAAGTACATGGTCGAAAATCAACAAAGGGCGTAGTCATGGCGCATCACCGCGACTTCCCGAGCAGTGAACCTAAGGGTCCTGATCCGCAGTTTTCGGACGACGGAATCTTCTCACTTGACAGCGCAAACCGCTGGCAACACTTCTTCGATGGGGCAGACAACAAGAAGGGGAATGGTATTGGAATGCTCCTTGTCGATCCCAAGGATGAGCATACTCCCATAGCCATCAAACTGAATTTTGAAACAACCAACAATGCAGCAGAATATGAAGCCTGTGCAGCAGGTCTGGAAGCCACCCTCGAGCGCAACATCTCAGAACTGGATGTATACGGAGACTCAACATTGATTATCAATCAAGTGTCCAACAAATGGAAGACGGTAGATTCTGGCCTCCAGAAGTACCACACGTACATGGAAGAGCTCATTGCTCAGTTCAAGGACATCTCTTTTCATTATTTGTCAAGAGACAGGAACCGCTTCGCAGACGCCCTGGCAACCCTCGCCTCTCTTGTCGAAATTCCCGATGGGAAAGCAGTAAAACCCCTCAGAATAGGCAGACGGGAAACACCCGCCTATTGCTGTGAGATCGAAACAAAAAAAGAAACGATCGACGAACCCTGGTACAATCAGATTTACCAGTACCTCCAAGACGGAGAAGCTTCCTTCACAAATGAAGATGGAAAATACAAAGAAGGGATCAAAGACAAAAACATGATGGCATTAAAATGCCTGGCATCCCATTTTGTCATCCTGGGGGGTATGTTGTACAAGAAGCACCACCAAGGGCCAGTCCTTCGGTGTGTAAACAAAGAAAAGCCAGCGAGCTAATGAACGAAGTTCACAACGGAACCTGCGGTCCGCACATGAACGCCCGAGCATTGACACAGATCATTCTCCGTATGGGGTACTATTGGATATCGATGGAAACAAACTGCGTCCAGTTCGTCCGAAGCTGCGACAAATGTCAACGATTCTCCAACCTCAATCACATCCCTCCTCATGAACTCTATTGCATGACTACACCATGGCCCTTCGCCACATGGGGAATCGACGTCATCGGCAAGATCACTCCACCAGGGAGCAATGGTCACGAGTTCATTCTAGTCGCAGTCGACTACTTCACCAAATGGGTAGAAGCCAGATCGTACAAGGTACTGAATTCTAAGAAGGTGGCCGAGTTCATCCGAGAGAACATCATGTACCGATACGGAGTGCCCAACGAGATCATATCCGACAATGGGACCCACTTTGAAGGAGATTGTGACCAACTGCTGACCGAATTCAGAGTCACGCGTCACAAATCTTCTCCTTACAGACCACAAACTAATGGTGCAGTAGAGGCAGCCAACAAGACTCTCGCCATAATAATCAGGAAGATGACCACCAGAGGTCGGAACTGGCCCGAAAAGCTACATCTAGCCCTCTGGGGATACCGAACATCAGTCAGAACCGCCATAGGGGAGACTCCGTTCGCACTTACCTACGGAATGGAGGCGATGTTGCCCGTGGAATTCAAAATTCTATCCCTCCGAGTCCTCTTGGAAAACGGGATCAATGAAGTCGAATGGCTACAGAGCCGTCACGATGAACTTGCTCTACTCGACGAGTGCAGATTAAAAGCCATGGAACACACTCGAGCCTACCAGAGCAGAATGGCCCGAGCATTCGACAAGAAAGTCAAGATCTGAGACATCAGAGAAGGCGACTTGGTGCTAAAAGAAAAGCCTCCTACTGTGATGTACCCGATTTTTGAAATCAAACGGAGTCGCCACGCCATTTTTGTTTTAAGGGCCAAAACTTTGAAAAATGCCCGAGATTAGAGATTTGGGTTCGGAGGTCACGTTACACGCCGGGAAGGACGTTAGTGTGCACCCGGAATGCCTCGTAAAACGAGTCTTCCAAACATTCAAAATCATTTGTTTGTGTGTGTGTGTGTGTGTGTGTGTTACTTTGGCCAAAATAAGTTGAAACTGAGGAAAGTAAAAATTGGGAATTCTTTATTAAACTTTGGAAATATCCCATGATTTTTGGTGTGATTTTTGGGCTGAATTTTGGTACTCAAAATATTTTTGGAAGTTGGAAACCATTTCTGCCAGAATGAAAAAGGCAGTGGACACTTAATTTTGAAATGGACTTTAGGGCTTGAAAACTCCAGAATCTGGGACAAGTCTCAGAATAAAAAATGTTCAAAACACCTTAAATAAGGTTTCTGTAAAAGAACTTTTCATTTTGGAGATGATTTGAGGACCCAAAACCTTCTGTAAATCTCAGATGTGAAATCTGGACTTCCAGAGACTGATGAACTGACCTTTAAAAGAAAATTTGAAAAATGGAGTTTTACTCACACAAAAAATAAAGTAAAAATATTTCTGGAAATCTCTAGATGTTGGCTACAAAAAGTATTTTGTAGTAAACACCAAATTCCAAGTTTATCTGTGTCCAAAAATTTAGACAATGGACTGAGGTCTTAGAAAATTGCTACGGGACAGCAACTTCTCAAGAAGGAAAATGTGATTTTAAAGGGGGTTTTGCATCCATGCTTGTCCCCATTTCCCTAGGTTTTGATTAGTAGTCACTAGACATTTTAGTGGTGATCTACTATATCAAACCATCCTTGGGTACATTAGGACTTAAGCATTTCATTTGCTTGGGAAGGGGAATTTTGTAGAGATGAAATTAAAGAGAAAAATCAACTAGAGATTTAAAATGTGGACCATTTGAGATGGTCATTCATGAAGATGAACTTCAAGATGACCATCTTAGGTCAAGATTTAAGTTAAACTAGACATAAAGTACATCAAAGTAAGAAGAACAAGATGATCAAGAAGTTAAAAGGGAGTTTTAAGGTTTAGAGAAGAAGGGCTTTACCAATGGTGACACCCTATCTTCCTAGGCTTGGAATTTGACTTGAGGAGTATCAAGATTTGGTGTTTGACTTGAGGAGTATCAAGATTTGGTGTTTGGATTTTTGTTTGGGTGGATTCAAGGCTTGAATGTGTTTAGGGTTTGATGATAGAGTTGGTTAAAGAGAAAACAAGTAGATAACACTTAAGTCCTCTATGTTTTCTCTCTAATCCTCCTCCTAAGGGGTGATTTGAGCTTGGATTGGTGTATGTATGAGAGTATGTATAAGAGTGTTTTGAAAGTATTTTGAGTGAGTGGGGTTTGGGAAAGATTGAAGAGAAAATGGTGGCAATTCTAGTGAATTCCCACTGTTTTCTCCCTATTTTTCGCCAGAATACAGCTTCTATGAGCCAATTGTGTTGTGTAAACTGAGAGAGGAGGGTTCAATTTATAGGCCACTGAAATTGACAAACATGTCTGCGCGGAGGGTTCTGTAAACGTGCAATGTTCATTAAATGCTGCTCCAGGCTTTGGACAGGAAGAATAAAATTCAAAATTCCAGCAGTTTATGTTTTTCAACTTGCCCAATTCGGATTTTTCCAATTTCTTTTGCTTTTTGAGATTCTTTTCTTGGTTTATCTTTAAATGGCAAACCCTAATCTACCCTTGGTTGGTTAGAAATGTTAGAAATGTTAGAAATGTTAGGAATGTTAAAACTTTCGTTAATTTTCTAACGAAAATACTAACAACTCAAATTGGAGCACTTACAGTAGCCCCTCGGCGACGGCGCT
This sequence comes from Adenophora triphylla var. japonica, assembly GCA_022495995.1. NCBI lineage: Eukaryota > Viridiplantae > Streptophyta > Magnoliopsida > Asterales > Campanulaceae > Adenophora > Adenophora triphylla. Next base: position 197,397 of record JAFEMH010000072.1, read on the forward strand.
TTCGAAGGAAGCAGGGTCGTCGATAAGAGTAAGGCTCCATATTTGACTGGATGATCAAGTGATCGAGTGGTTGAACCTAGCGATAGGCTACCTACGTATCCCGAATGGGAATCAAGCCAGCCGTAGTTCGGGTCTTTGACCCTGGAGATGATGGCGTTTTTAGGTGCCTCGAACCTTGATGAGTTACGCAAATGCTTGCTGAAAGAAACTCTGCTGGGGATAAGAGATGACCATTTTGGTCTGGTGGCTGAAATTGTGTATCCGCTCTGCTGGAGATAGGAATGACCATTTTCGGTCTGATGGCTGGAGTTGTGTATCCGCTCTGCTGGGGATAGGAATGACCATTTTTGGTCTGATGGCTGAAGTTGTGTATCCGCTCTGCTGGGGATAGGAATGATCATTTTCGGTCGGATGGCTGAACCTAATGATAGGCTACCTACGTATCCTTAAGAGGAATCAAGCCGGCCGTAGTTCGGGTCTTTCGACTATCTTCAGTCGTCGACCCTGGAGTGACTATTTTAGGATGTCAACCTATGACTTGACTATTTTGGGGAAGTCGCCCTATGATTTTGACTATTTTTGGGAAGTCGCCCTATGATTTGACTATTTTAGGGAAGTCGCCCTATGGTTTGACTATTTTGGGGAAGTCGCCCTATGGTTTGACTATTTTGGGGAAGTCACCCTATGGTTTGACTATTTTGGGGGAAGTCGCCCTATGGTTTGACTATTTTGGGGAAGTCGCCCTATGGTTTGACTATTTTGGGGAAGTCGCCCTATGGTTTGACTATTTTTGGGGAAGTCGCCCTATGATTTGACTATTTTGGGGAAGTCGCCCTATGGTTTGACTATTTTAGGGAAGTCGCCCTATGGTTTGACTGTTTTGGGGAAGTCGCCCTATGATTTGACTATTTTTGGGAAGTCGCCCTATGATTTGACTATTTTTGGGAAGTCGCCCTATGATTTGACTATTTTTGGGAAGTCGCCCTATGATTTGACTATTTTTGGGAAGTCGCCCTATGATTTAACTATTTTTGGGAAGTCGCCCTATGATTTGACTATTTTTGGGAAGTCACCCTATGATTTGACTATTTTTGGGAAGTCGCCCTATGATTTGACTATTTTTGGGAAGTTGCCCTATGATTTGATTTCGGTTTATCGAATCAGAAGATGGTTGTGGTTTGAAAGGTGATTGCGGTTTATCGAATCGAGTCGAAAGACGATTGTGGTTTGAAGGGCGATTGCGGTTTATCGAATCGAAGGGTGACTGCGGTTTATCGAATTTAGGGGATGATTGCAGTTTATCGCTTTCCTAGTGTTGTGTGTGATAGCGTTTTAGGTGCCTCAAGCCTTAATGATGGCGTCTTAGGTGCCTCGAACCTTGATGATGGCGTCTTAGGTGCCTCGAACCTTGATTTGAAATGATTTCCTTTTGATGGTTTGGGATAGATGGTCCTTTGGTGGACTTCATTTGAAGGGATCGGTCTTACGTTTGCTGCCGAGGAAATGGATGATAATGGGGAAAGAAACGGGATTCCGTTAACTTCGCTGGGGATTTTGTTAGCCTTTGTTGGAGTTTAGTTCAGGAGTATGAACCTAAATTGGGACTTAGTTCAGGAGTATGACCCTAAGTTGAGATTTAGTTCAGGAGTATGAACCTAAGTGGGGGCTTAGTTCAGGAGTATGATTCTAAGTCGAGGTTTTGTACCTGAGGGAGACTGTTTGAGGGCGTTCTCGCAGGGGAAGATTAGAGCTTACGATGATCATCGGGGAAAAGGGTGACCGTGTTGGTCAAGTGGAAGGACCTATGGTAGGCTACCTACGTATCCCGAGTGGGAATCAAGCCTGGACGTAGTTCGAAAACTGCTGGGGATGGTCTTTGATGGTTTGACGGTATTTGGGAGTCACCCGAGGTTTGACTGTTTTTTGGGAAGTCGCCCTAAGATTTGACTATTTTTGGGAAGTCGCCCTAAGACTTGACTATTTTTGGGAATTCACCCTAAGATTTGATGATAATGTTCTTTTAAAAAAGTAGTTGACTAAGATATGCTTTCATACCTGTCTTTGTGCTTACTGTAGGCTAGGAAGGACCGAGGCTACGGGCGATGTTGATGAAGAGTTGTTGGGTTGCGGTTTCGCCGACGATTTGCCTGTCTTTGGAGGCATTTTGACCCGAAGGGGAGTTTGGTTGAGTCTGCATCTTGCTGGTGATCGTCAACCTTGTAGAAGTTGTTGAGCTTGTCTTCACATTGGGACTTCTTGCTTTTGAGAACTTGGTGTCTCTGAGCGATTTTCATTTTGAGAACTTGGCGTCCCTGACCGAATTGTATTTGAGAAATTGGCGTCTCTGACCGAATTGTATTTGAGAACTTGGCATCTCTGACCGAACTGTATTTGAGAACTTGGCGTCTCTGACCGATTTGTAGACACTGGAGGTGATCTGCACATGTTTTGCCCGGAATCATCTCTTGCCGAAAAGGGGCATTTGATTTCTTGCGATTTTGTTGAAACCATTGATTTTGGACTTTGGTAAATATCTTCCTTGTTGAGGGTAAGTCTCAATAGAATGGTCTTTTACGTTCGAATCCCTGCATTGGTTAGTAGAGAGGAAGATGTATATATGACATTCATGATGACAGATGCATGCATAGAATCAGAATGATTATGACAGTATCACTGCATATGTTCGCGAGATGATGCATTTACTTGCTTTCGAAGATGCACTTAGCCTAAGCTTTTGGCAGGGAAATTATGATTTATGATCTTCAATCACTTAGGATTTTTCCTATTGATTCAAGTTTTGTGCATGCTACATGAGCCCTTGGGAGATTTTTGTGGGGATGCATGGTGATGAGAGGGGATGCATTGGGATGTATGTGTTTGGAAACTGTTTGGAACAGATTTTGAGCAAGTGGTGAGAGCCCTCGATCGCGATTTAAACAGCGGTTGTTGATGAGGTTTTGTTAACAGTATCACATGGACCTCAATTTTGATGAGATTGGATTCGGATCCCGGGTCTTGATTGGAATTTTCTCTCTCAATCTTGGTCATTTGAAGCTGATGCTGACAGGCTCTAGGGCACGTTGATATGGGTGAAGCTTCTCTCATTTGGGTGAGCTGTGACCTCGGCCGAAATCTTGTTCGGAGAATGATTTGATGAAATTGCTAATGCAGGGAGAAACCCAGATCTTGAATCCCAATGCTACGGAAAGCTGCTATGTACCAAGTTCTGAAGCTGAAAATCTAGTTGTTGATGTGACTAGACCTTTCTTGTGACTTGATAAAATTCAGATCCAAAGGACCAACTTGACAAAGCACCCGGATCCTATTAAAGCGAGGAAAGATCCCTTCTTTGGCAAAGCCTCGGTCTGAAGAACTGAGTAGGCAAAGTCCAGATTTTGAAGAAGCGACTTGGCGAAGCCCCAATCTTATAACCTCGTTGTCATTAGCAGAGTCCCAATCTGATTGGTAGTGCAAAGCAATCCTGAAAATAATCTGACAAAGATCGAATCTATCTCGTAGTGAAAAACCCAATGTGGACCCAAAGATGACTATAGAAGCCCCGGCTTGAAGAGCCGATACAGAGAACACAGGAGAACCGCTTAGCAAGCCCCAGCGTGAAGAAATTCAGAGTAGTCTTACAGAGGAGGCACCCATCTTTTCAGACCTTAGTCAACCAGTCACTTGGACAAGACTCAGAAATGTTTACGTGCAGGGGCATATCTTTTGAAAGGTGGGAATGTCTCCCGAATTTGTGTATGACACTCTCGCTTTAGGTTTGACTCTTTTGAGAGAGTATAAGCATCACAAGGTGTGGAAAAGTGTATGAAAGCCCCTGCTGACAGAAAGACAGTGTTTGGCTCTATTTCCCTATGATGGAGAGAGAGAAGACTTGTCGAGACACTTGAAAACTTGTCTTATTCATGATGATCACAAGGCTACTTAAAACCCTTTGTTAATGTTTGGGTTATTCAACTCCTAAATCTGATATGAACAAATATTTTGATTAATCACGAGGAGAAAATCAGCTGATATCGAGAATCAAGCTTGGAAGAATGGAAAGTGTATAGGGACGATCCTTGATGAGACCGGATTTTTTTTTTTGAGATTTGTTTGTGATTTCGACCGGACCATTTCTGGTTGCCTATGTTCCCTTCATTATGAAGAGCTCAGGTCGCCGTAGTTCGGGTTTATCCCGAATGAAAAGAGAATGAATGTGAAAATTCAAGACTTGGAGGTTCTTTTGGGAATTTGAGGATTGGAGATTCGAATAACATATCCCCTTAGAGTGTCCATGAAAGACACGGATGGGAAGCCACAGTGGGACTTCCACGGCAAGTGTTTGTGGAGTAGAAATGAATTATGCTCACATGAATCAAATTTGAATTTGCACAATCTTTGATTGGTAATTTTGAACCAAAATGGATTAGATTCCAATTTAAGAAAGCAATAAAATATTAATTTGATTACGATGAAATTGCTATCCGGTAGGAATTGCAGCTGGGTTTCCGGGCTTCGATCGGCCATCGGGTGATTTGGAAAATCATGACCTCTTAAGATGAGAGGTCGGCTGGGCCTTTTGCTGACTGAACCTCTAATGATGAGAGGTTGGCTTGCAGGGATGTGTTTGAGAAATCTATGGCGGGGAATATTGATTACCTCTAAGAATGAGAGGTCAAATTTTAACTTTGACCAAAGGCGAGGGTAATGGGAGTATCCTCTAAAATCGAGAGGATGGCTTGGGATTGATTTAAGGTAATGGTGAGAGGAAGTCCAAGCTATCGACAACTTTTGCGAACTTGCGAGGATTCGGGCTCTTTTTTTGATCATTGGAGAGCTTCTTGAGAAGTCGGGGACTTTTGCTGAATTGTGAGGATCGACAGTCCTCTTTTTTTTGAAGTTCTTGCTTGAATTTTTCTATTTTTTTTTGAAGAGCCTCATGAGACGTTGAGGATTTTTGCTGAATTGCGAGGATTTTTGATAATTCGGAAGGCCCTCTTGAGGAGTTGAGGATTATCTTTCCTTCCTTCACAACTTGAACATTTTATGCATCGCTGACTCTCGAAGCTAGCTTCTTTGGCGTTGCTTGGACTTCTCTCAATAAGGAGCAAAGGTGATGGCTAAACAGGGTTTCAAAACATGCCGATCTTGAAATGAAAGGATATTGTTTGGTGAGGGTAAGGTAATGGCTTTCCTATGGGTGAAAGGCTTCGACCGCAATCCTTACCGGATGACCTAAACGAAATTAAGTCTCCATTGCTTGCTTAAGCTTTAAATGAGAAAAGATACATGCAAATTCATCGAGAAACGAGAGGATGATGATGAAAGGGATGTGAGCATATGAGATGCAAGATGGGGAGTTGGTAAGCCCCAATTTGGGAAGGATATCAATTGATTTTCTCACTCCGATTAGTTTAAATATTAATCATTTCAAAGAAATAGTGGTTGAGAAGCACAAGTGATCATCTAGGATAAAATCATTTCAATTAAGTGTAACGTGGGTGTGCAAGTGATGTCTCGAGTCTAGCAAGAAAAGAAAAAAGACTTATATTAAAAGTTAGACATTTAACTACTATGTCCAAAATGGACTATAACGACAAATGTCCAGGAAGGACTTAGGTGAAAGAAAAGTACTAGAACCTACGAAGGTTGACTTAAGAGACTATTTTAAAGATAGGTAGCCCCTAGTCTAGCCGCTCTTTGTTGTTGGACCATGCATCTACTCTTCGACGCTGGAGATGGGGGCTATTGCAGATTTTTCCATCAGGATTTCTTTGGCAATCTCTTGCTTAATCCAACCATTTTCATCATCTGCGATGGTCGGTCCACCGACCTTACAAAGGGGTGAGTCAAATTCCATTATGCCCACAAGTCTTGAATCACCAAACTCGACCATGTTGACATTCGGGTTGTTGTTTCTAGGGAATGGGTTGCTTGATAGTATTGGGCCCTTCGTGCACCTCTAACCTCCCTTGTTCAATCAAACTTTGGATTGCCTTTTCAGTGGGACGCATTCATCATCGAGGTGCCCGTGGTGCGATAAAAGGCACAATGCTTGGAGGTATCCAAAGGAGCATTGGGGTTTCTAGGCTGATAATTTTCCAAAGGCCGGAGCAAACCTTCTCTCACCAAACCTCTGAAGATATCACTCAAAGGCATCCCAAAGTTTCTCAAGTCTTGGAGCCGGGATACGGATGCATCGGGTTTCTTGGGAACAAAGGAAGTGGCATTGTTACGATCTGTCCCGCATAGCTAATCACTTCTTTACCTTTTGGTTGGGCGGGAGCTGTGTTGGAGGTGGAAGAAACCCGGTATACGTAGCGAGGTGCGGCAGATCGAGCTGCCGATTGTAAGCCTTTTCGAACTTAGCCCCGAAATTAACCATTGCACGCAAGTCGGCGTAGGGGAAGTGACCGAGGGAAGCTCTCAAATGCGGCTTCAAGCATGACCGAAAGATGTCTAAGCGCTCCTCGTCGGAGGAGGAATGGCCATTTAACTAAGCTTCGGGTTCCACCTTTTATAGAAATCCCCAATATTCTCATCGTGGCCGCACCGTTTTACGCAGTCAACTCTGTTTGTTTCCCATTCCAAGTTGGCTTTATACTTATACGTGAAAGTACCGGTGTCTGTTCCCAAGTAGCCCTAGCTTCAGTGCCTGCAATCGGAAAAACCATTTCAAAGCCCCCGACTTCAAAGAGAGATCGAAGTAGTCGGCCCAACCGCTGGTTTGTGCATCCCTTAGCTTTCATTGCCAAAGTGTAGGTGTCCAAGTGGGTTTTAGGGCACGCACTTCCATCAAACAATTTCGAGATTGGGCATCACGAACTTGTGAGGCGGGTACAATTGAGTCGGGATCTCGTAGGCCAAAGAGCGGTGTTCCTTTTGACGGTTAATTCAGCGATCTGCGCTTTCATTTCCTTGTGTTGCTCCATAAACCAAGCCAATTGGGGATCCAAAGGTGGAGCGGGAATGCCCGAGCCGATATTTAAGCCGGGAAGAGGACTAGGCATTGGTGGTGCATTGGTGGAAGGAATACCATATCCCGGAGCATAGGTGAAAACTCGTCCTTGGCCCAAATTACCCCGGGGAGTGTAGGTAGGAGCTTGGGCAAAGGGATAAAACCCGGCGACTTGCTGTTGGCTTCCAATCGGCAGAGAAGATGGAGGCAAATCGAGGTAGCCGAGATGGCTTGGATTTCGGAGTGAGGCCCATAAGTAGGCTTAAGTGCGGGGCTGCTGTCCCTGGTTGTTGAATTGCATGGCCGGTTGTGGCGAGGATGCATAGAGAGGATGCTTGTGGTCCTGGTGATTCTGATGAAACCGGGATGGGGGCTTGGTAACCCATTGAACCCCGAGTGAGAAATGGGTTTGCGGAAGCTGTGTGAGGAGCAATGAGCTAGCATCATTCGAGGAGGGGCTCCCCGACCGTTGCCCCGAACCAAAGCTGTGGTGGCATTCCAAATCGTTGCTGCGAAAGTCCGGATTGATTGGTCCCAAAGGCGGCGGGATCCCAATTTCTTTGTGGCATTCGGGTATCCCCAACCATGGGAAGGCATTTCGTGCGACTTTGTCCCAGCTGAGGCATTGCGAACTAGCTCGTCCCGTCGGCTGCGTGGATCCGGTGGTCTGCGGTTGGGGAGCCGGGCGACCTAGAGATCGAGGAGCATGGGCTCTGGTGGTAGTACCGTGGGAGGCCGGTGGTGGCATCTGGAGTAGTCGGGTTGACCAAGAGCGGGATTGAGGTCTTCCTCTTCTTCCACAGTGAAGGTGCCATCGGGTTGAGACTCGGCGGCCAATCCATGGCTTTTGATAGCCTCCATAAGGCCAATTCGAGCTGTGCTTCCTGTCGCACTCTCATCTGTTCAGCTAACTGATTCCATTGCGGTTCTGTTTGAGGAGTCCCAGGAGGCAGGGTGACGTTGTCCCCATCATTACCGGCTGATGCAGACATTCTGAAACCCGGAGTCGGAATAAACGGCGAAGTTGACGATGCGCTTGACTCTTCCCAACTGATCAAACGGTGACCCGGTGTCCGGAACCAACCTTTGTGAGGAGCTGCGGGGGAAAAGGCACAAGGGTTCAGATGTCTGGGAATGAAGGAGGGTAGGTGTTTGGGCTTTGGGCTCATGCAAGATGCAGTTATTTGTTCACGTTTACTTAAAACATGTTTTATTATCCTAATCGGTTGGAAAAGATTGCTCTTCTTTTTCGCAAACTACTCTGGATCCTGGATCAGTGGGCCCCGTCACTACGTCTATAAGCCCCTCGTATTCCACCTGTATTTCGACCTCCTAGGGTGGACAGCCCCGGGCGAGGGTCCTATAGGGCAAGCGGGTCCCACCGACCGAAAGAAAAACGATCCTAAAAGTCTGGCGGGTAATCGAGTCTTAACGAGCATTCGATGTAAATTACGGACAAAGCTGACGTCAAAAGTCAAGATCACGTCCGAGGGCTCGACGAAAAGTCGGCATGATTAAGACTGATAAGCGTCCACAATTGATCTTGACTTGTCGTCAGTTAAGCCGTAATTAGGCATGGAATAATCATTAATCCTTGATGACTCAGTGTCATGCTGGGAGTCTGTGTATAATTTGTGCCAGTCAGAGCCGAAGTCAAGGCGCCGGTCAATATCTTGGTCAAAGTCTGCGGCGAAAAATCGGCATGACTTCAACTGATTAGGGTCCCCGAAAGATATTGAGTCGGTATGCCGACAAAGGCTTGAAAGGAAAGGTCTATACACAGACAGGGCATGACACAGACCAGACTAAAAACCAACCGGGTCTCAGACAAAGTGTGTCACGGACAAGTGCATGGTCGACACGAGGCTCCATGGGATGTTTGGGTAGTCCTGTGCTTGCATCGAGAGGCGTAATAAGACCAAACGGGCCGCGACAAGGATTTCCCCGGGTTAGGGACGTAGTGTGCAGTGTATGGTCACGTGCGCGTAGTGTGCAAGCAGTCTATCTTCTTTTTCTGAGTAAAATAGAAATTTTTCATGTGTCTTAAAAAGAATGATGCATGATTTTTTTTTTGAAATTTTTTTTTTGAAAAATCCTTTTTTTTTGAAATTTTTTTTTTTGAAATTTAATGAACACATAAGCACAAAAATTCCAACAGTTAGGGACATGATTTCGACAGTCAAAATTTTGACTTTTTCCGAGGCGGCCAAAACAACACGAAAATGTGCAAAAATCAACACACACAACAAATGATTTTTAATGCCGGGACGAAAGCTTGACCCTCAAAAGCTTTTTTTTTTTTTTTTGAAAACAATGATACCGGTACGTGGGATTGTTAAACCACAATTTATCCCCGACTCGTGTTAGGAGGCGATAACGGGAAGTTTAATGGTTTCCACCAATATACCAAATATCATTCATTTTTTTTTTAGAAAAAGCTTATTAATCCCCAGCAGAGTCGCCACTGTGATGTACCCGATTTTTTGAAATCAAACGGAGTCGCCACGCCATTTTTATTTTAAGGGCCAAAACTTTGAAAAATGCCCGAGATTAGAGATTTGGGTTCGGAGGTCACGTTACACGCCGGGAAGGACGTTAGTGTGCACCCGGAATGCCTCGTAAAACGAGTCTTCCAAACATTCAAAATCATTTGTTTGTGTGTGTGTGTGTGTGTGTTACTTTGGCCAAAATAAGTTGAAACTGAGGAAAGTAAAAATTGGGTATTCTTTATTAAACTTTGGACAGATCCCATGATTTTTGGTGTGATTTTTGGGCTGAATTTTGGTACTCAAAAGATTTTTGGAAGTTGGAAACCATTTCTGCCAGAATGAAAAAGGCAGTGGACACTTAATTTTGAAATGGACTTTAGGGCTTGAAAACTCCAGAATCTGGGAAAAGTCCGAGAATGAAAAATGTTCAAAACACCTTAAATAAGGTTTCTATAAAAGATCTTTTCATTTTGGAGATGATTTGAGGACCCAAAACCTTCTGAAAATCTCAGATGTGAAATCTGGACTTCCAGAGACTGATGAACTGATCTTTAAAATAAAAATTGAAAAATAGAGTTTTACTCACGTAAAAAATAAATTAAAAATATTTCTGGAAAGCTCTGGATGTTGGTTACAAAAAGTATTTTGTAGTCAACACAAAATTCCAAGTTTATCTGTGTCCAAAAATTTAGACAATGGACTGAGGTCTTTGAAAATTGCTACTGGACAGCAACTTCTCAAGAAGGAAAATGTGATTTTAAAGGGGGTTTTGCATCCATGCTTGTCCCAATTTCCATAGATTTTGATTAGTAGTCACTAGACATTTTAGTGGTGATTTACTATATCAAACCATCCTTGGGTTACATTAGGACTTAAGCATTTCATTTGCTTGGGAAGGGGAATTTTGTAGAGATGAAATTAAAGAGAAAAATCAACTAGAGATTTAAAATGTGGACCATTTGAGATGGTCATTCATGAAGATGAACTTCAAGATGACCATCTTAGGTCAAGATTTAAGTTAAACTAGACATAAAGTACATCAAAGTAAGAAGAACAAGATGAACAAGAAGTTAAAAGGGAGTTTTAAGGTTTAGAGAAGGAGGGCTTTACCAATGGTAACACCCTATCTTCCTAGGCTTGGAATTTGACTTGAGGAGTATCAAGATTTGGTGTTTGACTTGAGGAGTATCAAGATTTGGTGTTTGAATTTGTGTTTGGGTGGATTCAAGGCTTGAATGTGTTTAGGGTTTGATGATAGAGTTGGTTAAAGAGAAAACAAGTAGATAACACTTAAGTCCTCTATGTTTTCTCTCTAATTCTCCTCCTAAGGGATGATTTGAGCTTGGATTGGTGTATGTATGAGAGTATGTATAAGAGTGTTTTGAAAGTATTTTGAGTGAGTGGGGTTTGGGAAAGATTGAAGAGAAAATGGTGGCAATTCTAGTGAATTCCCTTCGTTTTCTCTCTATTTTTCGCCCAATACGCCTTCTATGAGCCAATTGTGTTGTGTAAACTGAGAGAGGAGGGTTCAATTTATAGGCCACTGAAATTGACAAACATGTCCGCGCGGAGGGTTACGTAAACGTGCACTTTGTTCATTAAATGCTGCTCCGGAGCTTTGGACAGAAGAATAAAATTCAAAATTCCAAATAGCTTTATGTTTTTCAACTTGCCCAATTCGGATTTTTCCAATTTCTTTTGCTTTTTGAGATTCTTTTCTTGGTTTATCTTTAAATGGCAAACCCTAATCTACCCTTGGTTGGTTAGAAATGTTAGAAATGTTAGGAATGTTAAAACTTTCGTTAATTTTCTAACGAAAATACTAACAACTCAAATTGGAGCACTTACACCTACGCAGACCAATCCCCTCGGAAAGTGGGAGCCTACCTGGATAGGACCGTTCGTGGTACAAAGAATCTTTTCCGGAGGAGCCATGAAGTTAGCAGACTTGGACGGAAACCCTTTCGTAAACCCCGTGAACGGAAGCAAGCTCCGCAGATACTTCGTCTGAGGAAGAGCACGAGTCAACTCTCCTTCCCCATACACTACCCCTCAGTAAAAGTAAAGTGCTAAAAGAGTAATACCCAACTGGATACATTCCCGCTAATGATCCAGGTAAAAAACAGGGTCGCACTTCTTTTGTCTTCGTTTTTCTCAAAATCACCTAAAAGTGTCGAACTACGGTGACCTGAGCCCCTTAGTCCAATTGTAAAAGGGGAACGTAGGCAGCCATCATTGGTTCGGCCTAAAAAACAAAAATAATACAATAAGCATCAATTGCTTGTGTTTCGAAAAACTCTTTTCATTTAACCTACAAATTTGCTACGGTTAAAACATTCTTTGATGAGTTCAAGCACGGTCAACTCTTGACTCGCTACACGCTAGCAAAACTATAATAAAACATTAATCGGTTAATGTGTCTGCAATGACAATGGGTGGATACTCCGGACAGCAAGGTCAACCTAGTTTCTCGTACTTGGTCCTTCATCCTTCTTCCCCTTCCCTTTCCCCCGGCGAGTGTTCTTCACCTTCACAGGGAATACTCCGGTAGTCCTTCTACCTGGCTCAGGGACCCTTCCTGACGCCTCCGTCAAACCTGTAGCTGTCAACGCAGCCCTTTCCCTAGCTCTGTCTCGAGCTACCTCACTTCGAGCCATCATAACTGTGCTTTGATTGGCCTCCCGATCAGCATTGGCCTCATAGTCAGCCATGTCATTCCCAGTACGATCCCCAGGATTAGCTCTCGCTTCGGTCATCCTCAAGGTCGAGCTGTCAAGGTGTCTGACACCCAACAGCTCTCTCCGTCTCCACAAGATAGTCATTTGTGTCTCCCCTATACACTCTTCGTACCGGTTCGAATCTTTGCGTCGATGAACAGTGCCCCCTCTCCGGTGAAAGAGAACCCTGGCGAGAAAGGACGTGTATTGCCACCACCGTGTGAGCAACAATAGCGTCGAAGGATCTTCCATCGGCAGATCCCACCTCGAAGGTAGCGGCATGACTCAAACTCCGTCAATGGCACTCGCTCCGGCCGTCTTGTCGCAGAACCAACGATGGAATGTAGAAAGACGTCAGATGCCCCGCACTCGACAACCAATAGGCCCTCCTGAGCGGTCCGACAAGTCTGTAACTTCCAATGGGGAACCCACCATCGCAAGTGATGCGTGCGAGTGCGGCCATCCAGAGCTCCGGCTCGGCTGATTGCCCCCTATCACCAGAGGACATCGAGAGAAGGACCAAGCGTCACAAGACATTGGCCCCTCGGGCATCATCTGCAGCCTTTCCCTCAACCACATGGTAAGCATAGCGGGACTCCCTCCCACATGTATCGGCACTGCGGTCGCCATCCGACCTATGCCCGGGAACGTCTCGCCCAAGACCAACGGCACGATGTCTCCCCCGCTCCGGCACTGCCTCACCAGGTCCAGTACACTGTGATGGCACACACCCAGAGACGTGAACGTGAACAGAGTGGCAATCGTGCACAGAGCAAATGCGTCCCACACAAAGACGCTCCCCTCAGCTCCGGCAAATCTATCGGGCAGTCCCGAAATGTCAACATAATCAGTATCTAGTATCAGCATCCCGTATGCTTCTCCAGCCGAGATACCAAGCAAAGACGCTAGCTTCTCAACAGTGGCCATGCCACCAGCATACGGAAGAACTAGCTGTTCCGTCTCAGGTCCTCCTAGAATGGCCTGGAAATCTTCAAATGTAGGAGTGATTTTGTTGTACGAAAAGTTGTACACATTCCTCCGTACGTCCCAGAACCGAGACGCGGCTCTCAAAAGATCCCAATCTGGCATGAGCTCCTTCAAAGCCCAAACAGATTTCATCCCGTAACAGCCTTCGAAAAACCCTTTGTTCTGCCTCGTGTGGTTCCGTACCCACGACTGAAAGTTGTCCAAATATCGCTCTTGCATCCGAGACGATAGCTTGGGAAAGGGAGCCATGACAGAAAATGAAAGAAGCCTTAGAAATTTGAGAGAATTCAGCTAACTGATCAGAGGTGAATGCGCAGTTCTTAACCAATTGCAAAGCTGAAACTGCAATTTAAAAGAATCTGGAAACTCACTCTCAGTCCGGCCGGACTCCCTGCAGCTTGACTTGGTCAACTCTGCTGCCTATTGCTTCCTAAATTGGAAGCAATTCCAAACAACGCCCTGTTCATGCCTTGTGAATCTCGCGTGTCGCCCTAGTTTCATTTAACCAATGTCAATATCCCTTCCGTCCCGGGCTCGTGCAACAGTGCAATTAATTAATTATCAGTGCATATAGGCTTAAATTTTGACCCGTTCAATTTTTAATGCATGTTTCATATTATTTATTTTTGATTAACCTACTTCCTTATTTGCCGAAAATAACAGAAGGTGATCACTAAATAGATGCGCGAAATACAGGTTCCGCCCCACGGGTGGCGTTTTTCAAGTACAGTTCAAATCAAATCGTTCCAGACGATACATACATTTTGTCTAAAAAAAAGAAAAAAGAGGAGAAAGCATGTAAAGGAGGACTACTCCGAATCCTGCTCGTCATCCGAGCACTCGACGCACTGCTCCGCCGCTGTCGGATCCGTCGCAAACAAGAAGTCGCCAAATTCCTCCAGGCGGGAATACGCAAAAGGCCTCCTCGGCGTCCGCAAACTTGAGGACTCTCCCCTCCAGCCGTGGGAACAGGCGAACCTCTCGGCCGTTCCAAACCGTTCCGCCCGCGAACTGGCCAAATCCCTGTACAAAGTCTTCCCCACCAGCCGTGGGAACAGGCGAACCTCTCGGCCTAAACGGCCTCGGCTCATGGACATCCACGCTCCTCCGGGAACTGCACCGCATAAACGCCACGAGCCTCCTAGCGTAGGCGGCCCACCCGTCCACCAGCCTCATAGCGTCGTTGTACGTACGGCCAGACACCTGCGAACCAGGAAAGTCATCAGAAGGCAAGCAGAAAGTACAGATGCAACATTTGCAAAATGCTACTATCAAATGCAGAAAAAAAGTGCTCACCGAAGCATTGGGGTCAACCCTGTACCGTGATCTCGGCTCATCCGGGATCGGGATCACCAGCCGCCTGCGCGAACCGTCCAACCCCTCGTACGCCAGCCTAACGCGTGGGAGCAGAAGATCTCGGGGATATCCAGGGCCATCGCCCTCCCTGTGCTGCACCTGTGGGCTCCTCAGCCTCATCCTCAAGAAAGTCTCATAGTCGGCCCCCGCTATGATGTACTCGGTATAGAACACGCCCTGTCTATACCTCTCCAACTCATCCATCATCATCGATAGAGGATGCTGCATGCGCATAGGAGGATCCACCGGCACCATCGGAAGTGACCCCGGGCCATGCTGACGGGTCACTCTCTCCCCCAGATACATAGCATCGCAATGAAGTCCCACCAGGAGCTTCCTCCGTCGCGTCACCTCGCTAGCAACCTGAACCACGCCCATGTGGAACCGACTCCACCAGGTCAGCTGGATCCTCTCAGAGAACTCCCGGTCCAGTGCCTGGGACACCTCCTCGTACGTCAGCCAAGTGCCCACCCTCGACGAGACCGCCTTCTTCGCCCTCTTCTGCCAAACCAGTATGGCGGGGAACAAGGGTCGATACGCCTCCCTAATGTCCCACTCCTGCGGACTGAACACCTCATAGCACCAGACCTGCCAAGCAAATGGAAAGTTATGTCAGCTACAGAGCAGATACATACGAGTACATAAACGAGACAAGGAAGAGAAAAAGATGTAAACTTACATCCAAGGCATGCGAGAAGCAGCTCAAGGAATTCTCCTCTCCCCGCGAGAACCTGTCCAGAGAATAATAGAGCTCGGCCAGTCCAGCTTCCCCTCAGGCGTATCCCCTCACGGCATCCGGATTCATCGGCGGCGACTGAGCAGAGGGAAGTGACAGGATGTATCAGAAGTCGGGAACAAAGTCGCTAAAAACGCGAACCAAATGAACCCTCGAGCCAGGCGCTCCGCGGTCATCCTCAGAGATCCAGCCAAATAATCTGCAATACCCGTCTGCAGATGCCTCTCCATCAGCCTGTACCGAATGCCTAAGCCCCTGGCATCGGTAATATCGAAACCCAGCAGCTCCGACAACTGCCCCGGGGTGTACCCATCCACCCACACCAGCGTGTTGCCCCAGAATGGCAACCCAGTGATAGCGGCAAAGTCAGTGGGAGTCACCGTCGCCTCCCCCCATCTGAAATGGAAAGTGTGGGTCGTATCCCACCAGTACTCGCTCAAAGTCACGTACATGGACCTGGCCCTCTGCGTATCAGCTATCGCAGCTACCGCACTGATAAACCCAGCTAATCCGGAGTCAAGCACCAGCTGCCGTGGACTCCTCTCTCCCTCTCGAGCATCGTTCGGGAATACCTCCCACAGCGCTCGCACTGCCTCAAAGGCACCTCGACTCTTCTGGTTGTGGGTATCAACCGTCCCACGCCCCTGCAGGTGAACAAAGCAAAGATACGTTAAGCACAGAAGCAACGTCAACAGGATGCACGAACGCATGTCAAAAGGATGCAATGCAGATACGGTTCTCATTCATTTCCTAAAATATTTCCATCATTTCGAAAACTCCGTCGAATCCGGAACTTTCAAAACATTTCGAAAACTCCGTCGAATCCGGAACTTTCAAAACATTTCGAAAACTCCGTCGAATCTGGAACTTTCAAAGCACTCCGAAAACTCCGTCTAATCCGGAACTTTCAAAATCCTTCGAAAAATCCGTCGAATTCGGAACTTTCAAATCCTCTCAAACATTTCGAAAATTTACTCCGTCCCGAATTAAAGCTACTTTAATTTTGGAAAATGCATCTAGACATAGAATTTTGCAACCAAAATTTTTATGTCATCTACCCATAGTGTCAATTGAATTACATCCTAGTCAATTTCGACAAAGGTTCATAGCAAAGTCAAAAGCCCCAATCCGGGCACCAAAATCCCTAACTCCTTCCTAGTCAAATTTCTAACATTTAAAGAATACACATTCTTAAAATTAATGGAATTTGAAGGAAGCTTACTTGTCTCTCGATCCCTCCTTTGGAGTTGTGTTTATCCCTAGCCGGGTAAAACTCCGCCGGATTCAATGGATGAACATTGGTTCGAATGGTCCGAACCAACCGTGTTCTTTCGTCATCGATCCTTCCATGGCGAGCCATCGGTCCCAAATCACCTTCCATAGCAATTTTTCTTCACAAATCTGACCAAATCTCACAATTTGGTTGAGTTTTTCTCTCTTTTCTCTCCTCTCTCTCGTCGGAAATAATGGGGAAAAAGGGAATGGTTTGCGTCGGACTTGGAGCTGATTTGAACCTGGTCAAACTCAGTCCAAGTCCGGCCGGACTCCTACTGCAATTTAAAAAGATTCTTTCCAATTCAGCCCCTCAACTTTGGGCAGTTCCAATTTTACCCCTTTTGGCCTCCAAAAGTGTAAAATTTCCCCCCAGTTAGACATTTCTAACATCCCATCCCCCGAGGATAAATTCCCAGTTAGTTTTCACTAACGCTCGTCTCCAGACGTTAAATTCCCAGTTAGTTTTCACTAACGCCCGTCTCCAGACGTTAAATTCCCAGTTAGTTTTCACTAACGCCCGTCTCCGCACGTTAAATTCAATCCTCGGCTGACGTTTGACATTCCAACGCTCAATCATGTCCCCAGACATTCCAGTTACATTTCCGTCTCCAGACGTTAAATTCAATCCTCAGTTGACGTTTGGCATTCAAACGCTCAATCATGTTTCCGGACATTCCAGTTACATTTCCGTCTCCAGACGTTAAATTCAAATGCTCAATCATGTCTCCGGACATTCCAGTTACATTTTCGTCTCCAGACGTTAAATTCAAACGCTCAATCATATATCCGGACATTCAAGTCACATTTCCGTCTCCCGACGTTAAAATTTATATCAGTTTTCACCACCATTCACTTCCCCGGCCGCCAGTCGTAAGCCCGATCGTTCCACCTCAGCGGCCATCAAGGTAAGCCCGCACAACAATCCTTCTTCGGCCAGCCGTAAGCCCGAATGCTCATCCCCAGCAAGATTCTAAAGAAGAAACGTCGATCCTTCTGAGTTGTTAATAACGCCAGTTTAACACAACCATTCTCATCATTTGCCACCCTATCCCCAGCAGGATAAACCCGGCAGCCGCAATAAGCCCGAACCCCAAGGCACGAACGCCTTCGTCCCAGGATAAACGTATCCTCCTTCACTCCGGTTTGAGGCGCCACACGCCCACATATGTTCAGCAACTCCGGTTTGAGGCGCCACACACCCTCGTATGTTCAGCAACTCCGGTTTGAGGTGCCACACGCCCTCGTATGTTCAGCAACTCCGGTTTGAGGCGCCACACGCCCTCATATGTTCAGCAACTCTGGTTAGAGGCACCACACGCCCTCGAAGGTTTCAGGAATTCCAGGTCCAGACGCCTCCTAATAGTCTCCATTCAGGTCCAGGCACCTCGCAATGGTCTCCTCTCAAGTTCAGACGCCTCCCAATAGTCTTGATCAGGTCAAGGTCCCCACGTGCAGCTCCTTGCACCTTCGAACTACGATCGGCTTGATTCCCGCTCGGGATACGTAGGAATCCTTTCGCTAAGGGTCCAGCCAGCTGACCGCCCAGGTCTTTCAAAGTAAGGCATCCCGATTTGGATCCTTATCTTTTTCAATGACCCCACCTCCTTCGGAGGAGACGTCACTGAGGGGCTAACTGTAAGTACCCAAATCCGGATCGTCAAAATTCGTCAGAAAGTTAATCGAAATCCGTTATCTGGCCCGCTCCAGGTTAACCGGAACTCGTTAAGCTCTCCCTTGCCATGCCCAACGAGACGTTCCAGGACTGCCCCGTGCATCCCGACGTCAAAACGTACTTGACACGCGTCATCGCACGTAAAAGTACGGCTTTCCCTGAAAAACGCACTTTCCGGGGGCGTTTCGGACATTTTTCGGACTGTTATTTAAAAAACGGACAAAACCGGGACCCGGGAACGAACTCCCATGCAAATGGTGAGTCATGGGACATGTGGCAGCCATGCCACCTCCCTCCCATCACCCTTCAATCAGAAATCAAAGGGAAAAGACTAAAATACCCCTGGTGTTCAGTCTAAGTCCGTCCGGACTCCCTCTGCATTCTTCAGAAATTGCCAGCAAGTCCCTCAAATTCCCAAAGCTTCACAAAACCCCCTGGATTTCAGCCTAAGTCCGGCCGGACTCCTACTGAAAATTCACCTATAAATAGAAGTTGCTGTCAAAGCCAAAACACAACAAAATTTTACCCCAAAAATCACTCTACCCCACGGCTCAACTGAGTTTCACCCTTCTTGAGCTCCCGTTTCGTCTCAATTCGCGTGAAACTTCCGTATTTTGATCAAATACGCCCCTCACCACTCCGAAACACCATTCCAAACCGCTTTCCGTATCCCGTATACACCTCTCGAGCCAAAGGAGTCGACCCTAGCCATAGGTACAACTCCCTCTCTCTAATTTTGTCTCGGTTTACGCGCCAGTAGCTACAACCGTTTCGAACCACGT
The DNA here is from genome assembly GCA_022495995.1 of Adenophora triphylla var. japonica. Classification (NCBI taxonomy): domain Eukaryota; kingdom Viridiplantae; phylum Streptophyta; class Magnoliopsida; order Asterales; family Campanulaceae; genus Adenophora; species Adenophora triphylla. Next base: position 216,366 of record JAFEMH010000072.1, read on the forward strand.
TCTTGAAATGTAGACGCCTCCGTCTATCGGGGTCCGATACGTTTTAGCCCCTCGATCCTCTTCTCTTCCCGTAAGAGAAGTAATCACGGGTTAAAACGGCGTTCTGACCCCGTTCCGTTTACTTTTTATGTTATTTACCATTCCGGATCGATCGATCCGTCGATTGTCATTTACTTTTCTGTCATTTACAATTCCGAGCCGTTTTGGCTCGTTGATCGTCATTTACAATTCCGAGCCATTTTGGCCTCGTTGATCGTCATTTACAATTCCGAGCCATTTTGGCCTCGTCGATCGTCATTTACAATTCCGAGTCGTTTGGCTCGTTGATCGTCATTTACGATTCCGGATCCTTCGATTCCGTTGATACTGCTTTAAATACTATCATTTACAAGTCTGACCCGTTTGGATCGTGATAGTATTTACTTTTCAAAGTCTGAGTCGCAACCCGATTCGTTGATTGCATGTCATTTAATACGCTTTTTCCCGTAAAAATCGTTAACAATGTAATGCCCGGTTCAAAACCGGAGTTCGTCCTTCGAACTCTCTTTCAAAAACGCGCGAAATGACGTTGGCATCCAAGCGCTCATCTTCAAACTAAAAGCCGCCATTTGACATTCAAAATCATTTAATACGCTTTTTCCCGTAAAAATCGTTAACAATGACTCGCCCGGTTCAAAAACCGGAGTTCGACCTTCGAACTCCTTTTCAAAAAGGCTCAAAATCGACGTTTGCCACGCAAACGCTCATTTCAAACTCAAAACCGACGTTTGTCATTCAAACGCTCGTCTTTTCAAACAAGTCACCTAATCAACGTTTGACATTCAAACCAAGATTAAGCTTGTCATTCAAGCCCCCATTTCAAAAAAAATGCAAACACACACACACACACACACACGATTTCGAGAAAGGTAGAAAGACTCGTCATACGAGGCGTTTCGGGTGATCTCGTAATACTCTTCCCAAAACGTAACGTGACCTCCGAACCTAACAATCTCTGGTACTAAAAGCTTTTACTCATTTTTGTTACCAATAAAAATGATCCCCTGTTTTTAAAGTCATTTCCTAAGTTTTTGCTACCAATAAAAACGACACCATTTTCACTAAAGCCGTTTCTCAACGTTTTGGGCTGAAAATACAAAAACCGCGTGGCGACTCCTCATTTTCCTTCCCATGAAGCGAGGTCTCAGACACCAACCCTCCGCGAAAGACAACCGCATTTTGCCGCGCGCGAAATCTCGGGTAATTTCAGGTGGCAGTATGTGCATGGAGTGTCTTCGAGGTCGATACTCAATATCAAACTATGTCAGCTCTATTGCCCAATTGAGTAGTCGACCTGAACTTTCTGGTTTGTGTAGTATTTTCATCAGGGGTGGGTTAGCTAGCACGACTATAGGATGGGCAGAGAAGTACGCCCTTAGTTTCCTTGCAGCGATCACTAAAGCATAGGCTACCTTTTATGCATTGAAATACCTCCCTTCCACATCGAACAAGGCCTTGATCACGTAATAAACAGGCTTTTGGGCACCATTTTCCTCTCGAACTAACACCGCTGCAACTGCACGATCACCAACTGACAAGTACACATATAAATTCTCTCCTTGAACCGAACTACTGAGGAGCGGGGGAGAAGCAAGATAATCCTTGAGTTGTTGAAAGGATGATGAGCATTTGGTCGTCCACTTGAAGGTTTTCGTCCCCTGTAGAGTCTTGAAGAATGGGAGAGTTCTCTCAGCCGATTTATGAAGTGACTCGAAGCAGCTACTCGACCATTCAGACGTTGAAATTCCTTGATACAGGTGGGCTACTGCATTTCTACCAAGCCCCTAATCTTCTCCGGATTGGCCTCAATGCCTCTTTGTGACACCATAAAATCCAAAAACTTCCCTCCGGCAACCCCAAACACACACTTTCTTGGGTTCAACTTCATGTCGTTTGCTTGTAAGTTGGCGAACAATTCGTTAGGTCGACTACATGACATCCTGACTTGGTTTTGATGACCATGTAGTCGATGTAAGCTTATATGTTTCAACCAATTTGACTAGCAAATACTTTGTTTACCATTCTTTGGCAGGTAGCCACAACATTCTTCAGCCCGAATGACATCTTCGTATAAAAGTATACCCGACCTACCACCTGAAAGGTTGTCTTCTCAATATCATCCTCATACATTTTTTATTTAGTGGTAGCCTGAATAGGCATCCAAGAATCTTAGAGTGGCATGGCCAACAATTGAGTCGACCAACTTATCTATACAGGGCAGAGGGTAGCTGTCCTTTGGGCAAGCTAGGTTCAAGTCTGTGAAGTCGACACACATCCTCCATTTTCCATTGGCTTTTTTGACCATCACTACATTTTCCAACTAGGTAGTGTAAGATGCCTCTTTAATTATACCCGCACTGAGTAACTTGTCGACCTCTTGCTTGTTGGCGACCTCCTTATCACGACCCAAAATTCTCAGCTTCTGGATTCTGAATTTTATGGTGTGGTTAACCTCAAGCTTATACACTACGACCTCTTCTTTGATTCACTTCATGTCTTCAAATCTCCATGCGAAAACATCTAGGCTCTCTTTTAACAAGGCTGTTATTTCGGCCTTCTCTTCAGGTGGCAGTTGTCTATCTATCTTGATTCTTTGCTCAGGGTAGGCCGTATTGGTTTCCACCTCCTCTAACTTGTCCACTCATTCTAACTCTGGACCGTCTCTAAACTATAGGGTTTCAATTATGATTTCCCTAACTCTTCTTCTCTCTTCTACTCTGAGGTGTGGGGCTTCTACCTCAATCATGCCATCTAATTTTGTAGCCATCTCGTTGGCATGGGCGGCCCCCGAGTTTTGGTAAATTGAGAGACATATGGTTCCAATGATGACTTGGTCAACCAAAACTGTACATCAGTTGCATCTTCTGGGTTGCTTGAGTGAGATGTCCTCTCTACCATGACTTGGTCATGAGAAGGATAGGTCGTCTCATGCTGCACTTCTACCATTTCCTCATCCACACATTTGATGGTTGCTAACCTCGAGGTTGTAGTTACTGACTTAGAGAATTTCCAGCTTGCCTCAGGTGTCTCTACCTCGAGCTCCCTCTTCTTCTTGGCCCTTAAAACATGATCAAGGTACTCCCTAGTTGTTCCTAAAGGGGATCATTCCTAATGCGACATGTCTAGGAATTCCCAAGATAGCATGGTAATCACTTATCACATCAATAACTACAAAAGTTACCTTGGCCGTTGTCCTCAAAGCATTCTGCCTGACATCTACCTCGAGCTCGATTTGACCCTTGGCGCCGATTCTGTGGTTGGTGAAGCCTTCCAGTCGACCTGAGTAACGCAAAAATCTAGTATCTGTGAGGCCCATTTCTGAAAAATCTTGTATTAGATAATATCCTTACACGTTCCCATGTCGAACAAGATCCTACTGGACGTGCAATTGTCAAAAAGCCCTGGTTGGTGGCCAGCTTGTAGGGGTAGAAGCTGATAACCTCCTCTTGCACATAACTCCTTGGTGATACATATAGAGCCTTGTTCAACTGAGAAATCTTATGTTTAAGGGACGTGTTTCTTGTCTCCTCACCAATCACTCCCAATGTTAGCCTAGGCTGCCTTGGCTCAGGTGGCCCTCTATCAGGTCAATCCCTAGGCGGGGACTATCTCCTTTTACAAACCTATCTAGTCTGCCCTCGTTTATCCATTTCTGTATGATCCTCTTCAAACTCATACAACACTTGTTGTTATCTCGTCTAAACTTGTTCTGAGGGTTCATAGGGACGGGGGGAGCCATATCAACAGTGTTCATGATCTTAGTCCGGCTAATAGTAAGGGAAGTGAAGCTTTCGGGGACTCTCTCTGTCGCCCTAGTATGGTTTTTACCCTTACTATCGATTGGGTCATCTCTGGTTGTCGCCCCTTTGGATATTTCTCATGTGTCGGCGTTCTTGGCGCACCCCTATTTCTTTCCTTACGTTCCTCAGCCATGGTAACGTCATACGCCCTCTCAAACAAGTCTTTTCTTGTGGTCGCTCGCTTGACTTGCAGCTTGTAATCTAAGTCAGGTGAGGACACTCCATTCCTAAAGCAATTAATAACTCCTCTGTTCGTCAGATCTTCCTCGATTTGGTCGATCAACTCTTTGAACCTCGTAAAGTAGCTCATGGTGCTCTCTGTCTTTCCTTGTGCTATATTGTTCAAGTCGGTAAACGTCTTCTTGCGTGCTCCAGCAGTCAAGAATCTCTCCAAGAACTTACGTCGCATGTATCTCGAAGTATTGATTCAGGCCGTAGATAACCCACGGAACCAAGTTAGGGCGGCACCAGTGAACGTGCTTGTCAGTACCTTACAGAGCATGTCATCCTTTGATGAGACTAAACACATAGAAGCCTCAAAATGTTGCATATGATTTAGGGTGTTGGTCGTTCCAGCGTACTTCTCTAGGATGGGCAACTTAAATCCAGGTTCAGGAGGGCCCTCATCCAACATCCATTGAGCTAAAGGTCGAAGAGTACTATCATTTCGTTCGACATTGCCATGGGTGGCCTAGCGATATGCCTCCATGTCGTCCAACTTCCTCTTGAGGTTCAATAGCTCCCTAGCATCCAAGTCAGGTGCCTCATCTCTATGGTGGGAAATGGAATTTGACTTATGTCTCTCCTCCCTTTGATACATTCTCCTAGATGGATTTCGCTCCCTCTCAACCCGAGAAGGTGACCTTTGCCTCCTATCGACTCGAGCTCGAGCTCGATTCGATAAACTTGATAAAAGCTCGAATTTTTCATTGTTTGTGATCAGCTCGAACTCGACTTGTGAAGCTCGTCAGTAACTTGATTTTTTATTTTATACATTGATTTCATATATATATATATATATATATATATATATATATATATATATATATATATATATATATATATATATATATATATATATATATATATATATATATATATATATATATATATATATTTGGATAAAGAAATCTGTTTTGGACTTTTTTTTAGTTGGGAAAGTTTTTTCAAAAAGTTATATAAAAAAGTTAGAAAAAAACTAAACAAATTAAAGTATATTAAAGAAAAGAAGGACGTACAATACCATTTAGTTTTTATACTATTTTTTATTTTATTTTTGGATAAAGAAAATCTCTTAAGACTTTTTTAGTAGGAAAATTGTTTTTAAAAAGTTATATAAAAAAGTTGGAAAAAAATTAAACAAATTAAAGTATATTAAAGAAAAGAAGGACGGACAATACCCTTTAATTTTTTTTACTATTTTTTTTTTGGATAAAGATAACCTCTTAAGACATTTTTTAGTAGGAAAGTTTCAAAAAGTTATATAAAAATAGTTAAAAAAATATTCAAACAAATGAATGTATATATAAAAATAAGGACAGTACCCTTTAAATTTTATTAATTATCGGGAAAAATTACAATGAGGGGACAACCAAATCTTGCCCTTTTATACCCTAAATCTCATATCTACCCTATGCCCTAAACCTTAAATCTAAACCATATACTTAATAACTTAAACCCTAATTTATCGACCTTAATCATATACCACATACCTTAAATCCTAAATCATATATCTAAATCTCATATATACTCTAAATCCTAATCCATTCCTTAACCATATACCTCATAGTCCCATACCCTAAATGCTAAATCATATACTAAAATATCATATATATGCTATACCCTAAACCCTAAACCCTAATTGTAGATCATATACTCCATACCCTAAACCTTAATCTATACTTTAACAGTTTAATCATATACCAACATATCCTAAATCCTAATTCATATATTCCATACACTAAATGCTAAATCATATACTAAAATATGCTATACCCTAAACCCTAAACCCTAATTGTAGATCATATACTCCATACACTAAATCCTAATCTATACTTTAACAGTTTAACCCATATATCACATATCCTAAATCCTAAATCATATATTTCATACCCTAAATGTTAAATCATATACTAAAATATTATATATATATATATATATATCCTATATCATAAACCCTAAATCTTAAATATAGATTTAGGGTTTAGGGTTTTCTTTTGAAACAATGGGTTTGTTATTTTGATTGTATGAAATATTTGGTTTGTTAATGCCTTTGAAAAGTATTAAATTAGATTTCAGAGATGTTTTCTCATTTTGATTATGTCTCAGTTCTCAGTTTGCTTAAACCTCAACAAAAAGTTCTTTTCATTAGGCATGCTGCCATAGTGCCATACCATGTGGTCAAATACGAATGCACCTGAAGAGGCTAGTGCAAAATGGAAAATGTTCCCTCTTGGGCCTTATTTATGTAGAAGAGGTTTTTTTACTTTTTCAAAAGAACTTTTACTACTCCCTCCGTCTCGGAATGATTTTTTCATTGTACATTTTGTATTGATATTAATGATAATGATGTATTTTATTTGCTTGTACATTAGTGAGGTTGCACACTTCCTTATTTATTTAGAAATGGGAGTATTTTTTCGGGACAAACCCAAAATATTAAACGGAAAGATCTTTCCGAGATGGAGGGAGTAGTTTTTTTTTTTAATAACTTCTGGTGATTTAATGGAATTTATATGTCACCAATTATTGTTTAAATTTAGTAAGCTTCATCTCATCAGCAAAAAAGCCCACTAACAATTCAAGGCCCAGGATTCATTTATTATGTAAAAAGGACCCATAACTGGAGTTTGACTCGTGTGAACTCGAGTTCGATAACAACTCGAACTCGAAATAAACTCGTTAAGTTCGAAAATTTGTTTCCAAAAAAAAAACTCAAACTCGATCTCGGATCGTTTAAGCTCGAAATCGAGATCGACTCGAGAAGCTCGCGAACAACTCGAACTCGATTGAGCTCGAGTTCGAACCACCGATTGAACTCGAACTCGAACTCGAGAAAAACTCGAATTCGATAACTATCAAACGAGCTCGAACACAGAAAACTCGTTCGAACTCAACTCGTTTACGGCCTAGCTGCATATTACATTACCACACTATAGGCTGTATAACAGGGCACTCATTGATCAAATGTAATAGTTTCTCTGTACAATTGATATACTCTGTAAATACAATACATAAGACTCATGTTGAGATGAGTGTGGAAACATCACTCCATCAAGCCATGTCCTCCTTATTTTTTTCTCTTTTGAAAATCTTTTTTAATTTTTTTCATAAATGTGAAATAATAATATATTTTGAACAGCATAAATCGAGATACGAACATGAATTTGTTCGAGTTGGGCCCAATTGAATTGGGCCATAAACATAATCCAATACACAAGTGTCACAGTCGAGGAACATCTTCCTCGTAGGCCGAGGAGCATCCATCTCGTCCTTATATCTTGATACTTGGCTCGTCATACTCCGTGATATCATAAGTGGTGAGGATAGAAAAGTTCTTACCTCGGCATTTCATCAAATGACGAGGAGACAGAATAATTAATCCCGGCATCTTCACACGCCGGCCAATCTTCAAATGACGAGGAAGCAAAATCATGCATCTCAGCTTATATACAAATGCCGAGATAAAACATTCTTTCTCCTCGGCGTTCCGGCTAGCAGAACGTATGATTCTATTCAAATAAGGATTCAACAGTTATGGTCCAATCAGAATTGTAACCACCTACACCAATTCAAGTCAAACAATGACTCCTTAACAGATATAATTCTTTTAGGATTATGTCTTATCTCTTTACAAGTTCACTTCAACATGGATTCTATCAATCCATCCCTATAAATACAAGCCCTATGACTCATTTTTTGGTACGTTACTTTTTACAATACAGAAACTCTGTCAATTTAGTTTCTCACATACAAACCGTGAACTTACTCTCACGCCGGAAGGCCTTTAGCCGGAGACGCCCCGGCTTAGTTTACGTGTTCTCTCTTATTTTCAGGCCTTGCAATCTCCGGAGCATCCGAACGCTTGAATTTAGGCTGATTTGACGATTTTGGCATCATCATATTTTAAAAATATTCTTATTTGATATAAAATTTAAAGCAAATTATTAGAGATATTTGGTGCAAAAATTGCACTATTATTATATAGAATAGTGCAGTTTTTGAATCAAAATGTTGGAAATGGTCTAATGACTTTATCGGTGGCAAAATCAATTTTTTTTAAAGGGGTCAAGATGGCATATAGAGGATAAAATTATCATTTTCATAGAAAAATTTTACATAAAGAGGATCAAAAACATATTATAATATAAATATTATCACAATCAAAAGGGATAAGAAGTAGTATATTTAGTGTGCTTATTAAAATTGTATAAGTAATAAGTGCAATTTTAAAAAATATATTTTATTTTATATTTAATATTAAATTTTGTATATTATTGTAGGGGTGGAAATGGTTCGGTTTAGCTCGATTTGAACAAATTTAAAAGTCCAACCGCTAGCATCGGTTTGGAGAAATTTCAAACCAAGCTAAACCATAAAAAAATTCAGACCGAGCTAAACAAAACCGCTATGGTTCGATTTGGTTCGATCTAAATCGCGGTTTAATTTGCGGTTTGATTTTGCGGTTCAGACCACGGTCCAAACCGCGATCTAGACCACGGTCCAAACGACATTTCAAACCATAATATTTTTTTGTTAATCATTTTATGACTAATGAATATAACATATTTAAAAATAAATAATTAGAATAAATACAAGCATAACTTGATTACTTGTTATTAGGGTTTTTGAAAATTAATGGCTGAGATTAATTAAAACTTTGAAGGGACGGTCAGGATTGCGATGTCATAGTTCGATTTATGGCTTGATTTCACGGTTCAATTTATGACTTGGTTTCACGTTTCGATTTAATGGCTCGGTTTCACGGTTTCAAACCGCGGTTCGATCTTAAACGGTTCGTTTCGATTTTGTTCGATTTGGTTTATGAGTGTCAAACCACAAGATGAGTTGAACCACATGATCTGTTAATTTATCAAACCAAACTAAACCACTTATATATAAAAACCAAAACAAATCACACAATTTAGCTCAATTCAACTACAAATCGCGATTTAAACCAAACCGATTGTAACGACCCTAACCCTAGGCACTATTTTAGCATCATATTATTTGCTTTTAATATTATTATTAATATTATGTGTTCATTTTATATATTGATTTCTTATATTAGGATGAGATAATTGGGAAATTAAATAAAGCATTTTGGGAGAAGTATAATAATAGAAATGGGTAAAATAAATAAAATATGGGTAGTTAGGCTTTTGATGTGGAAATTGTTGAAAGCCTTAGTTATTGGGAATGGGGAGCATGCCTCCCTTGATTTCCTCCTCCTTTTTCATTATTGTCAACTCCTTCCCATACTTCTTCTTACTTTTTCCCTCACCCTTCATTATTAACCTCCCCATCTCTTATTCTTCATCTTCCTCCTTCAAAAAATATCCATGGGAACTCATTTCAAAAGGCCATCTCTTCCAAGCTACTTGTAAGCTCAATCCTCCTCCATTTTAAGATCCGGGTGTACTTCCATGTTCGTAGAGGCAAGGGGAATACATCAAGCTAGACAAATCTTGGTTTCATCTCATATTACTAAGTAAGTTATTATGACTTCTTTCTAAATATTGCACATTTTATGTGTTAATGAATGTTTTATGAAAAGAAAAAATATATTGTATTTTTAATATGGTTATTTGAGTAAAACGATTATTCAAGATTTAATTGATTTTAGTTATGATATGGGGGCCTAAGTTGAAAGAATGAGGGTATAATGGGAGTAATATGTTAATGACTTGAATGGGGTTATTATGATTTTCTCTTCTAATTAATGTTCATGAATTATTTGGTGTTGTTATTATTATTAAAATGGTTATTAGATGCTTTGGAAACCTTCTTGTAGTTAAGAAATGGGTTTATGTTATAGAATGATGTGGTTGTTTAAGGAAGATGATCAATAGTGTAAGAAAATGGATTAAGTTAGATTAAGGAGGTTAAACTTGAATTGTGGTAGTGAAATGGGTGGAGAATCAAGTGGTAAATGATTTAGGGTTATGTTATTTGGGGATTAAATGATTTAAAATGAGGTTTGTAAAGTTAGAAAATCCTTTTGGGTATTTTTAAGAAAGATTATAAAAGGGGAAAAGAAAATATGTGAAAAGGAGTTAGAAATTTCGAAGTGCTGGAATCTCTTGGGCGGTCGCCCATAGGCCCTCGAGCGGCCGCCCAACCCCCGTAAAGTATAAACCTTTTTAGATCCTCTTAGGCGGTCGCCCATAGTGACTTGGGCGGTCGCCCATGTCACCAGAATTTCACCAGTTTCCTTTCTTGCTGAATTTTTAACCACAACCACTAAGTATGATTCCTAACCCTTTCAAAGTAGTGAAACCTAATCTACTTCGGATAGGAATTAACCCTTTTTAACCTAAGTTAAGGTAGAATGCCTTAGCTAGGCCATGATGTCTTATTTGGTCAAAATGGAATTGTGTGAAGTAGGTCTTGCACCTTTATTAATAATATTCAAGGTTGAGTAATAACTTTGTAAGAATGGTTTATGGTTTAGGTTGGCCTTACTTGCTCCCATACCTTGGTGATTAGTTGAACAGTGTAGAGATTATAATCACACTATTGTGTTGGTCAGGAATATATATGTGTTACATCAATATATTGTATCCCAATTGTGGATTATTTGATATACGGTTGTATTGTATCCCAGTTGTGGATTATCTGGCATGTTTCTCGTATTGTATCCCAATTGTGGATTATCTAGCATGTTGATTATATTGCATCCCGGTGTGGATTATGTGGTTATATTGTTACCTTAATTGAATTCATATTCATTGATGGTATTATGCATAGTGTATTAAATGGTTGTTGCACTATGGTATGGATTAGCATGAGTATACATTACCTTGTTGTTATATTATTATCCCTTTTTGTGGATTATATTTCAAGTATCTATTATGTGCTTGAACGTGTTGATATTCGGGGGTATAATGGAATTCAATCAATTATGGATTTGTTCTATAAGTGATTGAAGGTTCATCATACTCCTGGACTGCCGTTCCTCTCGTGGCGTCAGAGCGGGTCATGCAAGCTTCACGTATTGAGCCAAAAGCCTTTACGGTTATGCTGCGATTTGCGTGTACGGTGGAATGCTCTGTATGAAGCCAAAAGCTTTACAGTAGCGATGATATTATATGATACTCTGAATAAGGGTCATATAAGTATCCTATTTTCTTATATGGATCTCTGGGGTATGAGACCTATAAGCGATGAATGTCAATGGGGGCAATTCACCAAAGAGCGGAGTTTTACACCCACGTTGTACGACTTATTGTTCAGACGGGAAAGGTAAAATGAGGTAACGTAATGTGTTTACCGCTTTCATAAGGTGTTATGTGTTACCATGCTACGTGTTGCATATTGTTTGGCATCTTGCTGCATTCATAATAGCTTATTGAGATTTATTCTCACCCCTTCCCTTTTACTGCTTTAGATTGTCTTTGAGACGGGTGGACCCTGAACCCGGTGAGGCCGGGGAAAGAGTTGGACTCTTGCTTTTGGGACTTAACAGGATAGGTATATGAGTGGGTTATCGGGAGTCATATTTAAGTATTACTCTTTTATAAGTTGTAAGGAAAACTCTTTTGTCAAACAATGTTAATTAGGATTTTCAAATCAAGTATGGTTATTAAAGTATTTGTTTAAATTCCTCCAAGTGGAGATATTATTATTTGATTTTGTTTATGGAAAATTTAGAATTTGTTTTCTTGTAAAGGCAAATAAAAGTTTTAAAAATATAAGATGGGTTTTCTTAGTTTGAGCTTCTCAAGCTCGGGACACGCGTTAGGTCCCGGGTTAGGGTACTCACAGTTGGTATCAGAGCTTAGTTTAGAGGTCAAGGGTAGATGTCTAAACTAAGGGGGAATGTGTGGTAATTAACGCCGAGTGTTTAATGCAGGAGTTGGTTCTAATGGCCGGAAGTAATGATGATCAGTGAAAAGTTCTAGAAATTGAAGGAGATATGTGTATAGGTGGTATTCAGAATGAAGAGATGATGAAGTTATTCAGGATGTTTGTACATAATATGGAAACTAGAGGATCAGTTCCGAATCAACCTGAGGAATGTAAAAGTGATGGATTGGAAAGATTTGTGAAGATGAACCCACCGAGCTTTAACGGAGATCCGGATCCGTTAAAGGCAGAAAAATGGTTAGCCGAAATAAATAGGATTTTCGAGGTTATAGAAAGTCCCAACGAAGAGAAAGTTAGGTATGCCGTTTTCAAGTTTGAAGGTCCAGCTGATCAGTGGTGGCAGATTTTGAAAGGAAATTGGGAGCGGGATCACACGCCCCAGACTTGGGATAATTTCACCAAACAGTTCGAGGATTATTTCATTTCAATGGTTACAAGGGACAAGAAGGAAATCGAATTCTTAGGACTAGAACAAGGGGACATGACGGTGAATCAGTATTCAGTCAGGTTTGAGGAATTAGCTAAGTGTTGCCCTCATTTGGTACCGCATGAAGCGAGAAGAGTTCATAGGTTTATAAAAGGTTTGAAGATTGAGTTTAGGAAGAAATTAGTGATTGATAGCTTCACCAATTATCAGACAGTCATAGAGAGAGCTTATAAGATCGAGAATAGCATTGAGGAAAATAGTGGAAAATCGGAAGGTGGGATTGGAAATAAGCCAAAATATCTAGGACAAGGATCCAAAATCATTAGAGGACAGCCAAGGACTTTAACCCCAGGAAGTGCGAGAGGAGAACTTGTGGTAGCTTCTTCGTCTAGGCCAATATCCATACAGTATGGGATGATTTGTAAATATTGCAAGAAGATGGGTCATTCTGAGGACAAGTGTTGGAGTAAGCAAGGGAAATGCTTGAATTGTGGAGCAACGGGACACTTTAGGAGGAATTGCCCAAGGTGGCAATGGGACAAGCTTTAAGCAGCGGTCACCGGGGGTGGACGACAAAGAGGTGGTACCAAAAGAGATAACGAAGGGGAACCGAAAGAGAAGGTCTCGTGATAGAGTGTGTATTTCGGGTCCAGGAGAGATAAATTCCTCGGGAGTCACTAGAGGTAAATTCCTGTCTCGAAGTAGGAGTCATATTTTATAGATCTTGTTTCATATCATTATGTGTGGCCTAGCATGTTGCTTCTATGTGGCATACATTACTTGAGAAATTATTTTATTGTTAGAGGATTCTGCTCTTATAAGAGAATACCTCGAATCTCCTTTGGTTTACCACGATGGTGATGTGGTTATGGGCCGAAAGGTGTATTGCCAGTTGATTTGATATTATTATCAATTTATGATTTTTAGATATACTTGACCTGGAGGGTTAAGTAGTTGTTGTGCATTGATAGACTATCACAAGAAGTGAGTCTTCTTTTCTGTACCTAAATTGTTTACATTGGTAATTGATTCAGATGAACCTTTATGGGATACTCTTGTTATATAAGCATTAAAGACAAAAAGTTTTGGTTAAAAGTGTGAAGGATATTGGTATGTGTTAGACTTGCATAAGAAGTCTTTTCAGAAATTTTACGTATGGTAATTGTGTTTCCATCAAGATATATCATGTGTTGATTCTAAGTATGATAATCAGAATTTTAATCCTTATTTTGTTGGCTTTATGGCAATTATGATTGATGACCTCTTTGTTTATTTAAAGTTACGAGAGGATCATGAAGATAATTTGTGAGTTGTGTTATTTACCTTTAGTGGAAATTCATCGTTTGAAAAGTTTAGCAAATGTGAGTTGGCTCGCAAGGATTTTATATTTTGGGTTATATAGTCTTGAGTTTGAAGGTTACCATGGATCTTACAAGGATTGAGTCCGTGATCTTTGGGTTGGCAAGTATTATCGAAGGAATTTTAAGGAGTTCTTGAGAATTGAACAATCGTTGCTTTAGTTAACTCTAATGGATGTATAAATGGTGTAGGATGTAATCAGGATAAATCATATTGATAGAATTGGAGAATAGATTGGCTATAGATCCAATCCTTACCTTACCTAATCAATATGAGGACTTTGTGAAATTCTAAGTGCGTAATAAGGAGAATTAGATTGTGATATTATGAGAATTGGGAAAGTAATAGCGTATGCTTCGAGGAAGTTGACTTAGATAAAGTGGAATTTTCATACACCCTACCGAGAGTGGTTACAATTGTTCTTCGTTAGTTAAGGGGAACCTTATCTTTTGAAGCTTCCTTTTGGGATTGTCACAGATACTAAGAGTGGGAAGATTTAGTTAGTCGAAAGGGAGAGATTAGAATACTATTCAGATTCTTGAGGAATAGGTTATGTGTGTGATGGATCTCCTCTCAAACTCGGGAATTTTAATTAACCTTAGCGATTGTGGATAATAGCAGTTTTAGTTTAGCATTTAAGTGGTACTGTGTGAAGCTTGGTATGGAAAAATCATTTGTATGATCCTTCGTACGTATGGAGTTCTTCAGTTAAGAATGATTTGGTGGAATTGACTTATGTGGGGAAACCATTGAGAGTTATTAGAATCGAAATTCCGGGATTTAATTCTAGAATACTTAGGTAGTGAGAATGTATAGAAGAATCATGACATTGAGGAAACTGTTTGAAGGTTGTAATTCAAAATGCTTGGGAGAGTAATCTTTGTTATTGATCCTTAAGGTAAGTCTTTTAAAAATTCGGGACGAATTTTCTTTAAGGGAGAGTGAGTGTAACGACCCTAACCCTAGGCACTATTTTAGCATCATATTATTTGCTTTTAATATTATTATTAATTTTATGTGTTCATTTTATATATTGATTTCTTATATTAGGATGAGATAATTGGGAAATTAAATAAAGCATTTTGGGAGAAGTATAATAATAGAAATGGGTAAAATAAATAAAATATGGGTAGTTAGGCTTTTGATGTGGAAATTGTTGAAAGCCTTAGTTATTGGGAATGGGGGGCCATGCCCTCCCCTTGATTTCCTCCTCCTTTTTCATTATTGTCAACTCCTTCCCATACTTCTTCTTACTTTTTCCCTCACCCTTCATTATTAACCTTTCCATCTCTTATTTTTCATCTTCCTCCTTCAAAAAATATCCATGGGAACTCATTTCAAAAGGCCATCTCTTCCAAGCTACTTGTAAGCTCAATCCTCCTCCATTTTAAGATCCGGGTGTACTTCCATGTTCGTAGAGGCAAGGGGAATACATCAAGCTAGACAAATCTTGGTTTCATCTCATATTACTAAGTAAGTTATTATGACTTCTTTCTAAATATTGCACATTTTATGTGTTAATGAATGTTTTATGAAAAGAAAAAGTATATTGTATTTTTAATATGGTTATTTGAGTAAAACGATTATTCAAGATTTAATTGATTTTAGTTATGATATGGGGGCCTAAGTTGAAAGAATGAGGGTATAATGGGAGTAATATGTTAATGACTTGAATGGGGTTATTATGATTTTCTCTTCTAATTAATGTTCATGAATTATTTGGTGTTGTTATTATTATTAAAATGGTTATTAGATGCTTTGGAAACCTTCTTGTAGTTAAGAAATGGGTTTATGTTATAGAATGATGTGGTTGTTTAAGGAAGATGATCAATAGTGTAAGAAAATGGATTAAGTTAGATTAAGGAGGTTAAACTTGAATTGTGGTAGTGAAATGGGTGGAGAATCAAGTGGTAAATGATTTAGGGTTAGGTTATTTGGGAATTAAATGATTTAAAATGAGGTTTGTAAAGTTAGAAAATCCTTTTGGGTATTTTTAAGAAAGATTATAAAAGGGGAAAAGAAAATATGTGAAAAGGAGTTAGAAATTTCGAAGTGCTGGAATCTCTCTTGGGCGGTCGCCCATAGACCCTTGAGCGGCCGCCCAACCCCCCAGAAAGTATAAACCTTTTTAGATCCTCTTGGGCGGTCGCCCATAGTGACTTGGGCGGTCGCCCATGTCACCAGAATTTCACCAGTTTCCTTTCTTGCTGAATTTTTAACCACAACCACTAAGTATGATTCCTAACCCTTTCAAAGTAGTGAAATCTAATCTACTTCGGATAGGAATTAACCCTTTTTAACCTAAGTTAAGGTAGAATGCCTTAGCTAGGCCATGATGTCTTATTTGGTCAAAATGGAATTGTGGGAAGTAGGTCTTGCACCTTTATTAATAATATTCAAGGTTGAGTAATAACTTTGTAAGAATGGTTTATGGTTTAGGTTGGCCTTACTTGCTCCCATACCTTGGTGATTAGTTGAACAGTGTAGAGATTATAATCACACTATTGTGTTGGTCAGGAATATATATGTGTTACATCAATATATTGTATCCCAATTGTGGATTATTTGGTATACGGTTGTATTGTATCCCAGTTGTGGATTATCTGGCATGTTTCTCGTATTGTATCCCAATTGTGGATTATCTGGCATGTTGATTATATTGCATCCCGGTGTGGATTATGTGGTTATATTGTTACCTTAATTGAATTCATATTCATTGATGGTATTATGCATAGTGTATTAAATGGTTGTTGCACTATGGTATGGATTAGCATGAGTATACATTACCATGTTGTTATATTATTATCCCTTTTTGTGGATTATATTTCAAGTATCTATTATGTGCTTGAACGTGTTGATATTCAGGGGTATAATGGAATTCAATCAATTATGAATTTGTTCTATAAGTGATTGAAGGTTCATCATACCTGGGACCGTCTCCCTCAAGGCCACAGATGGGGGCGCAAGCTACCGTATTGAGCCAAAAGCCTTTACGGTTATGCTTTGCGATTTGGTGTATCGGTGGAATGCTCAGATGAAGCCAAAAGCTTTACAAGAGCGATGATATTATATGATACTCGAATAAGGGTCATATAAGTATCCTATTTTCTTATATGGATCTCTGGGGTATGAGACCTATAAGCGGTGAATGTGCATGGGGGAAATTCACCAAAGAGCGGAGTTTTACTCCCACGTTGTACGACTTATTGTTCAGACGGGAAAGGTAAAATGAGGTAACGTAATGTGTTTACCGCTTTCATAAGGTGTTATGTGTTACCATGCTACGTGTTGCATATTGTTTGGCATCTTGCTGCATTCATAATAGCTTATTGAGATTTATTCTTACCCTTCCCTTTTACTGCTTTAGATTGTGCTGAGACAGGTGACCTGAACCAGTGAGGCCAAGGAAAGAGTTGGACTCTTGCTTTTGGGACTTAACAGGATAGGTATATGAGTGGGTTGTCGGGAGTCATATTTAAGTATTACTCTTTTATAAGTTGTAAGGAAAACTCTTTTGTCAAATAATGTTAATTTGGATTTTCAATGTAATTAATCAAGTATGGTTATTAAAGTATTTGTTTAAATTCCTCCAAGTGGAGATATTATTATTTGATTTTGTTTATGGAAAATTTAGAATTTGTTTTCTTGTAAAGGCAAATAAAAGTTTTAAAAATATAAGATGGGTTTTCTTAGTTTGAGCTTCTCAAGCTCGGGACACGCGTTAGGTCCCGGGTTGGGGTGCTCACACCGATCACCGTTGTTTGATGTTGAGAGCTACTATAGCAAATGCAGCAGACACAAAGTCCTAATCTATAAATATATTAAAGCAAAGTCGTTCCTAAATTTGGCAAGTTGAAGCCCAAAAATGTCACAATCAAGTTGTTGAAAATAGAAGTCTTGACCGATTTTCAAGAGTGGGTAATCAATTTCTTTTTTAAGGAATAGTGAGTAATTAATGTCTATTATGATTATACCTTTAAAAACCACATATTATGATTATTAATAAGAATTATAAATTTATGATATTAAAAGTACAACTAATGGTTGTAAAATAATTATTCGCTCATATTTTTAAACCGAAACCATTTCATATTACCTATAAATTTTATTAGTATTCAAATTGGCATACCAAAATTCTCTCAATAAAAATGTCATACTTTCTTTGAAAAAAATAGAAATACTAAATTTATTTTTTATTTCAAATAAATCTATTTTTTACACATACTTAAAAATATTAATAACCTTTTGTTTTGAAAGGAAATTATTAATTACATTAGGATCATAAGATGCAATTTAATTGTATATCATCTATAAATATATTAAAGCAAAGTCTTTCTTAAATTAGGCAAGTTGAAACCCAAAAATGTCACTATCAAGTTGTTGAAAATAGAAGCCTTGACCGGTTTTCAAGAGTGGGTAATCAATTTCTTTTTTAAGGAATAGTGAGTAATTAATGTCTATTATGATTATATCTTTGAAAATCACATATTATGATTATTAATAAGAATTATAAATTTATGATATTAAAAGTACAACTAATGGTTGTAAAATAATTATTCGCTCATATTTTTAAACCGAAACCATTTCATATTACCTATAAATTTTATTAGTATTCAAATTGGTATACCAAAATTCTCTTAATAAAAATGTCATACTTTCTTTGAAAAAAATAGAAATACTAAATTTATTTTTTATTTCAAATAAATCTATTTTTTACACAAACTTAAAAATATTAATAACCTTTTGTTTTGAAAGGAAATTATTAATTACATTAGGATCATAAGGTGCAATTTAATTGTATACCATCTATAAATATATTAAAACAAAGTCTTTCCTAAATTAGGCAAGTTGGAGCCCAAAAATGTCACTA
The DNA here is from genome assembly GCA_022495995.1 of Adenophora triphylla var. japonica. Taxonomy (NCBI): domain Eukaryota; kingdom Viridiplantae; phylum Streptophyta; class Magnoliopsida; order Asterales; family Campanulaceae; genus Adenophora; species Adenophora triphylla. The sequence goes on from JAFEMH010000072.1 coordinate 234,949, forward strand.
TCAAGTTGTTGAAAATAGAAGCCTTGGCCGGTTTTCAAGAGTGGATAATAAATTTCTTTTTTAAGAAAGAGTGAGTAATTAATGTCTATTATAATTATACCTTTGAAAATCACATATTATGATTACTAATAAAAATTATAAATTTATGATATTAAAAGTACTAATAATGGTTGTAAAATAATTATCCGTTCATATTTTTAAATCGAAACATTTCTTATCACCTATAAATTTTATTAGTATTCAAATTGGTATACCAAAATTCTCTCAATAAATTGTCATACTTTCTTTGAAAAAAATAGAAATACTAAATTTATTTTTTATTTCAAATAAATCTAATTTTTACTCAAACTTAAAAATATTAATAACTTTTTCTTTTAAAGGAAAATATTAATTACTAGAGTTAATTTGAACGTTGTGTTTAAGGAAGTGTTTCAAAATGTATAATTGATATTCAGGTTTTTGTACTTCGATTCAATGCTCAGATCAATTTTGGCAACATAAAATCGCCGTGCATCGCACGAATTTGCTGCCAGTTCATATAAAACCAAAGTTGAGCCTCAAACTTTAATTTAGTTTTTTGTTGAACCGAGCGCCACCTTTATTTTCTCCTCCCTCCCCCTTTCTCTTCTTGCAGAGTCTAAAGAATTCCTTAAAAATCCCAAGAAAATGAAATATAATTCAGCAGCACCGTCTTATTGCACAAAGGAAAAGAAAGAATGTATTGGGTGGATTGACAAATATTTCAAAGATTGTTTATGCAATCTGAGAGACGAATTCTCATTTGGGTTGGGAATTGTGAGTCTTTTGTGTTGGGGAGTTGCTGAAATCCCCCAAATCATTACCAATTTTCGTACCAAGTCCAGCCATGGCGTCTCCCTACTCTTTCTCCTTACTTGGATTGCTGGGTTAGTCAGTCAGTCACTCCAATTTATTATTCAATTTCTCCAGTAATCCCCTCTTGAAATTCAATATAATTAATTCAATTAATGGGGGACTGCAGGGATATTTTCAATCTAGTGGGTTGCCTTCTTGAACCTGCAACTGTAAGTTTCCTGTTACTAATTTTTTGTAAATACCACATTTGAATTTTGATTTTTTTTTTTTTTTAACGTTAATTTTGATGGATGCAGTTACCGACTCAGTACTACACAGCTCTGGTAATTCCACCGAAACGTGTACCTAGCTCCTCTTATTTTGTCATTTTCTTGTTTTCCGTCACAATATTATCTTTCTTTCCTACATTTGAATTCTTTTGAAGGGTTTTAACGAATTTGGAAATTTAACAGCTCTATACAGTAAGTACAGTAATATTAGTGGGGCAGACTTTATACTACGATCATATATATTCATGGCTGAAATCTCGTCAATCTGATCACCATTCTCATCCTAATAAGGTACCATTTCCCCCACCCCTTTCTTTTTTGAGACAAATTCACCCGTACAATTTGTGTACCATATTGTGTATTATGGGTGAACTAATGATAATATCATCATTGATTGATGCGTTGGATAAGGTGTGATAATATGATACTTTTAGTGGTATTCGGCTTTTTTTTGCAACTTACTCCCTCCGTCCCACGTTAGTTGAGACTTCTTTCCCTTTTGGGTCGTCCCACGTTAGTTGAGACTGCCCAAAATGGCAAAGGAATCTTCACTATTTACCCCACTCATTCTCTCTCCTATTTCACTTTTACACTCACAACATTCTCTCTCCTAACTATTCCTCCCACTCATTCTCTCTCCTATTTAATTCTTCATACTCACAACATTTTCTTTCATTTTTTCTCTCACTTACTTTTCCTTAATTGGTGTGCCCAAAAAGTTAGTCTCAACTAACGTGGGACGGAGGGAGTATTTCATTTCTACTATGAGTTCTACAGTATATATACTCCCTCCGTCCCACAAATATATAAAAAAAATTCTCTTTTGGGCGTCCCACAATAATCTATACTTTCCAAAAATGGAAATGAGACCCACTTCTCTCTACTCACAACACTTTTTAAATTTACTATTCTCTCCACTCATTCTCTCTCCTATTTTACTTTTACACTCACAACACATTACCTTTATCACTTTTTACCTTAATCTCCGTGCCAGGCCAAAAAGTTTATATATTTGTGGGACGGAGGGAGTATTGTTTTATGGAAACCTAATTATTCTTGTGCAATTATAAAAAGTGTTATTGATTCACCGTTAGGAATACTAACATTCACAATTTTTTAGAATTGCATAGGGATACATAGGTTTCTTAAATATATAGTCAAAATTAGATTGATTGAACATGAAAGTTAAAGCGGGACAATCTTTCGGGGACGGAGGGAGTTTGTTATTTTTTTTCCGGGATTGTAGCAAAAAAAAAAAAAATGAAAAAAAAAAAAAACTCCTTCCATAGTTCCATCCTGTAAAAGATACTAGTATTACTACTTTTTGACTAAGAATTTAGAAAAGACTAATTTTTCAAATGAATTTCTAAAACTTGTGGTATGATACACCATTAAAATTACTATCAATAAACATTTCTAGATTTTCATTTGGGTAATTAGTCTTTCCTAAATTTTTAATCAAAGTTCTTTATGGGACAGAGGGTGTATAATTACTTGTAGTACAAATTGTAAAGCATACAAAGAGTTAATAGTTAACTGTAAAACATGGACTATTTGAATTGAAAACTTGTGTATAGACCGTAAAATTGAGTTCGAATGTACTACTTGCTTAGTTATTTCTGTAATTTCAATCTGCAAGTAGATTGTCTTTGTTAGTGCATGTGAAATTAAAAACACAAGTAAAAACTTTTGCAGTTGGAAGAAGCGAGAAAGCCTCTGAACCCACAAAATGTAGGGGATTCCAGCATACCAATACCCAAAACTGGCACAACTACGGCATCCTCACGCAGGGACTTCTATTACACGTTCGTCTATATCCGTCTCTATCTCTTTCTCCCCCAGTGGATATTTATCTTTTCCTGTCACCTGCATACAAAATAACGTGACAAGGGGGAAATATTCTAAATATATTATTGTGAAGTTGGTAATATATTTATATTGTTTTGTAAAGATTGTTTGTTGTTATTATAAAATGTGCAGATCTGCAAGATCATTGGCCGGCAGCGCAACTCCGCCTATTCGATCTTATCTATGGACAACAAGAAGTGGTCCGCCTTCAACAATGGGCCTTGACAACGACTCCTCTGATGATGATGAGTCCACTCAAGTAACCTCTAGCAAGTCTATAACCCAGCCCAAGCCTATTCCACGTTCGGTATACATATTCTTGGCCTCATTATCCGGATATAAAATATTATAATGTTCTGTTTTGAGTTTTAATGACTATTGTTTCTTTATGTTTGCATCTGTTTGTCTTACTGTTGCACTGCCACCATAAGTTTAAAAGAACAAAGTAATCTGGCAAATGGTCTTAATTTTTCAATTCTGAACCTTCTCTGTCGTCATACATATTCAATGTGGAAAATCTTGATGGAAATGGCACCGATTTCAAAACAATAAATGTTTTGTAATGTAAAAAACAATGAGTATGTCCTCTGCAGCTCTGATCATCTTCGTTTCCTACAGCAAGTTGACGTGGAAATTCATCTCTCAGTAGTTGTATTGTAATTCATAATGATGATGGTTGCAGTAATAGAATAATGTCAAGATTGAATCTGTTTTACTCCCATTATCCCATAGTAAGTGTCGTAGTTGACTTTTCAATGTTTCTAAGGGATATGGTTTACTTGTTTGTACGTTGATTATACTATGGTAAAATGGCACTAAGGCGTGACACTTATTATGGGACGGAAAAAGTTTTTGCAACCAGTTTGTTTTACCATCATATCGGGGTTAATATTCTTTGTTATCTTTGTAAATTAGTAATGTGGTTTTATGCTCGTGTTGTTAGGCTGGATATGGAGCGCTCCTTGCTACCTCGCTCAATTTGCCTAAAGGAAGCAATGCTTTCTCCCAGATGACTATTGCATTTGGTGGGAGGAAACTGCTACAAGTATGCACTCGCTTACTTCCATATAGTGATATTACATCATAAACTTTTCCCATTTATATCCTACTTTCACTGAGAAAAAAATAAATAAATTGTAGGAGCATGGTGGAGGAAATGATGTTTATGGACAATGGTTAGGATGGGCAATGACTGCTATTTACATGGGCGGCCGAATTCCTCAGATTGTCTTAAATGTAAGTTAGGTCTCGTAATATATACTCATTTGACCTCGTAGTAGTGAGTCATTTCCTTGTGCATATATATAAAAAAGAAAAATAAATTAATGTTAAGATATGTGCATGCATAAATGAAAGTTTTAAGTTTTTAATACACTTTTTGTTTCGTACGTGTACAAACAGATTAAAAGAGGGAGCGTTGAGGTGATGCTCTTATCTTTTTCCCTTATCTTTTTTGATCCATAGCGTAGTCAATTCGTTAATTGTAACAACGCTTTTAATTGATGTTTAGGGTTTGAATCCTCTCATGTTCATCTTTGCGCTCATTGCTAATGCCACCTATGTTGGAAGGTTTTCTCTCTCTCTCTCTCTCTCTCTCACACACACACACACACACACACACACACACTAGACATATACAGAAGACAAGCGGGCAGTTGTGATGCTGACTGATTGCAATATTAAATGCAGCATTCTGGTGAGAAGCACAGAATGGGATAAAATCAGAGCCAACTTGCCTTGGCTACTTGACGCCATAGCTTGTGTCGTGCTTGATGGATTTGTATCCTTTTTATATTATTGACTCTGTTCTACGTTAGTTTTCCTAGTTTGCATTTTTTTGTCAACTTGATTGATTTTAAACCAAAAATTTATGGAAAAAATAAATATTCTTGAAATTTGAAAAATAGTTGCTTACAATTTCATGAGGATGATTAATTTTAATAATATTTTCAATCAAGTTGACCTAAAAAGTCAAACAAAGAATATCGTTGTTTGCCTTAACACATTTGTTACAGATTATATCGCAGTATGTTTACTACAGATATCTCCAAAAGAGAAGTTGGAATCAAAATAGAGATAACGATGGTGAAGATTACTCTGAAGAAGCAAGTAAGACTTACGTTTCTTGATTGACTAAGGTTGACCATGGTCAATTATATTAGCTTGGAACAAGTTAACTGTTTATGTTTGAAGAACCTATATGAGTTTACATTAATTTGTAACTTGTATATAGACAGGGGATTTAATTTTGCTACTTTTCTCATCCACATTTTAATTAAAGTCATTTTATTTTATTTTTTCTATTCCAAAATTAGGTTTGTGTTTGAATTTTTAATTGGTATTGACTTTGAGAATGGGTTTTGGCTTATTTGTCCACTGTTTGTACAATTGTAAAATTTCACCTTTTTAAGTACTCCCTCCGTATTTGAAAGATCGTTCCGTTTGCCATTTTGACTTGTCCCCAAAAGTATGTCCCATTTTTAAACTTAGGCATGAATGTTAGTGCAAATCTATTAAGGTACAAGAAAGTGAAGCTCTTCCTTAATAATTGCAAAAATGTACAACAGGACAATCTTTTAGGGAAGAAGGAGGATTTCCTTTATTAGAAAGTTGGCCTCTATTTTGAGACGGAATGAAAAAAAATACAGTATTTTATTTTTCTTTCTGATTGATTCAGTGCATACCACCGTAGTTATAATTGAAACTAAAAACTGTGAAGTTAAAAGATGGACATTGATGCTTGTTAAAATTTCATGGATTAACACCGAGTTTAACCTTGATTGAACAGTATAAATCGAGATACGAACATGAGCTTGTTCGGGTCAGACCCAAGTGGATTGGGTCATAAACATAATCCATCTCAAATTACGATAGGGGTTTCTCGTACATACATCTCGGCATCAACAAGGCCGACCAAAGTTTACCAAGGCCCAGCAAGCACATAAATGCCCCAACTATAAGGGCCGAGGAGACCTTCCTCGTATGCCGAGATCGCCTCCATAGAGGACGGGGTGCCTTCCTCGGCCTTGACGTTGTCAACGGGCTCCCCATATTACTCATTCCTTCCCCGGCTCATTATGGACCGAGAGGTCATGAATGACGAGGAGAGGAAAGTTCGCACCTCGTCATATCTCCATATGACGAGGAGACAAAATCATTCACCTTCCCATATCTCCATATGACGAGGAGACAAAATCATTCATCTCGTCCTATCTTCATGTCGACAGATCTTCATATGACGAAGAGACAAATTCATGCATCTCGGTCTACCTGCAAATGACGAGATAAGGAATTTTCTCTCCTCGGATTTCCGGCAAGTAGCTCTTACAATCCTAGTCAAACAAGGATTCAGCAGTTACAATCTTATCAGAATTGTAACCACCTCCTACAATTCAGATCAAACAAGGACTCTCTAACAGATATAATCCTCTTAGGATTATACCTTATCTCTTTACAGTCCAAGTTCAACAGATCTGTCAATCCATCATTATAAATACAAGCCATAATTTCCATATTCTGGTACGTTACTTTTGAAATTCCGAAACTCTGTCAATTTAGTTTCTCTCACTACAAACCGTGAACTTATTCTCACGCCGGAGGACATTCGCCGGTGGGGGCTTAGTTTACGTGTTTTGTCTTATTTTCAGGCTAAGCAATCGCCGGAGCAAATCGATCGCTTGAATTTGGGCTGATTCGGCGATATTGGCATCATCAGTTTGGTTCCATTGCCGGGAATCGATTCAAAAGCCCTTTATTTGGCCTGGAAAAAGCTCGCCTGAAGCCATATTTTATGTCGGATATCTTCTGTGATTCGGCTGGAAATCTTGTTTTTGTTTTGCTTTGTTTCAGAGCTTCACCGGATTTTGCAAACAGTCGGCCGGAATCTGCAAAGTTTTTACCTGGAACAATCGTTTTGGCCGGAAATTTTGGTGACAATAAAATCGCAAATTGCGATCTTGTGTTGGCGTGCGAAATCTATTCCAAACTTTGGCCGAAAATCTTGATCTGTTGGAAAATCGTTCGTTTAGTAATTTGCTGTTTACGATTGTTAAGTTGCAATGGAAGACGGACGATTCGCTAGTGTTACCAATGAGGAGCAGACCCAAACGAACGAGGTCCAACCTAACACCGAGGTGCTTCCTCCTCCACCTCAGCCCGAAAGACCACCTCCCCTCGCCATGACTCTCCGTTCCATGGGACAGCCAGCTGCCGAGGGGGCAGGTGCAAACCTTCCTCGTACCACTCGTCCTCGAGGGAAACGAACGGGGAAGAAAATGACGAGGAACGCCGACGTCGGCCGAGCTGAGAGCACCCAGCCCGTCGACCGACGTACCTTGTTGCATAGACAAATGGAGACGTTGCAACGTATGTACGAGACTCAGGCTGCCTTGTTGCAATTGGACCCAGAAAACTCCATGGTCGAGTTCATCATGCCTTCGAATGCAGGAGGTAACTCTCGTGGAAGGGAAACGGGTGAGCGACGAGATCCTCCCCGTGATCCTGCTGTACCACCTAAGCAGGCCCTCCGAGATGCTCCTCGTCCTCGGCCTCGCAATCAGGAAAACGACAAGGTGATAGACCTGAGAAGCCAATTGAATTCTAAGGAACAGGAGGTAGACTCGAGAGACCTAAGAACGAGGCTCAGTCTGTCCAAACGTTTATCCCCTCCTCGTCTCGTCCTGGCACCTCATCGTCCTGACTCTCCTCGACCTCGGCGAGATTCTCCTAGACCTCGGCGAGACTCTCCCCGTCCTCGTCCGTTTGCAAGGCCGAGGACTCCCCAACCATACAGAATGGTACTTGGTGGCTACGAGGCAGAACCAAGGCAAGACAAAGCACCCTCTAGACGAGGAGAAAATCATCGAAATGACGAGGAGCACAGTAGGGTGAATAGCCACCCTAGAGATAAGACCCACCGTAGCTCCCAACGCAGTACTCACTCTAGCACTGAAAGGGGAGTGGAAGCTAAACAATGGAAACTCTTGAAATAAAGGCTCGATGACATGGAGATGGGAAAGAAGATTGATGGAGACGACGATGACTGGTCCACTCATTCGTTTTCCCAGAGGATAACTGATGCACCACCTAATCCTCACTTTAAGGTCCTGACCTTTGAAAAATATAACGGAACCACCGACGCAAAGGACCATGTGCAAAGTTTTGAATCGACCATGAACCTCCTCACCAAGGCCGATGACATGCTCTATAAAGCTTTCGCGAGCACCTTCTCCGGAACAGCCCTGACTTGGTTCCGTGAGTTGAAAAAAGGTTGCATCTATAGCTGGAGAGGCATGAGGAGGATGTTCTTGGACCACTTTGCCACTGCAGGGAGGAGGAAGAAGAGGTTGACCGACCTTGCCAATATCGAGTAAGGGAAGAATGAAACCACTCTCAGCTACTATAACCGATTCCGAACCATGGCTGAAAAAGTGGAAGAAAGCCTCACAGACAGGGAGGTAATTGTTTGTTTCAACTCCGGATTGAGATCCGGACCCCTCATTTATGAACTATCCGCCAGAGAGCCAAACTCCAAGGAGAATTTGTACAACGTGGCTTATGACATTGCCATGGCGGAGGATAAGAGTAAGAAAAGGGGATCCAACAAGACGGAACCAGAAGCGGCTGGCACTCGCCACGCTTCCAATGGCAATGGGAATGGTAATGGATCAAAGGGGAAGAATAGAACAAGGGGTTCCGAAAAGCCTGAAATTTTTACCCCTATTATCAAACCCATCACAGAGATCATGCAACTGGTGAACCTTCCCCCACCTCGTCCGATAAGCAACACACCAAAGTTCCCTCATGACACTTCTAAATTCTATGATTTCCACAAGGACCATGGTCACAACACCGAAAGGTGCATCGCCTTCAAGTGCATGATCCAAAGTTGGGTTGACGAGGGAAAACTCGACCGCTACGTCATGAAGAAAGATGGCAAGCGAAAGCGGAAGGAAGAGGAAAGTGAAGATGACGACAAGAGCGAGGACGGGGAACAGAGGCCTCCTAGGGCCAAGCTGCATGTGATCCAAGAAGAGACAGTCTCCACAAGAAAGCTAAGGGACCAGATCCATAAACTAAGCAAGGTGTACCACGTTCCTGCTTGGGTTCATAAGGCGGAAGAGGTTATTAGTTTTTCTCCTAATGAATTGGCAGGGAGCCATGCTGCTCGTGAACAACCCTTAGTGATAAAGAGTCGGATTGATAATGTTGAATCTGAGAGACTTCTTGTTAACACGGGGGCCTCTCGTGATATTTTATACTACTCTGCCTTCCAACTGATGGGCTTAAAAGACACCATGATGGAACCTTATCATGGAACGCTGGAAGGTTTCACCAACCATAAAGTTGGTGCCAAGGGAACTAATGAACTAGAATTAGAAGTCGGCGAACATCCCTTCCGATCCAAGGCTACTGTCACTTTCGTAGTCATGGATCTAACAAGTGATTACCATGCTATCCTGGGCATTCCAAGTCAAGCAAAACTTGGGTTGGTCGCCTCTCTTCCTCACCAACGAGTCAAATTTCCTACTCGTGCTGGGATTAGATGCGTGAGGGCGAACGCCAAGGACTTCTTGGAGCATGTCGTGAAGAGCCGGAAAAAATCTAAAAGCGTGGAGATAGATACCCCGGATGATAATATCAAGATCTCTAAATCTTTGAAAACTACCCATACCAGCTCTAGGATGAGCTATATCCGTGAGGTACTAGATGAAGAGCCCATGGTCCTAGAAATTGCAATGACTGTGGCATAGTTCCGTCCGTCTCTGAGGCAGATCATGTTCTCGTCAACGGCCAGAACTCGGGGGCCAACCCTGACTTGAGGATAGTCGATCTGCCCGACGTTGATGAACTAATGGAAGGTGAAGGCCTCAACATGAATGACAATGAGGGTAGGAGAATTAGAGAAATCATCATCGAGTCTCTGGAATTTTGAGACGGTCTTGAAATGGAGCCAGTGGACGAACTGGAGGAGATAGTCATCAATCCTGACTATCCTGAACAAAAAATTAAACTCGGGGGCCAGCTATCCCTTGATGAGAAGGAAGAAATTATCTCCCTCTTGAAAAACAGTCTCAACGTCTTTGCTTGTAGAGTCGAGGATATGAGGGGGATCAATGAAGAAGTAGCCCTCCACCGCTTGAAGTTGATCCATTGGCAAAAACTATCTCACAAACAAGGAGAAATTTTCCAAGGGACAAGGAGAAAGCTATCAAGGAAGAGGTGCAAAAATTACTTAGCACAGGAATTATTCGAGAAGTAAAGTACCTCGTTTGGTTGGCCAATGTGGTAATGGTGAAGAAGCAAAATGGGAAGTGGCAAATGTGCATAGATTTCACTGATCTCAACAAGGCCTGCCATAAAGATAGTTATCCTCTCTCCAGAATTGACAAGTTGGTTGACTCCATTGCTGGATACCAAACACTTAGTTTCCTAGATGCCTATTTAGGCTATCATCAAATCAAAATGGCGGAAGAGGACATCGAGAAGACGGCCTTCCAAACACCTGGGGGAAATTATTGCTATGCCATGATGCCCTTTGGGCTTAAAAATGAAGGTGCCACGTACCAACGTATGGTGAATGAGGTATTTGGTGCACAAATAGGCCACAACATGGAGGCCTACATTGATGATGTGGTCATAAAGACCAAGGTGGGCATTCACGCCCCTGACTTGGAAGAAACAATAAATAATCTCTGAGCAAACAACCTGATGCTAAACCCAAGTAAGTGTGTGTTTGGGGTAAGAGCTGGAAAGTTCCTAGGCTTCATGGTATCACAAAGGGAAATAGAGGCGAACCCCAAAAAAAACAAGGCCTTAATTGACATGAAGGAACCTACCAACATCAAGGAGGTTCAAATATTAAATGGAAGAATAGCGGCACTTGGAAGATTCATCGCCAAATCGTCCGAAAAATCACTGTCGTTCTTCAAGGTATTGAAGGGTACCAAGAGCTTCTCCTGGACTCCCGAATGCTCTGAAGCATTCCTCCGGTTGAAGGAGTACTTGGGTTCCCCTCCCTTGCTTAGTAGTCCAATTACTGGTGAGATGTTATATGTCTTCCTAGCCGCCACCGATTATGCAGTCGCAGCTGTTCTTGTACGTAACCATGAAGGAACACAGAAACCAGTCTATTATGTCTCTAAGGCATTATCTGATGTAGAGAGCAGATACTTCAACGTGGAAAAGATAGCGTACGCACTAGTTATTGCCTCAAGGAAACTACGTGCCTACTTTTCCGTACATCCCATCACTGTTTACACTAACGAACCACTGAAGAAAATCCTACACAAGTTGGATGGCTCCGGACGTCTCCTGAATTGGTCTATCGCTCTTACTGAGTTTGATATTACATACCAGCTAAGGAAGACCCTCCTGGCGCAGCCTTTGGTTGACTTCATGGTTGAGACCGCCTTTATGGGTGAGCACCTCCCCACTTCCCGTAAGCAAAACACTATGGAAGAGGAAGAGTCTCCCATTGAACTCCCAGCCAACTGTTGGATCTTGTACACAGACAGACCATCTACGAAGGAAAGAAGCGGAGCTGGAGTTGTACTAGCAAGTCCGAAAGGAGAGTACACTATGCAAGACATCATCTGATTCAAGTTCCCTGCCTCTAACAATCAAGCTGAATATGAGGCTCTGATATTTGGTATTGAGTTGGCTTCCTTCTACGGAGCAACTAAGGTGGCGGCATTCTGTGACTCCCAACTCGTTGTCAAACAAGTAAAGGGAGAGTATAACACCCAAGATCCCACCCTTACCAAATATAAAGACCTTGTCCTAGACATGACAAAGAAGATGGAATTCTTTGAACTTAAACAAATTGGCAGGGAAGATAACCAAATCGCAGACGTTCTATCTAAACTGGCGACTATGTATGTGTCTAAGTCTAAGACCCATCCATACGTAGTTTTTGCTGAGGAACCTGCGTATGAAAGATTACAAATCATGCTTCTAGATGGAGAGGAGAGATGCTGGATCGATAACTACATGGACTACATCGAGAAGGGCCAACTTCCGGAAGACGAAGCACAAGCCAAACTTATCAAGAAGAGGTCACCAAGGTTCGTTGTGATGAACGGAGTCCTCTACCGAAGATCTTTCACCAAGCCCCTGCTAAGGTGTGTCTACCCTAAGGAAATTGAGAACCTCTTGACAGACGTACATGAAGGTGTTTTTGGCGGTCACCCGGGGGGCCAAAACCTTAGTCGACAAGATCATCTCACTAGGTTATTATTGGCCAAACCTGAGGGAGGACGCGCACACCTATATTAGAAAGTGTGACAAGTGCCAGAGATTCTCCGACATTCCTAGACTACCGGCAGTTGAGCAGACACCTGTAATACCCACGTGGCCATTTGATATGTGGGGGATCGACATCATCGGACCCTTCCCTTCCGCCCGTGGTAATTGCAAATACGTGATAGTAGTTGTTGATTATTTCTCCAAGTGGATAGAAGCCAATGCATTAGCCAAGATAACGGAAGAAAACGCAATCAACTTTGTCCACGACTACATCTGGTGCCGATTTGGCCTCCCCCACACAATTGTTTATGATCATGGACTCCAATTTTCTACGGCATTTTCAACAGAATTGGGAAGAGTCAAAGTCCACCACGCAAAGTCATCAATTAGCAGACCCCAAGGCAACGGTCAAGCAGAAGCTGCCAATAAACTGGTCCTAATAGCCCTTACCAAGAATCTTGAAGGACGCGAGGGTAGATGGTTGGACGAACTTCCCCTAGCCTTATGGGCTGTTCGCACAACCACCCGGGGGCCAACCGGGAAAACCCCATTCGCCTTAACCTTCGGTTCTGAGGCTATGGCACCAGCTGAAATGGCCATCCCAACTGTGAGAGAACTCCCACTACGATGAGCAAGTCAACAAGGTTAATAGGCTCCTAGACCTAGACCTGATAGATGAAAAATGACTAGCTGCACAGATGAGGATGGTAAACTACAAGCAAAGGACCAAGGCATATCATGACAAGAGAGTTATCAGAAGAGTATTCCAAGTAGGCGATTGGGTACTTAGAAAAATTGAGGCAACTGGTCGGAAGGTAGAACAAAACAAGCTCTCCCCAAATTGGGAAGGTCCCTATATCATCACTCAAGTCATTCGAGAGGGGACCTACAGATTGAAGACTAAGGAGGGGAAGGATCTCAAGCATCTATGGCATTCCGACAATCTTCGAAAATATTATCATTAGTCTAGTTCATTTTGTAATAGATTAGTTTCTCGTTTTCAGTCTTTTACTTCTTAGTTTGATAGGATTGCAGTTTGATGTAATCACGTTTCAGTTTTATGAAAGCAACTTCTCTCAACATGCAAGGCAACTATCAACTCCTGACACAAACAACCGGAAGACGAGGATCTTATCCCCGACTCTTCAAAATACGTGCCTTACGTCTTGACGAGGGTCCACCTCGGCTCAATGACTACCGGCTCCCAACAGCCAACACGAGGATCCCCCCTCGACATGATGGCTTACCTTACATCCTGATGAGGGTCCACCTCGATTCAAGGATTACAAGGTTCAAACAGTCAAGACCGAGGACTTCTCCTCAGCCTATTGACTTGCCTCACGTCAAGACAAGGAAACACACCTTGTCACTACGACTAACAGGCACCATGTCTGAAACCTGTGCACGAGTCATCTTCCTCGGCATAAGGAGACGAAAAAGAATAAAAACACCCAACAATCAAAGCCGAAGATCCCCTTCCTCGGCTCATATAACTTGAAGTACAGTCAAGACCGAGGGCCCTCCTTGGCCTAACGACTTGAGACATAGCCGAGATCGAGGAATCCCCTTCGACCTAACAATTTGAGACACAGTCAAGGCTAAGGGACCTCACCTCGGCCTAATGACTTGCACTTCCTCAAAGCTGTCTTACATCTGTACATGGCTTACAAGCAAACATCCAAACAATTCATTAAAACAACACATGAATTGAAATAAAAGGATTTGTTCATTAGTATTTCAAAAGAAATTACAAGTCCTACCAGCTATTACAACAAAAGGAAAAAGAAAAGAAATCCTAAGGCTGTTGTGCATCTTCAAAAGGTTTATCCAAGAAATCACCCGTGGCAGCATCAGGGAGGAGGAGAGATAGTCTGTTCAATCCGTGCACCAGTCTCCTCGGCATCTCCTCCCTCGGCCTCGACCTCCATATCCCCGTCTTCAATAGCCTCCACCAAAGCTTGAAGATTGCCGGGATCAACCGTTGGGGGAACCCAAGCCTCTCGGCCGGCTCGAGCATCCTTCCTGGCCATAATGCCCAAATTATATTCAGAGAATGGGACGAGATAGTGGAGGGCCCTGGCCTCCTCATCAAACTGACCCTTACATATCAGTTTGGAAATGGCATTCAAGTCCAAGCCAGTTGATGGATCGGCCAGGAGGCTACGGGCCAGATGCAAATAGCCATCTTCAAACATGGTGGCCGTCTTTGCATCCACGACATCCTTAAAAGCCTGGCTGGCCTTGAAGCGGACAACAGCTTGCTCTTCTCTCGAAGGAAGGGTAGCTTCAAAACCTCGGCACTTGGCCTCAGCTTCCTCGGCCCTTACTTGGACTTCGGCTTTGAGCCTCCGCTCCTCAGCCAGCTCAGCATCCTTGAGCCGGAGATGTTCCTCGGCTTTCACGTGGGCCTCCTGGGCTTGCCCGCGAGCCTCCTCGGCTCTCTTTATCTTGGCTTCCACCTTGGCCTGAGCAACCTCCAGCTCGGCGTCCTTGGCTTTCAGTAGCCCGACCAAGGCAGCCTTCTCGGTCTCACCCTTCTTGTGGGCGGCCCTAGCTTCATGCAATTGCTTGTCCGTGTTCTTGGCCAGGACATTCTCATAGGCCATGACAGTAGCAAACTGCAAGATAAATCAATGTCAGGTATCTTATCAAGTATAAAGTTATGAAGTCAACGACTAAGGATACGAGATAATTACCTCGGCAAGCAAAAGTCCCTTACGGCACAGCAAGTTCTCCTTGCTCGGCTTCTCCCGGACAAGCTCCTCATAAGCTTCCTCGTCCAAGGCCCTTTGAACGGGAGCTCGACCCAATCTCAGTAGAGGACCCTTCCTGTTCTGCAGAGGGATGCCCCTCAAACGTGGGACGTTTGCCACCATACGCCGGGCAAGCTCCTCGGCATCCTCATGGTTTTTAACAGTTTGGATGGTGAGGACGGGAGGAGCTTGGGGATTGGAAGGCTCTTCGGCAGCCCGTTTGGCTTGGGGCTCCTCGGCAGACGTGCCTTGAGGCATCTTGGAGCCAGAACGCCGTTGGACGAGGTCAGTGTCCTCGGTCGGTGGGATGTCCACCTCTCCCACATCAACGTCAACATGGGGGCTATGCCCCTCGGTAGTTGAAGGATTAACTCGTTCCTCGAAGGCCACCTCCTCGGCTTCCATCTCCCCATGAAACTTGACGGGTAGGGGTTGGTCACCCTTGGCACCCAGCAGGAGATTACGGCGGTTAGCCTCCTCCTTCCTGTCTTTCAAGCCCGCGAGTTTAGCCAGGCGCCTCCTCTGCTTAATTAGTTCCACAGCACTAAGTTGCTCCATTGCTAGCTCCGCTTCTTGATCGGGGGATAAATCTGCAAAGACGAGGAAGACATGATTCTATTACGAGAAGGATCAAAGCTAAACAGCAAAAAACACAAGTATCAAATACGAGGGAAAAACTATTACATCCTGCTACATCAGTCTCTCTCAAACACTGATCCATGGGGACGAGCTTGCACCTCGCGCAGTCCTCATGAAAGACCAGGCCGGGTGTGTGTTCTCCAGTCATTAAAGCATCTCCCCCTCTTGACAGTCACGAGAGGTACCACCCCATCCTTAGGCCCCGACATCAGTCCTGCCTGGACGTAGTAGCTGTCATCGGACTCTAAGGCTGACCAATCAAGGAGCCCAACCTCGACAAACTCCTCGAGGCGCTTGATCAGATCCTTGGTCCACCCATACTTCTGAACTGAACCCGACGAAGTTGGTACATTGGCAGGAGAGGGGAATTCCCAGCCTTGTCGGCTCTCTCCCCTTATCACATGATTATCCCAACCTCCTACCTTGCTGGACGTAGGGAGAAGTATCTTCGGTTTCTTAGATTCACTCCGATGAACGAGGAGACGAGTGCCCTTCATGTATCCAACGGAGAAGAAATGACGGAAGGCACCTTGGGTAGGTTCATAACCTAAGCTACGGCAAAGTACAATAAAACTAACAAGGACCCGAGTCCCGTTAGCTCCCAGCATGGCCGGAACCGCCCTCACATCACCCAGAAATTCGTTGATAAAGGGGTCTAAAGGGAGACGAAGTCCCTGTTGGAACTGCTTGAAATAGAAATGAACGTGGTTGTCGTTGTAGTAGAATCTATACTCCTAGTCATCGTATGCAAAGGTGGGCTTGCCGATGTAAGTTAGCCAAAATTCATTCTTATTCACCCCATACTTGGTATACAATTGCTCCAACATGGGTTCACCAGCTTTCGGTGGTCCCTCTCGGCCTCGGCCCCCTCCACCTCGGCCACCGCGTCCTCGGTCTACTCTCCCCTTAACTTGCTCTCCCTCGACGAAGGCATTGACAATCTTGGTTGATGAGGAGGCTTCACCCTCTCTTCCCGTCATATCTGCAAAATGCCGAGGAGTCACAGTTAGTTACGTCGTCCACGGATGATATTGAGATGGGGAAGAGGGAAGCCCCTCCTCGTCATCACACTAAGGCCGAGGAGGGATTCTTACCACTTAGATGCTCACGAGCTATGTGATCTGAGGACAGGTAGAACAAATCTATATGCTCCATTATCTCGGCCCTATTCTCAAGCAGGACTATGCTACGAGATGAGGAATCAACCCGGTCTATCCTCGTACTATCTGGGTATTGGATGAACATTCGAGTACGACCGTAGTTTCTCAACATCTCTCCTATGTCAGCATCAACCATGGTCCTCTCTCTCTCCGGTAAACTCTCAGATTGCCCTTGTGGTATCCATAAATGAATCGGGGGGAATGGTCCTAAGAACGAGCCATTTCTAAGGGAGAATCAAGGATCAATGGGGGAATTCATACAAGATTCAAAGGAGTTCATATAAAATGTAAAATAAAATTAGAGATTCATGAAGAAAAGCTTCAAACTTGACAATGGCAGTTTGGAGACCCAAAAAATCCTACCCAAAACCCTAAACAAATGGAAATCAGTAAAGGGAGGAAGTTATACCTGTTTCTGGTGTTTTGGACGGTCGGAATCAAGCAATGAGGATTATCACGCCGAAAAATCAAGAATCGCCGAAAATTGGGTTTGCAAGCTCTAAATGCACGCAACAAATTCCAATACATGGCAGGCGTGGGGGCCCACACCTCATCATCATGGCGAATAACCGGCGGATAATGAAGCGACGCCCAAAATGAAGTGCCTCTGACGCGTGGCAAACCTGTTCGTATTCCGTAAGCCGAGGACGAGATGACTTTCTCCTCGTCCTAGGCCGAGCTAGAAGTCGGGGGCCACTGAACAGTATAAACCGAGATACGAACATGGGCTTGTCCGGGTCAAGCCCAAATGAATTGGGCTATAAACATAATCCATGTATCAGTTATGGGAAGCAACCATGGGCTTCCTCGTATGCCGAGAGGTACCTTCCTAGGCATTAATATTGTCAATGGGCCCTTCATACCACTATTTCCTCCCCGGCTCATCATGCTCCGAGAGACCATGAATGACGAGGAGAGAAAAGTTCGCACCTCGGCATATCATCATATGACGAGGAGACAAAATCGTGCGTCTCGGCATACCCACATGTCGGCAGATCATCAACTGACGAGGAAGCAAAATCATGCATCTCGGCTTACATGCAAATGCCGAGATAAGAAATTTGTGTTCCTCGGCTATCCGGCGAGCAGATTGAACAGTCCTATTCAAACAAGGATTTAACAATTATTATCCAATCAGGATTGTATCCATCTACATCAATTCAAGTTATACAATGACTCCTTAATAGATATAATCCTCTTAGGATTATATCCTATCTCTTTACAAGTTCAATTCAACATGAATTCTATCAATCCATCCCTATAAATACAAGCCATATAGCACATTATTTGGTATGTTACTTTTTACATACATAAACTCTGTCAATTTAGTTTCTCATACAAAAACCGTGAACTTATTCTCACGCCGGAAGGCCTTCGCCGGTCAAGCCCCGACTTAGTTTACGTGTTTTCTCTTATTTTCAGGCCTAGCAATCGCCGGAGCAAACGATCGCTTGGATTTGGGCTGATTTGACGATTTTGACATCATCATATGCCATTGCCTACAACTATAGAACCAATATTAAATCCCATCTCATACATATGGTGTTCTTCCTTTCCCCTTTCGTATACTTTATAAGTGTCCTTTGTTGTTGAAGTATCGTGGGTATGATTCTGCCTGTATATCTATTGATTTATCTTATCATTATCTCCGCCGGACGGATTGCTCCCCTTATTTTTCATCAACGAGGAAAGGTTGTTTCACTTGTCAAATTTGTCTATGCGGGTAAACTTTTCTTTCCATTCTCTCTTAATAACTTGGGATTTATTTCTTCATTTGTACTTTATATGTGAAACATTAATCAGTTAATGGTGCTAGAAATTTGTTTAATTAGCTTCTTGGTGCATGTAATTTGGGGAACATAACTATACTAGTATAAGTAGCACTATCTACTCATATTTTGACCAATACAAATCATAAATCAGGGGTTACAAAAATTTGTTGGCCATTTTAGAAAAGTGGACTTATTAGTAGGATCATTTTTTTAAGGTGTTATGGGATGGAGTGAGTAAATAATGTCACTTCTTGGCCTAAAATAAATATTCCAAGGTACAAAAATGGTAATTTATAGTGAGACGAAACGAAATGAAGAAGTAAATCATTTTGATAAATTCAAAAACGTTAATATCAGCTCAAATCTATCGGCAGGTTGTATCCTTTATAATTGAATAGCATTAAAAAAAACACGTAAACTAAGCCGAGGCTCCACAGGCGAATGCCCTCCGGCGTGAGAGTAAGTATTTGTGTTTAAATAGAGAAATCAATTGACAAAAGTTTAGAGTCAAAAGATGTGTTACCAAAATAATGAGAATTATGTCTTGTTTTTATAGGCATAGCATTGTAGAGTCTTTGTTGAATAAGAAAGTGTATGAGATAAGGTTATAATCCTAGAAGAATTATAACTATTCACAATCCTTATTTGAATAGAATTAGGCAACATATTCTGTGCGTGCGCCGTGTAGTAGATCTCCTCGTCTTACATGGTCTAGCTAGCCCAAATTGTGCCAAGTAAGAGAGTTGTGAAGGATATGGAATCCCATTTCCTTATTTTGTTGACTACCGAGTAGAGGCTTCTCGTTTTCAAATGAGGCCTAGCTCGGCTTATATGATTATGCCTTGTCGGCATTCAGTTTTGTTGGGCCTAGGTCATTATTCACTCTATTATGTCTAGGTCGACATAGTGGAAACTGACGAGGAGGCACGACGAGCAAAGGTATAGAAGGCCCAATCCCTTTATCTTAATTTGAGACTTGAGTGGATTATGTTTTAAGTCAAATCCATTGGGCCTTACCCGGACTGATCCACGTTCATAGATCGGTTTATACCGTTCAGATGCCCTCGACTCCCTAGCTCGACTGTGCCGAGGAGGAATTGTTGCTCTACCTCGGCTTAAACGAATACGAACGGGCTCTTACGTGTCATGAGGCACTTCATTATTCACCGATTAATTTGTACAATGACAGGCGCGTCGTACGAAGTCTGACATCCACCTTGGGAACCTCTAGAGCATTTATGGCAAGGGAGGCGACGACGCCTTTACCCGGTTTATTTGACCCATACCTATTTAGATCTGGGTATATAAGCCAAACCCACTTCGTTTCTACTGTTTTATCACCCTTTGTATTTGAGAGAGAAACTATAAGCTTCAAATCTCCAGTTTGCTCTTGATTTCTTGCTCAATTTGTGATTGATTTTTTCGTGTGTTTCTACATCAATCCTTCGATTAAGTTATAAATCATCTCCCTCTTCTCTATTTTCTGCATTTTATCTCGAAGCTTTTCTTGCACAATCTCTTTCCTTCCTCGTTCTTTAGAGATGACTAGAACATGGAGTAGCAATCCTAACGCCCTATATTGTTATCACACCCAGAATCTTAGAATTTACCAACTGATTGATGGCCCTTGGATGATGTTGAGTTAAAACGAGGTAGGAGAAATCTTGACAAGGTATCAAAGCCCTAGGACCAGCATCGATTATCCTAGTCAGTTTAGGATAGACCAGGTTAGTATTGATTCTCCTAATATCTTGTTGTTCAATGGCTGGTCAGAAATTATTGACCATATCAATCTGTACTATCTGAAGTCCAACCATTTTGAGCGTCCATTGTTGGGTAAGAATCCCTACTCGACTTTAGTCAATAGGACGGGGAGGGATTCCCTTCCTCGTATTCCACTTCATACTTGGCCAAACTGACCTTTACTTCTTCATTTCTGCAATTATGACGGGAAGGGCAAGTAGCACTGCCCGGCCTTCAACTGGTCCGTCTGCGTCTGGCAGGATAGTGAATGCGTTTGACGAGGGGGCACAAACTGGAAACACGGGACGGGGACGTGGAAGGTCCCAACGGGGAAGGTCTGTTGCCCCTATGCCTAGATCTGCTAGGGCCGGGGAACCCATGATTGAGGAAATTCACTCCAAGTATGGAGTGTTGAGGGAGGAGTATAGTCTTACGTACCTTCCCATTGTACCTCTGGAAACCGAAAAGGCCTTTAATGACTTCTTGTATAATCTCAACTACCACAATTTTTTCTACAAACAATTTCAACTCGGTCTGCGTCTCCCCTTAGATCCCTACATTTGTGAGTTTTTAGAAGATATGCAGGCCGTCACGGATATGTTAGGAGTCAGTGCCGTGAGGTTCCTCACCGGATTTATAGTTTTATGCCACAGTCTAGGCTTTGAGCCTTGTCAATCTGCTTTTCACTTTAAGCTATAAAGAGGATTCGAGTATAGTGGTGATAAGGAGTGACCCCAATCAGCCCAAGCTCATCTATCTAATGTCGAGCAAGGTTTTTGGGTGGAGATATCAAGTCATTAGGGTAAAAAGCTGATGAGGTTGGGAATTCTCTGCTCCCTCAGAGCTTCCACGCATGCCCGAGCAGGTCTAGAGGCCGGAGTGGAGCAATAGCCTCATTGAGAGATTAAAACAATTTACCTCCGTCGGCACATTGTGTTGGTCCAGTCTGGAGACCGACCAACGATATTATGTTCAGGTCGGTGTCATGCCAAACTCCTTGGACGGCCTAGTGCCTATGGCCCCCGTGTCTAGGGAAAATAGATTTCCTGACTGGAGGGTAAATCCAGGCTTTGTTTTCCATAATGAGTATGAGGTGTGCAACCTTCTTAAGAATAAGTGTCTTGCCGAGGAGGGCGTGGTCGGCTGTAAATCTCTATCTCCTCGTCTTTTTGTACTTGTGTAACTTTTGTAACACTTGCCTTTCTCGTATTTTCATATTTGACCAAGGAATAAGAGAAGAGAATTTCTGAAGAAGTGATTGACTCCCAAGCCCTCACGAAGTTAAGGATGAGGATTTCACGGTCCTCGGCAGGCATGATGATGCCGTTGAGAGGCAATCCATATTTTCCACCAAGGAGGCTGATGCTTTACCTCTGAAGCCGGTAGGGGGGTGCTACCTCCACCGAGGAAGGGACGACGGGCAAGAGGCCCGAGCTGAGGGTGAAAACTCCCAAGGAACAATAACTCCTCAAATCGAGGAGGTTCTAAAGAATGTCGGCCCAGCTGACGCCGAGGAAGAAAATGTTGGGGGAAAGGCCCCTTCTCATAAGCGGCCAAGGACTAAGGACGAGGAAGGGGGGTCCTCCAAGAGGGTTGCTACTGAGCCCACATCTACAACACTTTTTGCTCGGCATATTAAAACGTATGATGAGGGCGAGCAATTTGTGCAGGAGGCCAATGAAGCCCCAGTTTTTAAGGGGATTAATTTGCTTGCCAGTAA
Organism: Adenophora triphylla var. japonica; assembly: GCA_022495995.1. Taxonomy (NCBI): domain Eukaryota; kingdom Viridiplantae; phylum Streptophyta; class Magnoliopsida; order Asterales; family Campanulaceae; genus Adenophora; species Adenophora triphylla. Next base: position 256,933 of record JAFEMH010000072.1, read on the forward strand.
GGGTCCCCAACAGCGGGTTGGATGTGCGGTCATTTGCAGGTCAATGGATGATGATCTCCTTGATCGTCTCATTGATACCAAGCTGAGCATGGAATCCTTGGTCAGTTGGAAAGGCCTTCTTTTTAGTGAGGTAAGCTTCCTTGTCTTTACTCCTTTTCCCTTCCTCGTCTTATTTTATACTTATATTTTTCTGACATTTCCTTTATTTTATGTAACTTGCCACGGTCACAGCTTATGAAGCCATCAAAGCTAAGGCGGCTGAGGTCCATGAGCAGAAACTCGAGAAACAGGCTGAAAAGGACAAAGCCGACCTGAAGAGGGCCGTGGAGCTCCTCAAGAACCTTCGTGCTGACGCTAATGCCTATAAAACGGCTAAGGTTAAAGCCGAAAAGGAAGAGAAAGCGGCCAAGGAAGCTCTGGCCAAGGCCAAGGAGGTAGCACGGCTCGAGAAGTCTGAGCTGGAGGGGCAAAAGAATGAGGCCCTCAAGAAAGTAGAGGAGGTATCTGCCTGGCTGCGTGAGTTGGAGGCTAGCCTTCCCTCTAGGGAATATGAGGCCGTATCCCATTATAAGGCTAGCTCGGCCTTTAAACAGGCCGTGGCGGAGAATACAGCCACCATGTACTCCGATGACTTTCTACACTTAGCCAGAAGGGCCATGGTGGATCCTTCTTTTAGTCTCAACCTGGAGGGACTTACCAAACTTATCTGCCAAGACTCCTACGATGAGGCTGCCCGGTCCATACACCACCTCGTTCCTTTTACCAGCAATGCTATGATGGTCATTGCCTCTCTAAATACCCAAGCTGACCGGCCTGCTTGGGTTCCTCCTCTTCTTGATCCATAAAATATACATACTTTAATTGAAAAGATCGAGGACGAGGGCTTGAGTTCTAGAGAGGATGAGAAGGCTGAAGTCACGGGGGAGCCCACCGAGGAAGCTCAAGCTGAAGCCCAATCTAACCAAGTCATTATTCCTCCCCCGGCTGCCGATCAAGATGAATTATTTAGGGGGGATGATCAGGCTTAAGATCTTTTTTTGCTTTTGTTGTAGTAATAGAATAAGGCCTTTTGTACTTCACAACTATTATGAATATAATGTCCTTCTTCAATTCTTCGTCATCTTTTTTACTAATTTGATATGAACTGCCTTTAACTTGAATATTTATTGTGTTGCATATATGTTGTATGTTTGTTTGTGAGTATTTGCACAAGTGCAAACTAACTTGGGATGCCGAGGAAGTCCTTGCCATTCAAGTTTTAACTTGTTTAAATCGAGGAAGCTCGTTCGATTTTAGATACTTGGTAATTTTAAAATTTGTCATTAGGTCGAGGGAGGTTACTCGACATGACACTTAGGTTATTGTTTGATTTTATCTCTCTATGCTGAGGATGGTTGCTCGGTCATATATATTAGATAATTTTTAATGCTTTGCCTCTTTATGCCGAGGAAGGTCATTCGGCCATAGGTATTAGGCAATTTTTAATGTTTTACCTATCTATGCCGAGGAAAGTCGTTCGTTCATAGGTATTAGGTAATTTTATGGGAGTTTATCCCTTGATGCCGAAGAGGAGCTACTCGTCATTTGTCTTGACAGTCATTGGTATTGATGAAAACTAAATTATCATTAACTCAAATTGATTACATCGAACTACAATCCTAATTTACTTGAAATAAAGAAAAAAGAATAACAAGCACTAATAAAAGATAGACTATGAACTAATGATAATATTTCCGTAGATGATCATAATGCAACGAATGTTTCAACTCTTGTCCATCTGGGGTCTTCATTCTGTAGGTCCCTTCTCTGATAACTTGAGTGATGATGTAAGGGTCTTCCCAGTTTTGGGAGATCTTGTTTTGTTCAGCCTTCCTGCCAGTCGCTTCAATTTTTCTAAGTACCCAATCTCCAACTTGGAACACTCTCTTGTTTACCCTTTTGTCATGATAGGCTTTGGTTCTTTGCTTGTAATTCACCATCCTTATCTGAACAGCTAGTCTTCTTTCATCTAATAGGTATAGGTATAGGAGCCTGCTGACCTTATTGATTTGCTCATCATAGTTTGAACTTTTTGTCATAGAGATTGCTATCTCAACTTGTACCAATGGCCTCAGAACCAAAGGTTAATGCGAATGGGATTTCCCCGGTTGGCCCTCTGGTGGTTGTGCGAACTGCCCATATGGCTAAGGGAAGTTCGTCCAACCATCTACCATCAATTCCTTCAAGGTTCTTAGTTAGGGCCGTTAGTACCAACTTGTTGGCTGCTTCCGCTTGTACGTTACATTGAGGTCTGCTTATAGATGACTTGATTTGTCGGACTCCTAGTCTGTTTAGCTCTGTTGTGAATGCCTTAGAAAACTGGAGACCGTGATCTGAGATGATAGTGTGTGGAACCCCAAAGCGACACCAGATGAAGTCATGGACGAAGTTGATTGGATTGTCCTATGCTATTTTGGCTGAGGCCTTGCCTTCAATCCATTTGTAGAAGTAGTCGACTGCCACGATCAAATACTTGCAATTACCTGGGGCGGTGGGGAAGGGTTCGATGATGTTGATTCCCACATGTCAAATGGTCACGTAGTTATTATGAGAGTCTAATCTAATGCTGGAAGTATAGGAATGTCAGAGTATCTCTGGCACTTGTCACACTTTCTTACGTAGGCTTGGGCATCATCTCTTAGGTTTGGCCAATAGTAACCTAGCGTGATGATTTTGTCGGCTAAGGTTCTGGCCCCGGGTGACCACCACAAATGAATTCGTGGAATACTGCAAAGAGATTTTCTATTTCCTTGGTATAGACGCACCTCAGCAAGGGCTTTGTGAATGATTTTCTTTAGAGAATTTCATTCATCACTGTGAACCTTACTGACTTTTTCTTCATAAGTCTAGCATATGCTTAATCATCTGGGAGTTGGTTCTTTTCAATAAAGTCCGTGTAGTAATATATCCAACAACTTTTCTCCCCATCTATGAGCATTACTTATAGTATTTCGTATACAGGTTATTCGGCGAAGACTATGAGAGGGTTAGAGTCGGGATCTGCCACATCAATAGTTGACAGTTTAGATAGAACATCTGCCACTTGATTATCCTCCCTTCCTATCTGACTTATTTTAAAAAATTCTAGATTTTTCGTCATGTCTAGTACTAGGTCTTTATACTTTGTAAGTGTGTGGAGTTTAGTGTTATACTTCCCTTTTATCTGCTTGACTACAAGTTGGGAATCACAGAAGGCGGCGAATTTAGTTGCTCCATAGAAGGATGCCAACTCTATGCTGAATATCAGGGCCTCGTATTCAGCTTGATTGTTGGATGCAAGAAACTTGAACCTGATTATGTCTTGGATGGTGTGCTCTCCATCAGGACTTGCTAGTACAATTCCAGCTCCGCTTCTTTCATTAGTGGCTGAACTGTCCATGTATAAGATACAACAGTTGGATGGGAGCTCGATAATCGGTTCTTCCTCCACATGTTTTTTGCGTTTACGGGAAGTGGGGTCGTGCTCACCTATAAAGGTAGTTTCAACCATAAAATCGACCAGATGATGTGCTAGGAGTGTTTTCCTAGGTTGGTATCTGATATCAAACTCAGTGAGCTCGATATAACAATTAAGGAGACGTACTGAGCAATCCAACTTATATATGATTTTCTTAAAGGGTGAATTAGTATACACAGTGATAGGATGTGCAGAAAAGTATGCTCGTAGCTTTCTTGCTGCTATAACTAGGGCGTATGCTATCTTTTCTGCGTTGAATTACCTGCTTTCCACATCTAATAGTGCCTTGCAGACATAATAGATAGGTTTCTGTGTGGTTTCTTTATTCCGGACTAATACTGCAGCTATAGCATTGTTCGTTACTGCTAGGAGGACGTATAACACCTCTCCAGTAATTGAGATGCTCAATAAAGGAGGGAATCCCAAGTACTCCTTCAACTGTTTGAATGATTCTGAGCATTCAGATGTATAGGAGAAGCTCTTGGTCCCCTTCAAGACTTTGAAAAAAGGCAACGATTTTTCAGCGAATTTTGCAATAAATCTCCCAAGTGCAGCTATCCTTCCATTAATTCTTTGAACCTCATTGATGTTGGTAGGTTCCTTCATGGTTATCAAGGCTTTGATTTTTTTTTTTTTGGATTTGCCTTCATTCCTTTTTGTGATACCATAAATCCTAGGAATTTACCGGCCGTCACCCCAAACACACATTTACTTGGATTCAATTTCTTGCTGTTTGCTCGTAGGTTATCAAAAGTTTCCTCCAAGTCAGGGGCGTGATGCCACTCCAAATCTTGATAACCATGTCATCTATGTAGGCTTCTATGTTTTGGCCTATCTGCTCCCCAAAGACTTTGTTGACCATTCACCGTTAGGTTGTGCCCGCATTCTTGAGCCCGATGGGCATCATGGTGTAACAATAAATTCCTCTGGCTGCCTGTAAGGCTGAATTTTTAATGTCTTTTTCTGCCATTTTAATTTGGTGATAACCATAATAGGCATCTAGGAACCTGAGAGTTCTGTGTCCCGCGATAGAGTCTACCAGCTTGTTAATTCTGGGGAGAGGGTAACTGTCCTTCAGGCAGGCTTTGTTGAGATTTTTGAAATATACACACATTCGCCATTTTTCGTTATATTTTTTGACCATCACAACATTGGCCAACCAAATAGGGTAGGTTGCTTCCCTGATGATTGCATCATATAGTAATTTATGCACCTCTTCTTTGATTGAATTGTCTTTATCGTTGGCGAAAAACCTTCGACCTTGCTTGATAGGTTTAGCAAATGGGTCAACTTCCAAATTGTGGAGAGCTATCTCTTCCTTTATTCTCCTCATATCCTCGACCTTACATGCGAAGACATCCAGATTATTTTTTTAAAGGGGGATGATTGTGAGTACCCCGATCCGAACTCAAGTTTTGGATTCAAATTAATTAAATTCGGGCTTGCATAAATTGCTAAGAAGCAATTAGAGTCCAAAAATCCCAGCAGTCCACCAATCCATTGGGCCTGCCAGCCACTCGGCCCATTATGGCCAAAAGGTGTACGCTGTCGGACGACATGGACATTAAGGCGGTTTAACTGCCCCTGTCGTCCGACATAGGAAGCTCAGTCAGGATGCCTATAAATAGAAGGCATGGCTGATCATTTTAAAGGACAAAAGAAGTGAGTATTAGAGAGAATACCAGTATTCTAGGGAAAACTCTATCCAAATAGAGTCTCCCTCTCCCTCTCTCTCTTTCATACACTCACACACACACTCACCTCCCTCCTCACACACACACACTTCAAAGCCAAGGTCCAAAGAAGCCTCCTTTGTTGGTGATTGAAGGGGTAGACACCATACTATTGGTGATTCTACTTCGTGGACTACAATAGGTAGACACTAAAACTCTCTCCCCTTTTAATAAAGTCTTTAAATATACATTGCATGCATACTTGCTCTCTTACCATGTAGAAATTGGGATTTTGCATGACAAAGGTGGTGGAGAAGTGAATCTTCAATATTCACTTCTCCCCACCTCAGATCTGGACATTTGGTCATCTTAGGATCAATAAAGATTCAATCTTTACGTATTTGCATGGAGTTAGGAGGTGATGGCTACTTCAAAGTGGCCAAAATCATGTGATTCATCACACTTTGGCCACTAAAGCCATGTGATCCTCTCATTATACTCATATATTATTGTCATATTATTGCTTACAGTAGCTAAACATGCCTGGTTTGCCTTGAGGAACAAAAGGGAAACAAACAAATTAAGGGCACAGAATGGCCTATCTATGTCGGACGACATAGGACTCCTTGGAGATCCCGTGTCATACGACATAGAGATCCCGCAAAGCCGTAAAGCTATTCTTGGACTTCAGATCCGTCCAGCTTCACCCCTTCGCAACTCGTAGCTTTCCAAAGCATTTCTGTGGCTCATAAGCCACTATTTGAGTGCCTACGATCTGATTGGATGCGATTCATTGGAGGAGGATTGTCATACGACATGGATAACATCGGATGTTCCATGTCTCATGACATCCGTATCATTCAAAGTCTATCGTGACTTTGATAACTCCCGTCAATCCCAAGACTGATTTTAGACCTTCAAATAGTGTCTTTAATGAGTCCAATAAATATCTTTCCATTTCCAGAGTAGCTTTACCTCTGTAAGGGACAATCTGTCCATGGCTCCTTATGTCGCCCGACATCCTCGCTAAGAGAAGACTTGTGTCTGACGACAAGGGAACTCCCCGGCAGACCGTCTCAAGACTTCGCCTTGTGATAAAAGATATCACGTGTATAAAGGGTGCGGCCCCGGCTCGCAAGTTGTATTCAGTTCCATACCATTAATGAAATTTAAGGCTTGCACACTTTACTTGTTGACACACATCGCACACACATTTTTGAATGTCCATATTTGTCCAAATGTTGATTGAAAGTCCCGAAAGGGGCGTGTTGGGTGAACTCTCTAGTTCTTCCCAACACGTAACCAGACTCCCGGACTCAAAATCTCTTAAAATTAGGTTTTTCAACGTTTTCCTCTAAAAACGGCGTGGCGACTCCCAAAACAAACCGAAAACTCCCTTTTCCGCTTCAAAAGCAAAATAAAATAAAAAAGACAAGGGAAAAACAGAATCAAACATTTCTTTTTTTTTTCGGGTGAGCGTTCATTCAGTGGCGACTCTGCTGGGGACGATCATTGAAAAACTTTTTCAAAACAAAAAAAAAGTTTTTCTTAAAAAAAAAGAGAGTCTAACTTTCTCCAAATCAACTTGGACAAATTTTTCATTCTTCTTGTGTGTGCATTTGTGTCATGTTGTGTGCTTTGCCTTGATTCCATGCTTATATGCTCTATCATGCTTTGGTATATGATACTATCGAGAGCCGGGGCTCTTTTCCTTTTTTGCTACTTGCTTGTTCCGTCAAAATAGAACAGGCGTAAAGATACAGACTACAAATTTGCTGGTAAATTCGACATTTGGGGCAGCCTCCTTTTGTCATGCTTTGACTCATTCTTTTGCTTTTTCTTTGCATACCGCATAAAAAAAAAAAAAAAAAACCTTTGCAAAAAAGCAAAAATATTTTCTAGAAAATACCTTCACACTACTCGCACTCTACCCGCACATAGAGTTAGAACCCGGGAGTGTACGGACGGCATCGCGGAAAGTGACATGTTTCGCTAACGTTTGAGCGCCTAAAGTCCTCCTAGCCTGTGAGTCAGCCAACACTTATCCGTGACACACTTTCTACCGTGACCGGTTGGTTTTTGGCCAATACTTTTCAAAACATTTTAAACTCGGTTTTTCAAAATTTTCTCACAAAGTCCGAGTCATGCTTCGTCTTTGAAAACCTTGGCATACTCTCCCCCTTCGTGTCGGAATCACGACGTAATTCCAACGTAAGTACACGTTAAGATCTCTACATATCTCGACGTAGGTACATATCGATTTCTCGGCTTGGCTTCGTGAGAAGTCATGACGCGTTCTCGACATGTGTCAACACGGGACCATGTCGATTTCTTAACGCATACTAACAAGAGTTATGCCGAAATTTCGCCACCAAGTGACGAGAGGCCATGCTGCATTTCCAACTCGAAAAGAGGAGAGGTCATTGCGGTCTCGTACGTTCAAACGTACGCTCGACCCTCTCTCCTCCCGAGTTTAGACGTTGACTTGGACTTGGTTTTGAAAACCCCGAGTTTGACTTGTTTTGGCTCGTATGCCCATAGGTTCGTTCTCCCTTTCGGTCGGTGGGTTCCACGTGCCCTATAGGACCTCTCGCCGGGATTGTCCGTCCCGAGGTGCAATACAGTGGAATACGTGGGGTCTATAGACGTAGTGATGGAACCCACCGATCCAGAATAGAGTAGAATGCGAAAAGAAGGTTTCCCTTTTCCAACCATTCCTAGGACTAATAAAAATCATTTTTAAACAAAAACAAAAAAATATATAAAAGAAAAAAAGAGCATATGCATGAGTCCGTCCTCGCCCTATCCTCTCCCCTACCTAAAGCCGTTCTCTCCCCTTTCGCCGAGCAAGTGTTGGGTCGAGTTCCGGTGGTCGGTTAATCGCTTTCCGCCGAGATTCATTTCCAAAGCCTCGTAAATGGCAGATTCGCAAGTCTCAAAGCAGGTTTGGGTCCAAATGCAAGTGTTGATCCAAATTTCGTAATCGAATGTCGGGCCGAGTGTAGGGCCGCATCAAGGTCGAATGCGGGGCCAAACTCAGCCGAATGCCTCTCCTAGCAAGGGTTATGGCATGGGTCCTCACATGACACCCCCGGAAGTCCGTTTGTAAACCCTCACCCAGATTCAACTTCCCTCAAGAAGCTTCTCTCCGTGCCGCTCGAAGCCGCTCGTGCCCGTGAGGAAGCCGGTTGGGCTCACTATGTCGAAGCAATGCGTATGCAAGGCATTGCCGTAATCCGTCACCCCGACGGGTCGTACGAAGAAATCGTGGAGGAACCCGATGTCACTATCACCGCACCGGCTTTGTTCCACCATCCTCACCGGGCCAAGCCTTCACAATATGCCCCCACCCGCCTCCTATGGTATGCGCCCGGCTCCCTCTCGATGCCAACTCACGGGTATGTCAAGACCTCCCCTATCCCAAGATCTACTCATGGTATGCAATACGGGTCGAGGGGCGAATCAAGCTCCTTACCAAAGGTCGGTGCTCAGACCGCTTATGTTTTACCCCGTAACCGCCTGGGAAGGGTCAAGAACCCAGGTGTCAATCAAGGGCCGTTTGGGTATACTCGTAATCGCTTGGGACTCGGGTCAAAGTCCGTATAACAAAGACGGTCGCCCGTCCAACCCAACTTTTGGTGATCAATTTATGGCTCCTCATGATCACCCAATCAAGAATGTAGCGGTTATCGCATGTCGTGAAGCCAAATTTTCCAGATCGATCCCGCAATATCCACAACCCCAATTCCAAAACAACATCCCTCGCCCGGCGGTTTGTTCCCTCTCACCCAACATCTCGTACGGTTCCACCCCGTATTCGCCGCCATGCACCGGTATCAGTCCCCGCCCATGGTCGGGCTCGGGCAGCCAATCGCATAGCTTCGGGCCCCTAATCCCGATGTCCAATTCAATGGTTACGACATGTACGGAAACAAGATCCCCAAATGCTGGCTTAGTGAACAAAGAATGACAAAGATACCCAAGACTTTTGGTCTTCCTCCGGCTACCTTGCCAATCGTGCCCACGCCGAATTACCCTGCCATCCTCAACGTAGCTCCGACTATGGGACGACCCCCATCCTCCGAGGTTTCAAGTTTGAAAGAGGAACCGAAGTACGTGAAAGAACAAGCTTACACGTAATGAATTTCGGATCCAACATGGTCACTCCGTAGAGCTCAAAGACTCAAAGGCTCTCCCGAAGAACTTCAAGATGCCCCCATAACTAAGTTTGAAGGATCCACATGCCCTAAAACTCAGATGAACAGCTACATCATGTCAATGGGTGCCAACGAGGCCACCTAAGAGATGCTGGCCCTTTACTTTCACTTATCCCTAGATGACTCTCCTTTGAGATAGTTCCTAGGCCTTAAACCGTAGCAAGGGCTACGTGGTCCCGCATCGCTGATGCTTTTTTGGACAAATACAAAGGAAGCTGCCGAGTGGTACACTACTCGTAGTGACTTGATCGGCACCATTCGTAGGCACGATGAGTCCGTGATGTACTTTTATAAGAGGTGGAACAAGAAGCTTAATGAGCCGGTTCACCCGATCCCCTCTCTCGACGAAAAGTCCATCTTCCTCTCATGTGTCAAACCATCTCGTCGTGGAAGCCATTGGCCGGGGATACTACCCAAATCTGCGAGAGATGGTGAGCGCAGGGGCCGAAAGTGAGAATGTTACCTACTCCATCGTCCCAACTCCTGCTCCCGGTAACACTCCAGCTCCCCGCTATCGAGTTCCAAGCTCTACCCCTGTTGCTTCAAAGGGCAAAGAAACTGCGGTCTCTAACACCGTCAACTACATTCAAGGGGAAAACAATCAGCCACCTGGCCGTGGTGGAGGAAGGCCCCAGAAATCAAAGTATGATGATTTGGGGATGCCACTCGAAGAGGAATTTGATGGTTTGGTGAAAACAGGGATGGTCAAGCCTTTGGAAAACTACCCTACTCCCAACACCCCGGGAATGGATCGTAACTTAAAATGTCGTTACCATCAGAATTCGGGCCACACCACCAACAGCTGCTTCACGCTGAGAAGGATTGTTCAGAGCCTGATCGACCAGCGAAAGATTGAGAAGTCGAACATCGTCACCAATCCTCTCCCCAATAACAATAACAGGGTCAACATGATCGAGTTTGTTAATGTCATAGAGTTTGGTGAGGCTAGCCCCAACAAGGGTGTGGGTAAATTTGAGGCTATCGTGCCCGCAAATAATGATGTAATCAATGTTGATGATAAATCAAATGATCATTTCTGCTATATGTTATCTTGGGATGATATTCGAACTGCAGCAAAATCAACAAATAATGTCCAGAATAATGACATTTCCCCTGATTCCCAATCTACTCCCCTCACTTGGGAAGAAATTAAGCGTGCCGCAAGTTCAAGCTCGGCCATCACTGTTAATCAATTACGGCAAGCAGCCTGGCCGTACGCTTCGCAAGGACCTCTGATGAGTTGGTCAGAATTAGAAGCAATCAACACAGATCACGACAAGGATCAGGACGCTGAAGTGAATTTGCTCACCAGGTCAGGAAAAATATTGGGAACCGATGTTGCCGAATCATCAGGAAAAGACAAAGAAGCAGTTGTTCCAGGAGACGGGCCTGGCAAAAGCCCATACGCCAAAGGAGTAGCCGAAGAGGATTCAATAGAGAATGACCCAATCCTCGCACAGTTGAAGCGAACCCAGGCCAACATTTCTCTTTGGTCCCTCTTAACTTCTTCTTACCCTCACAAGTTGAAGTTGGAGGAAGCCTTATCTAAAACAATGGTGTCCGTAAATTCCACCCCTGACGAAGCATGCCAATTGATAGGTACCGCCCAAGACGGAATATCATCACCTTTACGGAATTGGATTTGCCAAAATACGGAGCCGGGCCACAACGAATCCCCGCACATCACCGTCCAGCTTGACGGGCGTCGCTTCCCCATGTAATGGTAGACAACGGCTCACCATGAACGTATTGCCACGCGTAATGATGAGCCTCGTTGAACATTAAGGCCACCGATTCGAAACCATCCGATCAAACCATAAAGGCGTATGACTCCACGTTTCTAAGGTCTTGGGTGTAATACCATTAACCATGTGGTTCGGCAAGAAACCTCTCGGTAGTTGAAGTTTCGTGTGATAGACATTCCCGTCAATTTCTCCGCCTTGCTAGGAAGGCCGTGGCCGCACCAAATCAACGGGTCGCTTCCACCCCGCATCAAGGCCAAATTCGTCCAAGACGGCGAGCTGACCATCATCTACGGAGATAGTGTCACCATCGAGGGCACCGATGATGAGGGAAGGCCCGTGATGGAAATCAAGCACGACGAAGCCAACTTGATGTTGAGCGGTTTCAGGGTTGAGAGTCCAAAAGCTCAGATCTGCGCAATCGACCTGACAACTTTATTTGATAAAAATCCTCCAGTCATGGTGATGATGAGGCGAATGAACTACATTCCGGGCTTCGCCTGGGAAGACGTCAGCAGGGCACTCACAAGGTCGAGGAATTAAAACTGAAAAGAGACAAGGAAGGTCTGGGATATGTTGGGAAAACCCCCAAGGACAAAGAGGCCGACAGAATTGAAGCCACGGAAAAAAGGAAGGCTAGCGCTGCCGAAAAGCCCTATGTCAAGCCAAATCTCCGTCCTTATCACCCTTCCTTGGAAAAGTACTTCGTCAAAGAAAGAGGCGGTGATTTTGTGTGCAACCCTACCAAGGAGTTTATCATTGGCAAGTCCAATATTCCGTGGGCCGTGACTACTTTTGATAGCCAATGCCGTTTTTGGGGAAGCCCCCATCTCGCCGACTCGCCTGTAAGATTATCCATGGTCGAGCCTATGGTTGAGGACAAGTGTTACCACCGAGCTCGATATGGGTGAAGACATCGCAGCCTTGTTCGAAGAAGCGTAATTATCGAAATAGTCGGGCCGATCCACCGATGGAAGCACCGTTGATTGATTTAAGTGAAGAGACACCGCCAATGACAGGGGTCACATTAAAGAACCCTTCAAAGATGGTTGACCTTCCTGACCGGGGATGATTATGTACCCGTGGTTGATTTTCCAACGGAGAAAGATTACGTATCGTTGATCGAGTTTGACGGGAATAAAGAGATTGATCCACGCACCTCGTCGCACCTCGTAGATGCCGCTCCGAAATTGGGCTTCCTTCAAGGGACCGATCGCCATGAGATTATGATGGAAAAGCTCTGCCGACCTCGTCCCGGTGTGTCGAGTCTAAGTCTGTCCCTCGTAATCCCGAGCCGCCCTCGTAGTCTTTTGTTATCGAATTTGAGTCTCTAGATAGGTTCGATACTCTCACGGTTGATGATAATCACCGTGTCGTTAACTCGTCTTCCCTTTTGCATTGAATGAAATGGTCGACCTTTCGCGTATCCCTTAATCGCCACCTTAACAAATGATAAGTTAACTAAGACAAATCTTAATGACTTAAAAGTGATTAATAATGATTCATTTGAAGAGGACACGTACCTTTTAGATGAAAACTTTTTAAATGATAATATAAAGTGTTTTTGACCGAGACGATAATCGGGCCCAAGCCGCCGATGAGGTATTAACTACGGTGAATTTGGGAACTACCGAAGAGCCCAAAGAGACACAGATTGGCGCTTTCTTCACCGGGAAAGAACGGGAAGCCCTCATTGATCTGCTTCAAAGAATATGTAGACGTATTTGCCTCGGTCCTACAAGGACATGCCCGGTTGGATACCTCAACCGTTGAGCACCGAATCCCCCGACCCGTGGCCGTGCCGCCAAGCGTAAACTTCGCCGGATCAAGCGTAATGGTCCCTCCAAGTCAAAGAGGAGATAGAGAAGCCGCTCGTAGTGGGTTTCATCGTAGTGGTCGAATACCCCAAGTGGTTGGCCAACATAGTAACAGCTACCAAGTCGAATGGCAAGGTCGTGGTGTGCGTGGACTTCGTGAGACCTAAACAAAGCTAGCCCGAAGGATGACTTTCCTTGCCCAATATCGATCCGCTGGTAGACACTACCGCCGCCTACGAAGTCAAATCATTCGTGGATGGTTTTGCGGGTTACAATCGATTAAAGTTGCCGAAGAAGATCAGAAAAGACTTCCTTCACTGCCCTGGGAACCTTCTCGCTATACGGTTATGCCCTTCGGCCTGAAGAATGCCGGTGCCACTTACCAGCGAGCAGTCACTGCACTTTTCCATGACATGATCCACAAGGAGATCGAAGTCTATGTTGATGACATGATTATTCATTCCAAGGGATCAGATGGACAAAGACTTGATCGACCTAAGGAAGTTCTTCAACCTACTGCGGAGCATGAAATGAGGTTGAACCCAAAGAAATGCACCTTTGGCGTAGTCCGAGGAAAGGTTCTCGGGATACATGGTCACAGAGCGAGGGATTGAAGCCGATCCAAGAAAGATCAAAGCCATCATGGAGATGAAGCCCCCGACGACCGTCACGGAAGTGAAGGCTTTTATGGGCCGTCTCCAATACATTAGCCGATTCATCCATCAGCTAACTTCTATCTGTGAGCCGATCTTCAAGCTGCTCAGAAAGAATCGGGAGGTTGAGTGGAACGAACAAAGTCAAACCGCCTTCGAGACGATCAAGGCCTACTTGGTCCATCCCCCAATCTTGTGTCCTCCACATAAGGACAAGCCCTTGTTGCTATACTTAACAAATACAGATACGGCCGCCGGAGCCATGCTCGCACAAGAAAAGCCGGATTCAAAGGTGGAAAATGCCATATACTTCGTCACCCAAGCTTCAGTGGCGTGAGTTAAACTACTCCGCTTTAGAGAAAACTCCGTGCAGCTGTGGTATGGGTGGTCAGCACACTGAGACACTACCTCCTGGCGCATACAAGACACCTAGTGTCAAAGATGGATCCCATCAAGTGCCCGTTCGGAAAGTCTTCTCTCGTCATCAAGGCTTGCGAAATGGTCATTCTTCCTAGCCGAATTTGATATCAAGTTCGTAACCCGCAAGGCAATCAAAGGCCAAGCTCGTCGGATCATCTCGGCATTTCCCAAGCTCGAAGCGCCCGAGTTCGAACCCCGCCTGTGACGATGGAATCTTCGTGATAGAGGGTACAGCACCGCCGGCGCTTGTTCTTCGACGGTGCCGCCAACAAAAGGGGCAATGGTATCGGCATGGTATTGGTTGATCCAAAGGATGTGCACACCCCCATCGCTATCAACTTGAATTTCCTGGCTACTAACAACGCCGCGGAGTATGAAGCTTGCATAGCCGGCCTCGAGGCGGCCTTGGAACGAAATGTCGAAAAGTTGGAGGTGTACGGAGACTCTCGCCTAATCATCAATCGTATCCAATAAGTGGAGAACCGTGGACCAAGATTGCAAATGTACTATGCCTACATGGAGGATCCGATCGACCAATTCAAGGAGGTCACGTTCCACTACCTACCCCGGACAAGAACAGTTCGCGGATGCCCCTGCCACTTTGGCCTCTCTCGGTGGAAATCCCTGCAGGGAAAATCAAGCAAACCATTCGGGGTCGGGAGGCGCGAGAATCCCGCCTACCGTTGCCGATCGAGCTAGAAAAGGTCGATGACTTGTGGTACAAATGCATCTTTCAAGACCTTAAACATGGCGAAGCTTCGTTCCCAACGGAAAAGGATGGTAGACTAAAAGAAGGTCTCCGCGCCAAAAGTTTACAAGCTTTGAAAAGGTTGTCTCGCACAAGACGTTATTCGGGAGATGACCTATGGAAAAAAGGCACCGAGGCCCACTTCTACTCGCATCGCAAGTCTAAAGCCGTAAAGGTCATGGAAGAAGTCCATGGTGGCGCATGTGGACCACATATGAACGCCCGAGCCTTGATGTTCAAAGATACTCAGATGGGTTATTATTGATCTCCATGGAAACCGATCAGATTCGCTTGTGCGAACCTCGCGATAAGTGCCGCCGGTTCTCCAATCTCAACCATATACCTCCTCATGATCTCTACCGCATGAGCACTCCCGGCCATTCGCAACTTGGGGGATCGACGTTATTGGGAAGATAACTCCCGCCTAGCAACGGGCACGAGTTCGTTTTGGTCGCCGTGGATTACTTCACCAAGTGGGTTGAAGCAAATGGCGTCCTATAAAGTCCTCAACTCCAAAAAGGTGGCCCATTTCATAAAAGAAAACATCCTCGTGCCGATATGGAGTTCCAAATGAGATTATCTCGTATAACGGGTCACATTTCGAGGGACACACCGACAAACCGCTCGCAAAATTCGTAATCAAGCGACACAAGTCCTCCCCTTATCGCCCTCAAACCAATGGCGCTATCGAGGCCGCAAACAAGAATCTAGAAAGGATCATCCGGAAAATGGCCGAAAGGAGCCGATTGGCCTCGAGAAGCTTCACTTAGCACTTTGGGGCTACCGTACGTCGCAAGAACTGCCACCGGTGAAACCCCGTTCGCTTTGACATATGGGATGGATGCCGTTCTACCCATTGAGCTAGAGATACCCTCTCTACGGGTCCTGCTTGAAAATGAAGTCAACGAGATATACTGGCTTCGGAGGCGACACGACGAGCTAGCTCTTTTAGACGAGCGAAGGCTTAAGGCAATGGAGCACATCCGGGCTTATCAGAAGCGCATGGCTAGGGCCTTTGACAAAAAGGTACATCCCCGCGACATTAAAGTGGGTGATTTGGTCCTAAAAGAAAAGCCGCCGACCGCCCAGCCCTTCCGGGGCAAGTGGGCTCCAAATCCGGGTAGGCCCGTATCTGGTAAAAGAAATTTTCTCCAGTGGAGCAATGAAGTTGACAGATTTGGATGGTAACCCCTTCATGCACCCGGTGAACGGCGACAAATTACGCCGTTATTACGTCTAAATCGAGTCTTCCCCTCTATAAAAAAAAGAGAAGAAAAGAAGCGCGAAAATAATGTACCCAGACGAGACTGAAAACCTCTCAAAAGGCAGTCCGTGCAAAACAAAGGGCGCGCTCGGTGCTAAAAGAATATACCCAACTAGGCTGAAAACCCTAAAAACGGGCGGTCTAGGTAAAAAACAGGGTTGCACCATTTGTCCCCCTTCTATCTATCCCTTTCTTAAACACGAAATTGGGTCGAACTACGGATACCCGAGCCCTCACCCAATCTCGTAAAAGGGGAACGTAGGCACTGCTCGCGGTTTGGTCTAAAACATAAAAATCACCAAATCCTGTCAAACAGTTGTATTTGTGATCACCAAAATGTGTCTTGATTAAGTTTTGAAGTAATTTCAACTTTCATCACATTAATACATTCATTGATGAGTTCAAGCACGGTTTACTCTCGACTCATTAACATTAGCAAAATAATATCTTTTAAAAAGAACATCTAAATTGTCTGTGTTGGCAACAAGGGATACAATGACTGGTCACCTAATCCTAGTCGCTCGTTCCCACTCCCGAGTTAGCATTCTTCTGCTTCCTCTTCCTTGGTCCTCGGGAGGTCTTTGGCTTAGCCATATCAAACAATCCTGTCTCCCGTCGTCCCGGCTCGAGAATAATACGAGTCGGCGAGTCAATTAATCTGGCAGCTCTCAATGCCGCCTGGGTAGCCCTTTCTTCTCTCAGAGCTGCCCTCCTAGCCATAACTTCAGGGTCATCCCTCATTTTGGCTCTCCTCTCCACGAGTCTCTCAAAATCCGCCGCCGATCATCGGCCACGTTGTCGGGGTCACCCGTGCCTCAAGATCGCGTAGCCTGTGCTAGATTGGTCTCCTCCTCGGATCCTCTCGCAATATGCCTCGATGGTGTGCCGGATCGTCCCATCTCGCTCCCATACCGTATGAAATACAAGGTGGATAGATAAGTAATCCCCGAGTCTTCCGTATCGTTGTGTGAGTGGGAAAAGCCGCTCCCGAAAAGGCCCCGGTAAAGAACTCCGAGGGTCTCGGACATCGGCCATATCAAGAAGAACGGTATCCCGAGCCATCTCGCTTCGAACCCATCAACACTCGTCGCGGGTATCCATACCGCCCGAACAAGCAAGGGGATACCGAATGACGAGAAGTGTAGTCCCGGGCAGCCTCACTATAGCAGAGCCATCCCGCCTACCGCTCATGGTCTCGAGCCTCCATCCGGAACCCAAGATCGATATCAGCGGTAGTATACCCGGCCGCCGCTCGCCAACCTTCCCGTGAAGCCTCGGGAGCCACTCGCCCGCCGCGTAACCCAAGGTGCCGCAGCCTCGTCCAATGTAACGGGAAATAAGCCTCAACCACTCAAAGAGCCACAATGACAAAAGACTGGGCCGCCGCGTCCCATGTGCACCGACCCTCCACCCGCCGGTCCATCCCGTGATAGGTCTCTCGCCGGCCAGAATGGGAACTATGTCTCTCTCTCCCCGCCCGGTCGAACCTCGCCGTGTGATACCTCGAGAGCCCCGCATCTGCCTAACAACTCCCAAAGAAGAAGTCGGAGCATACCCCATCATACTCACGAAGCGGTATAGGGAGATCATAATCGCATAAAAATGTCCATGGCCGTAGATAAGTCAAACCTGTTTCGGGCATGACACAGCCCAATCGGGCTATTCGGGCCAGTCAACAAAGGACATGTCAAGAATCGTATCACCACCGCTTCGCGCGAAATCCCAAGAAGTCGGCCAATTGCTCGCCAAAGGTCGCGGATCTCGCGGGAAGACAGATCTCTAAGCTCGCCTCCCCAATCGCTGCACGGAACTCCTCAATCGTGGGTGTGAGATCGTTATACGAGAGGGTAAAGACATGCCTCTCCCGGTCCCAGTGTCTGGATGCGGGCCGGAGAAGGTTCCAATCTACCGCCCACTCCTTCAATGCCCAGATACATTTTAACCCATATCGTTGGTCAATGATCCTGCTATTGTTGCTGCGATGACAGCGGGTCAGATCTATGAGATCGAAATGAAATTGACGCTCTTTGGTCTTAGATCTGTCGTCATAATGTTCCATTTTGGACCAAAGATCAAATCTTGGGGCTAATTTTGAGGTGGAAGACAAACTTGACACTTGATGTGGCCGCTGGAATGAACCTGTTCCCGAATCCCGCTTTTTATAAAGTGCCGAAACTTGCCGACCAAGAAATTGCCCCACGTACTCTCTATGTCGTGCGACATAAAGGTCCTAAGAAGCCCCGCTTGACGACATAGAGAGCTACATCAAGAATAAAGAATAAATGCAATCGCAAAGAATCCCAAAGCGACCCAACGCTTGCTCAAAAGACCACCCAAACCTCGTTCAAAGCACCACAAAATCATGCCTAAACACCCCCTCGCTCATAAAGCCCACTGAGAGGATGTGGCACATCCAACACACCCACGTACACGTAAATGTCACCCAAAGCATACAAAAATCACAAAAATACCCCAATACATCAAAAGCCACCATTTCCGTGCCTTTCTTGGGACAGACTCGTGCATATGAACCAGCAAATACATAAATAAATAAATGTTTTGGCTGTCAAAATACAAAAACAATAAAATATTTGTTTTACAGTCCCAAAAGAACAAAAATTTGCACATGCATTTCTCCTCTCTCCTAAAAGAGTCAAAGCATGGCAAAAGGGGACCGTCGCGATCACTCCGACTCGGAGTCGTCATCAGAACCGTCCTCCTCCTCAGAGCCGCTGTCATCCTCAGCGCTGCCCACCTCCTCCTAGGAGCCGCTCTGCTCCTGGCCATCATCGCCACCCTCCGGCACCTCATGGATCTCGCCGTCTGAATCATCGCCCTCATAATGCGCCCAAGGCTGAGGCTCAGCATAATACCCCTGCCACTCAGGAATAGTGGAATAAGGGGGCTGGTAGGGATCATCCTCGCCATCATCATCATCATCAGGCTGGGGCTGCTGACTAGATCCGCCCGCCTGTGAACCAGAAGGAGCAAAAGTAGGTCTGGGCCTCTTCTTCGGAGGCACTAGATCATCAGGCCGGGAGATGCACCTCCCCTTCCAATGCTCCGCGCTCCTCTGAAACTGGCGCAGCATCTTCACAGCACCGGTGAGCGCCTTCGCCACCGTCCTAAATGCCTTGGCTGGAACCTGTTCAAAGAAAATAGAAAAGGCAGTCAAAAGCAATCAACGCAAACAGTAAAGCAGTTAAAAGCTGGAATGAATCATAAAAAGAAGAGATCACTCACAGAGGTGGTCCCGCGGGGCAGCCGCAAATGCGGGTGAGTCTCGGACATATCAAAAGAGGAGTGGCGACACGCCCCTCTCATACTCAAAAGATCGAGGAGGCGCGGTGCTCTGCATCCCCGCTGCCCTCCTAGTAGCCATAACCTGAGGAGTCACCAACCGGGTGAAGACAAAGTAGGCATAACCACCCTCCTCATAAAACTCGGCAGCGTCAATGCCGGTCCGCAGCTGCTCCAAATCAGGCAAGGTCCTAATGTGCCATATCCCCGGAGGAGGATCACGAGGAACATGAGCAGCCGCACCAGGACCATGTTGCCTGCTCACTCTCTCCCCCAAGTACAGGGCATCTCCCTCCAGGCCGATCAAGAGCCTCCTCGTCCTGGTCACCGTGGCAAAGAAGACCAACCAAATCCTCACCATACCTACGTGCCGAAGTGTCTCAACCCGACGGAGTGCCCCTCAGAGCAATCATAATATCATGGTAACAAGCCGTCTTACAGGGCTTAACCCCATCCACCTTCCGGCTCTCTCTCGCCCTGAAAGTCCAACGGCGAATGGCAGGGAACAGATCTGCCGCAATCCTCTTGGGCACAGTCCAGGCATAACAGCCGAACACCTCGTAGGCCCACACCAAATCGAGACAAAAGACTCTCGGTGTGCGGCAAAGAACAGTATGAAATGAAGACGAGAAAATTCAAGTGCAACGGTCAATGTGCGAAAAGCAAAGGACATACCTCCAAAGACAACGTAAAAATCCAAAGAGGTCACGCCGCCTCGCTCACCTCATCAAGGCCCTGTACACTGGGCCAAACCCAGCCTCTCCCCAAGAAAAGGTGGACACCGGTCCCAATCCCGAAGAGTCTCCAGAAGAGTCGGTGCGTCGTAGAGGCATTGCAAAACAGGTGTCGACAACCCACCCGACGAAGGCTCTAGCTAGCTGCTCCAGGTAACCACGGCGGCACCCTCGAAAAATGACGACTCGATCCGTCAAAACAGAATGTGTCCGCCAACGGGACCCCATTGCCCTTAAGGCAAAAAGTCATGCCGCCAAGGCTCGATGGCATCTCGGGCTCAACACGCCAGATCCTCGCAAAGATCGGCTGTCCGTAAACCTGCACGCAATAGCCGTAAAATCATTGGGAGTGATGGTCGCCTCACCCAGAAAGATGGAAAGTGTGGGTAGAGTCCCACTCGGTAACCGCCCGAAGGCTCGCACAAGCTCCATGCTCCCGGCCGTGTCCCCAAAAGCTCCAACAACTGTGAAGAATGGTCCAAGACCAAGAAGAAAGACCCGGGCCCTTAGAATTTGTCCGGCAAATCAAGAGCCCGGTAAAAGACCCCAAATGGTCACAATCGCCTCAGGAGACCCCTTGGTCCGCAAGGTCTGCAGTAAGCACAACACGGTATCAAAACCATAACAATATGTGCATGCATTCATACACAAAAATCATCACTAAATTCTTTCAAAATAAGAAGAAACAGAAAAGGAAAAATCTTTTCAAAAACACATTCATCCCATGCCAAGCATGCAATCCCTTTTTGGGTGCGATTTCCCCCAAATTCCAAATCTCAAACCCTAGAAATCAAATTTCAAGGGTTAAGGTCTAAGAATGACTTACCCCCTTCTGCTCCGTGGTGGAAGTATGAAAATCGAGGCCCGGGTAGAGGCCATTCCCCTCCGGAGATCTCTTCCGTCTATTTCGATCGACGAGTCTCCTCCTCTCGGACAAGAATTGTTGTACGTTCCTTCTCGCTTCGGCTCGCGGAGGCATGATCGAATTCTTGATTTAAATCAAAATCAAAGGAAGAATTTTTGAAAATTTTCTCTCCTCTCCTCTCCTTGTTCTCGGCGGCAAGTGGATGGTTTTTTAAGACCTGTCTTACGACCTGCGGTTTTAATTGAATCTGCCTGGGAACCTTCCCATGTCGGACGACACCCACAGTCCAGAAGGGTGATTTTCCCCTTTTGCCCCTCATTAAATTATGTCAGCCTATCTTGGCTGTCCATCATCAAAATTCATCATTTTAGTTGGGCCCAAATACCCACCTCTCTTTCCAATGACACAATGGCCCGGAACGGCCTTAAACTACCCGGTTCGGAAAGACCGTACAGATTTCCACAACACAATGGCCCGGAACGGCCTTAAACTACCCGGTCCGGAAAGACCGTACAGATTTCCACAACACAATGGCCCAGAACGGCCTTAAACTACCCGGTCCGGAAAGACCGTACAGATTTCCAACACAGCACACAATTGGCCCGGAATGGCCTTAAACTACCCGGTCCGGAAAGACCGCACAGATTTCCACAGTCAAATTAGCGGGTGACTCCCAAAGAAAAAAGTCAACATTTTCAGCGGGTGACTCCCAAAGAAAAAAGTCAACATCCCCAGCGGGTGACTCCCAAAGAAAAAAATCAAATCAACGGGCGACTTCCCAAAGAAAAAAGTCATATCTTTCAGTGTGACTCCCCATCAAAACAATCCAACCAGCAGGTGACTCCCAAAGAAAAAGTCAACATCCCCAGCGGGTGACTCCCAAAGAAAAATGTCAAATCCTCGGGTGACTCCCCATCGAAACAGTCAATCTTCGGGGTGACTCCCCTTGGAACAGTCAATCTCGGGTACAAACGCCCATCTTCGGGGTGACTCCCCTTGGAATAGTCAATCTCGGGTACAAACGCCCATCTCGGGGGTGACTCCCCTTGGAACAGTCACTTTCGGGTACAAAACCCGTAGCCTTTCATTTGGCACCCCATCCTCAACGAACTACGATTCGGCTTGATTCCCCCACGGGATACGTAGGAATCCTCTTCATAAGAGGTCCAGCCACTTGACCATCTTGGTCACCTTTTTCCCCGCCATTCGTGTCCGGCTCGGGATTCTCATTTTTTATCGACGACCCCGCTTCCCATGGAAGTGACATCGCCGAGGGGCTCTGTGAGTACCCCGATCCGAACTCAAGTTTTGGATTCAAATTAATTAAATTCGGGCTTGCATAAATTGCTAAGAAGCAATTAGAGTCCAAAAGTCCCAGCAGTCCACCAATCCATTGGGCCTGCCAGCCACTCGGCCCATTATGGCCAAAAGGTGTACGCTGTCGTCCGACATGGACATTAAGGCGGTTTAACTGCCCCTGTCGTCCGACATAGGAAGCTCAGTCAGGATGCCTATAAATAGAAGGCATGGCTGATCATTTTAAAGGACAAAAGAAGTGAGTATTAGAGAGAATACCAGTATTCTAGGGAAAACTCTGTCCAAATAGAGTCTCCCTCTCCCTCTCTCTTTTTCATACACTCACACACACACTCACCTCCCTCCTCACACACACACATTTCAAAGCCAAGGTCCAAAGAAGCCTCCTTTGTTGGTGATTGAAGGGGTAGACACCATACTATTGGTGATTCTACTTCGTGGACTACAATAGGTAGACACTAAAACTCTCTCCCCTTTTAATAAAGTCTTTAAATATACATTGCATGCATACTTGCTCTCTTACCATGTAGAAATTGGGATTTTGCATGACAAAGGTAGTGGAGAAGTGAATCTTCAATATTCACTTCTCCCCACCTCAGATCTGGACATTTGGTCATCTTAGGATCAATAAAGATTCAATCTTTACGTATTTGCATGGAGTTAGGAGGTGATGGCTACTTCAAAGTGGCCAAAATCATGTGATTCATCACACTTTGGCCACTAAAGCCATGTGATCCTCTCATTATACTCATATATTATTGTCATATTATCGCTACGGTAGCTAAACATGCCTGGTTTGCCTTGAGGAACAAAAGGGAAACAAACGATCTGAAGGGCACGAAATGGCCTATCTATGTCGGACGACATAGGACTCCTTGGAGATCTGTGTCATACGACATAGAGATCCGAAAAAGTAAAGCTATTCTTGGACTTCAGATCTGTCCAGTTCATCCCCTTCGCAACTCATAGCTTTCCAAAGCATTTCTGTGGCTCATAAGCCACTATTTGAGTGCCTACGATCTGATTGGGTGCGATTCATTGGAGAAGGATTGTCATACGACATGGATAACATCGGATGTTCCATGTCTCATGACATCCGTATCATTCAAAGTCTATCGTGACTTTGATAACTCCCGTCAATCCCAAGACTGATTTTAGACCTTCAAATAGTGTCTTTAATGAGTCTAATATATATCTTTCCGTTTCCAGAGTAGCTTTACCTCTGTAAGGGACAATCTGTCCATGGCTCCTTATATCGCCCGACATCCTCGCTAAGAAAAGACTTGTGTCGGACGACAAGGGAACTCCCTGGGCAGACTGTCTCAAGACTTCTGCCTTGTGATAAAAGATATCACGTGTAAAACGGGTGCGGCCCCCTATCATGGCTCGCAAGTTGTATTCAGTTCCATACCATTAATGAAATTTAAGGCTTGCACACTTTACTTGTTGACACACATCGCACACACATTTTTGAATGTCCATATTTGTCCAAATGTTGATTGAAAGTCCCGAAAGGGGCGTGTTGGGTGAACTCTCTAGTTCTTCCCAACACGTAACCAGACTCCCGGACTCAAAATCTCTTAAAATTAGGTTTTTCAACGTTTTCCTCTAAAAACGGCGTGGCGACTCCCAAAACAAACCGAAAACTCCCTTTTCCACTTCAAAAGCAAAATAAAACAAAAAAGACAAGGGAAAAACAGAATCAAACATTTCTTTTTTTTCGGGCGAGCGTTCATTTAATGATTTCTTCCCTTTCTTTCGGGGATAGCTGGCCTCCGATTTTTATTTTCTGCTCTGGATAGTCAGGGTTGAGCATAATTTCTTTCAATTCATCTACGGGCTCCATCTCTGTACCGTCTCGAAATAACATTTCGATAATTATTTCTCTAAGCCTTCTACCTTCCTCAATATTTATGTATAGGTCTTCTATCTCCACTAGTTTGTCTACGTCTGGTAGCTCTGATTGTCTCAAGTTAGGGTTGGCCCCTGAGTTCTGGCAATTGACGAGATTAGGGGTTATATCCGGGATAGACAGAACTATGTTATTGTTTTCGTGGATGTCTATTATCATGTGATACTCATCTTCTGCTTCAAAAATAAAATTCAGCCTAGAACTGGCGCTGGTTGTATTTACAGACTTAGAGATTTTCAGATTATCTTCTAGCGTGTCCACCTACACCTCTCTAAATGTTTTTATGCTCCTCATGACATGCTCCAAGAAGTGCTTGGGTATTTCCCTCACACATCTGACTGCAGCACGTGTAGGGAATTTATCTCATTGGTGAGGGAGGGAGGCGACCAACCCAAGTTTGCCTTAACTTGGAATGCCTATGATGGCATGGTAGTCACTTGCCAGATCCATGACCACAAATGTTACAGTGGCCTCTGCCCGGAAAGGATGTTCTCCCACTTGTAATAATAAATCAATCGTCCCCATGGCGCTGACTTTGTGGTTGGTGAAGCCTTCTAGTCTTTCGGAGTATGACTCCAGCATATTATCTTTCAGATTCATATTATGTAAGGTAGAGTAATACAAAATGTCTCGGGAGGCCCCCGAGTATATGAGGAGTCTCTCAGATTCACAGTTTTCAATCCTCCCTTTGATCACCAAAGGTTTTTCGAGGGCCGCGCGACTTCCAGCTAGTTCATTAGGGGAGAAACTAATAACTTCCTTTTCCTTATGAATTCAGGCGGGGATGTGATAGACTTTACTTAGCTCGTGAATCTAATCTTTTAATTTTTTGTTGCAGACAGTCTCTTCCCTTATAACATGAAGCTTGGCCCTAGGAGGTATGTCCTCCCTTTCATCTTCATTATCATCATCATTGTCAACTTTTCTTTTTCGCTTGTTATAATTTCTCATAACGTAGTGGTCAAG
The DNA here is from genome assembly GCA_022495995.1 of Adenophora triphylla var. japonica. NCBI lineage: Eukaryota > Viridiplantae > Streptophyta > Magnoliopsida > Asterales > Campanulaceae > Adenophora > Adenophora triphylla. Next base: position 282,057 of record JAFEMH010000072.1, read on the forward strand.
CTTTCCTTTATCTACCCATCTTTGGATCATTCTCTTGAGGGAGATACAATTTTCCGTGTCGTGTTCGTGGTCCTTGTGAGAGGGACAGTACTTGGAGCTGTCACAGGTGTATTTTGTTCTTTCATCAAGTGGACGTGGACTTGGTAGATTCACCAACTGCATGATCTCTGCTATAGGTTTTTCTTCTGCCATCGCTATGGCATAAGCCACATTGTATAGATCAGATTTTGACTTAGACTCTCTCTATCAAAAAGTTCATAGATCAACAACCTCAGTCCGGAATTAAAGCAGACAATCACCTCCCGGTCTGTCAAGCTTTCTTCTAATTGGTCTGTCATGGCTCTGAATCGATTGTAATAACTCAGAGTGGTTTCATTCATTCCTTGCTCAATGTTAGCAAGATCTGTCAATCTCTTATTTCTCTTCCCTGTTGTGGCAAATTGGTCCAGGTACCTACTTCTCATGATTTTCCAGCTCTCGATTCTTCCCTTCTTTTGCTCATGAAACCAGGATAAAGCTGTTACGGAGAAGGTACTCGCAAAAGCCTTGCATATAATGTCATCTGCTTTAGTGAGGAGGGCCACGGTGGATTTAAAACTTTGCACATGATCCCGTGCATCGGTGGTTCCCGCATACTTATCAAAACTTGGGATTTTAAGAGCATAATTGGGAAGTAGATCATTAATACGATGGGAGAAAGGATGGGTGGTACTGGCATCATCCTTGTCCACTTCCTTTTGACCCATTTCCATTTCCATCTCATCTAATCTCTTTTTCAAGAGTAATAATTCTCTTGCATCAATCCTTGAGCTAAAATGAGAGATACAGTGGGTTCTTTCTTTCTTTCTATGTTCCTTACGCTCCTAGTGATTGTCCCTATGCCCATATAGTGTTCTGTCCCTTCTATGTGCCAATTTAGGATGAGGAGGTGATCTGTGACGAGGAGGGCTCCTTGGCCGAGGAGGGGTATTACGACGAGCAGGGGTTTTATGCCTTGCATGACTGAGCCTTGCTTTTAGGTCAGCAGAATTAACCTCCTGCTCCCTTTGTTGGTTCAAGTGACTTCTCAAATCTACCTCGTTTCTTATGTTGCCATTCCCATGTGCCTTATGACGAGGAGGGACATCTTGGGGGTTTTGCCTGGATCTACCAGAGATGCCAAGGTGAGGGGGATGTTGGCCACGAGTAAGATTTTCTCTATTCCCCTGACTACCACGCCTATCAACCTGACTCTGCCTCCAAGGGAATTTCTAGTCCTCGTAGGCCTCCTGAATTCAACAGAGAATGTTCAGGATCTAAATATAGCAAGGCATTTTACGTTTCATAAATGCGTTGTAAAGTTTCCATCTGTTGATTGAATAGAGTTCTCCGATCAACCTGTGGGAAGAAGCCCCAGTTCCTCCCTGTACAACATTCCTCGTCGTCTGGCTACCAGTAGGCCTTCCTCGGCGTCGACGACGAGGAGGGTTCGTCTACACTATCTCGTTTATTGGTTGTCCCCTATAACACAGATTTATTACTAGGGGCGGCAATCCATCAGCAGTGGTGGAGGAGGCAGTTCCCCATTGACAATAGAAAAATCAATCCTTGTGTTGCCATGATTCTCTTCCACATGAATATTATCCGGCTCATGAGTAACACTAGCAGTATGTCCGTCTTCCATTCGGATTAGGAGAGTTGAACAAGAATTTTTCAAGCTATTCAATGGGTGTTTCGAACCGTTTCCCAGCAATGGAACCAAACTGATGAAGCCAAAAACGTTCGGATCAGCCCAAATACAGCGACATGTTTAATCCTGTATGATTGAATAGTATGAAAAAGAAGAACAAACACGTAAACCAAGTCGGGGCTCCACCGGCAAAGGCCCTCCGGTGTGAGAGTAAGTATTTGTGTTTAAAGAGAGAAATCAATTGACAATAGTTTAAAGTCAAAAATGCGTTACCAAAATAATGAGAATTATTGATTGTATAGTACTTGTTGAATAAAAAAGCGTGTGAGGTAAGATTATAATCATAGGATGATTATAACTATTCACAGTCCTTATTTGAATAGGATTAGGCAACATATTCTGCACGTGTGTCTCAGAGGATATCTCATCATCTTATATGGCCTGGCCGGCCCAAATTGTGCCGAGTAAGAAAGCTGTGAAGGATAGGGAAGTCAATTTACTTATTTTGTTGACTATCGAGGAGGGGCTCCTTGTATTAAAAGGAGGCCTTGCTCGGCCTTAATATATTTCTTTCTCGGCTTATATGATTATGCATTGTCGGCATGCAGTTTTGTTGGACATTGGTCATTATTTTCTATACTATATATAGGTCGACATAGTGGAAAGTGACGAGAAGGCACGACGAGTAAAGGTAGGAAAGGCCCACTCCATTTTTCGTAATTTGAAACTTGAGTAGATTATATTTTGAACCAAATACATTAGATCTTGCCCGGCCTGATCCACGTTTGAAGATCGATTTAAACCGTTCACATTTCAATTTCAAGTATGAAACCATAAAATAGGTTGGAAGCCTAGTAAAATATTCTTTTCGTCTCATAGTAATATTAGTAATATGTATAAATGAATTTACAAAACTTACAAGTGGAAAAAAGTGATGTTCTGTAAATGTAGAAAATTGAGTAGGAAAGAAAAACTAAAATAAATAGGTAATTGCTGTGAATACGAATTTTATTTTTTCATTTTAAAATGTCTTTTTGCTACTGGGGACGGGGGAGTAGATCACTAAATTAAAGCCAATTTCCCTAAATTAAAGGTCGAGTTCCTCTAGGGTTCTTTGGGCGAGATTTAAATCCAATTTAGAAAACAACATTTAGTTAATTTCCTAGACACCCTTCTGCCTAATGGGAGCGACCGTTCCACAACATGGCGCGATCGCGCGGTGTAATGAGTGGTTTTATAAGTTAATTATAAGACTAATTTGTCTCTTATAATTGATTTATAAGACAAATTTTTCAATCAAAAAAATCAAAAATTTCAATAATAACAACGAATTGCTCTCATAATTTACACAAAAATTTCAATAATAACAACGAATTGCTCTAATAATTTACACATTTACAACTCTTATAAGTTAATTATAAGACTAAATCACCTCTTATACTTAACTTATAAGACCATTTTCTCTCATAATTTACACATTTACAACTCTTATAAGTTAATTATAAGACTGAAATTGGAGGAGGGAGCGATCAGGCCATGTTGTGGGACGATCGCACCCAAAGACCAGAAGCCACCGCGCAATTGCACCATGTTGTGGGGTGATCGCTCCCCAGGGCCGGCTCTTACCATGAGCAAAGTGAGCAATTGCTCAGAGCCTCCAAACTCCAAGGGGCCCATTTTCAGAATTTTGTAGTACTTCCTCGTTCTCGAAATAAATATTTTAATTTTAATTTTAATTTTGATTAATACAAAATTAAAAAAAAATTGAAAAAAATTGGTCTTTTATTTTAATAGTGATAATAATATTTTTACAGTTGATCTCAGCCCGATTTGTTATGATAAAAAAAATTTGCAGTTTCACTTATGCTAACTTCAGTCCAGCAACATAGTTCATTGTGGTTTTTTTTATAAAACCACAATTTTTTAAAACTTTTATAAATATCTTTATATGAAAGTACTTATATATTTTTTATAGTTATTGTGGTTTTTTTTTATGAATATTAGGGCCCAATTTTCACATTTCGCACAGGGCTCCTATAATTTCCGAGGAGTGTTTGGGGATAACTCTTTATTTGAAAACTAAGTGTTTTTTTTTTGTGTCCAAATCAAATGAAAGTATATCAATTTGTAGGAAAAAAAATGATGAATTTTGATGAATTTTTCTTTTTATTTTTAAATCATTTATTATGAGATAATTGAGTTTAAATAATTGGGTGAAAAAGTGATAAAGTCAAGACCAATAAGATCTTGACACATGGCAACTAAAAAAAAAAAACAAACAAACGCAATGTTTCATCCGGGATGAAACATTTCATCCCGTGAATTAATCCAGTCCACTTTCGTTCGCCCATTGCATTGCAAGGGTTGCAAGGGTTCAGTATCCCCCATTTCATCCCCATTGTATTGTAGACAGTCTTAGTCTTAGGGGAATTTTTTTAAAATTAAATCCATGGGATAGCGACACAGTTGAAAAACTTAAATAGAACTTCCCCGATGACCCACTTCTCATTTGTCAACCCAGAAACCGTCAACAGTCAAATCTCTCGCCCCACCGTTATTCCATTTTCTTCTTCAGTTCAATCAAATCCGCCATTAAAGCATAAACATTCAACTGAAGAAAAAGGTAGAAATTAGAGAGGAGGAAGAGGGTATAAGGTTTAAAAAATGTGCGGAATTTTTGCGTATTTGAATTACAATGTTAATAGGGAGAGACGATACATCATTGAAATACTCTTCAATGGCCTCCGCCGTCTCGAGTACCGCGGTTACGATTCTGCCGGTATCTCCCTCAACGCTGATGCCTCCGATCACCTCCAGCTTCCTCCCCTTGTCTTCCGTCAAGAAGGCAACATTGAATCTCTTGTCAAATCTGTCTATTCTGGTAATTGCCTACTTTTTTCTACTCGGTTATCCACCTTCATCACGCCATCTCTCCCTTCTGAAAACTAATCTATTTTGTAATTTAACAGTAGTTTTTTTTTTTTTTTTTTTTTTGGAACCTGATTAGACAACCAAATTGAGTATGATACAAGATTTTTTTACTTCTTAATTTAGTCCCTTTTTCAAATGTGGAAATAACAATGACAACTTAGTAGAACTGTATATAATACGCTTATTCTTTTGATCGAGATAATCCCATTTGACAATTCATCATTGAAGGATTATGCTTTACTTTCTTTGTACCTTCTTAAATTGCATTATAGTTATTTTGAGGTCATATCTAGCATTCAGAGTTTACCTTGAACACTGCATATTCAGTGAATGTTGCTTTTAAATTGAGTTGTCCGGGAGCAAGCTGACAAAAGTTTTTTTTTTTTTTTGGTTAGAAATCTTTCCTTTGACTATTTCTTGGCTTGGGCATGTTGGGTTCTTAAAAGAGTTCCCAAATAAAACTGCATTTTCCTTAGAGATGAAGACAACTTAACTTTTGTAAATGATCTTTCCCTACTTAGTTTGCTTGACTTTACTATGGCCCTAAGAACAATGAACAAAACTAAGAGGGTCTAAATAGTGTTTTTTGTAAGATGAACTTCTCCCATACATGTGGAAACGTGTACCCGAATATTTTTTATGCATATTTTACTTGTGTTTTTATACATAACACATGTTTTGATGGTGGTTTTTATCTATGGAGAGTAAATGGTAAGAGTAACCGTCCAAAAAAGAGGAAGTTCACAAAATACAAAAGTAATACTTTTTGTATCGGTTTCATTTGTTGCGTTGTTTGTGTTCCTTTGCTCCCCACAGTGGCGGAGCTAGGATTTTTTTGAAACGGGGTCAAAATTATTTTGATTATAGATTACTATGATGTAATGACTATAATTAGTTTAAACGGGGACAAAAATATCTTCAAGTGTTATTTTTTCTTGGTTAAAAGGGGGGAAAAATACAAAATCACAATTTTTGAAATTTATTAGTGATAATTTGGTACACAAGTAAATGGGGGCAATTTACCCCGTCACCGAAGCCTTAGCTCCGCCCCTGGCTCCCCATTCAATCCGTTTCACTCCCTTCTTCCTTTCCTTTAATCGCCTTGAACTTGTAAATTTGAGGTTCCAAAGGCTGAAGTGTAAAGTGTGCTTATAGTTGAGTGACTTTGTATTGTTTCTCGAGGTTTTAGGCGCTTAAGTGTGAAGTGTGCTTATAGTTGTGTCACGTTTACTGGGTTCAATGGTTCTTATGGATCGGTTACTTCCTTGCCACTGCTGAAAGAAAGTGTTGTCTTCCTTTTCTAATTATGGGCTTCTGCTTTTGGTGCATATGTATTGGTTTGAGTCAGGTGCTTCATTATTTTGCTCAGTGTTCTCCACTTCTTCGCCGCACTTCATTTATTTTCTTTTGAGGTGGACACCTTGTTCTTGTTTAATCCTTTCCTCTTTATCAATAGATTCCCTTGATTTGTCAAAGCTTTTTTCGTTGGACAGAGAAATTGCTGGGCCATTTCAGATACCTTGTCAAGTTTCCTTCCCTATTTTTATTGCCGATACATACAATTGATTCTAAGACACTGTGGTATACTTTTATTAGTGATTTAAAGTGTATAAATGTGAATTCAAGTGGGGTAGTCATATTGGCTGGGCGTTCGGATACCCTAGCCTGACGTTTTTTGTTTTTTCATTTCACACGATGACATATGAGGATTCATGTTAGCCGACCCCAAATTATTTTGGGACTAAGGCTTTGTTGTTGTTGTTGTTGTTGTTGTTGTTGTATACCAGTGGAAGTATGGCTCTTCCTATGCTTTACAAAAGCATGTATATTTTGTTCTATTACACAAAGTTAATTTAGCTAATGCGTCTTAGTCGATATTCAGTGGAGCTAACATTTGAATGAATTTTGTCATAATGGAAATCCAGCTTCACGTTTACGTTATTTCATGCTGAATCTACTTGTAGTGTAGGAACTAATTAATAACTGTAGCATTTATGATCGCCTAGAGCAAGGTTAGCCATTTATCCATGGTGATTGGGTTGTGTAATTTTTAACTCTGTCATTCTTTCACTTCAAATTTGTAACACCAGCATGTTGCTTGATAATCATGTGCATAAGCCTTTTGATTTTTTTGATTTTTTTTTCCAGAGGTCTCTGCTACAAATTTAAATTTGGAGGAGTCATTTTCTATTCATGCTGGAATAGCACACACCCGGTGGGCAACCCATGGGGAACCTGCACCAAGGAACAGTCATCCTCAATCCTCTGGCGCTGGAAATGATTTCTTGGTTGTCCATAATGGAGTCATCACAAATTATGAGGTTCACTTATGATTATTACTTATATTAACTTTGGAGCACTTTGAAAATGGATTGGTCTTAACAATGTGAAAGTACCCCACATGCTTGACATTGATATTCAGGTGCAATCTTAGACTGCTTTCTTTTTGTGCCAACTAGATTAGGGTCAATATGACAATAATTCATAGTTGAGCATTCACCCATTCAGCTCATTTAGGTTCCAGTAGCTGTCTTATGTTTTGGGGATCATGTTACATATCCTTTCTATGAAGTTGATATTCCTAGTTTAGATAAAAAAAATCTATACTACAAACCATGCAATTCAACTAGATCATTGGTCAATATTACTTTGTGAAGTTTGTACGGAAGTGGCAAGTAGGGGTTCTCCTCTAAGAATGTGTGTTTATATTACAGATTGGTTTATCTTAGAAAGCATAGCCTGACACCTATACATTAGATAGTTCACTGTGAAGGTCTTCTGGAGGTGAGCTGATTGAAGTATGCTCTTAGATATTTTCCTATTGGGCCTATTGTGCAGAAGCTTTCAGAAACTACATAATATTTTTATCTGTAGAAGATCCGACAAATGGAGATGTCAAAACTCCTATTAGAGTTGGAGGATAATTTGCTTCTGCTGGCAGGATGTGCTGTCTTTGGCTATTCAAGTTTAAGACTCTTTGAGTGCTTGCAGAGGAGAGGTAATTCCTACGGCTGATAGGGATATTGCTTACTTGTGGTATGTGCAGGGATAGCAAAGTAGGGGATGACAATGCTCTAAATTTAGTTCATTTAGGATGAGTGGGGATGAGTCTTTGCTCTGAGGCGTGACACTAGAACTGAAGTGTGTGTAGCAATAAATGAGGAAGCTTTCCACTCAATCGCTGTTCTGATGTCTTTCCATGTCATGTAAAACTTTCCTTCAATAGATAGTGCATACGATTGATCTAATGTTCACACGATTGAAAATAATAATATTACATCATTTTCATTATATATGCATAGGACCTCTCAGATATCAATTATTATGGAAACTCTTATCATCAAGAATTTTAGAGAACTCTATCTTAGCACGAGTGCCCCCTTTTAGTTGAGGAAGAAAATAATAGAAATTAATCTGTTCAGGTGCTCATTTCTTTTGGAATAACTTATCTGGAGTTGTAGATGAGGCTTGGGTTAGCTTACTTCTTGTTTTTTTCTCTCTTTTCTGTGCTCTTCATGCATTTCAGGGGTTTTGGAAGGCAATGATGTTACCTTTCTTTGGCAGTTTCGCATTTTCCTATTATTTGGAGCCTTTGCACAGAAAGTAATATATCTTGGGAATATGACTGACTGAGTATTCGATCTTTATGACTGTAAGAGCTGACATTTTCATTCAGGTGTTCAGATGAATTCTGCTATGTACTCCACGCACCCAATATAGTGTTTCTGCTGTTTGAGTCGACCTCATCACAGATGAATATTTTAACTTACAACTCTGCTAAACGATGCTATTAGACTATATGATCCTGGACAGTCCACTCTGCTCGTGTGAGAACGGTGAAAAACATTGTGTTTCTATTAACCTTTCTCTTTTTAATCATCGAGTCTCGACCTATGATAATTATGAGGAAACATAAGAAAAAACCAATTTAGAGAAATTTAAGGGTTCGGGGGTTAAGTTACTGAACGGGAAAGTGTTAGGCACCCACTCTGCCCAATCTAACGATTGGTCATTTAGCATGCAAGACAAATAATATTTGATTTTAGGTTGGAATGTCGGATTTGTAGGATGAGCGTTTTTTAATCAAGGGCTAGTACCTTGTATTTATACTTGAACAAGGGAAAAACTTTTTAGGAAACTGATTCTAGAGATTTGCTAGGAATGAACCTCTAGATTTGAGTAGACCAAAATAGGAAAGGATCTTTTTAAAATCAGTCCAATGGAACAAATAGTGTGAAATCCAGATCATAGGAAGTAAAAATCAATTAGGAATCTAAGTAAAAAAGGAAGAGAACAGAATGAAAAGTGATTGACCAGTCAAAACCGGAGAGATGAGTCCCGTATGGGACTTGGTCTAAGGGAGCCAGTTCCATACGAGGGACACTACACATACCGTTAGCTCCATTATCTCATCCAGTCCAAAACTTTCTGAATAAGTCAGAAACTTTACAGAATGAGACGAAAACTGACAGAAACTGGTCAAAAAACAATAAAAAGAGGACCCAATATGCGATCGGGGATGAGAAGTTCAAAATAGGGTGTCGACAGCTAGCCTAGAAGTAATACTAATATAATCTGTTCCACTTCATATTTACTGTGGTTTCTGACTGGTTGTCAAGTGTTTGGGGTTTGATAGTTTGTGCTGGCAAGACACGTCATGGTTTGGTTTTTAAACCAGTCCAAAGAAGCAACTCTCTGTGTAGAAAATTTCTATCAAGTGAAAGAATGGCTACTGATGCATTAATTTCCTAAAGCCGAATAGAATTTGAAACTATGAAGTGCAATTGGTGGACTGGGTGGAATATTTGCTGATGCCGTAATAAATATAGTAAACATGGTCCAACCATACCTATTGTAAATAAGCACAATGAAACCTTAACAAAATTGTATATTGGACTCAAAATTGAACTCCAAGATCACTTTGCATCTTCTTCGTGGTCAAATTCCAAAGAATCTCTTTCTTTGAATTTTCTCCTTTTGTTTGAAAATAAAATGGACTGTGATCCTAGGCTATGGCGTTCGTAGAACTGAATCTGACTGGTCATTTTTATGTTAGTGATCAAAACATGGGCACATAAAAGTCATTCGACAAGTTTATGCTCCTAATGGCATGCATAGGCATCCTTTGTGCAAAATCTGCTCCATTAGCAGTATTTCTTCATGCTGTTGCTTTACTTATCTATTTTTTTCAGTTTTAGTGATGTTCTGGAGGTTAAAATCGTGATAGGAGATCCACTTTTATTTCAACACTCATGTCTTCTATATTAGTTGTTGACGGGGGGTGGGGGCTAAGATATCATGTGTCATTTGTATTTGTCCGTCAACTTTATTTTTTGTCATAGATGCTCCTCACCGGTTTCAATTTCTATAGCATGTTTGTCCTTTTGATTGTGCATAATATCATTCTAAGTCACCGTATTTTTCAACTAGTAGCATTTTTCCTCCTTGGGCATGTGTTGAAGTTCTCGCGAATTACAATAATCTGCAGGTCTTAAAGGAAACCCTTGTGAGACAGGGGTTCACCTTTGAATCTGAGACGGACACAGAAGTGATCCCCAAACTTGCAAAATTTGTGTTTGACAAAGCTAATGAAGAAGGTACGTCCATCAAGGATGTCTTAATTCGAGAGCATGATCTTTTGACTTCATCATCTTTATTGTAAGTCAACTAGTGAAGATACCGTAGCTCTAAGGGTGCTTCACCCAAACCAATGCCGGACACAGGAACTTTGTCTCTACCCTTTAATGGATGTAATTTGGTTTCACTATGTTTTCCCTATTAAGTAGATTGATTTTCCTATTCATGCATGTGGGATCCTTTTTCTTGTTGAGAGTGAATATAAAATTTATTTAGTGTTTGAAGACTTTTTCTGCCTATTAAGAATTATATCTTGTTACCGATTTGATTAAATTTGCATTGCTGCAGTAGCTTGTTTTTTTTTGAAAGGAGTTCTATTTGGCTCTTCCCTTTCAATGTTACTTAGTTGAGACATTAATCAGGGATTAGTTGCCGGGCTTGTGCCTCAGGTTCTTTACTCCCCTCTTTTTTATCAAGCACTTCTTCCGTTCCCAAATAAGCCTGCCCATAATGCTTTATAAGCAGCAACCGAAGTACATAGAACATCTTGACCCTTTTTTTCAAGAATCATTTTCAGCTCCAAAACCATGAGGTGGAGGCTTTTGTATTTGAAATAACTTCTTTGTTATACCTTTGCAACTTGATTGTCTCGTAATATTGCACCTTCATTCTGCAGGAGGTCAAATTATTACTTTTAGTGAAGTTGTGCTAGAGGTTATGAGACATCTTGAAGGAGCTTATGCTCTTATATTCAAAAGCAGACATTATCCAAATGAACTGATCGCTTGCAAACGTGGTAGTCCTTTGCTTCTTGGTGTGAAAGTAGGTTATGAATTTTTGTTTCCCTTGTTTTTTTTTTTTCATTTTAAAGTATGAAGCATATAAGTAAAATATTCGTGGTAACCACTTTTCTCATCTTAATTTGTCGCCTCTATTTTTTCATCCAAATTTGTTTGATTATATATTAAAAAGATATCTTATGCAGTTGTGCACAAATATTGTCAATTTTTGATGTCTACGATCAATCCAAATCTTAAGAGCTCAACCTAATTCTTGTACTCCCTCTTGTTTGTTTTATTAACCAAAAACTGTTTTCGTACTATTTTCCTTCAAATCTATCTTAGGTTTAAGATATTAGGAATTGAAAGAAATCAAGAATTAACTTTGGATTAGGATAGCTATTCAATAGATGACTCTATATATTCAAATCTAGTTGTCATTACAAACTCGGTTTGTATTTACTGAATCAAATCAATGTAGGATCCATTTTAAGACTTATGTCAGCTTCTAGTATGTGTCACATCTTCAACTGGGTATACTTGTTTTTCCGGTTGACATATAAGTGAATGGATGAATAATGGTGCTGACAGACCATCGTTGTTATCATCACTGCTAATATCTGCCCTGAGCATGAGTATCCATCTCTAGAAATTTTCTTGACTAGTAGTTTTCTCCTTGCTATTCGGGTTTGACACTTACTATTAATATTGTAGCTCAAATATTCCTTGGATAGTTTCGTTGAAGAATTAAACCAGTCATTTTAAAAGTCCCTGGATATTGTGATAGGATGATGTTCGTTCAGTCCAATTAAGCTCTCTTAATTTATTTATAATGCTACATTGATAGCGTGACATAAATTGCTTTTACTGTAGGAATTCACGGAACAAATGAGCAACGGAGCATCATTTAATGATGCTAAGTTCCTCTCAAATAACAGACAACCCAAAGAACTCTTCTTATCCAGTGATGCACATGCCCTTGTTGAACACACGAAAAAGGTCTTGGTTATCGAAGATGGTGAAGTTGTTCATCTTAAGGTACACTTTTTTTTTTTGCATTCACATGTAATTTACCAGTTTTTTTTTCTTGGATTTGTCGAGTTGGTAGCGTCTTACTCTGCTATACTTACCAAAGCCCACAATTTTATCATCCACATGCATGCATGATTGCTTCGTAAGTGTTGAGTTCTTTCTGCTTTAATTTTAATTAAGCTTTAAATCAAGCTGTATTCTTAGAACCTGGTAGTGTACCCTTATATGCTTAAGGGATTTGCTAGTATATCTGTAAGTCTGAGGGACCTTGATGTAACTTGTAAATCACACTTTTGAGTGATACTCCCTCCTGCTGAGGTGCAACCCAAAGTCTCACATCGGCAATTGAGGAAATAATTGCAAGGCATACAAGAGCACCCATACACTTTATTAGTATGAGGCCTTTTGAGAGTTACCCAAAAACAAATTCGTGGGGGCTGGGCCCAAAGCGGACAATATCATACTAAGGTGGAGAGTGGTGGTGGTGATCGCAGTCCCAACAAATGGTATCAGAGCCAGTTTCGGATGGGTCCGTCAGGTGGACGGTGTGTGTGCGATAATAGGGTGGGATTCCTCTTTTGTGTGACATAGAGAATGGAGTCTTGCAATCGAAATGCGTCCTGTTGGAAATAATCGCCATACACTTCAATAGTATGAGGCCCTTTGGGGGTTACCCAAAAACAAATCCGTGCTAGCTGGGTCCAAAACTGCCATTTTTGTTTGTCCCAAAATGATAGTCCAATTTCCAAAATTGTTATGTTAAAAGCATTGCACTTCCAAATTGCCTACTAAGGAAGAAGAGGGAGAGAGGAGAGGATGAGAGCCAACCAAGGAAGAAGAGGGATTAACAGAGTAATAATTACACTTTATAAAGGTTAGCAATGGAAATGAAAATATGTTAAAATGTTTTAATAATGGGACTGTCATTATGGGTCGGAGGGAGTATGTGCCTAACCAGTTTAGGTTAAGATTTCTTTCTATGACTGTATATAATTTTCTCCGTTGTTGGTTGCTTCAGGACGGAGGTGTATCAATCCTTAAGTTTGACCACGACAAAGGAAAACATGGCGGCACTTTTGCTAGGCCTGCTTCCGTACAACGTGCATTATCCATTCTTGAAATGGAGGTTGAGCAAATAAACAAAGGAAAATACGATCACTATATGCAGAAAGAGATTCACGAACAACCAGAATCTCTAACGACAACAATGCGAGGACGGCTGATACGCAGAGGTTCATGTAAGGCACAGACTGTTCTTTTGGGTGGACTGAAAGATCACCTTAAAACTATCAGGAGAAGCAGGCGTATTGTTTTTATTGGTTGTGGTACTAGCTATAATGCTGCCTTAGCTGCAAGGCCTATTCTTGAAGAACTATCTGGTCAGTTTACCATAGCTGCTTATGCAACACTTTTGTATACCACATTTTGTACCACAAGTGATTCAACGGGTATGAATTATTAGGGCTGACATCATCATGATGTCAGGAATGATGCATAGCCGTTGGATCAATAGGTACACAAAATTGGCACATGAGATTTGGTCTCGAGCCAATATTGGGATCTTCTTTCTTGATATAACATATTATATGTAATTAATAGGTATTCCTGTTACAATGGAGATTGCCAGTGATTTGTTGGATAGGCAAGGGCCAATATACAGAGAAGATACAGCTGTTTTTGTTAGTCAGTCCGGTGAAACTGCTGATACCTTAAATGCCCTTAATTATGCGTTGGAAAATGGTGCATTGTGTGTTGGTATCACAAACACTGTTGGTAGTGCCATAGCCAGGAATACGCATTGTGGTGTTCACATTAATGCTGGATCTGAGATTGGTGTAGCGAGTACCAAGGTCAGAAAACTGCTTATAACTGTTTTATATGCTCCCTCCGTCCCATGATTAATGTCGCACTTTCCTTTTTGGTCCGTACCAAAAAAATGTCGTGTTTCTAATAAGGAAAGAAACTTAGTACAATTTTATCATTGTACAAGCAATGTACAAACCAATAGAGCACCTTCCTTAAATACCTTGACATTTCAAATGCGACATTTATTTTGGGATGGAGAGAGTACCATTTTTGTTACTTGAATACTCATCATATTAATGTAACAGGCATATACAAGTCAAATAGTGGTGATGGCAATGATGGCTTTAGCAATTGGCAGCGATACTATCTCCAGTCAAGCAAGAAGAGAGGCCATAATAGATGGCCTATTTGACTTGCCAAGTACGTTTTTCTTGGCTCCTTCCGTGTTTACAGAACCTTAAGGTTGAGATCCTTGTACTTACTTATGAAGAGTCTATTCCGTAAAGATATTTTCCCATTTCCATCTTTTTTCCAGGTAAAGTAAGAGAGGTACTGAAGCTTGATCAACAAATGAAGGATCTTGCAAAGTTACTGATTGCAGAGCAGTCTCTTCTTGTCTTTGGAAGAGGATACAACTATGCAACAGCCCTGGAAGGAGCTTTGAAGGTTAAAGAAGTGTCACTTATGCATAGTGAAGGGATACTTGCCGGAGAAATGAAACATGGTCCTTTGGCCTTGGTTGATGAGAACCTCCCCATTGTTGTTATCGCTACTCGTGATCGGTGCTTCAGGTAGTTTTTATTTTTTAAAGAGAACTGACACAATAATATGCTCCCCCGCCCTAAAATAATTGTCGCATCCTCACTTTTTTTTTTGTCAACTTGGTTAAACTTTGTCCAAAAAGTTTTTAAAAATATAATTATCTTCATGTTATTCTAATTGGTTATTGATGCACCAACATAAACAATATTAATAACTACTTTTAGAATTTCATATGAAGATAAATAATTTTTCAGAAAATAATGGGTAAAGTTCAATGAAGTTGACCAAAAAAGTCAAGGTGCGACATTTATTTTGGGACGGAGGGAATACATTGTACTAACATTTAGTTGTGAACAGCAAACAGCAGTCTGTCATTCAGCAACTTCATGCTCGCAAAGGTCGATTAGTATTGATGTGTTGGAAAGGAGATGCATCATCTGTATGTGTGGGTGGATCCTGTCCAGTAATTGAGGTTCCTCAGGTTGAGGACTGTCTGCAACCTGTAATTAACATCGTCCCATTACAGGTTAGTTTGCTTGTATTATACAATGCATATAGTGAACAAATTTTCACATTTATGTTTATAAATTACTCCATCCTTCTCAGAATAAATGTCACATCACACTTTCTATTTGGGTTTGTCCCAAAATAAATGTCGCATTTCCAAATAAGGAAAGTAACTTGGTGCAATTTTATTATTGTACAAGTTATTAAAGCACCTTCCTTAAAAACAAGTCAACTGCGACATTTATTCTGGGACGGAGTCAGCATATGCTTGACTTGTTTGTATTGATTATGGTTCCGAACATTATTGCCATTCTTCCATCCCAACATTTTTTTCCAGTCCAATAACAAGCAAGGGTATGCTCTAATTTTTTACTCCCTCCGTCCCAAAAAGTTTGTCCCGCTCTAACTTTCATGATCAACTCAATGAAACTTTTACCATAACTTTATGAAAATTTAGCTATCCCTATGAATTTCTAAGAATTGTAATTGATTCACCCTTATGAATACATCAATAACAATTTTTAGAATTGCATAGAGATAATTAGGTTTTCATAAATTATACTCCCTCCGTCCCGCCGATGTTAAGAAAGTTTCCAATGGCACGGGGATTAAGGAAATAGTAAATATTGTGAGTGTAATAGTAAAATAGGAGAGAGAATGAGTGGAGGGAATAGTAAATTATAATGGTGTTGTGAGTATTAAAATAATGTAGGAGAGAGAATGAGTGGAGGGAATAGTGATAAAAACTTTCCATTTTGAAAATTCTTAAGATTGGTGGGACGCTCAAAATGGAAAGCTTTCTTAAGATCGGTGGGACGGAGGGAGTATGGTCCAAGTTCGATTGATTGAGTTGACCATGAAAGTCAAACTGGTACAAACTTTCCGGTATAAACTTTCCGGTATGGAATGAGTTTTTTTTATTCAGGGTTTATTTCATTCCGATGTCCTAATACTATCTCTCTCTCTCTTTATATATATATATATATATATATTATATGCAGTTATTGGCTTATCATCTGACGGTTCTACGAGGCCACAATGTGGACCAGCCACGAAACCTCGCAAAAAGTGTGACAACTGAATGATTAACATTGGACCTTTTGCTTCTTTCGGGATCTTTTCACTTACTTCCAACAACTGCTGGCTTGGTTATATAACTGCGGCCCAGGTTTATTACTTAATCTTTTAACATAGAATTAGATGAAGAATTTTTGATGAAGTTGGTGGAGTAATATGATCAGTACAGGTTGAGTTATTATTTGTCTTGTTGCTTTATTTTCTTGATTTTCCGGGTTACTAACTTATTGTGTAAGGTTATGTCCTGGCTCTACTGCTAGTGTGTTATGTATTGGTCAAAGTAATTTTTGAAGTTGCTAAGTTCAGTTCAAATGGTTTTTATTATTACTTCCTCCTTCCCAATTCATTGTTCTTGACTTTACACGAAAATTAAGAAAAAATAAATGTTGTGAGAATGAAAAATAAAGTAGGAGGGTGAAAGTAGGTAGGGAATAGTAAGCGGGTTGTTATTGTGAGTCTATCAAGTGAGTCTCATTGTTCATTTTAGGGATAAAACAAACTAAGAATCATAAACTGAAACGGACTAAAAGAAGACATCGTCAATAATTTTAAGGTTTTATTGTCAATAGTTTTAAATTGGTGTTCAAAGTGAGAGTGAGACGGATAAGATATGACATATAATGAATAATGAATATATTAATCATTGGTGTTCAAAGTGAGAGTGAGATGGATAAGATATGACATATAATGAATAATGAATATATTATTCATTGGTGTTTTCATTCAAAGTGAGACTGAGACGGATAAGATATGACATATAATGAATAATGGTTAATAGTTTTAAGGTGAGACTTGCAATATAGTTTATTATCGGCATAGTTCAACTCATGCTCACCCTTGGGCCTCACTATTTGTGAATGAAAGGAATAGAAGAGACTTACGAAACACAGAGGACATTTGTATTTTTAATTTTTCATTGTAAAAAAGTATATTTTTGAATGAAACAACCATTTTGATAATATAAATAATGTATTTTTTAGTGTAATACACCCCCTCTAATGACTGATTCAAATAACATGAGACTAGGTTACCCACAAAATACCTGCTCATTTTGACTTTATATTACTCAATCTAAATGTGTCAACTTTCCTTTTTGGGCGTCCCACTTAAAATGTCTCAACCCAAAAAAGGAAAGTTTTTTTTACTATTTCACCCACTCATTCTCTCTCCTACTTTACTTTTACACTCACAACATTCTCTCTCCTATCTATTTCACCCACTCATTCTCTCTCCTATTTAATTTTTCATACTCAAAACATTTAAATTTTTTCTCTTTCTTACATCACTTTCCTTAATTCTCGCGACGAACCCATTTTGAGACACTTAGATTGGGACGGAGGGAGTATTTGATTTAGAATAATGTTGGCGGTATGAATTTTGTTTATAAAATTATAATTAATAATCATTAATTAATGTTTAAATTATCTAAAATATGATTCATAAAACAAAATAATAACTTTAACTATAATTTTATGAATATTTTGTGATTTAGTATTGCTTTTTGACATAATTAAAATAACAAATGAAATGAATAGACATGTTCAATCTAAATGTTGGGTTTTCTACAAGGTTAGTAAACTAATGATTCGAGCATTTAAGAAAAGAAAAGTGAATACTCCTTCCCTCGTGATTTAAAATTTTAGTTTGACTATTTAACCTTTATTAAGGCAAAAATTAGTCAACTATAATAATAATAAATAATGAGCTTAAAAATAATTCTCCTAACACTATTAATAAAGTAACCGTTCATCTTATAATATACTCCCTCCGTCCCACGATAATCTGTAAAAAGACCTCTTTTGAACGTCCCACAATAATCTGTATTTTCCCAAAATGAAAATGGCATCCACTTCTCTCTACTCACAACAATTACTCACTTACTCCACTTTCTCTCTTCTACCCAATCATCTATACTCACAATACATTACCTTTTTTACTTTTTGCCTTAATTCCCCTATCAAGTCAAAAAGTGCATATTTTCTAAAGAGGGAGTAATAAGGTTCTGAGTTGAGTTTGACAATAACCGTACTCCTGCATTATTAATAAAGTGGATAAAAAGTACTCCTTCGCCCCATGATAAGATTTTGTATGATAATTAAAAAAAATTGTTGTGTGCGTGAAAAATAAAGTAGGAGAAAGAAAGTTGATAAAAAATAGTAAATGAATTGTTATTTTAAGTGTATTAAGTGGGTATATTGTCCATTTTAATAAATAAAGCAATTAAAAACTTTAATATTGGACAGACAAAAATAAAAATAAGAACCTTACTATACGTCGGAGAGAGTAGATAGGTAAGTAATATTTTTTTTGTAATTATACTAACTTTATAAGGACAAGATTATTTCAAACACTATTCATATAATGCAATTTATAAAATAAAATAACGAAAAACCTTAAATTGATACAGATCTTTAAGGAAATTAAGAAACATAAATTGAAATATAGATGTAGTATTATTTATGTTTAGACAAAGAAGAAACACTTTGTGATAGGAAGGAGTGTTCATTGGTAGGCAGGGTTTCTTGGGCCCGAAAGTTTAGGAAGTGTTCATAATAATGTAGTAGGTTTTATTTTTTTATTATTATTAATTTAGGTTTTAAAGATGTTATTTTTTTTGTCATGTTAGGGTTTATAGCTAGTTTTGTTCGAAAAATTCGTTAAATGATTACGTGTAAGTCACGTGTCATTAAACGAATGATGTTTTTTAACATGAATTTTTTTCATTGTTGTTTTAATGCAAATTGAATAAAAATGAATTAGACAAAATAGAAAATATTAAATCAACAAAAGTACATAAATATTATTCACCTCGTTTCTTCATCTACTTATTTCTTCCTTTCTCCGGCCACTTTCACAAGAAGTAACGCCACCTTCGTCGTCGCACCACTGTCATCACCCCCTTCCCTCCTTGCAAATATGACCGCCATCCACCCTCTTCTCAACCCAAATTCAACAAGAAAACAAATACAACCACACACACACAACCACGAACACACACACACATATACATGCACACTTCCAATAAAAACCCATCAATTCCTCTCTCCTCGCCAACAACAACAACAACAACAACAACAACAAAGCTTTAGTCCCAAAATAATTTGGGGTCGGCTAACATGAATCCTCATATGTCATCGTGTGAAAAGGTTGTTGGAAAAAAATAAATAAATAAGTAAATAAATAAAATAAATAAATAAATAAAAATATATAATAATAATAATAATAATAATAATAAAAATAAAATAAAATAAAAATAAAATTATATATATATGTATATATATAGTAAAATAATAATAATAATAATAAATAAATAAATCAGCCCTCCACATGGATTTTTGCCCTCCACTCCGGCCTCTTCAACACCATACTTTCATCCACTTCAAGTAAACTCATATCATTTTCAATCACTCTAATCCAAGTTTGTTTGGGTCTTTCCCTACCCCTCGCCAATTTATCATTTCTCCACTGTTCCGGCCTCCTAACCAGTGCATCACTCGATCTCCTTCTCACATGTCCAAACCACCTCAGACGATTTTCCCTCATTTTATCCTCAATGGGAGCAACTCCTACTTTACCTCTGATCACCTTATTCCCCAATCGATCATTTCTTGTATGACCGCACATGTAACATTTATCCCATAATAAAGGAGTATCATATTTTAGTTAAGGACTTTTATATTTTATATTGTATGTTCATGAACACATGATAAAAGTTAAAGATTTTCTTTTAATATATGTTAAATTAATACTTGATACTCATTAAAAGAGAATATTTTAAAAAATTTCTTGTAATGTGTGTTAAGTATTAATTTGACACACATTACAAGAGAACCTTTAAAAGATTGAGCAAGTTTTGGGAGAAACTAGTTTCTCCATAAATTATAAAAAATTCACTTTTTTTCTACTTGCAAGTAGTTAGTGAATATTTAGGAACAGTTTATAAAACAGGACTTTCTATAACTTAAGAAAAAACTAATTTTTCCCAAAATCTTGTGTAAAAGATTTATTCAAAGATTCTCTTGTAATGTGTGTCAAGTATTAATTTAACACACATTACAAAAAAATCTTTAATTCTTATCATGTGCTCATGGGCACACAATAGAAAAATCCTTTAGTTAATAATATTTTTAGGAGCATTATCAACCATTTATCCCCTATTCAATCTTGTTCTTTCTATCTCAATTAATTGAATTGCTGCTCCTAAAATCCACCATATTGCGCAGTTAAATTATGACAATAAAAGACCTGATCATCTGAGGTGTGAGAAGTGAACTTAAAGGTCCTTAACTAAAATATGATACTCCTTTATTATGTGTTCATGAACACATAATAAAGGAATCTTTAACTTTTATTATGTGTTCATGAATACATTACAGTATTAATTTTTATATTTTATATTGGGCCCAAAATTCGGTGTCGTAAAGCAATCGCGCTAATTGCCGTGCGGTAGAAGTTTCCTGTCTATTGGACGTCGCGATCACATAAAAATTACGCGTGACTCTTCTTCAATCGGCCTGCTTTTAATCCTATGAGTCATATCACCATCTAATTCTCCTCGCCATTTACTAAAATTGAACACCCGATTTCCAGGCCTTCATTGATCATTGTTCCAAAAGTCACTTCAATTTCAACTATTTTTGAGCCGCTCTTGCCCAATGACAAGGAGGTCTCCGTCGTCATAATAGTGGGTTGGTTTGTTTTATCACAGCCTTATTTTTATTCATTTTTTAAATTTATGGCCATGCTAAAAAGTTCATTTGGGTTTGAATTTCTTGATTTTTTTTAATTTCTTTTTTTTTTTTGCTAATCAATGAAGTTCATGAATCTAGATGTCTTTATGGGTGTTAGTTTTATTTGATTTCAAATGGTGGGTGATAAATTTGGTGGAGCCTATTGTTGATGACATCGAATGTTGGAGAAGGTAGTACTCTTTCCATTTATTTAGAACAATTTGTCATTTTTAGCATTCCATTCAATTTATAACATTTCAAAATAACAATTTTATATTATTTTTATATTTAATTGTCATTTTTAGCATTCCATTCAATTTATAACATCTCAAAATAACAATTTTATATTATTTTTATATTTAATGTAACTCACTTGTCATACTTACAACAACAATCCCCTTACTACTACTTCCACTCATTTTCTCTTCTATTTGACTTTTCATACTCACAATACATTCTCCACTCATTCTCTATTTTTTATTATAATACTCCCTCCGTTTCGACCCAAATGTCTCAAAATGGATTCGGCACGAAAATTAAGGAATAAATATATATAATGTAAAAAGTGTATAGTGAAATAAATGTTGTGAGTATGAAAGTGATGTAGGAAAGAGAAAGTGGGGTAGAAAATAGTTAGTGGATATTTATTGTGAGTATGACAAGTGGGTCCCACAAATAAAAAAGTAATAAAATTTTTTTTTTTGAGTTGAGACATTTTAAATGGGACACCCAAAAAGAAAAGTTGAGATATTTGGACCGGGGTGAAGGGAGTAGTATTTATTAAGACAAAAACTTAGGCGAGAACAGGGATACCCGTCTCATCCATGAGACGGGTCGGATCCATGACCCGCGCCAAGGTGTATCAGCGGCCGCCCAAGGTGTATCAGCGGCCGCCCATGTCATTCCATGCCTTGGTCGGCCCAACCTGACCTTGGCCCCAAATTGCTCCATCCTTGGCCCCGATTGGCCCCAGCGACCCCAGCGGTCTCGGTCGCCCAGCCATGAAGTGGCCAGGCCATGCCTTGGCCTAGTTTGGACCAATTTGGTATTCGTTTGATCTCGCAATTGTGCGTAGTCGCACTTTGGCGCTATAAAAAAATCTTTTGCACCTCGCTCTTTGAGATTTTATTTTTCACTTTAGCCCATGAATTTTTATAAATCAAATTCGTCCAAAATTTCCATATTTCCAATTTAGTCCCTGAATTTCTTGTTTTTTTCGGTTTGTGAAAAGTAATAGTTACTATAACATAATGTAATAATTGTATGCATATAAAGTACTCCCTCCGTCCCGCTAATATCCGCACACTTTCCTTTTTGGGCGTCCCGCTAATATCCGCACACTCCCAAAAAGGAAACTTTATATTAATAAAATATTCACCCTACCCCACTCATTCTCTCTCCTACATTATTTTAATACTCACAATACCATTATAATTTATTATTCCCTCCACTCATTCTCTCTCCACTCATTCTTTTACACTCACAACACTTTATTAAAATATCATATTTCCTAATTCTCGCGCTTGAGCAATGTTAGTGCGGATATTAACGGGACGGAGGGAGTAATAGTTTGTATACATTAAAGTAATATATACTCCCTCCGTCCCATAGAACATTACCCCTTTTGCTATTTTGGGCGTCCCTCTTTAAAGTCCCACTTTCCTAAAAAGGAAAAAAAAAATACTATTCTCTCCACTCATTCTCTCTCCTCCCACTCACAACACTTTTCAAATTTACTATTCTCTCCACTCATTCTCTCTCCTCCCACTCACAACACATACTTTAATAACATTATTTCTTATTTTCCGTTCTCAATAGTAAACGTGTAATGTTCTATGAGACGGAGGGAGTATATACAGAAAGTAATAATTGTTTTATCAACTGTTTTCATTTTGAGTAATACTTCTCATTTGTTTAAATAATAGTTGGTATTGCTATAAGTAATAGTACTACACTTGTGAAGTAATAGTGTTATTTTTTTTTTAACTCATAATAGTTTTAGGAACTGTTTTCTTTTTGAGTAATACTTCTCATTTGTTTAAGTAATAGTTGGTATTGCTATAAGTAATAGTACTACACTTGTGAAGTAATAGTGTTATTTTTTTTTAACTAATAATAATTTTAGGAACTGTTTTCATTTTGAGTAATACTTCTCATTTGTTTAAGTAATAGTTGGTATTGCTATAAGTAATAGTACTACACTTGTGAAGTAATAGTGTTTTTTTTTTAACTAATAATAGTTTTAGGAACTGTTTTCATTTTGAGTAATACTTCTCATTTGTTTAAGTAATAGTTGGCATTGCTATAAGTAATAGTACTACACTTGTGAAGTAATAGTGTTTTTTTTTTTAAGTATTACATTATCAATGACTTAAAGTAATAATACATTCAGTCATTACATTAAGAGATGGTAACTATTACTTTTTCTAAACCACTGAAAAGCCGAAAAAATAATATAAAAACTAAAAAAAAAGCAAAAAGCAAAAAAAAAAAAATAAATAAAAAAAAAAAATTGGGCCTATGAGAGGCTGCCATACCAAAGGGACACACGGCTGTAACTGAAAAAGGCCTAGGAAATAAATAAAGACCAATTAAAAATACAAAGAAGGCCCCAAATTGCTTGGCTGGAATGGCTTTTGGCGTGGACTAGGAATGATTGGTTTGGACGGTCATGCCCCATGGGTCATGGGTCGACCCGTCTCATGCATGAGACGGATCCCCTTATTCTCATGGAAGACCACCTCATTTATTAATTTTCGTGCTAAAAAAAATCTTAAGTCAAAAAGGACCGAGGGAGTATTATTTATGTTCAGACAAAGAAGAAATTTGTGATAGGAATAAGTGTTAAATGATTGGAGGGTTTCTTGTTGAACCACATACAGGGACTTCTAGAAAAACGGAAGTAGGAAATGACGAAATTTATAATGACGAAATTTATAAGGGATTTATAGAAAAACGGAAGTAGGCAATGACGAAATTTATAAGGAACTTATAGAAAAACGGAAGTAGACATTGACGAAATTTATAAACAGACAAATAAAATCAATTGTTGTCCCTACGCATTACTCTATTCCGTAAGATTTAAGATTTTGATCTTCTTCTTCGAGGACAATTATTATGCCACTCCCCAATATGAGATTCTGCTTCTCAAAATCGTGGACCTGTCCTTAATTGATTGAGGCATCTAATGACCAAAATGTCAGTCCCGACCTTATTACAGATAGTCTAAATCTAGACGAGCTAGTCTTTTTGATTGACAATTTTGAAAATTTAATAATTTAATTTAACAATTTTAGCCATAAAATTATATTTTTATGATACCCAAAAAAAAAATAGACGGGAACATTTTTATCAAACGGAAATTAAGAGAATTATAGTAGTCTTTTAAATACTGAGCAATGAAAGCCAAGTGACGTAACCCGCGATGGAGAGGTTACGGGCCTGGAAGCTACGCACGGGACTCAAGCAGTTGCTTGAGTGGTCTTGGCTTCCCCAACAGCCCACTTTTGAGGCTCCACATCTCAGCCAAGTCAGCCAGATGACCGAGCCCAGCTCTCCTCCTTCCGCGCCTGGACCATCTTCCTCTGCTGGACTTACTTCCAGCCCTGCTCAGTCCATATCTGGCATTGTTCAGTCTACTCCAGACCAGACAACATCAGGCCAGTCTAGACTAGCTCCTTGCACGCAAGCCACCACTTTAGCGCCACAGACTGCTCCTCCTTCGGACCAGCAGCCCACAGCTCCAGCCGTGGCTCCCTTTCCTTCTGCTAGCACTCATCATATGACAACAAGAGCTAAAGCAGGTGTTTTTCGTCCTAAACACCAATTTGCACTTGAGGCTTCTACTGAGGATCCAATTTTCTTTGAACCGCGTACCTTCAAACAGGCGATTCAATATTCTCATTGGCAAACTGCTATGGTAGAGGAGATTACTGCCCTTCGAAAAAATGGCACGTGGTCTCTTGTTCCCCTACCTCTAAATCACAATGTTGTTGGTAGTCGTTGGATTTACAAGGTTAAGCGCAAAGCTGATGGTTCCCTTGAACGATCTGAGGCTCGCCTTGTTGCTCAAGGTTATACCCAACAAGAGGGAATCGATTATGACGAGACCTTTAGTCCCGTTGTCAAACCAGCGACCATCCGCTCCATTCTCTCTTTGGCTCACTCTAGAGCCTGGCCCATTGAGCAACTAGATGTTCGCAATGCCTTCTTAAATGGCATTCTCTCGAGGAGGCGTATATGTCTCAGCCTCCTTGCTTTTCCGACCCACAACATCCGAACATGTATGTCGCCTACATCGTGCTCTCTATGGCCTCAAGCAATCACCTCGTGCTTGGTTCCACAGATTACACGATTTTCTCCTTACATTGGGTTTTTTTAACAGTCGGGCAGATTCTTCTCTCGTTTGTTCTGGCATCACCTAGACACTACTATTGCAATTCTCGTGTATGTCGATGACATACTTGTTCTGGTTCAAGTGTCTGTCGTTTACAAAGTTATTGATTCTATCTCGCTCCACTTTTGAAAGCGCACGTTTGGGCTCCACTTTGAAAGCGCACGTTTGGGTCCTCTCAGTTTCTTCTTGGGTATCGAAGCTACCCGGACACCCACTCATCTATTTTGAACCAGTCTAGGTATGCTTCTGATCTGCTCAAAAAGTTTAATATGCACCTCAGTAAGCACTACTAGAATAAATTATATCAAGAATGGACAAAATCGTTTCTAAATGTACAAAGTCGTCCCTATTTTTCTATTTGGGGATCAACATTTTGGTTGCCAATTTTTGGTTGCTAAAATTGACCAAGATTGTTCATCCCCATTTGGGAACCATCTGTTGGTTGCCATAGGAGTAGGCTGTCCCCATTTAAGGATCAACAAATGGTCACCAATTTTAAATTTGGCACAAACAGTTCATCCCTATTTTTTCGTTCCTAAAATGTTCGTCCCCAACTGTTGGTTTCCATTTTTAAATTTAGGGACCATCTCTTCGTTTCCAAATATGAAAAAAAATCAGTAAATATAATTATTTTAAAAGTATTTATATTTACTGATTATATATATATTTTAACAATTATGAGAAATATCACAAAATAAAATTAATCGGACAATAAACTAAGCTTTTATAAAAAAAATACCTTTATTAATTCAAAATAACATCATCCAAAACAAATGAGCATATTAATTACAAACTAAATTTAAAATTGTTTGTTTCTAAATTTCTAACTACCAGCAGTAGAAACTCCTTCTCCTCTAGTACCACAAACACCTCCACCAACTCCTCCATTACCACTAACATCTCCAACAAAATTAAAGTTAGAATCCAATAGCATATCAAGTATAGGGCCGGTACCAATACCGATACCTGTACCAACACCACACTGATTGGAGCTCGAACTATGACTAATGTGATGCTGAAATGACTGTTGTTGTGGCTGTAATTGTTGTTGTTGTTGAGGAATGAACATACCACCGGGAGGGTCATGAATCCAAGGGAGCTCCAATTCGGATTGAACCATTGTTGAGTTTGATAAGGACCGCCACCACCGCCCATCATTTATTGAATGTGCCACTGCTGGTACTGTTATTGTTTTTATCGTTGCTCCTCCTGTTGTTGCTGCTCACGCTGATCCCGCTCCTTCTCCCGCTCCATCATTTGGTGCATCATTTCTTTTAGACTGCTAACTTCTTTCCGTAGTTGTTCCTTTTCTGGGTCGTCGGAAGGATTGGAAGTTTGGCTCAAAGATTGACAGAGCGATGAACTGGAGCGGCTTGAAGATGGCAGCTTCAGGAATTTTTTTCCATGAGCCCCAAAGCCAAATATTCTATCACCCCTCTTGACCATCGTTCCTTTAGATTCATAGAAAGAGACAACACCAACTTGCCATGCTTCGCGATGAAAGGGGATGCGAGTATCTAAGACATCATCTGGACTAATTGAACCATCAAAAATTGCCTTTTCTCGAGCAATCCTTATATATTGATCCTAAAAATAACAAAACAAGTAAATAGCATTATATTTAAGCATGCAAACACCAAGTAAGTCATATATTAAATGTGTTCAACTATAGTTAGCAACTGCATTAACTTCATTAAGACTAATAGCAAAGCATCAGCAGCTTCTGATAACATAACTTCAAAAAGAAAATGAACCCAAGAGTCTACAATAATGTTTGCAACTGTTAACATATCTTAACAGCTTCTCCAAAGCTTATTTTGTAGCATGAACAATAACAACCTGTAGCATACAGATGGGAACAAATAATCATTTATTTATATATAAATAGATAGTTTTCGTGACAGCCTTTTGAACAAGTCATGGACATGAGATTAAGGCACATAGTAAAAAAGGTATCTAACTCATCATTTCAATGAATGGAGAAGTCTTACGTATTTCAAATTTATTGAGCACGCCCCTACGCAATTGAAATAGAGAGAACTCAATTTGTATACCAAACCCTACTCATATCTTAAATCAGGTAAAATCTATGCCCCATGCACTAAAACATCATGCTTTCATGATAATACATAATTGATCTCCATCGGGAATATTATTTACCTGTGACGGGAAACCTGAATTTGCAGTATTCTCTCTGATTTCATTGGATAAAATCTGATGCGGATTCAATGAAAACAACTCTAAAAACCGTCTGGATGGGAATCTATTGGAAATCAAATTGTCGAACAAATGCTTGTAGCACATCAACTGAAGCCTTCCATTTCTCTGTTGTGGTTCGGAAGGAAGTTGATTTAAGTCAAAATATAAGTTTTTTAAAGAAGTTCAAAAACCTAATTTGATAAAGTCATAATAGTTTGTTGATATATTATTTTGAGGGGGTCAAACTACTATTTTTGTAAAATATTTCAACAATTACACAGCTAATATGTTCATTTTCAAAACTTTGCGGGGGATGTGGGGCCCCTTTATGTTTGTCTCTATCTCTCATCTAGTTCCGATTAAGTAAAGGCAAGGGGGGGTTGTAACTTTAGAGATAATGTAATATTCCCACTGTACCAACAAAAGAAAAGGCCTGGTTTCCATTTTGATTTGTCCCAACAAAAGAGAGTCACAACATCTAGACTTTATCTATAAGTTTCCATTATTTTTCCTTGTTTTGAACACATGTAATTTATCTTCTCTGTCATACAAATAAAAGCGAATATGATCTTACTGCAATTTAAAGGAAATCACATAGACGCCAAAACTGAAATTGTATACTTATAAAGACTTTCTCATGTTCAGGACTAGCCCAAATCAGTTGTCCTTCAATTGGCCCCTTCCGAGTATGCATGGCAGCAAACACATCTGCTTCATCAACATGATCCCCATGGACTCTTTTCTGTAATCACAATAAATAGAGAATTATGTAATATATGTACATATATCATTGTATAAGAACAAAATGTGGGAATACTTGCCATGCGATGTAACTGCTCACCACAACTAATAGATCCACCGGTATGCACACAAGATGCCCCATCATTACTATCTCTGTTTGTTTTATTTCTCTCAGATATTTTCTTGAAATCTTCACTATTCCACCATGCAAGCCACAGGTTCCAAACATCATCCTGTAAAAAAATCGGCCGGATTTTTTTCTCGATCCATTTCTCTCTCATCTTGTTAATGATTGCTTTATAACGCCTACAAATCATAGCCTTAAATGCTTCATAAAAGAAGGCATCGCTCTTTGTGGGGCAACAATATTTCATCTGATGAAAAGAGAAATAAATTTTATATATTATATCAACTTACAACAATGAATTGAGAAAAATAGCTCTACAAACACAGTAAATATATTAAATGTGTATCAGAAGCTAGTGGAAAAAATAGGTCCACAGCAAACTGCAAAGAATATTCAGTTTCAAGGTCGCAATAGTTGAAATTACCTCAAGTACAACATCAGGATTTATGTCTGAAAGAGTTTGCACAGCAGCATCGGTCTTGGTCATTCCACACTGAACAACGTAAAGCCAATGACAATGGTTAATAGGACTCGTACAGTTCGCTTTTCAACAAAATTTAAGAAATCTAGAATCCTTGCAGAAAAGTTAAGCAAAACCAATATTTGTAGGGAACTCACTTTTGGCTTTACTAAGTTTTCTGTAAGAATGTCAGGTCTCTTTGACAGCAACCAAAATGGAGATATGTAGCTTTGTTTTGTGCTAAATAATCTTGAAAAAAAGTAGCATATATTCAGATAGCCTCTTAATTGTGCTTTCTACATTTGTGAGAAGTGAAAACATATTATTTGCATAACAGCAGTAATAATAATAAAAATCCAAAAAAAGCAAAACCTATATGGAGAGTTATCAAATGAAATCAAAGCACTAGTTAAACAAGCCCTTAACTTGCTTATTATCTCATAATCGCTTTAAAAAAAAATTGGGATAGTGAGAATTATCTGAAACCGCACCTGCTCAAGACGAAAAAATAGCCTATTCATGTTGGCCAACTCTACTTTGTCATAATCATAAAGCAAAAGGCGGCCTATACCACATCTTGCAAGTATTTCAGCTGCAACACTACCTACACCACCTATTCCCTGTAAAAACAACAAGATTTGAGCTCATTAAGCCATAGCATACATCAAGCATAATTATCATTACTAGAGCTACAAAATTTATTATTCATGTCCCTAAATGGCACCAACATCAAGACTAAGTACAAGTGGAGGAATAAGAAACATTCGGCAAAGTGAGTAACAGACATGGAATGCATTTGAACTTTTAATAAAGGAAGGCACAATTAAACCTGAAACAATGGCATGCAATGCCAAGTAGATCTGGAAGGAAATTTGGGATCCATATAACTTTCATTTACATAATGGGGACGTTCAGTAATTGCATAGAGAAATGAAGTTGCACTTCAGATGGAAAGAATGGTAGCAAGCAAGAAAACGTTAGAGAAGTGTTAAGTACAGACAGCTATAGCAACTGAGAACTCGCGTATTCTCTCATAGTTGTGGACAATCCCCATCCTCTGCAGTGCCATAAGCCAACTGTATGGATTGCTATCTACCACCTCTGCTCTCATATCCTGCCATGTTGCCATGAAAAATAATTATTTAGCCATAGAATAATCAGGAGAGCGTTGAACAGGTCCAGACATCGCAATAGTGTTTTCCACTCGCATTCTCATCTACGAGAAAAAGGTAAAATACTCAGCCAAGGATATACATATCAAAAATAAATTCCTCTTCACAATAATTTGGTCTGTTTATTGATAATAGGGAAATGTGTTTGCCAGTATCTTCAAATTTCATAGCACAAAAAGTTAAAATCGGAACTTAAAGTTTAATCAGAGGAGATAACCCCAGTCCAGTTTCTATTCTCGAGCCCTTTTTCATGGATGATGTCAGCAGTCCCACAAGTACCATCACTGAATCAGGTAGCTCTAAATTCCTATGATATTAAAAAAAACCTTTAATTGCATACTTTTAACTGCAGTTGTGTTAACTAATTTTTTAATTGGCATCAGGGGAGCCTCCGCTGAGACCACTTCATCTCAACTTTGATGAGCATCCGGAAATCAGTTTGAGTACCGAAACATAGAACAGTCAAATCATCTCTGACTACATCAAGAAAGTGTACCAATCTTAACTTAACACACATAAACATAAGACAAATTGAACAATCATTGAAAAAAAAAAGTCAAATAGAAGAGGTTGAATAGAGAAAATCGTCAACGGAACAATTACCAGCTTAAGAGGATCACCAATTTCGTGTTGTTTCAAGTGATTGATGATGATGCGTCCGGCCTGCACACAAATAACATTAAGATAAGTTACTAGAAAACCATATTGCCGTAAGAAATCTTTCAATAATATGTCTTAGGTTTTACAAGTATGTGATTTGAGATGATAGGGGGATTAATATACCTGATTTTGTGATTGTGCTAGCTGTTGCAGCGATTGATGAATGGAAATCGCCAATGAACCCTACATACGCAGAGAAGATTACTGCAAAATTGGATTGTTTTTGCGCCAGGGTTTTGAGAATTCTCCGCAATATTGGATTGTTATTGCGGCATGTTTTTGAGAATTCAACGCAAATTGGATTGTTATTGCGCGGTATTGGGAAGCTCCGGGGAGGGAAGTAATTTTTGGGGAAAATTCAACGCAAATTGAATTGTTATGGCGCGGTTTTGGGAAGCTACTGGGAGGGAAGATGTTATTTGGGGAAAATATGTGGAGGGAACATGAAAAGTAAAAAACAAATTGGATGAAATTTATAAAAAAAATTAAAAGAAAATTTATTTTTAAAAGGAAAAGGAAATTTGTTTTTTAAAAAGGAAAGCAAAATTAAAAGAAAACTTATTTTTAAAAGGAAAAGTTATTCATATCGTTTAGTTTATTATGTCATTTTTTCGTTGGACTATATTTCCTCCGTCCCATAATAAATAATAACTGATAATAGCATTTACTTTTTTTATTTTTTTTGAATAACTAAAACTATTTGAGATGTTATTTAGTAGGGAAAGTTTTTACAAAAATTTATATAAAAAAAGTTAATAATTTTTAAACAAATGAAAGTGTATAATCGAAAAATAGATGGACGGATAATAGTATTTACTTTTTTAATTTTTTTTAATTTTATTGAAATAAAACTATTTGAGATGTTATTCAGTAGGGAATTTTTTACAAAAAGTTATATAAAAAAACTTAATATTTTTTAAAGAAATGAGAGTGTATAATAGAAAAAAGAGGGACGGACAATAGCATTTACTTTTTAAATTTTTTTTTGAATAAATAAAACTATTTGAGATATTATTTAATAGGGAAATTTTTTACAAAAAAATATATAAAAAAAGTTAATAATTTTTAAAGAAATGAAAGTATATAATAGAAAAAAAGAGGGACGGACAATAGCATTTACTTTTTTAATTTTTTTTTTTTTTGAATAAATAAAATTGTTTGAGATGTTATTTAGTAGGGAAATTTTTTACAAAAAGTCATATGAAAAAAGTTAATAATTTTTTAAAGAAATGAAAGTATAAAATAGAAAAAAAAAAGAGGGACGGACAATAGCATTTATTTTTTTATTTTTTTTTTTAATAAATAAAACTATTTAAGATGGTAGTGGTTGGTCTCTATATTTTTGTTGGTCTTCATTTTGATAGCAAATAATATTGTGCATCATGGGGACATTCTGGCGGTCCCTAATTTTAATATGTTTGTCCCTATTTAGCTACCAACCTTGGTCATTCCCATTTGCTCCAAGTTGTCGGTCCCTACTTCAATTTACTCTAGTAAATTGGTCTCTATTTTGTTGTTGGCCTTCATTTTGATAGCAAATATTATTGTGCATCATGGGGACATTCTGACGGTTTCTAATTCTAATATGTTTGTCCCTATTTAGCTACCAACCTTCGCCATTCCCATTTGCCCCAAGTTGTCATCCCTACTTTAATTTATTCTAGTAGTGAAGCCCGCTCAGACACCCCCTTGCCCCGGTCTTCATCTCACCGCCATCGACGGGGACCCTTTGGCCGACGCTACTCTCTATCGTAGCATGGCCTGAGGACTTCAATATGTTACACTCACTGCACCAGGATCTTTCTTTTGCCGTTAACCAAGTATGCCGCTTCATGCATGCTCCTCGCACGTCTCATTTGCAAGCCGTGAAACGTATATTTCGTTTTCTTAAAGGCTCGGTCGATCTCGGTCTCTCTTATAGTTCATCTCATGACACCTCTATTGTCGCTTTCTGTGACGCGGATTGGGCCGGTTGACCGTCGCTCCACCACAGGTGCGTGTGTCTTTATCGGTCCCAACTTAGTTGCTTGAACGGCAAAGAAACAACACACTGTTTCCCGCTCTAGTAGTGAGGCGTAGTATCGGGCTTTAGCTTCCACAAGAAATGAAATCCGATGGTTCTCTTATCTATATCGTGAACTTGGCCTTCCCTCATGCCGCCTATGATATTTTGTGATAATATTTCGCGCTTCACATGTCTAAAAATTCGGTTTTTTATGCTCGCACTCGTCATATCGAAATAGATCTGCATTTTGTTCGTGAGCTTCATCAACGAGGTTTTCTTCGGTTGCATCACATCGCGTCTTCGGACCAAGTTGCCGATATTTTCACCAAAAGTCTTGCACTCCGGTTCACGTTGCTTTGGGCAAACTACGCTCCGTTCTTCTCCGCTTCGTTTGAGGGGGGGTGAAAGCCAAGTGACGTAACCCGCGGAAAGTCCTTGGCGGTATCACTTAGTCAACCACACGTTTTCTATTAAGTTGTTATGGTAATGTATTATTATTGGTAGAATATTATAGTATATATCCCTTCCTTGTTTATTTAATTGTAAATATTCCATAACTTTAGGTAATGTGATTGACATAGAATAAAGAGATTTGTACAGAATATATATAAAGAGAATACCATGGAATGAATCATTCAGTACGTGGGTTTATTCACAGAAGTTCCTCTCTTTCTCTTTCTTCTCGTCTATCCCTTTCTCTCCTTCTCTCAATTATTCTGGTGTCATTCTTTTCTTTGTTTCTAATCTTTCCTTCAGGTGGTTTAGTCGTTCAAGCAACATATTTGGGGTATATGTTCAGGCAAGGCAAGGCAAGACAAGGCAAGGCAAGGATTATAATGGCAGCTTCTGTCATTGGGTGTGTATCTAAGACCACAAATTCAGTGCTTGGTTGGTTGAAATACTATATCTTCTTCTCTAAGCCTGGCGTTTTCATCTCAGGTACTTTTATTTTTTATACTCCCAAATTAACTCTTTTTTTTTTTCTTTGTTTCCTCGAGCACTTGATTTCTTTTATTTCACGAGTTTTTTTTTTCGGGGCAAATTATAAATAAGAGTTCAAAGTAAAGGGAATGTTTGCTGATGAGCCCTGACTTTTCAGTTATATATTTATACATACACTTATACATTAATACAATCCCAAATAGCCAAATACATTACATATATACACTTACCAAATATTTACATTGAGACCCCTCATAAAGTGCCACATTTGCACTCTCTCCCCCTATATATACTATAACCCTCCAAGGCAAAAGGTAAGCTCTCATTCTCTCATTGTACACATACAACACACACACTCCTCAGCTCTCTCTCTCTTAGAGCTCTCATATATACCGTTTATACACAAAATACACCGACTGATTCTTACGCCCGAGGGTTATAGCGGGGCTCCCCCCCGCACCCCTAACGGTGCTGTTTTGCAGGTTCCTCCCGAGGTGCCGACGCGTTTCAGCCACCTTCCGAGGCCAAAAGTCGTGGCGTCATCAGTGGTTCCATTGCCGGGAATCGCCATCTTTTCCGGTTTGACGCCGCCGGAGAAGATGCACATGGAGAGAGAGCTCAGTGGCTCATTTCGTGGCTTCCACCACTTCCAAAAAGTGGCAGCCACCAACTTCTTTCACCATCTCAGGTGAACTCTTTGAAAGCACAAAAATTACATTCCAGCCGAGAAAATCCAAGAGAGCCACAAAAAAAAAAATCTGCCAAAAAACCCAAGACCAGCCATCACTTTCTCCTAACTTTCTATCAAAAAGCCAAGACTACCTCTTTTGATCAAGCTAAATAGCTGGCCAAGACCCCACGAAAGTGGATAGCCACCACCTAGTTTGAACAGCCGAAGAGGTAGTCGAAAAAAAAAAAAAATGGAGTCAGTTAGGAAGAGGCCGGAAAAGGAGGGACTGGGAGTTCATTTTTCACATTTCTTGTCAACACACAAAGTGGCAGCCTATTTTCAGGAATTGATTCTTACCCATACACTACCCTCATATAAACCCATTTGAAAACAAAGCTCATATTCCGACCCCCAGCCAGAATTATTCGCCGAAATAGATATCAAATGTATGTTCAAGCTAAATAGCAGCCAAGACCCCACGAAAGTGGGTAGCTACCACCTAGCTTGAACAAACAAGGAGTTCTCGTCGGAAAAAATGGAGTCAGTTAGAAAGAACCCGGAAAATGAGGTATTCTCTGTCAAAAACACAAAAGAAGAGCAGCCATTTTCGCAACCTCCTGATTTCTGCCAAAAATCCAAGAGTGACCGGAATGATATTCCGGCCAATATTTCCGACGGAATTAGGCTGAAATCAATCACCGGCCGAGTAGAAGACTTAGCAAAGAAGGTTACTCAACCTTCTGTCAGTCAAAAGAAAAGGGGAGAGGCTGACAGAAAGAAGATATTTTTAAAACAAAAGTCAACAAAAGTGGCATGTCGGCATGTCGACATATTTTGATTGGTTTGAAAAAGAGACGTAAAGAAATGGGTAAACCCAAAAGGACAGCCCACGTTATGGCAGAAAATGGGGCCCCACTGTGTGTCAGAGCAAAAAACGGGAGGCACCAGGCATCCAGGCTAAAAAAAAAAAAAAACCGGGAACCAGAGCCTCAGTCCGCAGACCGCGGTCTCCCCTCTCCCCCGGCCATCTCTCAGTCCGCTATTGGCAAGGTTCAGGCCGCAGCCCGCACCACGGACGTCTAGAAAGGTTATTGCCCTTGGCCGGAAAGATCTATCTCCCAGAAATCAGAAAAGATAAAGACGAGCAAGGAATTTACAAGAAAAAGAAATGGCGGCCAAGGCAAAAGCAAATACCTGGAACCAGGTCTCCGTGACCGCAGCGGGCGCCGACGACCTCCCTGCCCGTGCCCAAAATCCTTGGCCGCAATCCGTCTTCCTTGGTCACCAACCGTGACCTCACCGACGAGAAATTCATTGCCCGCAGAAATCCCTGCGACCACCCAGATGACCGCTACCCTCCTTGCCCGCAGTCCACAATGCGTTGACCGTAGTCAACCTCCTTGACCGCAGAATCCTCTCCCCGGTGCCCCTCCTGCCCGCACACTAGAATCAGTCCGCTAACAACCATCTGTGCTCGCGAAAATGGTGACCGCATACCGCTCCGGGGACACCTTCTTGCCGTGGCCGCAATTCATTGACCTCGGTCAACCTCCTTCACCGCAGAATCATCTCCCCGCGTCTCCTCCCTGCTCGCTCACTTCCCCGTGACCGCAGTCCGCAATCCATGGCCGCAGCCATCTGCTCGGTTACGAACCTGCCCGATGCCGGCGACCTCCTTGGCCGCAGATCGCAGCTTATCGCCTGCTACCTATCAGCGTCTCACAGGCCGCAGAGAAATTCCATCCACCATTAATTATGGGAGAGAAGACGAACCTCATCGATGCCCCCAAAATGACGCCATGACTGGCCCCAGTCGATCTCTCTCTCTCTCGTTGCTGTTGGGTGAAATTGAGAAGAACGAATGGGAAGAGAAAAAGAGAAATTGCTGGAAGTTGAAAAGTAAGAAATGAAGAAAAAAGAAATGGTGAGGTCGTCAACTGAGAAAGAAATGAACTAAGGAGGAGAAAAGAGAAATGAAGTTGCTGATTGATAGAGAAAGAAAGGGAAAAAAGGAAAAGCCATGGAAAAATGCAAGGAGCTTCGTGGGTAGAAAGAGAAAATGGGAAAGGGTGAAATAGTTATTGCTGGAAGAAAATGGAAAATGGATATTGAAATGGGTTGAAAGTAAAAAGGAGTATTTTTTTACCACAAAATGAGTATGGCCAAGAACCAGCCACGTGGTCCACCTTGGAAAAAGGGAATTCTACATTGAATCTTCTACAACAAGCTGATCACTTGCCATCTCCGTTAAAATTCTTAAAATTCTGACGAACCGTTAAAAACTTCGTCAAGTTTTTAACATTTCTTCCCTCCGCCAAAGATCCGTTCCTGAAATTTGATCGAGATCCGGCGGAAGCAGAAAACTACCTTCTCAGTTCCTGAATTTTGTTCGTGTAAATATAGAAGCATGTTCATAATCCAGAGGAAGCAGAAAACTACTTCCCCTCAGCCAAAGATCCATGTTCCTGATCCGGCGAAAAAAGAAAAACTATCTTACCTCCGTTCCTGAATTTGGTTCGGTCGAAACAAAAAAGGGTGATCGAGATAAAGCAAAGATTGCCGCCACCTTCTCTCCCCTCACCGCGAAATCATGCCCCGCTCATCCTAGTCTCTGTGACTCCAAAAAAAAAAAAAAAAAAAAAGGGTGATCGAGATAAAAGCAAGATTGCCGCCACCTTCTCTCCCCTCACCGGCGAAATCATGCCCGCTCATCCAAGTCTCCGTGACTCCGCACTTCCGCCTTCCCAGCCTCCGTGCCCGTGACCGCCGCACGCCCGGCGACCTCGCTTCCGTGCCGCGCAGATCCTTGCTCGACAAAGACACGCTCGTCTGCCCGCATAATCTTGCTCGGTAGCTCGTAGCTCGTCGCCTACTCGCCCGCATAATCTTGCTCGGTAGCTCGTAGCTCGTCTACCCGCATAATCTTGCTCTGCAGCTCGTCTACCCGCATAACCTCGCCCCAGCTCGTAGCTCGTCCGCCCGCATAACCTTGCTCGAGCTCTTAGCTCGGACACCATCTGCCCGCATAACCTTGCTCGGTAGCTCGTAGCTTGTCGCCGTCGCTCGCCATCCCGCCATCCTTGCTCTTGCCCGCTACCTGTCCACCAGAACAAAAAAGGGTGACCGAGATAAAAGCAGCCCCTAGCTGCCACCTTCTCTCACCTCACCGGTGACTTCCTTGCCACTAACCACTGTCCGCAGCTCGTCAGCTCGGCAGCCCGTATATCCGTGCTCGCCATCAAGCGAGCCCCAAAACTTCGCCAAGAAACAAAGCGTATAAACCACCTCATCCGAATCTTCGTAAGAATTACCATCGATTTTGATGCAAACCATTATAACACCCACCAGCCTCAAAAGCTAAAGTGGATGCCCGCAAGCGGATGCCAGTATGCGTACAAAGATCCATTACGATCCGTACCTACTGATGCGCAAAGATCTAAGGATCCGCATGCCTATATATGTACAAAGATCCATTACGATCCGTACTATGATCGCGGGGAGGATACTCTCTCGCCCGCGTGACACCACCAAAAATAAGTGGATATAGATGAACGTAGGTACAAAGGCCGTGATGCCCGTGCCTACGGATTCTAGCTGGGACAATGACTCAAGTCCGACCCACTAATTGCGCGAAGGACCTCGTTAGGGCCGTTACTCGCACGCCGTATGTGACAAAGGCCTACATATAAGCCCGTTCACCAGATCGCCACGAGACCCTCACGAAAACCCTGGGAGTTTTGAATAAAGGGTCAAATAAGTGAGAACCTCCAATAAGGGGATACAGATGCCGTGGGTTAAAGGGCCTCTATGCTAAAATATGCTCCTACCTTTACATTGCGCGGACAATAGCCTCACGGCCACCTTCTGCATGCCCTATGAAAGTATGCTTGCCTTGGCTACTTTTGACTTACACCACAGCTCGCAAGGCTGGGAATAAGTGTAAATGGATGAGAGTGATCAAACTAGTTTAACAAAGCCAAACAGACAAACGAGGTTAAGGCCTCAAAGTTTGCCACAAGGCTAAACAAACGCGATCATAGAAGAATAAGGCTGACTCTCACGAAAAACCTAGGGGTTTTGAATAAAGAGTTAGGAAAACTCAAAAAATGCGGGCAAAGTGCCTACTAAGCTTTTGACCGCAGAAGGAGAGTATAAAGTTAGTTGCAAGTCAAAAACGCTGGAGAAAGCAAGAATGCAAGTACTAGGGTACTCAAAAATTACCAAAACTCAAAACAGCGTAAAAGACGAGCAATTAAGATCCAACCATAAGCCTACGGGCAAATATCCAATAAGCCTACGGGCAAAGATCAAACAACAAACTAATGTCAAAGCCAGATATCCTCATAGAAAAATTCTATAAAGCCGACAAGCTAAATATTTACGCGCCAATAAGCCTTCGGGCAAATATATTTGAAACTACCTGCAGGTTTATGCATATTTGGAGCTCAACATCCAGCTCGGGGGCTTGCTCATTCTTATTATTGGATTATTCATCCACGGGCTACGTGCCCGCTTTATCTACTCTCGGGAATCTCCGAGAGCTCTATTCAAGCTACCTTCGGGATCTATGCTTATTTTCTGGTGCTCTCCAGCCTATATCCGGAAATCTCCGGCCATCTTTGGCGTTCATAGGCAGATCGCTGCTCCCAGCCTCCGTGGCTCCTAGTCCCCGTGACTCCAGCCTCCATGGCTCCTAGTCCTCCGTGACTCCTAGTCCCCGTGGCTCCTAGTCCCCGTGACTCCAAGTCCCCGTGACTCCTAGTCCCCGTGACTCCTAGTCCCCGTGACTCCTAGTCCCGTGACTCCTAGTCCCCGTGACTCCTAGTCCCCGTGACTCCTAGTCCCGTGACTCCTAGTCCCGTGACTCCTAGTCCCGTGACTCCTAGTCCCCGTGACTCCAAGTCTCTGTGACTCCTAGTCTCTGTGACTCCAAGAGAGGTGGCCGAGATAAAAGCAGCTTGTCGCTGCCACCTTCTCTCCCCTCTCCGACGAACGAGGGCTAGTGACCGCGAGATCCGCACCGTAGTCAGATGAGATCGTGCCAATACTTCCCAGTCTCAATGATCGAGATAAAAGCAGCTCCTAGCTGCCACCTTCTCTCCCCAGACCTCAATCTCCCAGGCTCCTGCCTCCAGGATTCAAGCCAATCTGGCGAGCTCCGAGCTCCAGCCATAAATATATACTCAAGCCAGCCTCTACCTAAATCGTACTCCTCGCTTCGACCATAAATAATCATCACTTGGAGTAGGGGGCTATTGATGAGCCCTGACTTTTCAGTTATATATTTATACATACACTTATACATTAATACAATCCCAAACAGCCAAATACATTACATATATACACTTGCCAAATATTTACATTGAGACCCCTCATAAAGTGCCACATTAGCACTCTCTCACCCTATATATACTATAACCCTCCAAAGCAAAGGTAAGCCTCATTCTCTCATTTTACACATACAACACACACTCTCCTCAGCTCTCTCTCTCTCTTAGAGCTCTCATATATACCGTTTATACACAAAATACACCGACTGATTCTTACGCCCGAGGGTTATAGCGGGGCTCCCCCCCGCACCCCTAACGGTGCTGTTTTGCAGGTTCCTCCCGAGGTGCCGACGCGTTTCAGCCACCTTCCGAGGCCAAAAGTCGTGGCGTCATCATTTGCACTGTATGGTTCAATATAATTGTCGGTTAAGAGTTTTTGACCGAATTGTTATTGCCGTTAAATAGGACTCTTATTTGCTAAAAATCGATAACTTCAGACCGTTATTTGCAAATATTTGATAACTTCGTACGCTAAATTGTCATTATTTAACGGCAACTTCTAAAGATTCTATTAAAAAACTCTTAACTGTCAACTTTTTGTAAGATTGGATTCTTAATCTCCAAAAATCTAAGAATTCTGTCAAAAAATTTTAACTGTCGACTTTTGGTAAGTTTGAATTCTTAATCACAAAAAATGAAACATTGGACCATTCAGTGCAAATACCGCCTATACTTTGTACCGTTATTTATAATTTGCCTCTCTTTTTTTTCCTTTGAAATGTTTATTTTCACGAGTTGAAAATTAAAAAAAAAAAAGAAAATCCAAGTTACATATATTTAATTATTCTTCCCGGGGGTTTTAGTTTAAATACTCAAGTTTATAACTCCAAGTTCTTTCTTGTTGCTTACTTGCCGTAATAGAAACACTATTATATCCTTCCTTGAGGCCAAGAGTATAAGGGGTGCTGCCACCCTGGCTGCATAGGGCACATCCCGCGATTTACCTTCGCCAAGATCCGAGGCCCGATGCTGGTCAGGATTGATCCGTGGAACCCAAACCTGGATAATAAAAAAAAAAAA
This sequence comes from Adenophora triphylla var. japonica, assembly GCA_022495995.1. NCBI lineage: Eukaryota > Viridiplantae > Streptophyta > Magnoliopsida > Asterales > Campanulaceae > Adenophora > Adenophora triphylla. The sequence continues at coordinate 322,649 of JAFEMH010000072.1, forward strand.
AAAACACTATTATATCCTGCCTAAAATGACCATCCATATCCATTAGTAGTTTCTAAGATAGCCTATAATAGCTTATAAAAGCATCACATCCAAGAAAGAATTTCATACATTCACGTGGAGAAAAATTGAAAAACATCACAAAATCTTAACAAATACTTCTTCCGTCCCACTGTAAAAGTTACTGAAGAAATTAAGAAAAAGGTAATTACTATTGAGTACAAAAAATAAAATAAAAGAGAGAAAGTGATGTAATGAGTTTTTGTTATAATTCTGATAACTAGATCTCATTATCTATTTTGAGTTAATAAATTTTATATTGAAACGTAAAAAAAGAAAATTAGTAATTTTTATATTGAGACGAAAGGAGTAGTGTTCTCATCAATAAAAACTTTTTTTAGGGCTTTAAACCCACATTTTGTAAGTTTAAAAATTCAACCTACTATTCCATCCGTCTCAAAGTATTTATTATTTTAGACATTTGCACATATATTTAAAATAGAATTAATTATATAAAAAATAAAGTAAATTACTCTTAGAATAATTCAATTACTTAGATCATTAAATTAAATATCTTTAAAGCGACGGATAGACGGTAAACAATAGTAAAAATTCTTAAATAGTTATGAAAGTTTGATATACATTGTTATTGTTGAAGCTCACTCTAACAACTTAATTTTTTTGATCAAGTGATAAATCTACATGGTATCTGAACGTAAGGTATCGGTTCAATTTCACCTGATTGCAGTATTACCTGAATTTATGTATGCAAAAATTGCACCGTAATAACATGCTCAAAATGTGATATCTATAGTATAAAATAAATCCTCCTTTTGAACAGTACTATGAACAGTTACACGGGCGAAATTTCCCATTTTGCCCTCACTTTTTTGTCCCTTTCCCATTTTGCCCTCATAACTAAGTATGTCGTACGACATACTTGGCCTTTTTTTTTTTTTAATAAAAAAAAAACAAAATTTTTTTTTTTAAAAAAAATCACGTGACCTTGAACACGGACATGTGCTAGTGTTTTTATAAGATTGGTACAAGCTCAATTCAAAAACATTTGGGGGGTTTTAAGGCTTTCCACAATGGTGGAATGAAAGGCCGAATGAAATGGGGTTAAGCTAGCTAAATGAAATGGGGTTAAGCTAGCTGTGTGCGTGCAATGGGGAGATGAAAGGTAGTTGAATGGATTAACGGGATGAAAGTTGAAACGCTCCTTTTCCTTCTTTTTTTTTTTTTTTTTTTTTTTTAAGTTGCCACATGTCAAGACCTTATTGGTCTTGATTTTATCACTTTTTCACCCAATTATTTAAACTCAATTATCTCATAATAAATGATTTAAAAATAAAAAGAAAAATTCACCAAAATTTATCAAATTTTTTTTCCTACAAATTGATATAAGTTTCATTTGATTTAGACATAAAAAAAAATACTTAGTTTTTAATTTGAGCTGAATTATTACCTAGTAAATTAATTTTTTTTAAAATTTTTTTTCACCAAAATTCATCATTTTTTTCCCTACAAATTGATATAAGTTTCATTTGATTTGAACAAAAAAAAAAAATACTCACTTTTCAAAAACAGAGAATATAAATAAAATAAAAGTGGTGGGGTATAGAATGATGAGTTGAAAGGAGTTGAAATTTAATTTAAGTTAGTTATTGTAGGGGGTTAAATGAAATGGGTAGATGAAATATTAGGTGGATGAGAAAAAGTGTTAAAAATGTTGAATGAAATGGGGAAAGGGAATGAAACCATTGTGAGTAGTCTAATGTAAGCCGCGTGACTTGAGTGGGTCATATGACCCTTATGCCCTTGCCATTTACTTCGTTAAATTCAAAATTCATTGGTTAAGAATATGACCTTTCGCTTGAAGGTGGCTTCAATTTTGCAGCTTTTATCAATATTTCTTTTATCGTAGAAATATTTTCTCTCTCATCCACTCAGATTTTTTCTCCTTAAATTTATTGCATGTTGGACTTGTCTCAAATCAACACAAATTAAAACTCCATCTACCACAACCAATAATTTGAATGAATTAAAAATTAATTGGTTTGGTTCATACCGCATTTAGATTGTACCGAATTAAATTATGTGTTTTGATTTGAATTTCAACTATAAATGATTTGATTCGATCTCATATTTTGGTAAGCGAGATGGTTTAGTTTGGTTTGTGGTCTGGCCTTTCCAAGCCAAACCAAACCGAACATAACCAAACCAAATCGCTGTTTGATATCGAACCGCCGGACTAAACCACATTAAATAAATTAATTCTAACTCTCGTTTTGTATCTTATTTAATATTTTTGTATATTTATTAAAATTTAATGTTAGATCAATAAAAAAATGTACATTAAACAGACTAATCCTAACACCCATTGTGTATCTTATTTAATATTAATTTCATCATTTGTTACACTACTATAACAAAAAAATTGACTTTTTTTCCCTTAAAAAAAGTAAATAACATCAATTTCAATGCAAAACTCATTAAATTCAACTGTATTTTATGTTATTTTACCAAAAATACCGATAATTAGTTATTTATTAGTAAATATTTATTACACATTTAATATGAGAATTTGTTAGTAATTGTAACATATTTTTATTATAAAATCAAAACACTTAAAACTAGTTCAACTACTTTCTTAATATTTTCAATATTTTCGTAAAAATTTGATATAGTGACACTGTAAATACCCATTTTCAGATATCAAGTAAATTAAGTCATATTAGCCAAAATAATATGTAAATACCCATTTTTATAAATATTAAGAAAATTATGTCATATTAGCCAAAATAATATAAAATTAAGAAGTAACTATTTAATAAAGATAATAAAGACACAAATGCCCTGTTTGATTTGGCTTATCTGAAAGTGTTTATAACTTATGACTTTCCATAAGTTGTTTTTGAAGCGTTTGATTTCACTTAGGGTAAGATAAGTCATAAGTAAGGGTGTGCTCGATACGGTTTGGCTCGATTTTAGGCTAAAACCGTTACCGAACCAAAAGTATTCGGTTTCTAATTTTAACAAACCGCCACCACTCGGTTTTAGCTCGGTTCGGTGTAGTCGGTTTTCGACTTCGGTAAGTGTCGGTTCGGTAATATTAGGTCTTGACACCTTTACTTTAATGGCCGCTGAGTTCAGGCCAAACTTGGACCAAACATAAACATTTTATCATAAAAGTACAAAATCTCCTATTAGTTGGATCCTCTAGTGCTGCTTCAAGTAATAATCTCTCGGCTTCAATCATATTGGACTCACCCCAGCCTACCTGCAACATTACTACTTAAAATCAATCCACCAAATCAACACACACAAGACACAACCAACCATGAGTCATCTTTTGTAAAGCATAACCAGTAATTCAAGGTCACTAGTTTTATATCAATTAAAAATTCATCTTTTGTAAAGAATATTTGGCTTTGACAAGATTTACTAAATCTTGTAAATATGACTAAAAAATTAGTGATATATAATATTTCTTAAGAAGATAATTTTTATTTATTTAATATATATGAAAATTGAATAGATGAAAAACTATAGTAAATATTATGAATATTTATTATTTAGAAGAATATCGGTACGGTTCGGTGTAAGTAATCAGCATGAAATCATGCATCCCAAATCGAACCGATAGATTCGATTTTTCAATATTTCATAAACCGTCCCTACCCAATTAACCGTTGGTACAATTTATCGGCGTCAGTTTTTTCGATTTTATTCGGTTATTTCGGTTTTTCTGCTCACCCCTAGTCATAAGTCATGTACAAGTCACTCAAAGCACATGTAAGGTCATAAGTTGTAAGCACTAAGCCTAGTGCCTAATTCTACTTTTCAAAAACATGTAAGTCCTCTTATTGATTGAATTTTATATATTCCATGATTATCCTTATTAATAATAGAAATAATAACAAAAAGTAATAATAATAAAAATAATAATAATTATTATTATTATTATAAAAAAATATAATAATAATAATAATAATAATAATAATAATAATAATTATAATATAATAATAAAATAATAATAATAATAAATAAAAATAAAATAATATTAATAATAATAATAAAAATAAAAATAATAGAAATAATAAAAAAATAATAATAAAATTATAATAATAATAAAATAATAAAAATTATAAAAATTATAAAATAATAAAATAATAATAATAATAATAATAATAATAATAATAATAATAATAATAATAATAATAATAATAATAATCATTATTATTATTATTATTTTAATCTTTATAATTTCATTCAGCACTTTTTCAGCTTATTAATCAAACAGTCATACTTACTTATGACAGCTCATCAGCACTTCAAAAAAACTAAATCAAACAGCATCATTCATCAGCTCATCAGTCATAAGTTATCAGCACATATCAATAAGCTAAATCAAACGGGCCCATAGCCTCTTTACCACGTATATATGAATCCACATAGTTCTCATACGATATACGATAAAGGCAAATAAATCAACATAATCAAAGCAACATCTTAATCATTGATTATAATCTCTATAATACGCAATTCTAATAATAAAGAACTAAATCGTTTTAAGTGTTACCCAAGGGACATACCTGCCTGCATATATAGGGCAAACATTCTCTGCTACATGTACAACTTATTGGACTTCTTCAGGTAGACTCTTCAACTTTGTTCACAAGCCAACTTCTATATCCTGATCATCGACCTGAACTAGAACATCGTCACCAAGTGTAAGTACCAAAATTCGGATCGCCAAAATCCGTTAGAAGTTAACCGGAATCCGTTAACTAGCCCGCTCAAGGTTAACCGGAACCCGTTAAGCTCCCCGTTCTCAAGCCAACAGGACGTCCCGGAACTGCCCCATGCATTCCAACGTCGAAGCGTACTCAACACACGTCGTCGCACGTAAAAGTACAGCTTTTCCTGAAAAACACACTTTTCGGCACTTTTCGGGGGCGTTTCGGACATTTTCCGGACAGTTATTTAAAAAACGGACAAAACCGGGAATAATGGCACGAAAAACCATGCCCTGGTGAGTCACAGGGTCACGTGGCACGCATGCCACAGCCCTCCGGTCAACATCAATCAGATTTCAGTGTGAAAAGACCAAAATACCCCTGAGATGCAGTCCCAGTCCGTCCGGACTCTTTTGCAGGCAAAACAGAAATGCCAGCAAGTCCCTCCAATTTCAAAAATACCACAAAATCCTCTGAAATTCAGGCTAAGTCCGTCCGGACTCTTTTGCAATTTTACCCTATAAATACAGAGGGCTGTCAACATTTCGAAAAAGAAAAAAACCTTACCATTTTCTCTCCACAACCACGGCATAAACTGGTCTCACCCCCTTTCGAGCCCCGTTTTACCTCGTTTCGCGTGAAAACTTCGTATTTCAACCAAATACAAGCCACATCACCTCGAAACACCATTCCAAACACCTTTTCGTATCCCGTATACGCCTCCCGAGCCAAAAGAGTCAACCCCTAGCCATAGGTAACACTCTCTCTCCCTAAACACTCGTTCCATCTCGATTTATGCGCCAGTCGCTACAACTGTTTCGGATGAACATTGTTGAAATGTAGACGCCACCGTCAACGGGGTCCGATACGTTTTAGTCCCTGATCCTCTTCTCTTGTCGTAAGAGAAGTAATCTCGGGTTAAAACGGTATTCCGGCCCCGTTCCGTTACTTTTTATGTCATTAACAATTCCGGATCGTTTGATCCGTCGAACGTCATTTACTTTACGCAACTTTACAGTCCGAACCGTTTGGTTCGTGATAGTCATTTAACGGTCCGGATCGTTTGATCCGTTGAATGCTATTTACTTAACGTACCTTTAAAATCCGGGTCGTTTGATTCCGTTGATACCGCACTTTAAATACTGTCATTTACGAGTCCGAGCCATTTGGCTCGTGATAGTATTTACTTATCAAAGTCCGAGTCGCAAAATGATTCGTTGATCGCATATCATTTAATGCTTTTTTTCCCGTAAAATTGCTAACAATGTAATGCCCGGTTCAAAACCGGAGTTCGACATTCGAACTCTCTTTCAAAAACGCGCGAAATGACGTTTGGCATCCAAACGATCATCTTCAAACTTAAAACCCGACATTTGACACTCAAAATCATTTAATGCTTTTTTCCCGTAAAATTGCTAACACTGTAATGCCCGGTTCAAAACCGGAGTTCGACATTCGAACTCTCTTTCAAAAAACGCGTGAAATGACGTTTGACATCCAAACGATCATCTTCAAACTCAAAAATCCGACGTTTGACATTCAAACGCTCTTTTCTTAAAAGTCAACATTTGACATTTAAGTTAAAAGTTCAAAATCAGCACTCGTGTCACTTTTCCTAAAAAAACTCCAAAAACCGACGTTTGTCATTCAAAGGCTCGCCTTTTCAAAAAGAATCACAAAATCAACGTTTGACATTCAAACCAAGTTAAGCTTGTCATTCAAGCCCACATTTTTAAAAATGCAAACCCACACACACGCACACATTTTCGAGAAAGGTAGAAAGACTCGTCATACGAGGCGTTTCGGGTGATCTCAAAATACTCTTCCCGAAACGTAACGTGACCTCCGAACCTAACAATCTCTGGTACTAAAAAAGCCTTTTCCTCATTTTTGCTACCAATAAAAATGACACCCCTTTTCAAAGTCTTTTCCTAAGTTTTTGCTACCAATAAAAACGACACTATTTTCACAAAAGCCGTTTTTCAACGTTTGGGCTCAAAATACAAAACCGCGTGGTGACTCCTCTCCTTCCCGAAAGCGAGGTCTCAAACACCAACCCCGCGGAAGACAACCGCTTTCGCCTCGCGCGAAACTCGGGTAATTTCACCAAGACACAAGATGAACTATGAATGATCCTTCTCATCTAAAATGGTCAAATCAACAGCTTTGCCTTTACTCGTATTTCCTTCAGATGTGGTTTCACTCTCCTTGTTCTTAGGCTTGACCAAGGGTTCCCACAAGTCTTGTCTACTCAGCAAAGCTTTCATCTTTATGTGGCAGAAACTACTACTTGTTAGATTATATTTAGGTTTTCTTGAAAATGACGGAATAAATGAAAAAAATAAAAAATAATAGGAACATAAAATAGTCGAGGCTTGTGTTGGACACAATCTCCGCAAGAAGAATTTGTCCCGCATTGGTGCTAACGGATTAACGGCAATCTTCTCTAAGATGCAACGACTTTTAACTATCGTTAATAGGAGCACTCCAAATTAACGATTCTAGCGAACAAATCTGAGTATTTTGAACTTCTGGACTTGAAGGGAATTTATGCTACAAGATGCTCTCTATTTCTAATTACTAGAATACTTTGGATGTTTAGAATGAATTGAATTGTCAATCTTGGAGGGGGCTATTTATAGTTTTGAAGATTCATAGGTACCTTTTTGGGAATATGTACAATTCCATCCGGATGAATCCTGGCCGTTCGATCGCACCCGATCGATGAATCAGATTCATGGAACCGCCTCAACCTATACGCGAATGGGTGCTCCACCCATTCCGAACCGACTCATACCTATTCGGACGGACACGGACCAGATACCATGTACCACTTCGTGGACCTATCTAGAGGGGGCAAGGCCCAACCGAACTGAGCCCAATCGCCACCTACCCACTGGGCTGAATCACGCCTAAGCTGAACCGAGCCACACCCAACCCACACCCATGAACCGAACCACTAAACCACCATCGAGCCGAATTTCGTCAAAAGTTTAAGGCTCCACAGCGACCGAGAGCCCGATGCGTACATGGGAAGTGCAAAGTGCGCCCTAAACCGCCCATTTCGCCCTTCGCGGGGGGTTGTGGGTCCATTTTGAGATAGAACAAAACTAGCCCAATAGCCCACTTGGTTGCATGGTTGGCCCAAGTTCCACTCGGTTGCATGGTAGGAGGATAACACTTGATTGTTATCCCACACAAGTTGATGAATATTAAATACTCTCTAACTTTGTGGTTTCTAGGCAATGTGGGATATGATTTTCCATATTCACAAACTCTTCATAAACCCATTTCAAGTTGCACTTTTTGGACATTAATTTCTCATTCACTCGAAAATGGTGTTGAGTAAATAAATGCATTTTCCTAATCTGCACTAAATGTAGATTTTAATTTTGCAACTTATTTTCATACATAAAATGAAACTATTTTGAAATTTTGGTCAAAATGTGGTCAAACCATATTTTGTCAACCCATTTCTAACACTACTCCCATCAAACTTCTCGATCTTTATGTCAATCACAGAAGCCATAACCAGAGCAGAAAAGATGCGCACAGATAACAAACGATAAATGTAAATCAAGAACGCATATATATATGTTGTTCACTAACAGCCTGCTAGCTACGTCCATTTCAGAAGAAGAACATATATTATTAATATGAGAAGCCAAATACAGATGTACAGATCAAGATCTAACCAAACTATTGCCCTAGACAATACCAAACTGTCTATCCTCCTAAGTCACTAGAACCGACTACACCAAACTGTTGGATTTTCAGATTGTACCAAATTAGCTAGCTTCCAATCACAGAACCTTAGCTTTAGATCTCTGACTTCAGATGCATACACATGTTTTCCATATACCAAATGTATCCAGACTTGTTCTAGACCACCTATCTTTAACATCAGATGAACACCAGAAGGGAATCACCAAATTGATAGACTATCACAAAATTGACTCTAAAATGCCTCATCGGATTCTCCTTGAATCAATGAACAGATTCTCTCTCTCTCTCCCTCTCTCTCTCTCTCTCTCTCTCTCTCTCTCTCTCTCTCTCTCTCTCTCTCTCTCTCTCTCTCTCTCTCTCTCTCTCTCTCTCTCTCTCTCTCTCTCTCTCTCTCTCTCTCTCTCTCTCTCTCTAATTGTATCTCCAATAGCAATATTCAGTCGTTAGGAGATAGTTAGTATTTATACTAGCTACTAGAGCAAACCCGTGTCCAAGGACACGTGTGTTGTTTTTTTTTTTTTTTTTTTTAAATATTTTTTTTTAAAGAGCAAAATGGGAAAGGGACAACTCAGTAAGGGCAAAATGGAAAATTTGGCAGTTGAAACTATTCATAGAACTGTTCACAATGGTGAGGTGGACAGTTCTTATTTATACTATAGATTACTAACCCTCGATTGCAAGAAACCCTAAAAAGTTTGTCCCGGTCCTAACCAGAAATCCCCAGTAGTACACGACCGTGGAATTTTAGAAACAAATTTGAACATGCCCCCCAACTTTGAACCCTATGTTGTTTTTTTTTCAAAAAAAATAAAAAATATTTACCCCTTGTGATTTTATTGAACTTTATCCTCTTATGCTAGGTGTTTTATTATTAAAAATAAATATAACTTGATATAAATCGATGATTAAGAATAATCAAATAGCAAAGCAAATGATAATGTTGGCATGTATGAGTTTTTCTATTGTGTGTAGTAATTAGGCGCTCTGTGTTCGTGGTTTATATGTATGGTGGGTGGGGTAGTGTTTGGCAATAACATAAGATGAAGATATGTATGTTTTTATGGTTGGAGATGTATCACTTAGTTAACATCTAATTTTTTTATTTTTTTTTAGGAAATGACAAAACAGAGTCCAAATTTAGGGGGTAATCCTAAATTGGGGTCCAAAATTAGAATTTTGTTAATTTAGGGTTTGAAAATTGGAACTAAAGATAAGTTGGAAACTCCAAATAACATCAGTTATTCAACGCATGTGATGAATTAACAATTTTTTCTTATGATTATGTAAGAAAACCCTTACTTGAATAATACTCCCTCCTTCCCTAAAAGTTTGTTCCATTTGACTTTTTAGTTGAACTTTGATCACAAATATATGACAATTTAATTATGTTCATGAAATTCTAAAAATTTCTATTGATTCACCATTAATAATATTAGTGAAACTCCCGTGCGATGCACGGATAATTACATGCAACATTAAGATATAAATTAAAGAAAAAAAAAAGTGAAATACATTTATAAATTATGAAAAACTTCCTTAAACACTACATTATCAGTACATAGATCAGATTGACAGAGCTTATCATCATTACAAAGCAATATTTTAAGAACACCAGTTGCCAATCCAAACAAATCAAATCAAGGTACAAATTTCGTCCCACTTTAAATTACAAAAATAATAATTATTAAAAAAGAAAACGAAAACGAAATATTATTTTTTCCATCTCAAATAAATACTTTAGAAAATATACTTCTATAAGAAATTATATTATTCATTTCAAAAATAAATATTACTTTCGACTCAAATTGAATAATGAAAAAATAATGCCACATTTTTTATCCAAAAAATTGAGCATTACTTCCTTCATCCGAATGAATATTTTAAAAATTAATAATACTTCATTCGACTCTAAAAGTAATGTTTGTAATATTAGTGCATTCGTCTCAAAATAAGACATTAAGATAACATTAATTTTTTTGACGCGTAAAGTAGTATTCTTTTTTTAAATGTTCATTGAGTCGAAGGAATCCATATTTATTTCTTTTATAACATAGAAAAAATTCGACTGTTTAAGAAAACATTTCATTCAATTCAAAAATGAATATTACTTTCGTTCCAAAATAAATACTATTTTTTATATCCAAAAATAAATTGCGTCCTTTCTCTCAATCAGCAAATTAATGTTCATTGGGATGAAGAAAGTAATGTTCATTTTTTTTGGAAAAAAAAAATGAAGTATTATTTTTTGGTTATTCATTTTGAGTCGAAAGTAATATTTATTTTTGAAATGAAGATTATAATTTTGTAGAAGTATATATTTTAAAGTATTTATTTGAGATGGAGAAAATAATTTTATATATAGCTTTCTTTATTAATAATTATTATTTTGTAATTTAAAGTGAGACGGATTTGTAACTTTGATTTTATTTTGATTTATTTGGAATTGTGACCGAATTGTGCATGGGTTGGTTTGTTTGGATGACCGATTGTTCATGGCTTTGGAGTGACTGACCGATTGTCCATGCACTTGGTTTGTTTGGATGACCGATTGTGCATGGGCTTGGTTTGTTTGGATCACCGATTGGGGCCTTCGTTTGTTTTGATCGGTTGGGAGTTGTGGCCCGTGATTCGTTTGAATCACCGATTGTGGTCTTGATTTGTTTGGATCAGTTGAGGGTTGTGGCTGACCGATTGTGGCCTTGATTTGTTTGGATCATCTTAAAAAATGTAAATATTATTTTATCCATCTCAAATAAATATTTTAAATATATAATTTTTTTTTTAAAATATATTATTCATTTAAAAAATAAATATTATTTTCGACTCAAAATGAATAACCAATAAAAAATACTAAATTTTTTTCCAAAAAAAATGAGAATTACTTCCTTCATCCCAATGAATATTTTTAAAATTAATATTACTTTCTTCATCCCAATGAAGATTATAATTTTTTAAAGTATTTATTTGAGATAGAAAAAATAATATTTCTATTGAGTTTTCTTTATTAATAATTATTATATTATAATTTTTAAAATTATTTGCTTGTTATCTTCATTTTTGCCACTATGTGAAATTACAATTTCTTATAAAAAAAATGAGCATTATTCCCTTCATCCCAATTAATATTTCAAAATATGACATGAATTTATTAGGCAAAAGGTAGTATTATTTTTTAAAATGTTCATTGAGCCAAACGAAGCAATGGTTATTTTTTTGGACATATAAAAAAATGCTACTTTTTAAGGAAAAAAATTACTTCAATTCAAAAATGAGCAAATATTTTAAAAAATAATAATACTTCATTCGCCTCTGCAATGAATGTTTGTAATGTTAGTGTCTTCGTCTAAAAATATTACATTAATTTTTTTTACGAATAAAGTAGTATTATTTTTTAAAATGTTCATTGAGACGAAAGAAGCAATGATCATTTTTTTTTGACATATAAAAAAATTCTACTTTTTAACAAAAAAAAATTCTTTCAATTCAAAAATGAATATTACTTTCATCCCATAATTAATACTACTTTCTATATCAAAAAAAAAAATAAAAAATGCTTCCTTTGCCTCAATGAATTTACTTGTCTCAAAAAGAAATATTCATTTATAGACACAAAGACACGAACATTATAAACATTAATTTTTACAAATTAATGCTACTTCGGGGAAAAAAAATTACTATATTCGTCCCAAGGAATATTTTATAAAATATTACTTAATATGTTTAAAAAATTAATGTCAAATTTTAAAACGAAGGAACTAACATTAAAAATATTAATTTATGAGGCGAATGAAGCAGTACTAATATTCATATTAGTAAAATTATGATTATTATTATCATCATTTATAATAAAAAAATATACTTCACACTTAATTAATTTTCACAAAAAAAATATTGAAAAATTAAAAATTAAAATAAAGAAAGGATAAATAAGAAATTTATATTTAAAAAAGAAAATTTTTTTTTGTGTCCAAATTAAATAAAATTAGTCTCTAATTAAAGAGAAAAAAAAATATGAATTTTGGTGTAATTTTTTTTTTAAAAAAATATTTTTTTTTATAAAATAAATGAGGTCGAAAATAGGGGGTGAAAAATAAAAATCCGAAAATAATCTGGCAAATCAGAGCCCGCCACGTGTTGCTTTAAAAAAAAAAAAAAAAAAAAAAGAAAAACCTTTACGCGTACACGCGCCTTTGTCGGCGCGTGTAACGCACGCGCCGAAATCCCCTCCAATCAACGCTTGCCACGTCATCCAGAGTTACGAAATCTACAAGTTTGCCACCATGGGATTTTGACAATCCTCTCTTTATATATATAGAGATTATCAACAACAACTTTTAGAATTTTATGAATATGATTAATCTTTTATAAATTTGTGATCAAAATTTAATAAAAAAGTCAAATGGGACAAACTTTTAGGGACGGAGAGAGTATTATTAATTTTAAACTGTAAATCGATAAAATTGAAATATCAAGCCTTATTGTCATACCCCAATAAACTTTGAAACTTAAATTCATTTGTCATTTGCCCTCTTAATAAAATGCTACTACATTGATTCCACTTAAATTTGAAATGATGTGTATTTCTTTTTTTATTAGTCCCACTTGAAGTGTAATAGTTTTTTTTTATTTTTTTTTTGAGACTTGATGGGGGGAGGGGGAGTATTACATATGCATGGGGATACGAGGACTCGAGTTCCAAATTCAGAGCCTTCATTCATTTGAGATTTGGGGCCTAAATTCAACTAATAGGTCGGATCCCTCATTTTTTTTTAGCCTCAACCCAGTACAAACATTAAACCCTACTATATTGCCATACCTGTAAAGAATGCAAGGGGAAAAGGAAAAAAAAAGCCTAATTTACGCATTTGGTTAAACCACATTTTTCATCATTTCCAATGCCAAAGATTCACTATTTTTTGGCTTGGGAATATAATGGAATAAAGCAAAATGACTACTAAACTGTCTACGCTTTTTTGTTATAAAACAATACTCCCTCCGTCCCGCTAGTAACCTGTAACGATGTGTCACTGAAAAAGATTTTTCTCTTTTTGAAAATCAAAACACGGAGTCGCCACGCCATTTTTGTTTTAAGGATCAAAACTTTAAAAAATGCCCGAAATGAGAGATTTGGGTTCGGAGGTCACGTTACATGCCGGGAAGAACGTTTCGCCGGGAAGAACGTTAGTGTTAGTGTTCACCCGGAATGCCTCGTAAAACGAGTCTTCCAAGCCTAAAAACCATTTGTGTGTGTGTGTGTGTGTGTGTGTGTGTGTTCCTTTGGCCAAAATAAGTTCAAACTGAGAAAACTAAAAATTGGGAACTTTTTGTAAGACATTAAACAAATCCCATGATTTTTGGTATGATTTTAGGGTTGAGTTTTGGTACTCAAAAGATTTCTTGAAGTTGAAAATCAATTCTGGCAGAATGAAAAAGGCAGTGGACACTTGATTTTAAAATGGATTTAAGAGCTTTAAAACTTCAAAATCTGGGGAAAGTCCGAGAATGAAAGTTGTTCAAAACATCTTAAATAAGGTTTCTAAAAAAGACTTTTCCATTTGGAGATGATTTGATAGACCAAAAACTTCTGAAAATCTCAGATATGAAATCTGGATTTCCAGAGACTGTTGAATTAACCTTTGAAAAATAATTTGAAAAAGGGAGTTAGACTCACGTAAAAAATAAAGTAAAAATATATCTGGAATTATACGGATGTTGGCTACAAAAAGTATTTTGTAGTCAACACCAAATTCCAAGTTTCTGTATGTCCAAAAAATTAGACCATGGACAGAGGTCTTAGAGAAATGCTACTGGACAGCAACATTCTCTTGAAGGAAAATGTGATTTTAAAGGGGGTTTTGCATCCATGCTTGTCCCCATTTTCTTAGGCTTTGATTAGTGATCACTAAACATTTTAGTGGTGATCTACTATATCAAGCCATCCTTAGGGTACATTAGGACTTTAAGCACTTCATTTGCTTGGGAAGGGGGAGATTTAACTTTGAAATCAAGATTTTATGTATGAAAATGATTTTTAGGTTTAGAAAAGTGTTTGTAAGTAAGTAAAAACAATTTGAAAGAAATGTTGATCCTTGTAGAGGATCATCCATGGAGATGAACTTCCATGGTGATCCTCTTGGATCTAGGGCAAGAACAAGTTACATCTTTGAAATGTGAGATGCATGCATGGATGAGGGAGGTTTAGGGTTTAAAGAAGGAGGGTTTACCAATGATGGTTTAACCCTATCTTCCTTGGTTTGTAGCTTGGCTTGAGGAGTATCAAGACTTGAATGTGTTTAGAGAGTGTTTGATGATAGAGTTGGTCAAAGAGAAAACAAGTAGATAACACTTAAGTCCTCTATGTTTTCTCTCTAATCCTCCTCTTTGGTGTTGATTTAAGCTTGAGCTTGTGTATGTTTAAGAGTGATTTGAGAGTGTTTGGAGTGAGATTGGGAAAGACTCAAGAGAAAATGGTGGCAATCTAAGGATTCCCACTGTTTTCTCTTTGTTTCCTTGAGTTTAGCTTACGTGAGTGGATTGTGTTGTGTAAACTGAGAGAGAGGGGTTCAATTTATAGGCCACTGGAACTTACATTTTGATCCACGTGGATCATTCCTTCAGCGTGCCTGGTTCATTAAATGCTGCTCCAGGCTTTGGACAAGAGGAATATTATTGAAAATATTCAAACTGACTGTGTTTTTCAGCTTGTCAATTCGAGTTTTTACAATTTCTTTTCTTTTTTAAGATTCTTTTCTTGGTTTAATCTTAAATAGCAATCCATACTTTACCTTTGTTTTGTTAGAAAAGTTAGGAATTGTTAGGAATGTTAGGGCTTTCGTTAATTTTCTAACGAAAATAATAACAACTCAAATTGGAGCACTTACAGTAGCCCCTAGGCGACGGTGCTTTCGAAGGAAGCGGGGTCGTCGATAAGAGTAAGGCTCCATATTTGACAAGATGATCAAGTGATCGAGTGGCTGAACCTAGCGATAGGCTACCTACGTATCCCGAATGGGAATCAAGTCGGTCGTAGTTCGGGTCTTTTGACATGTAGTTGTTTTAGGATACGTCGACCCTAGAGGGACTATTTTAGGGAAGTCGCCCTAAGATGTGACTATTTTTGGGAAGTCGCCCTGTGACTATTTTTGGGAAGTCGCCCTATGACTTGACTATTTTTGGGAAGTCGCCCTATGGTTTGACTATTTTTGGGAAGTCACCTTAAGATTTGACTATTTTTTGGAAGTCGCCCTAAGATTTGACTATTTTTGGGAAGTCGCCCTGAGATTTGACTAAATTTGGGAAGTCGCCCTGAGATTTGACTATTTTTGGGAAGTCGCCCTGAGATTTGACTATTTTTGGGAAGTCGCCCTGAGATTTGACTATTTTTGGGAAGTCGCCATGAGATTTGACTATTTTTGGGAAGTCGCCCTGAGATTTGACTATTTTTGGGAAGTCGCCCGAGATTTGACTATTTTTGGGAAGTCGCCCTAAGGTTTGACTATTTTTGGAAAGTCGCCCTATGACTTGACTATTTTTGGGAAGTCGCCCTGAGATTTGACTATTTTTGGGAAGTCGCCTGAGACTTGACTATTTTGGGAAGTCGCCTAAGATTTGACTATTTTTGGGAAGTCGCCCTAAGATTTGACTATTTTTGGGAAGTCGCCCTGAGATTTGACTATTTTTGGGAAGTCTCCCTAAGGTTTGACTATTTTTGGGAAGTCGCCCTATGACTTGACTATTTTTGGGAAGTCGCCCTGGTAATGGTTTCGGTTTATCGAATTAGGGGATGATTGCGATTTATCGCTTTACTCGTGTTGTGTGTGATAGCGTTTTAGGTGCCTCAAACCTTAATGATGGCGTCTTAGGTGCCTCGAACCTTGATGATGGCGTCTTAGGTGCCTCGAACCTTGACAAAGAGTGATCTGGAGGTATCAATTTGTTTTGAAACGATTTCCTTCGATGTTCGTATCCTTTCGTTGGGGACAGGACTCGGGGATAGACAGTCTTTTGGTGGACTTCATTTGAAGGGACCGGAATTCCGTTAACTTTTGTCGGGGATGAACCTAAGCTGAGGTTTAGTTCAGAAGTATGAACCTAAATGGGGACTCAGTTCGGGAGTATGAACCTAAGTTGAGATTTGGTTTAGGAGTATGAACCTAAATGGGGGCTTAGTTCAGGAGTATGAACCTAAATGGGGACTCAGTTCAGGAGTATGAACCTAAATGAGAACTTAGTTCAGGAGTATGAACCTAAGTTTAAGATTTAGTTCAGGAGTATGAACCTAAATGGGGGCTTAGTTTAGGAGTATGAACCTAAATGAGAACTCAGTTCAGGAGTATGAACCTAAGTTTGAGATTTAGTTCAGGAGTATGAACCTAAATGGGGGCTTAGTTCAGGAGTATGAACCTAAATGAGAACTTAGTTCAGGAGTATGAACCTAAGTTTGAGATTTAGTTCAGGAGTATGAACCTAAATGGGGGCTTAGTTCAGGAGTATGATCCTAAATGAGAACTCAGTTCAGGAGTATGAACCTAAGTTTGAGATTTAGTTCAGGAGTATGAACCTAAATGGGGACTCGGTTCGGGAGTATGATCCTAAGTCGAGGTTTTGTACTGAGGGAGACCTGTTTGAGGGCGTTCTTCTTTGGGGAAGATTCGAGCTTACGAGGATTACCGGGAAAAGGGTGACCGTGTTGGTCAAGTAGCTGGACCTATGGTAGGCTACCTACGTATCCCGAGTGGGAATCAAGCACGGACGTAGTTCGAAAAGCTGGGGATGGTCTTTGATGGTTTGACGATATTTGGGAGTCACCGAGGTTTGATTTGCTTTTGGAAAGTCGCCCTAAGATTTGACTATTTTTGGGAAGTCGCCCTATGATTTGACTATTTTTGGGGAGTCGCCCTATGATTTGACTATTTTTGGGAAGTCGCCCTATGATTTGACTATTTTTGGAAAGTCGCCCTATGATTCAAGAGGGGAAGATGCATATATGACAATCATGATGACAGATGCATGCATAGAACCAAAATGATTATGAGAGTATCACTGCATGTGCTCGCGAGATGATGCATTTACTTGCTTTTGGAGATGCACTTAGCCTAAGCTTTTGGCAGGAAAATTATGACTTAGGATTGTTCCTATTGATTCAAGTTTTGTGCATGCTACATGAGCCACAGGAGATTTTTGTGGGAATGCATGTGGTGAGAGGGTTTGTATTGGGATGTATGTGTCTGAAAACTGTTTGGAACAGATTTTGAGCAAGTGGGGGATTAGAGTCCTCGATCGCGATTTAAACAGCGGTTGTTAATGAGGTTTTGTTAACAGTATCACATGGACCTCAATTTTGATGAGATTGGATTCGGATCCCGGGTCTTGGTTGAAATTTTCCTCTCAATCTTGGTCCTTTGAAGCTGATGCCGACGTCGATATGAGTGAAACTTCTTTCATTTGGGTGAGCCGTGACTTGGCCAAAACCTTGTTCGGAGAATGATTTGATGAAATCGCTAATGCCGGGTGAAACCCAGATCTTAGATTCCGACGCTACGGGAAGCTGCTATGTACCAAGTTCTGAAGATGAAAATCTAGTTGTTGATGTGACTAGACTTGATAAAATTCAGGTCCAAAAGACCATCTTGACAAAGCCCCCGGATCCCATTAAAGCGAGGAAAGATACCTTCTTTGGCAAAGCCCCGGTTTGAAGAACTGAGTAGGCAAAGTCCAGATTTTGAAGAAGTGACTTGGCGAAGCCCCAATCTTATAACCTCGTTGTGATTCCGACATAATTAGCAGAGTCCCAATCTGATCGGTAATGCAGAGCGATCCTGAAAATAATCTGATAAAAATTGAATCTATCTCGTAGTGAAGAACCCAATGTGGACCCAAAGATGACTATAGAAGCCCCAGCTTGAAGAGCTGATACAGGAGAACCTGGGAGAACCGCTTAGCAAAGCCCCAGCGTGAAGAAATTCAGAGCAGTCTTATTGCAGACAGAGTCATTATGTGGCCGAGGAGGCACCTTATCTTTTCAGACCTTAATCAATCAGTCACTGGACAAGACTCGGAAATGTTTACGTGCAGGGGCATATCTTTTTGAAAGGTGGGAATGTCTCCCAAACTTGTGTATGACACTCTTGCTTTTGGGTTTGACTCTTTTGAGAGAGTATAAACATAACAAGGTGTGGAAAAGTGTATGGAAGCCCCTGCTGACAGAAAGACAGTGTTTGGCTCTATTTCCCTATGATGGAGAGAGAGAAGACTTGTCGAGACACTTGAAAACTTGTCTTACTCATGATGATCACAAAGCTGCTTAAAACCCTTTGTTAATGTTCGGGTTATTCAACCCCTAAATCTGATATGAACAAATATTTTGATTAACCATGAGGAGAAAGTCAACTGATATCGAGAGTTAAGGAGGATTTGTGTATGGGGACGGCCCTATGATGAGACCGGATTTTTCGAGATTTGTTTGTGATTTCGACCGGACCAGTGATGGTTGCCTACGTTCCCCTCATTATGAGGAGCTCAGGTCGCCGTAGTTCGTGCTTAACCCGATTGAAGAGAGAATGAATGTGAAAATTCGAGATTTCGAGGACCTTTGAGGATTTTCTGGGAATTGGAGAGTTAAAGAACATGTCCCCTTGGAGTGTCGATGAAAGACACGGATGCGGAGCCCCAGTGGGACATCCACGGCAAGTGTTTGCGAAGGAGAAATGAAATATGCTCACATGAAGTGTCGAAGGGAAGGATTGAATTTGCACAATCTTTGATTGAGGATCATTTGAGCCTAGATGGATTTGGCTTCAATTTAAGCAAGCAATGAAGCATTAATTTGATTTAGCTCCTGAAGATACTGGAATGAAATTACTATCCGATAGGGACTGTAGCTGGGTTTCCGGGCTTCGATCGGCCGTCGGGTGATTTTGAAAGTCATGACCTTTTAAAGTGAGAGATCGGCTGGGCCTTTTGCTGACTGAACCTCTAAAGATGAGAGGTTGGTTTGCAGGGATGTGTTTGGAAAATCTATGGCGGGAAAGATTGATTGCCTCTAAGAATGAGAGGTCAAATTTTGACTTTGGCCAAAGGCGAGGGTAATGGTAACGGGAATATCCTCTAAAAGCGAGAGGATGGCTTGGGATTGATTAAGGTAATGGTGAGAGGAAGTCCAAGCTATCGAGAGCTTTTGCAAATATTTCGAGAATTCGGGCTCCTTTTTGATCATTGGAGAGCTTCTTGAGGAGTCGGGGACTTTTTACTGAATTGTGAGGATCGACAGTCCTTCTTTTAAAAAGCCTGCCGAGACGTTGAGGATTCTTGCTGACTTGTGAGGATTTAAAATCCTTTTCTTTTTTTTTTTTTGGAAGGCTTCCTGAGGAGTTGAGGATTATCTTTGTCCTTCCTTCATGGCTTGAGATATTCTACGCATCGCCGACTCTCGAAGCCAACTTCTTGGCCTTGCTTGGACTTCTCTCAGTAAGGAGCAAATGTGTAACGACCCCAACCCTAGGCATTTATTTTTAATATTATATTAGATGCTTTTAATATTTATATTTATTTTATGTGTTCCTTTATGTCTTTAAATTCTTAATTTAAGATAAATTGGGTAAGTAGTAAGATTGGAATCTTTTAAGAATTTATTGGTTATTAAATAAAGAAGATTGGGGAATAATAAAAATGGAAAAATGATAAATAGTGCAAGGAAGTGAATTGAGAAGGATGAATTATTTGGATAAAATAAATAATATTCTTGGGAAGGGTATAATAATAGAAATGGATAAAATAAATAAAAGGTGGGTAGTTATTTGTGTAGGGAAAATAATGAAATAGAAAAAGAAGTAATGTTTGAGAAGGAGGTTAAATGGTGAGGGAGGGACCATTTGCCTCTCCTTAATTCCCTCCCCATGTTCCCCTCCTAAAGTCAATGACCCATACCCCTCCTACTTCTTCAACCGTCCTCCCCCTCCTCCCTCATTATTCTTCTTCCTCCCTTCTTCCCAAAATTCCCATGGAAAAGCCTCCTCTCCAAAGCTTTCCTTCATAAATTCAGAATAAATCCATTCCCTTCTCATTTCAAGATCCGAGTGTACTTTTGGATTCGTGGAGTCGAGAGGAACACATTGAGCTAAGAAGATCTTTGATCCTCTTCACAAATTCTAAGTGAGTTATTATGACTTTCCTTCCTCTATATGCTCATGAATTAATTGATGTTGTTATTATTGATATAATGGTTATTTGGGGCCTTAGAAACCTTCTTGGAGTTGAGGAATTAGTTAATATTATGGAACATTGTTGTTGTTCATAAGAAATGATTAAAAGTGTAATAAAATTGGTTGAGTTGTATTAAGATGGTTAATCATGAAATATGGAAGTAAAAATGGGTTGGAAATCAAGTGGTAAATGATTTGGGTTTAGGTTATCTTGGGGTTTAAATGAATTAATATAATGTGTATGAGTTAGAAGTCCTTCTAGGTTCACAAACAAAGGAAAACTAGTTTGGGACAATTTTGGTTTGGGTTGTTGAAGGATTTTTATTCTGTTTTGAATTCTGGGCTTAGGGCACGAGTCGTGCCCTGTGGCACGAGTCGTGCCTTGGATGGGGACGAGTCGTGACAAGGATTAAAGGGAAGTCGTGACCTTTAGGGGGACGCTGTGTTCAATGGGGTTAAATGGGCACGAGTCGTGCCCTGGGGCACGAGTCGTGCCCTGGCCTGGTTACTTTGCATCAATTTCTAAGCCGTTTAAATCAAATCAAACTGGAACCAAAATGAAATCTCTTTAACCTAGATTAAAGTAGAATACTTTGGCTACTCAATGACATCTTAAGTGATCAAAATGGAATTGTGGAAGTAGTTTAAATATTGCCCCGAAAATGGTTGATAGGTTTGATTTGTGACTTCACCAAAATAGTTCCAATTTGGGAAATAGAACTTGAACTTTAATAAATGTTATTCGAGGTCGTATAATGACTATGTAAGAGTGGTTTATGATATATAGTAGCCTCACTCCCTATCTTTAGTGAATAGTTGCAATGGTGTAGAAGCCATAGGTTTCACTATTGAGCTAATTGGTAATGGGTAGGTATCACTTGTGGCATTGTGTCCAAGTTATGGAATTATTGATATTATGGTTATCTTAATATCCTAAAGTATGGACTATTTGGTAAGTTGTTATGTGGTATCCCATTGTGTGGATTATGTGTTATATGGTGGTGTGACATCCCAATTGTGGATTATGTGGCATGTTGATTACATTGTTATCCCAATATGTGGATATGTTTATTATGTGGTTGTATGGTTATCCCAATTGTGGATTTATTTGTTATCATTCATATTTAGTGATGATACTATGCATAGTGTATTACTTAAATGTTGCATTATGGTATTGATTGGCATGAGTATACATTACCATGTTATTATATGATTATCCCATTTTGTGGATTATAATTCAAGTATCTATTATGTGCTTGAATGTGTATATGTTCGTGGGTATGATGGAAGTCAATCAATTATTGATTTGTTCAATAAGTGATTGAAGGTTCATCATATCGGTGACCCTTCCCCACTCTCGTGGCCACAGGGTGGGGCCGTGCAGCATACCGTACCGAGTGATAAGTAGCCTTTACATACCGCTGCGATTAGGAGAAACCGGGAATGCTCTGTATGAAGCCAACGGCTCTCTGCCGATAAAGGGCGATGATAGTATATGATACTCTAAATATAGGGGTCTTATATGTATCCTGTTTTTCTTATATGGATCTCTGTATGAGACCTATAAGCGGTGAATGTGCATAGGGCGCTTCACCAAAGAGTGGAGTTTTACTCCCACGTTGTACGACTTATTGTTCAGACGGGAAAAGGTAAAATGAGGTAACGTAAGGTGTTTACCGCTTTCATAACGTGTTAAGTGTTGCCATGATACGTGTTGCATCTTGTATGGCATCTTGCTGCATATCATAATAGCTCATTGAGATTTATTCTCACCCTCTCCCTTTAATGTTTTAGATTCCGAGACAGTGACCCGAATCAGTGAGGCCGGGGTATCATTGTGGACTTTGCTTTTGGGACTTGACAAGTTAAGTATAGGAGTGGGTTGTTAGGAGTATTTGTTAAGTATTCCTCTTTTATATTTTGTATGGAAAACCCTTTTGTTAAACAGATGTTAATTAAGGTTTCAAATGTATTTGATCAGATATCGGTTTATTAAAGTTGTGGTTGGATTTCCTCTAAGTAGAGATATTACTAATTGATTTTTAAATTGTAAGTTTGAAAGGTGGTTTTCTTTTAAAGGTAAATAAATGTTTTAAAAGTTTAGATGGTTTTTCTTAGATTGAGCTCCCTTAGCTCGGGACACGTGTTAGGTCCCGGGTTGGGGTGCTCACAGTTGGTATCAGAGCTTAGTTTAGAGGTCAAGGGTAGATGTCTAAACTAAGGGGGAATGTGTGGAAATTGACGTCGAGTGTTTTATGCAGGAGTTCGTTCTAATGGCTGGAAGCAAGGATGATCGACGAAAGGTTCTAGGAAAGGAAGTAGATATGGGTATAGGTGGAATTCGTAATGAAGAGACGATGAAATTATTCAGGGAGTTTGTACAAGGTATGGAGACGAGAGGATCAGTTTCGAATCAACTTGAAGGATGTCAAAGTGATGGATTGGAAAGATTTGTGAAGATGAACCCACCGAGCTTTAACCCGAGGTCCGAACCCGTTAAAGGCGTAAGAATGGTTAGCGTAAATGAATAGGATTTTCGAGGTTATAGAAAGTCCCAACAAGGAGAAAGTTAGGTATGCCGTGTTTAAATGTGAAGGGTTAGCTGATCAGTGGTGGCAGATATTGAAGGGAAGTTGGGAGCGGGATCATACGCCCCAGACTTGGGATAATTTCACCGTACAGCTTCGAGGATTATTTCGTTTCGATGGTTACAAGGGACAAGAAGGAGGTCGAATTCTTAGGACTAGAACAAGTGGAGCATGACGGTGAATCGCATGTAATCGTGTTTGAGGAATTAGCTAGAAGTTGCCCTCATTTGGTATCGTATGAAGCGAAAAGAGTTCATAGGTTTATAAAAGGTTTGAGAATTGAGTTTAGGAAGAAATTTGGGATTGATAGCCTCACCAATTATCAGACCGCCTTAGAGAGAGCTTATAAGATCGAGAATAGTATGGAGGAAAATAGTGGGAAATTGGAAGGTGAGATTGGAGATCAGCCAAGGGCTTTAACTTCAGGAAGGATGAGAGAGAAACTTGTGGTAGCTTCTTCGTCTAGGCCAAAGTACCCAAACAAGATGGGATGATGTGTAAATATTGCAAGAAGATGGGTCACTCTGAAGACAAAGTGTTGGAGTAAGCAAGGGAAATGTTTGAATTGTGGAGGAGCGGGCACTACAAGAAAAAATTGTCCCGCATTTCGTCGAGGTTAGCTTCGGTGTGCCTGGTCCAAAGGGTCAAAGAGGTGGTATCAAAAGAGATAACATAGGAACCGAAAGCAGAGGTCTCGTGGTCGAGCGTGTGTTTTGGATCCAAGAGAGATGGATTCCCCCAGAGGTCACTAGAGGTATATTCCCTGCCTCAAAGGTTAGGTCATGTTTGATAGATCCTGTTGCATATCATTCATATTTGGCATCACATTTTGCTTATATGTGACATACATTGTTGAGAATTTGTTTTATTGTTAGAGGATTCTCGCTCTTACGAGAGAATACCTCGAACCTTCTTTGGTTTACCACGATGGTTATGTGGTTATGGCCGAGCATGTATTGCCGCTGAATTGGTATAGTTATTATTTTACGATTCTTAGATATACTGACCTGAGGGTTAAGTAGTTGTTGTATAATGATAGACTATCCTAATAGGTGAGTCTCCTTTTTCCATGCCTAAATTGCTTATATTGGTAATTGTTATAAGTGAACCTTAAATGTAAGATTCTGATTTTTTTGAGGGTGTTTAGGGTGAAAGTTTTGAATTAAGATGTGAAGAGTAATTGGTATATGCTAGACTTGCTTAGGAGTCTTTTCCAAGATTTTATGTGCTAGTTGCGAGTAAATGTTAAATGTGCTTTCGTTGGTATATTTTGTTGTGTTGGTTCGAGTAGGATAAGCAGCATTGTAATTCTTATTTTGATGGCTTTAGGGTAATTAGAATTGATGATATCTTTGTTAATTAAAGTTTCGGGAAGATTGTAAAAATAATTTGAGAGTCAAGTTAATGATACCTCGTGAGGAGTCCCCGTATGCAAAGTTTAGCTAGTATGAGTTAGCTCGAGAGGATTACAAATTTTGGGTTCTATAGTCTTAAACTCTGGGTGTTGCCAAGGATCTTGTGAGGTTGAGTCCGTGATCTTTGAGTTAGCAAGTACTACCTAAGAAATTTAATGAACCCTTAAGAATTGTAAAGTCATTACTTTGGTTGAATCTAAAGGGCGTATAAATGGTGTAGGTTGTGATGAGGATGAATCATATTGTTAGTGATGGAAAATAGGTCGACTCTTACCTTACCTAGTGGATGTGAGAATCTTGTGAAATTTTAAGTGTGTATTAAAGGAAGATCATGGTGTAGTGTTATGCAAAATGGGAAGTGATAGCGTATGTTTCGAGGAAGTTAACTTAGATAGAGCGGAAATTTCTTATCATTGTTCGAGAGCGGTTACAATTGTTTGTGTGATTTAAACGGAATCTTATCTTTTGAAGTTCTCTATCGGGGATGGTTACCGATCCTAAGAGTTGAAGGATTTTTGTAGTCGATAGGAAATATGATTACCAATGGGTTGGGTGTGTATAATATCAGTTATCATTCTAACATTAAGATAAAACCGTATGAGACGTTGTTAGGAAAGAAAATATCGATCTCTAATTTGTTGGGATGAAATTGGGGAAGCAAGGTCTAAGGTAATTTAGCGCCAAGGTTTGTTAATCCATTTGAAGTTTTAGGAAATGTTGGTGAGTCGACTTATAGACCGATTTGGGGCAGCCTATAGAGTATTTGAAGTTTAAATGTGATATCGTAATGTTTTGGGAGACATAAGATGTAATACTTTTATTTGAATATACTTTCTTTGAGGTCGTGAAATTTCGGGTTAGTGATGATGGTATAGTATTCTCGGAATATTAAGTTGTAGTATCACATTACTTATGAAATTGGAAAATCTTGGAAAAATCATAGTATTGGAGAGACTAATTGGGAAGTGAAGTCCTAGAGTGTTAGGGTTATGAAATGTATAGTAGAATCATGCCATTGAGAACCTAATGGAAAAGTGTTAAGTTAGAATGTGTGAAAGGTAACCCTTGCTATCTGATCCTTAGGGTAAGCGACAGTCAAATTCGGGACGAATTTTCTTTAAGGGGGAGTGAGTGTAACGACCCCAACCCTAGGCATTTATTTTTAATATTATATTAGATGCTTTTAATATTTATATTTATTTTATGTGTTCCTTTATGTCTTTAAATTCTTAATTTAAGATAAATTGGGTAAGTAGTAAGATTGGAATCTTTTAAGAATTTATTGGTTATTAAATAAAGAAGATTGGGGAATAATAAAAATGGAAAAATGATAAATAGTGCAAGGAAGTGAATTGAGAAGGATGAATTATTTGGATAAAATAAATAATATTC
This sequence comes from Adenophora triphylla var. japonica, assembly GCA_022495995.1. NCBI lineage: Eukaryota > Viridiplantae > Streptophyta > Magnoliopsida > Asterales > Campanulaceae > Adenophora > Adenophora triphylla. The sequence goes on from JAFEMH010000072.1 coordinate 348,709, forward strand.
TTGGGAAGGGTATAATAATAGAAATGGATAAAATAAATAAAAGGTGGGTAGTTATTTGTGTAGGGGAAAATAATGAAATAGAAAAAGAAGTAATGTTTGAGAAGGAGGTTAAATGGTGAGGGAGGGACCATTTGCCTCTCCTTAATTCCCTCCCCATGTTCCCCTCCTAAAGTCAATGACCCATACCCCTCCTACTTCTTCAACCGTCCTCCCCCTCCTCCCTCATTATTCTTCTTCCTCCCTTCTTCCCAAAATTCCCATGGAAAAGCCTCCTCTCCAAAGCTTTCCTTCATAAATTCGTAATAAATCCATTCCCTTCTCATTTCAAGATCCGAGTGTACTTTTGGATTCGTGGAGTCGAGAGGAACACATTGAGCTAAGAAGATCTTTGATCCTCTTCACAAATTCTAAGTGAGTTATTATGACTTTCCTTCCTCTATATGCTCATGAATTAATTGATGTTGTTATTATTGATATAATGGTTATTTGGGGCCTTAGAAACCTTCTTGGAGTTGAGGAATTAGTTAATATTATGGAACATTGTTGTTGTTCATAAGAAATGATTAAAAGTGTAATAAAATTGGTCGAGTTGTATTAAGATGGTTAATCATGAAATATGGAAGTAAAAATGGGTTGGAAATCAAGTGGTAAATGATTTGGGTTTAGGTTATCTTGGGGTTTAAATGAATTAATATAATGTGTATGAGTTAGAAGTCCTTCTAGGTTCACAAACAAAGGAAAACTAGTTTGGGACAATTTTGGTTTGGGTTGTTGAAGGATTTTTATTCTGCTTTGAATTTTCGGGGCTTAGTGGCACGAAGTCGTGCCTCCGTGGCACGAGTCGTGCCTTGGATGGGACGAGTCGTGACAAGGATTAAAGGGAAGTCGTGACCTTTAGGGGACGCCAGTTCAAGGGGTTAAATGGGCACGAGTCGTGCCCTGGGCACGAGTCGTGCCCCTGGCACGGTTACTTTGCATCAATTTCTAAGCCGTTTAAATCAAATCAAACTCGAACCAAAATGAAATCTCTTTAACCTAGATTAAAGTAGAATACTTTGGCTACTCAATGACATCTTAAGTGATCAAAATGGAATTGTGGAAGTAGTTTAAATATTGCCCGAAAATGGTTGATAGGTTTGATTTGTGACTTCACCAAAATAGTTCCAATTTGGGAAATAGAACTTGAACTTTAATAAATGTTATTCGAGGTCGTATAATGACTATGTAAGAGTGGTTTATGATATATAGTAGCCTCACTCCCTATCTTTAGTGAATAGTTGCAATGGTGTAGAAGCCATAGGTTTCACTATTGAGCTAATTGGTAATGGGTAGGTATCACTTGTGGCATTGTGTCCAAGTTATGGAATTATTGATATTATGGTTATCTTAATATCCTAAAGTATGGACTATTTGGTAAGTTGTTATGTGGTATCCCATTGTGTGGATTATGTGTTATATGGTGGTGTGACATCCCAATTGTGGATTATGTGGCATGTTGATTACATTGTTATCCCAATATGTGGATATGTTTATTATGTGGTTGTATGGTTATCCCAATTGTGGATTTATTTGTTATCATTCATATTTAGTGATGATACTATGCATAGTGTATTACTTAAATGTTGCATTATGGTATTGATTGGCATGAGTATACATTACCATGTTATTATATGATTATCCCATTTTGTGGATTATAATTCAAGTATCTATTATGTGCTTGAATGTGTATATGTTCGGGTGGGTATGATGGAAGTCAATCAATTATTGATTTGTTCAATAAGTGATTGAAGGTTCATCATATCGGTGACCCTTCCCCACTCTGTACAGCCATTGTGGCCGTGGGGCAGCCTACCGTACCGAGTGATAAGTAGCCTTTACATACCGCCGCGATTAGGAGAAACCGGGGAATGCTCTGTATGAAGCCAACGGCTCTCTGCATGCGATGATAGTATATGATACTCTAAATATAGGGGTCTTATATGTATCCTGTTTTTCTTATAATGGATCTCTCGGGGTATGAGACCTATAAGCGCAAGTGAATGTGCATGGGGGCAAAGCCACCAAAGAGTGGAGTTTTACTCCCACGTTGTACGACTTATTTGTTCGCACGGGAAAAGGTAAAATGAGGTAACGTAAGGTGTTTACCGCTTTCATAACGTGTTAAGTGTTGCCATGATACGTGTTGCATCTTGTATGGCATCTTCTTGCATATCATAATAGCTCATTGAGATTTATTCTCACCCCTCTCCCTTTACTGTTTTAGATTCCGAGACAGGTGACCCGAATCAGTGAGGCCGGGGTATCATTGTGGACTTTGCTTTTGGGACTTGACAAGTTAAGTATAGGAGTGGGTTGTTAGGAGTATTTGTTAAGTATTCCTCTTTTATATTTTGTATGAAAAACCCTTTTGTTAAACAGATGTTAATTAAGGTTTCAAATGTATTTGATCAGATATCGGTTTATTAAAGTTGTGGTTGGATTTCCTCTAAGTAGAGATATTACTAATTGATTTTTAAATTGTAAGTTTGAAAGGTGGTTTTCTTTTAAAGGTAAATAAATGTTTTAAAAGTTTAGATGGTTTTTCTTAGATTGAGCTCCCTTAGCTCGGGACACGTGTTAGGTCCCGGGTTGGGGTGCTCACATGTGATGGCTAAACAGGGTTTCAAAACATGTCGATCTTGAAATGAAAGGGTAGTGTTTAGTGAGGGTGAGGTAATGGCTTTCCTATGGGTGAAAGGCTTCAACCGCAATCCCTACCGGATGACCTAATTGAGATTAAGTCTTCATTGCTTGCTTAAGCTTTAAATGAGAAAAGATCCGTGCAAATTCATCGAGCAACGAAATGACGAGGATGATGTGAGCATATGAGATGCAAGATGGGGAGTTGGTAAGCCCCAATTTGAGAAGGATATCAATTGATTTTCTCACTCCAATTAATTTGAATATTAATCATTTCAAAGAATTAATGGTTGAGCAGCACAAGTGATCATCTAGGATAAAACCATTTCAATTAAGTGTAACGTGGGTGCACAAGTGATGTCTCGAGTCTAGCAAGAAAAGAAAAAAGACTTATATAAAAGTTAGTCATTTAACTACTATGTCCAAAATGGACTTACAACGACAAATGTCCAGGAAGGACTTAGGTGAAAGAGAAGTACTAGAACCTACGAAGGTTGACTTGAAAGACTATTTTAGAGATAGGTAGCCCCTAGTCTAGCCGCTCTTTGCTGTTGGACCATGCATCTACTCTTCGACGCTGGAGATGGGAGCTATTGCAGATCTTTCCATCAGAATTTCTTTGGCAATCTCTTGCTTAATCCAACCATTTTCATTGCCTGCGATGGCTGGTTCACCGACCTCACAAAGGGGCGAGCCAAATTCCATTATGCCCACAAGGCTTGAATCACCAAACTCGACCATGTTGACATTCGGGTTGTTATTTCTAGGGAACGGGTTACTGATAGTGTTGGGCCCTTCAGGCACCTCTAACCTCCCTTGCTCAATCAAACCTTGGATTGCCTTTTTCAGGGGGACGCAATCATCTGTCAGGTGCCCATGGTACTGATGAAAGGCACAATGCTTGGAGGTATCCAAAGGAGCATTGGGATTTCTTGGCTGATAATTATCTAAAGGCCGGAGCAAACCTTCTTTTACAAAACCTCTGAAGATATCACACAAAGGCATCCCAAAGTTTCTCAAGTCTTGGAGCCGGGATCTGGACGCATCATGTTTCTTGGGAACAAAGGGAGTGGCATTGTTACAGTCCTGTCCTGAATAGGGCTGGGCAGGGGTCGTGTTGGAGGTGGATAAAGCCCGGTATCTGTAGGTAGGTGCAACAACTTGCTGTTGATTGTGAGCCCTCTCAAATTTAGCCCCGAAATTAACCATTGCACGCAAGTCCGTGTAGGGAAGTGGATCGAGGGAAGTTCTCAAATGAGGTTTCAGGCATGACTGAAAGATGTCCAACTATTCCTCCTCAGAGGGAGGAATTGCCATTTCGCTAAGTTTCAAATTCCAACGCTTGTAAAAATCCCCGATGTTCTCATCGGGACGCTGCGCTGTTGTCTGCAGATCAACTCTATTTGTTTCCCATTCCAAGTTAGCTTTGTACTTCTCTGTGAAAGCACTAGTGATCTGGTCCCATGTGGCCCTGGCCTCGAGTTTTAAGTGGAAGAACCATTTCAAAGCCCCTAACTTCAAAGAGAGACTCGAAGTAGTCAGCCAACCGCCGGGCTCAGGCATCCCTTAGCTTTCATTGCCAAAAAGTGTATGTATCCAGGTGAGTTTTCGGGCATGCAGTCCCATCAAACAGGTCTAGATTAGGCATCACAAACTTGTGGGGTAGGGGCACAATGGAGTCCGGGTCCGCAGGCCGGAAGGCAGACTTCTTAGCAGTCAATTCGGCAATCTGCGCTTTCATTTCCTTATGTTGTTCCATGAACCAGGCCAGATGAGGATCTTGTGGTGGAGCCATGGCGTTCAAGCCGGATGGCCCGAGCTAGAGAGAGGAGCTACCACTGGCGGCAGACTGGTGGAGGGAACGGCCGATCCGGGGACGTAGGTGAAAACCTGTCCTTGGCCCAAATTGCCCGGGGGAGCATGAGTAGGAGCCTGGGCGAAGGGATAGAACCTTGCGGCTTGCTGTTGATTTTCAACTGGCAAAGAGGGTGAAGGCAGTCCTGATGTAGCCGGGTAGCTTGGATTTTCGGAGTGAGGCCCATAAGTAGGCTTAAGTGCGGGCTGCTGTCCCTGGTTGTTGAATTGCATGGCTGGCTGCGGCGATGGTGTATAACCCGGGGGGTACTGCGGTCCTGGTGATTCTGATGAAACTGGGATGGAGGTTTGGTAACCCATCGAAGCCTGAATGAGAAATGGATTCGTGAAAGATGTGTTAGGAGCAGCTGAGCTAGCATCATTCTGAGGAGGCTCTGACCGTCGCCCGAACCTGCATCGCGGGGCATTCCAAACTGTTGCTGTGGCACTTTGAACTGTTGCTGCGAAGGCCCGAATTGATCGATTCCGAACTGAGGTGGGATTCCAATTTGCTGTGGCATTCCGAGGTAACCCCGACCATGAGAAGACATCCCGTACTGATTTTGTCCCCACTGAGGAACTGCGAACTGGCTCGTCCCGTCAGGCTGCATGGATCCAGTGGTCTGTAGTTGGGGAGCTGGCTGACCCAGAGACCGAGAAGCATGGGTCCTGGTAGCAGTACCGTAGGAGGTTGGTGGTGGCATCCTGGAGTAGTCGGGGCGACCAAGATTGGGATTGGGGTCCTCTTCTTCTTCCACGGTGAAGGTGCCATCAGGATTGAGGCTGGCGGCCAAACCATGGCTCTTAATAGCCTCCATAAGGCTATTCAGCTGTGCTTCTTGTCGCAGTCTCATCTGTTCGGCTAACTGATTCCATTGCTGTTCTGTTTGAGGAGTCCCAGGAGGCGGAGTGGTGTTGTCCCCATCGTTACCAGCTGATGCAGACATTCTGAAACCCGGAGTCGGAACAAACGGTGACTCTTCCCAACTGATCAAACGGTGACCCGGTGCCCGAAACCAAGCTTTGTGAGGAGCTGCGGGGGGAAAGACACGAGGGTTCAGATGTTTGGGAATGAAGGAGGGTAGGTGTTTGGGCTTTGGGCTCATGCAACATGCAGTTATTTGTTCTTGTTTACTTAAAACATGTTTTATTAACCTAATCGGTTGGAAAAGATTGCTCTTCTTTTTCGCAAACTACTCTGGATCCTGGATCAGTGGGCCCCATCACTACGTCTATAAGCCCCTCGTATTCCACCTGTATTTCGACTTCCCAGGGCGGACAGCCCCGGGCGAGGGTCCTATAGGGCAAGCGGGTCCCACCGACCGAAAAGAAAAACGATCCTAAAAGTCTGGCGGGTAATCGAGTCTTAACGAGCATTCGATGTAAATTACGGACAAAGCTGACGTCAAAGGTCAAGATCATGTCCGAGGGCTCGACAAAAAGTCGGCATGATTTGGACTGATAAATGTCCGCAATTGATCTTGACCCGTCGTCATTTAGGCCGTAATTAGGCATGGAATGATCGTTAATTCTTGATGACTCAGTGTCATGCTGGGAGTCAGTGTATAATTTGTGCCAGTCAGAGTCAAAGTCAAGGCGCCAGTCAATATCTGGTCAAAGCCCGTGACGGAAAACCGGCAGGACTTCGACTGATTAGGGTCCCGAAAGATATTGACTTGGTAGGCCGACTAAGGCTTGAAAGGAAAGGTCTATACACAGACAGGGCATGACACAGACCAGACTAAAAACCAACCGGGTCTCGAACAAAGTGTGTCACGGACAAGTGCATGATCGACACGAGGCTCCATGGGATGTTTGGGTAGTCCCGTGCTCGCACCGAGAGGCGTAATAAGGCCAAACGGGCTGCTACTGGGATTTCCCCGGGTTAAGGACGTAGTGTGCAGTGTAAGGCCAAGTGCGCGTAGTGTGCAAGCAGTCTATCTTCTTTTTCTGAGTAAAATAGAAATTTTTATGTGTCTTAAAGAGGATGATGCATGGAAAAAATGATTTTTTTTTTTTGAAAATATTTTTTTTGAAAATCTGTTTTTTTTATTTATTTTTTTGAAAGTAAATGAACACATAAGCACATAAGCACATAATTCAAAATTCAAATCAACAGGTCCGATAGTCAAAATTTTGACTTTTCCGAGGCGACCAAAACAACACGAAAATGTGAAAAATCAACACACACACAACAAACGGTTTCAAATGCCGGGACGGAAGCTTGACCCACAAAAGTTTTTTTTTTTTTGAAAAGATAAAACTCATTTCCTATCCCCAGCGGAGTCGCCACTGTAACGATGTGCCACCGGAAAAGATTTTTCTCTTTTTGAAAATCAAAACACGGAGTCGCCACGCCATTTTTGTTTTAAGGACCAAAACTTTGAAAAATGCCCGAAATGAGAGATTTGGGTTCGGAGGTCACGTTACACGCCGGGAAGAACGTTAGTGTTCACCCGGAATGCCTCGTAAAATGAGTCTTCCAAGCTTAAAAACAATTTGTGTGTGTGTGTATGTGTGTGTGTGTGTGTTCCTTTGGCCAAAATAAGTTCAAACTGAGAAAACTAAAAATTGGGAACTTTTTGTAAGACATTAAACAAATTCCATGATTTTTGGTATGATTTTAGGGTTGAGTTTTGGTACTCAAAAGATTTTCTTGAAGTTGAAAATCAATTCTGCCAGAATGAAAAAGGCAGTGGACACTTGATTTTAAAATGAATTTAAGAGCTTTAAAACTTCAAAATATGGGGAAAGTCCGAGAATGAAAGTTGTTCAAAACTTCTTAAATAAGGTTTTTGCAAAATACTTTTCCATTTGGAGATGATTTGATGGACCAAAACCTTTTGGAAATCTCATATATGAAATCTGGATTTCCAGAGACTGTTGAATTAACCTTTGAAAAATAATTTGAAAAAGGGAGTTAGACTCACGTAAAAAATAAAGTAAAAATATGTCTGGAATTCCACGGATGTTGGCTACAAAAAGTATTTTGTAGTCAACGCCAAATTCCAAGTTTCTGTATGTCCAAAAAATTAGACCATGGACAGAGGTCTTAGAGAAATGCTACTGGACAGTAACATTCTCTTGAAGGAAAATGTGATTTTAAAGGGGGTTTTGCATCCATGCTTGTCCCCATTTCCTTAGGCTTTGATTAGTGATCACTAAACATTTTAGTGGTGATCTACTATATCAAGCCATCCTTAGGGTACATTAGGACTTTAAGCACTTCATTTGCTTGGGAAGGGGGAGATTTAACTTTGAAATCAAGATTTTATGTATGAAAATGATTTTTAGGTTTAGAAAAGTTTTTGTAAGTAAGTAAAAACAATTTGAAAGAAATGTTGATCCTTGTAGAGGATCATCCATGGAGATGAACTTCCATGGTGATTCTCTTGGATCTAGGGCAAGAACAAGTTACATCTTTGAAATGTGAGATGCATGCATGGATGAGGGAGGTTTAGGGTTTAAAGAAGGAGGGTTTACCAATGATGGTTTAACCCTATCTTCCTTGATTTGGAGCTTGACTTGAGGAGTATCAAGACTTGAATGTGTTTAGAGAGTGTTTGATGATAGAGTTGGTCAAAGAGAAAACAAGTAGATAACACTTAAGTCCTCTATGTTTTATCTCTAATCCTCCTCTTTGGTGTTGATTTAAGCTTGAGCTTGTGTATGTTTAAGAGTGATTTGAGAGTGTTTGGAGTGAGATTGGGAAAGACTCAAGAGAAAATGGTGGCAATCTAAGGATTCCCACTGTTTTCTCTTTGTTTTTCGTCAGAGTTTAGCTTCTGTGAGTGAATTGTGTTGTGTAAACTGAGAGAGAGGGGTTCAATTTATAGGCCACTGGAACTTACATTTTGATCCGCGCGGATCATTCCTTCAGCGTGCCTGGTTCATTAAATGCTGCTCCAGGCTTTGGACAAGAGGAATATTATTGAAAATATTCAAACTGGCTGTGTTTTTCAGCTTGCCAATTCAGGTTTTTACAATTTCTTTTCTTTTTTAAGATTATTTTCTTGGTTTAACCTTAAATAGCAATCCCTACTTTACCCTTGTTTTGTTAGAAAAGTTAGGAATTGTTAGGAATGTTAGGGCTTTCGTTAATTTTCTAACGAAAATACTAACAACTCAAATTGGAGCACTTACATAACCGCACTGTTACTGTTTGCGCGGGGATTAAGGAAAAAAATAATGATATAAATGTTGTGAGTGTAAAAGTAAAATAGGAGAGATAATGAGTGGAGGGAATAGTAAATTATAATGGTGTTGTGAGTATTAAAATAATGTAGGAGAGAAAATGAGTGGAGGGAATAGTAAAGATTCTTTGCCATTTTAGGAAGTGTGCGGTTTGTAATGGGACGCCCAAAATAAAAAGTGTGCGGTTTGTAGCGGGACAGAGGGAGAAGTCAGTTTACGCAATTTTCATCATCATGGATCATACAGAAACAACCTCTTTGTGCTTTAATACATTGGAATAATGTTGTTGTTGTGGTTAAACCACACATTTTCAAGTGAGACAAGATAACCTTATATTTAACATAAATGCTTGTAGTATTGATTTTCAGCAACAGCTTTGTGGAAAATGGAGTGGTGGCCTTATTGATAACATACCTGATTGATTACTGGGAGGTCAGTCTTCTGGGTGCAGCTATCTTTGTCACTGCTCAACAAGGATTATCTTCTGTGCTTGTGATTATACTTTTTCACATAGCTGATGCCTATTTCGGACTTTTCAACATCATCTTAATCTCCTCCATCCTCCTCATTTGTGTAAGTTCTACTAATTCTTATCCAAATTTTAATTAATCCAATGCTCACTTATTAATAAATGACTTAATCTATTGATGTGGTCTCCCATGAGAACAAGGAGATCCGTCTCATGCATGAGACGGGTCGACCCATGATCCATGAGGCATGATCCGCCAAATCAGTTGCACTACCCCGTTCTTGTCCCTCAAAACCTTTATCCCGTCCAACACAACTATCAAAATTTCCCTCTCTTTCTTCTCCCTCAACGCCATCTTCCTGCTGCCCCTCGTCGAATTGATTTGATTTTTTTAATATTTTCAATTGATTTGAGTTAATTGTTGTAATTTGTAAGTGGGTTCTTGTATTCTTGACAAAAAGATTGAATCTTTGTTCATATGTTTTTGAAAATTGAAGATCTTGTTCACTGCTAAAAAAGTCGATTTGGTAGAATGAAAAGGGGACATACTTGCTGTTGGTGTTACAGAGAAAGACTTGGCAATAGATTCAAACTCGAAATTTGTAAACTCTGTTTTGAAAAAATTAGATTCACAATTGGGTGGGGTGTTGTCTGAAGCTTCTTCTGAGGAAGATTTCACTGGAAAGGTTGGACAGTCCATAAGTCTAAGGCTTTCGGGACTTGGCTCGAAAAGGGTCTGATGAAGAAGGTTTGGTAATCAGAGACATTAATTTGTAGAAATTCTTGTTTTCGTTTCAAATGATAAAACATTGTTCAAAATTACCAAGTAAATATAAAAACAAAATGTTTTTGCAGAGCTACACCAGGAAACACCAAATTAAAGGTAATAGGTACGCAATTGATAATCATATCACTCTGAGATAAATATGATAATTAAACTGAAGATGATCCAGATGGCCATAACTTTTGCAATAATAATATGAAGATGGAAGAAATTGGCATTAACAAACGAATATATGTACAGGAACTCGAGGAAAAATACTATTTTGATTTATGCAGATAACAAGTGTTGATGTTAATATCACAAGTGAGTCAAAGTCAATAATAATACAAGAGACCAATTAAAAAAAAAATAACACTATTACTTCACAAGTGTAGTACTATTACTTATAGCAATACCAACTATTACTTAAACAAATGAGAAGTATTAATCAAAATGAAAACAGTTTCTAAAACTATTATTAGTTAAAAAAAAAACACTATTACTTCACAAGTGTAATACTATTACTTATAGCAATACCAACTATTACTTAAACAATGAGAAGTATTACTTAAAATGAAAACAGTTCCTAAAACTATTATTAGTTAAAAAAAATAACACTATTACTTCACAAGTGTAGTACTATTACTTATATCAATACCAACTATTACTTAAACAAATGAGAAGTATTACTCAAAATAAAAACAGTTTCTAACACTATTATTAGTTAAAAAAAAATAACACTATTACTTCACAAGTAAATGTAACACTTTGATAGATGAAATTGTAACATATTTCTATAGATAATGTAATACTTTTACATGTATCATGATAAATTTAAACTCATTGTAACTGATTTTTTTATTTTTTTAAAAAATTAAAAAAAAATTAATTTGAAAAAAAAAAAACACACCCGTGTCCTTGGACACGGGCATATGTACTAGTCTATTACAAGATTGTCATGCTAGAAATTGCATTTATCAGGGTTCGAACCTCTGACCTCCCGTACATGTCTTTTCATTGCAAATCAAATATTATACACATTTGTTCATTGTAAATCAAATCTTATACGCATCATAATTGCGTAAAAAATCATGTAGGAATAATCAAAATTGGATAAACTTTAAAGAGTGAAAGTGTACTTTAATAACTTATTTTTTAACGACAAACCGATGAAAAGTTTAAATTGCAATTTAATTCGTAGTACAAGGTTTTTTTTTTACGTAATTATGATGTGTACAAGGTTCAATTTTGCAATTATTTCAAATTTTAAGTAACTGGATGCTCATTGACTCCAACATATTTCTAACTATTCAAGTACTACTAGAATATTTGCGGATTGTTGAAATTGCCACATGTGAGATGAACTATCATGTTTAATTAATCTCAAGATGTGTCCGGTTCAAATAAATCTAAGCCCTTAATATAAAAACAACGGGAACATGTCTCCATGGCGGATCTAGCCTTTTTTGAGGTGGGCTAAAATAATTTTTTTTTTTTTTTACATAAGTCACCTTATATGTAACTTTTTTATATATATATGAAGTTATTTTTCACTGTTATTATTGTTTACAATATTTTTTAAATATCAAGTCCACGCGATTTCAAAATACTGGATTCGTGCATGTCCATCCCGACCATTGGTTGCAGCGTAGCTGCTTCTGTGGGGTGCCACTATATCTAGACCACTGCTCAGTTTCAAATCCAATAGTGCTTTTGTTGATATGATTTCTACACTGTTATTTTATCCTACTAGTACTCACCTGTATCCCAAAATGAATATCTAATTTTTCAAAAAAATTGTCCCAAAATGTCTGAAATGTAAAGTTACTAAAGCATCCATCATCAAACAACAATCTTTAATTCACACTAACACTCGTGATGCAAAATAATGAGATCATTAAGGGTTTTGCTACTACAAATGCTTACGTTCCAATTTTCATAAATATAACTCTTAAAGTTAAAATTGGACATTTATCTTTGGACGGAAGAATAATAGTTTTAGTTTTGTCCTTTAATTTTGTGTAGGCCTTGGTGCTGTTATGGCAACTACAGAGCATTGCTCTATTCACAGTGGTGATGATCCTACTAGCCATTGGCGCAGAAGGCCGAGAAGGCCCTCTAAGACAATTCCTAACCGACCAGTTCAGAACCGGGGAGCCATCAGGCCTACCTGAACTCGAGCTGGAGAAGCAAGCCGAGGCCCGTAGCATAATATGGTGGCAGGTAGGGCGTTTTATTGGCTCAGCTGTAGCAACCCTAGCACTTGGCCAAGTTACCGGAGGTATCCAAGCTATCATTTCTGCTATAGTAATGGCTATCGCTTTACTCATATTCTTGTCAGGTTTTACCTTCTACTATCGCCAACCAACTCAACCAACCCCTCTAACCATGCTTCTAACCGTAGTTAAAACTGCTATATCAAAAAGAAATCAAACTTACCCTAGTCAACCTAATGCTTTCTACGAGAATGATAGTAATGAACTTCTGATCTTCCCAAGTATTTGGTTATCAAGATGGATAGATAAAGCTGCAATTATAATAGAGAGATCGGACCTCAGTCCACAACAACAAGAAGAGACGGGGAAACTTTGCAAAGTTGCGGATGTGAAAGAAGTAAAGCTTCTCTTACGAATGGTTCCTATGTGGGCAACTTTTGTCGTCTATTCTTTTATAGATGTAACCGGGAGCACTCTCTTTTACGAACAAGCTAGTAATTTGGATGATAATTTGGCCAACAACATCATCGTCCCTCTCAGTTTGTTCCACCTGATCAGACGCTGTGTTAGTTCTGGAATCTCGTACGTTTGTGATTTAGTTATCCAAGAAAGGTGGTTGAAGAAAAGTCAACTTTTGGCTACAAAAATAAGAATTGGATTGGGAATGGGATGTGGGGTCCTTGCTTGTTTCGCAGCTTGGTTTATGGAGGTTCGCAGGTTACGAAAGTTGAAGAAATTACAAGATCCTGAAGGGGAAATAGACATGAGTATATTTTTGTTGACTCCCCAATTCTTCTTGTTGGGGCTCATGGAAGGGCTTGCTGTAGATGGGCTTCATGAGTTCCTAGACTTGCAGGTTGGTAGAATCATGGCTACCTATGGGGAACTATTCAATGAACTCGTAATTGGATTAGGAAAGTTGGTTTGCTTATTTTGGTTATTGGCATTTAGAGATTGGTTTGCTGATGGGATAAACAATAGTCAGTTGGACAGGTATTATCTTGTGTTGGTGTTCCTTGGTGCCGTAAATCTTTTAGCTTATGGGCCTGTCTGCATTTTTGCTTACAAAGATGCGATGGGAGATAATCAAAGATTATGTGACGATGATCCTGAAGATAATCTTGTCAGATCAAGAGGAAATGATGCTGCAGGCATCCAACTGGAAGAAAATCCTGACAATAACCTTGTCGGATCAAGTAAAAATGCTGTAGGCATCCAACTGGAAGAAAATCCTGACGATAGTCTTGTCAGATCAAGTAAAAATGATGCCAAGGGCATCCAACTGGAAGAAAATCCTGAAAATAATATTGTCAGATCAAGTGGAAATGAAGCTGCGGGCATCCAACTAGAAGAAAATTCTGACAGTAACCTTGTGAGATCAATTGGAGATGATAACGAGAACATCCAAGTACAAGAACCATCAGCCAAGCTCGTAAAGCTTGAAGTTGTTTGTTCAGCGAGTAATTAATATGTTTGCTGCTATTGTGATTTCCTTAGCAATTGTGTCGTTGTATGTAGAGAGACTCGGTATTCGACAGAATCGCGTATGCAGAAACTTACCAACTGAAAACGTTACGATATTGGAATGGGAATGGTAAAGTGTATGTGATGTAGTAATCTTGTTATTTTGGAATTTCATTTGATGGGAATACAAACTTTTGGCTCTCTTCAGAAATTCATAGTTTGCTCTAAAGGTGGTTTGATGATTTTTGTTACTGAGTTTAATCTGTATCAGCATGTCTATGTTAAAGCTAGGTGACTTCAGTAGTGAAACTTGGCTGTGCAAAGCTCAATAATATGTACTCCTATGTGTGTGTGTGTGTGTGTATTGAGTACTTTGCTATAAATATATAACTATATAAAGCTACACCGAATGAGCAATTACTATTGATTTCTTTATACTCAGCTACCAATGATATAACCTATGGAAAGAAAACAAAAATTAAAGGAGCAAAAAATTGGCATACAAAAACAGTATACCCGTCGTGTAATGCGGTTTCAAGTTCTTTTCTCGATGCCAAATCCAACTGCTTCATGTGGTTTCATTCTCGTGATCGTTGGATCCCAATCAAACGTGCAAAGTCCACCCACCTGGCCAAGACAAGATTGAGTCATCAGGAAAGATGATAAGAGAGTAATTTTATATGGTTAGTCTACAAGGCTTTAGGGACACTTACATCATTGATCCAAAGAAAGTGTTGCTAGTTCGAATGGCGAAGCAGATGGCACTTAATAAGAGCTTCTGTTGATGTAGCAAAGGTTCCAAAAATCTTTGTTCAATAACCCCAGCAATTATTTGGTATCTGTAGTACAGCAAAATAAATGTCAATGTATGTGTATGTGTATGTGTATTTACCCCACAAGTAGGTATTTATGCATTCATGTTTAGCTGAGATCTAGTACATTTAAGGGCAAACCCCGGTGCGCCAAGCGCTCCCCGCCAAGCTGAGAGTACATTTGAGTGATAAATCCTCATTGACTTTTTGTGATCAATTGAGCAATCAAAAGAACATATTATTACCCATAAAAAAAATAACAGTTTCCCGGTCAAGTAATACTGCACATAAGAAATATGAAAATCTTACTCATTTTGTTCCCAAAAAGATATTCCTACTTAGCCTGATCTTTGGTGATCTTTACTAAGCTTTGACCGAGGATTCGTAAATTTAACTTGTTCTCGCATAATCCTAAAGAGTTGTTATTGATTGTATTTAAATAACCATTCAATGATTGAAATATCATAACCTATTCCCTCTATCCCAAAATGAATGTCCAATTTTTTTCCGACTTTGCTCTTGATCAAGAACAATGCATAGGGTAAGGATTAAATCAAAAAAAAAAAAAAAAAAAAAAAAAAAAAGAAGAAGCTTCAGTGACCAGAAGGAAAAAGGTTGCATAGGTCAGGGCACAAAAGGGCTATTAACTCAACTTCATTAAAAGCTTAAGTTGTTATAAAGGGCCCAAAGAGTATATCAAGCTTACCACACCTAACGCATAACCCAACAACCCATCCACATGGAGAGAGATAACAAGCATGCCCCACTAGGGGTATCATATCACAAACCACACAGGATGTTCATACGTGCAAATCATAATGCTTCTAGTAACAAAATGAAAGTTGGATAATTTGAATTCAAGACCAACCAAACAGGATGCCCATATGTGCAAATCATAATGCAAGTGGGATGACTTGAACCCAAGACCACGCCAAAACAGAGCTCTAACCATGTCAAGTTGCCACTTTATATAAAAGCTCAAGTTGTTAGGTAGGAGCTCAACAATGTATATCAAATTCATAATCCACCTTGAGTTTATAATGGTGGCTTTGTTGTGGAGTTGATGATGATTTAGATGTGAAGCTATGGTGACGAGATACAATCTAGAAGGACTTGGTGAGGAATTAATGAGTTTAAGAAATCACTTATGATTGATGATATTAATGACAAGATAACTGAAAGGTGCAGAACCCTGATTCTTAGAATAGAAGGGGCAGGGTGGGAGGAGTTGCTTATAGACTTTGTAATCTACTAACCAAAAAAATCTAGTACTCCCTCTGTCCCGAAATGTTGCACTTTCCATTTTGGTTTGTCCCAAAATAAATGTCGTGTTTCCAAATAAGAAAAGTGACTTGGTGCAATTTTATCATTGTACAAGTAATGTACAAACTAGTAAAATACCTTCCTTAAAAATGTTGATAATTCCAACAGCGACATTTATTCTGGGATGCATGGAGTATACTAAACTTAAACACACTCCTTTTCTCTTTTCTATGTTTACGACATAGAAGAGAAATATCTTAAAGAGTGGGAAGATCTTTACACTTTTTGACTTCTAGAAGACAGATATCTTAAAAAGTATGGCAATTTCGTTTCTTTTCTTCAGAAGCAAGTACACTGAAACTAAGGGCACTTTTAGATACTCGTAGGTACATCATTGTCATGTGACCTACTTTTTAGACAGAACTCTCGTACAGGAGCTTAGTAGTATGACAAAAATGCTCTCCCCTAGCAAAGGGTGAAAGGGAGGTCATAAGCTTAACATACAGGGTTTGGAGATATTTTTGCGATTAAGAACATTAAGTCACCTCAAGCCCCATTCTTTTTATTTGTGATATTTTCTACCTTTATTATTAGTGTATTACTTTTAATTTATTTCTATTTGTTTGGTATGTGGGGAAAAGGGAAACATGCCACAACATAATTTAGAGGCTTTGACAAATAAGTCATTTATCCAAATGAATACTATATTTAAGGATCGACATTTTCAAATCTCACCGGTAAGTCTCTTGACCATTTTGCACATGTCACTCTATTTTTCACAGTTGTGTGATTTTACAGTGATTTCACAGTTATGTGATTTCACAATTATAATAAATTGATTTCCCCTCAAAATTTTAAAATACAATGTCTCAAAACTAGAAATCGAAAAATAATCTGAAACCATCGTATTAATCGTATCATAAAAAATGAATCAAACAATTACATTCAAGATGATATGATTCAAGTTTTAAAAATAAAAATTTCATTTTTCACTTGTAAAAAACTTGAAAAAATCATTTTTCATTTCTCAATTGATTTCACAGTTATATGATTACACAGTTGTATGATTGAACAATTGTGTGATTTCACAATTGTATGATGCTATATGACATTTAAATAATTGAGAAATCAATTTATTATAATTGTTACTCAATTTCTTAGATGTTTAAATCAATATAATTAAAAAACTAAGACATTCATTTCTCATTTGTTCATAATGAGTATAAAAACTGATAAATTCATCTCTCAATTTATTATAGGTTGCTTAATGGTATGATAAATTTGTTATCATGTAATCTTAGGAATAACATAGATAAATTGATTTCACGGTTGCGTGATGTTATTGCCCTTTAAACAGTTTAAACAGTTGAGAAATCCATTGATACTCAATTTATCAGATGTTTAAGTTTAAAACTAAGACATTTATTTCTCATTTGTTCTTAATTGAGTATAAAATTGAGATATGTATTCCTCATTTGTTCATTATTAAGTATAAAAACTGATAAATTAATATCTCATTTTTCACAATTGATAGTCAATTTCTCAAATGTTTAAATGTAAAGGATGAGACATTCATTTCTTATTTGTTCATAATTGAGTATAAAATTGATTTTTTCACCATTTTCGATGGAGCAAAAGAGTAACTGTTTCTTGGCTTGGAAATATGATGGAATAAAGTAAAATGACTCACTAAACTGTTTGCGCTTCTTTGTTATGAAGCAGCAGTCAGTTCATGCAACTTTCGACGCAATTTTCATCGTGGGTCATCCGAAAACAGCCTCTCTATACTTTAATACAGGGGCAAGGCTGCGTACATCCGACCCCCCTTACCCCATCTTAGGTGGGAGCCTTTGCAACAATGGAGTAATGTTGTTGTTGAGTATAAAACTGATTAATTTATCTCTCAATTTTCGCAAATGGAAGTATATATTAGAGCTGTCAAGTTGGGACGGTCCCGTCGGGACGTCCCGTCCCGCAATAGATTTGGGACGGGATGGGACGGAGTATTTTAGTCCTGTCCCGTTTTGTCCTGTTCCCGTCGCGGGACAACATAGTGCGGTCCCGCCCATCCCATTCCCGTCCCGCGACGTTCAATTTAGTTCTAGAAAATGCAATTTCCTTGTTGCTGCCATTCAGAAATTTAGTTACTATTAAAGCATTTACGGGTAAGTTAGTGCCTTCCATGTTCATTTTAGTATTTCCCACTGAACTGCCATATATATTATCACTCATCCCAGCTGACATGTTGGCATTTGATGCATGCGTTGGAACCATCTAAAGATTCTAAAGCTATTACTTTCTCACTTTAACTCTTAATACTACTACTTTTCCTTTCAAATTCATACTTTCTGAATTATATACAGATCCATCTTAGAATTCTCATATCCGCCAAACAGCGTTTGTATTGCCCATTATTATAGACAGGTCAGTAGTTGCATTATATACTAGGCATGAAAGTATATCAAGACTAAATTCCAGTGTCAACATAGGCCGTGGCCTTGGCGCTTAGTCAACGCTTATCCCTCCTAGTCAACGGGTCCAGCATGGGTCCCGCGGGATCCTGCGTCCCGCAAATTGGACGAGATGGGACGGAGTATTTTAGTCCCGTCCCGTCTCGTCCCGTTCCCGTCGTGGGACAACATATTTTCGTCCCGTCCCGTATTTCCGAATTGACAGCTCTAGTATATACTCCCTCCGTCCCGCCCGAAAGGGCAATTTTGACTCCTAGCACGGAAATTAAGAAATGAATAAGAAAAGTGATGTAAGAAAGAGAAAAAGGTTAAATGTTGTGAGTATGAAAAATTAAATAGGAGAGAGAATGAGTGGGAGGAATAGTTAGGAGAGAGAATGTTGTGAGTGTAAAAGTAAAGTAGGAGAGAGAATGAGTGGGGTAGGAAGAGTATAAAAATAATAAAAACTTTCCTTTTTGGGGTTGTGCCCTTTTAAATGGGACGCCCAAAAAGGAAATTTGTGCCCTTTCGGAGGGGACGGAGGGAGTATGTCCCAAAATGAATGACCAATTTTTTAAAATTTTCTCTTAGCAATAGCAAATTTAATTTTTTTTTTTTTGATAATTCATTTTTTGAGACGGAGGGAGTAGCATTCTCTTACCTTTTGACATTACTCGGTACGGATTTACATTCATGAATTGTAAGATAGACCGAACCCAAATTTTGAATGCAACATTTAATGGATAAGTTTTGTAATTTGAAGTTAGCATTCATAAAAAAAAAGTGAGTTGTCATCCTCACATGCACGCGTACTACACACCCACACCAATTTACTGTCAAGGAGTAATTCACGCCATGATTCACTGGTTTATCCTTGTATTGTGAGAGAATAAAATATGGGAATTGTTATTCACCCCCGCATAATTGTTGAATACCCCCGCAGATTAATTGTTACAAAAATGTCATCAATTGAAATTACCATATTACCCTTTAATGTTATACACCCAATGTTATATACCCGCAATTGAATTTCTTCAACATTTTACTTACCTAATTAACGATTTTATACATCCACAAACCTCTCCTCTTTCGCCGCTGCCATTTTTTTCAGAAATCTAAACCCTAACTTTTTTTATCCATGATCCGAGAGTAACTGCAATAGGGATTTCCCAACTACTTAACGATTTTACCTCATTTCTCTACAAGTACCTCCCTTGGCCTAGTGACGGATTCTATAATAATGTTCAGTCGACAATAACCAAACATCTTCTTCTCGTTGTTCGATCACTTGTTGACGAACAAATGACACATGTTCTAATGATCAGCGCCAAACATAGTGAT
Organism: Adenophora triphylla var. japonica; assembly: GCA_022495995.1. Taxonomy (NCBI): domain Eukaryota; kingdom Viridiplantae; phylum Streptophyta; class Magnoliopsida; order Asterales; family Campanulaceae; genus Adenophora; species Adenophora triphylla. Next base: position 368,214 of record JAFEMH010000072.1, read on the forward strand.
TTTGTTCTTAAGCTTCTCGCCGAACATTTTTGTAATGTTCGGCAAGTGATAGCCGAACAATTCTAGCATGAGCCAAAAAGCTGGATAGCAATTGGGAGAAAGTGGAAGCCTTCAAACTGTAACTGTTAAGTAGGGTAAGGAGAATACATGAGAGAGATTAGGGAGGGAATTCACGGAGAGAGAGAGAGAGAGACGGGGGAGGCTAGGAGGGAAAATGATCATTCAACTGTTGGTACTGACCTAAGATTAAATGTGGGTGACAATGAGCAAGTTCAGTGTTTAATTACCCTTATATACAACTGCATTTTCTCAGTTCAATGGTTACATTTCTCAATAAACCATTATAGTTATAATTTGGGGATACAATAGTTGGGTAAGGAGAAAAAAAGCTGGGAATTAAGTTGGGTAAGGAGAAAGAGATGGGAAAGTGCTAAAATGGAGAGAGAGATGGGGAGGGAATCCACATAGATAAATTTTGGGTGTGGGGTTGGGTTCTGGGTTGAAAAGGGTAAAATGGGAAGAGTAATAGTGTGTCTAGTATTAATTGTTTAATTTTGGGGGTAGACTTAGTAGTGCGGGGATATTCAGTAATGTTGCGGGTGTGGATAACAATTTTCTAAAATATAGAAACAAATAAGTTGGGTTTCTTTTCTCATTCCAATTTTCATAAGTCTTCTGCTCTCTCTCTCTCTCTCTCTCTCTCTCTCTCTCTCTCTCATCTGTGCTTGTCTAGGTTGTAGATCTTCATCGACTTTTAGAAGCTGATGGAGCGGCCTGAGATGGAAGATGGGAGGGAGTCGCCGGAGAAGAGGGGAGGGTTGGCCGGAGGGGGGAGAGAGAAAGCGAGAGTGATAGAGGGGCTAGGGTTTGAAACGATTTGGGGAGAAGTTGGGGGACAAGACGCCGTATATGTGTGGGAAGACAAAGGTAGTTTAGCCATTTATAATTATAATAAGGACTCTACGGGGGTTTTGGTTTCAACCCAGGGATCTTAAGATAAAATTTAATATGAGATATTTTTATTGGCAAATACCATCTTATCTCAGGGACATTTTGGTAAAAACTCCCCATAATATAATTTCTCCGTTCCTCGGACCCTTCAATTTTGCGAAAGTGTCCATGTCTATGAGTGTGGCTTTTCAGCACATTTGAAGTAAAATATTAAATTTTTGAATGATTCAACCCTCGGATCCGTACCCATATCTGATCCTCGTAGCCCAGACAAAGTAACATAGATTTATTCTTTTGAGTATAGAAACCAATCATCTGCACCAAAAATAAAAGAGAGAGAGAGAGAGAGAGAGAGAGAGAGAGAGAGATTTCCAGTAGGTTTACATACCTAAGGTTGCTTGAAACGGACATGTAAACACCATATGCAGCACCAGTTGATAACATAGGCAGGTCCTCGGCTTCACCAGCAAAAGATTTATCAAAGGCCTTTCTTGCATTAATCATGGTATTTGTCACACCCGTACCAATCTGAGAAAAAAAAACTATCAGCATATTCATATATTGATATCAAATAAGCAGAAATTCAAAGAACCTTTACACAATAAACTATGACCACCAGAACATAACAAACAGATCTGCTTAAACAATGGAAGTGTATAATGGGATAGATTATCGTCATGAGTTTACAATAAACAGCAAGCACCAGTGTGCCGAACAGAATAAGTCCGCATAAAGTATCTCCAAAAGAGGTTCAACCATTGGTGGTAGCACCTTAAGCAGATCTGTTCAAATAGTAATCTGAAACTTAGTCTGGTAATTAAATGGATCTGATTATACAATCTTCTTTGTGATAAAGTGAGATTTAACCTCACTTGGTAAGTTGGTGTTTCTAGCTCACATGAAGTAATGGATGATAATCAAGCTACTATTCATATCACTTTGACACCGTTTTATCATGACAGGACCAAACAAATTGGTGATTTTTGTTTAGTTTCAGATACTATCTAGCATAGCAAAGTCATGTTAAATTTTAGGAACAAGTGCACTCATATATTTACAAGAAACTTCCGATTGGCCTAGTATTAATTTTATATGACTAGTATTAATTTTATATGGAATAAGCTCACCACAATTAACATCTAACTAGACTTGAGGGGAGAACTGCAAGTATATAGCTTGTATGTAAATTTGTCTCTAAACACTGTGACACTAATTATCTTGATAATTAGTTGAAATTAAAATTAGTAAAAACAATTTTATGTACTAACTTTAACCAGGACAACTGCATCGCTATAAGTAAAATTTAGCTTCATGCCAATACCCATGGAATAGAATATTAAATAACTGGTTTATGGTTTCCGACACATGTTGCATATATTGTTATTGCCTACTTGAGTGTACTATCCCCTAACCATTAACATCTCCCATTTTGGGTGGGTTTGTGGTGGGCTTTAACCAAGGTGCTTGTGTGTAGTAGGTTAGTGAAATGGTGCTTGCGTAGCAGACGGGGCTTTCAGGCTCAGGGCCTTGATGCAGACATCAAGGTTCAAGTAGGAGAGATTGTAACACTCCAGCCAACATTGGTTAGATGTGGGGCTTTGTGTTAGATGAGTGGCCGTGAACTACCACTAATTATCAACATCATTAATAGAATTTTGGGTGACTCTATGGTTGTCTTTTTATGTAATGGATCCGTTAGGCTCAAACAATTAGGAAATCAATCAGTTAATATGAACCCTAGAATTTGGGGTTTTTGTATATTGAATAGAAAAGAAGAAATGCAGAAAGAAATAAGAAACATTTGAAGAAAATGACAATTTCCAATTTATTCTTCCGTAATCCTTTTTCTCAATAATCCCCCTATTTAAGCTAATTGATCTCAGCTAAACATGACTAACACGCCTTTACTGACTAACCAACTTTCCCGCTTACTTACACGTGTCCACTTTTAGTTATTACCCTCAAGCCCTTCACAACTTTACTACTATATAGACTTATGACACTCACACCCCTTGATTTTCAATACAACACCACATTGACTGACTAACTGATCCATTACAATACCCTCCCCTTCAAACAATCCTTGTCCTCAAGGATTGAAGTCTGGAAATTGAAGTCTGGAAATTGGGAGGTAAACCTCTAGGTTCTTCAAAAACATCCTTGTAAGTTTCCAGTAATGATGCTATACTGTCAGGAATTCCTTGATTATCCACCACTGTACCATTGCCATCCATGTATAACAAATATCCCTTTAGTCCTTTAGTAGTCCTTCTCAACAGTTTGGCGTTGATTTCCGGTCAACAACTTGATCTTTGGAATCCTCTTTAGATGTACCATTCAATACCACCTTTTGCTTGCCTTTGGTTAGAGTCAACTACATCTTTTGGAAATCCATGGTAATTGGGCTAAACTTCTCTAGCCACTCCACTCCTAACACTGCATCACATCCCCCCAAAGGAATTACCCTCATATCAGCAGCAAAATTATACCCTTGCATTGTCCATTTAAAGTTTGAGCATTTAGCTACACTTGTCGGTTTGTTTCCATCAGCAATTGTTACTTCCATTGGTGGACCAGTCTCCAACACCCAATTCAAGTGAGCAGCTGCTTCTTCATCCAAAAAATTATGAGTGGAACCACTGTCAATCAAAATATTAATGGATCTCTTGTTTACAAATCCTTTCAGCCTAATAGTGTGATGAGAAACACTACCAGCTAAGGCATTTAAAGAGATCTGCACCCCTTGATCCTCTTCCTCTTCCTGCACTTCTATATCCTCACTATATGAGTCCTCACTTCCATCATTTTCTCCCAGCAACATATACAACTTAGTCTTGCATCTGTGACCAGGATTGAACATTTCATCACAATAAAAACATAAGCCCTTTTTTCTTCTGTCATTTACTTCTGTAGCAGACAATTTAGCTTTTGTCACTACTGAACCCACATTATTACTTGCTACTGGTAATGCACTTGGCTTGGGTACATAAGACTTCACCACTGTTGGGTTACTAGCTTCCCCACTAAAAACAGTCTTATAATTTTCCCCAGCCCTCCTTTCCCTTGATTCCTCCTGCCTAGCCAAATAAATGGCATCCGCCAAAGTGGCAGGCTTCAACAACTTTACTACTCCTTTAATATCCTCCTTTAATCCACTCAGGAATCCTGAAATGAAATATTCCTCACTAAATTTTTGTTTCTCAACAATTAGAGACCTCAATTCTTCAAATCTGTCAAAATACTCATCCACAGTTCCAGTCTGCTTCTGCTTGTTGAAATCATCCTGTGGATCATCATGTTCCACAGGACTAAACCTTTTGCATACTTCAGTTCTGAACATACCCCAAAGTATCGGACCTTTATCTGCCCTGTAAGCTCTAAACCACTTAAGAGCTCTGCCTTCCATATGAATAGCAGCAAATTTAACCTTCCTAAGCTCCTCCATAGGATTAAAATCGAAATATTCCTCACACCTATACAACCAGCCTTTTGGATCTTCACCATCAAACTTAGGAAAATGAACTTTAGGATTTTTGTGATTTCCATGAGGCATATAAGGTAAGGCAGTAGCAGAAGGTATGTATGGATGTTGAAACATAGGAATGAACTGATTAACATAAGGTGCATGATTATACTGAGGTATATAACACGAAGTATCTCCCACATTAACATGAGTAGGGATCTGTTGTGACCTTTGAGGAAGAACAAAGCTAGTTCCAGGTTGAGAAAAATTCGGTATAGGTTGAGAAAAATTTGGTATAGCTTGAGAATAATTGGGGATGGGAGAAAAATTATGGATAGGAGATTGTCTAATATGTTGCAAACCAGAGCCAAAACCTATTGACTGGATCAAGGGAGAAGACATGGATGTAGACCCAAATTGATTACCTGGTATAGCTTCAATACCGATTCCAGATCTAGGACCAGAAGTGTTTACTCCCTGCGATGAGACTGGATCTACACCTTTGCCAGAATCTACCAATAAACTCTTCATATCCGCCATCATTTCCTCCATTCGAGTGAGCGAATCCTGGAATTCGTCCAATCTATTCTCCTGATTATTCAACCTCTCATCAACTGTTCTCCGTGTTCCTTCCGCCATCGCAATGGACTCAGGCAGCCGTGGATCGACTGCTCTGATACCACTTGTAATGGATCCGTTAGGCTCAAACAATTAGGAAATCAATCAGTTAATATGAACCCTAGAATTTGGGGTTTTTGTATATTGAATAGAAAAGAAGAAATGCAGAAAGAAATAAGAAACATTTGAAGAAAATGACAATTTCCAATTTATTCTTCCGTAATCCTTTTTCTCAATAATCCCCCTATTTAAGCTAATTGATCTCAGCTAAACATGACTAACACGCCTTTACTGACTAACCAACTTTCCCGCTTACTTACACGTGTCCACTTTTAGTTATTACCCTCAAGCCCTTCACAACTTTACTACTATATAGACTTATGACACTCACACCCCTTGATTTTCAATACAACACCACATTGACTGACTAACTGATCCATTACATTTTAACCCGTTTGTCCGTGGTAGTGCACGGCCTTTTACCTATATTCACAACACCTTACCCCACTATCTATATTTTATTATAAAAAGTACTCTCCTTAATTCTTGTGCCCAGATTTTCTTTTTGAAGAATAAGCCGGGACGGAGGGAGTAGATCTTAAGAAACTAAAACGTAATTATTGACTACACTAGCATACCCTTGATGCCCAGAAGACATTAGCTAACAATTGTTGTTTTATATAAGAATTAGCTAACAGTTGTTACGAATCTATCTACTAAGAACGATCCCAATGATCTGAAAACTGTTGTTTTGTAACACAATATTTGTTACCATGGATTCTTAACAACTGCCTCATGGGTATTTGCAGAACCCTAATCAAAATACAAGACAACTACATGTGCATAAAGATATTTCAACCAAAGTTAATACTCCCTCAATCCCTAAAAGATTGTCCTGTTGTACATTTTGCAATTATTAAGGAAGAGCTTCACCTTCTTGTACCTTAGTAGATTTGCACTAACAATCATGCCTAAGTTTAGAAGGGACATACTTTTTGGGACAAGTCAAAATGGCAAATGGGAAAACTTTTCAAGGACGGAGGGAGTATTTGACTTGTTCCTTCATCAGAAGCCAATACTAAGGGGCAGGCAAAAATTTCCCCAGAAACATGCAATATCGGGATCAAAACAGATGGTTCAATACTAAGTCACATAAAAAAAAAAGTTTTTTCATGGTGAGAAGTGTTGACTTACAAGAGATGCACCAGTACCAACTGCAAATAGCTTGGCACCGTTACGCTGCAGAACAAGACAGAAAACCTTCAGCTTCAGAAATTGATTGCAAGGGATTTTCTGAATTTGTTATAGTAGCCAACTTACGACTAAAGCACCGATTCTTTGTAATAATGAATAGGAAGTACCAGCGAAAGCAATCTGCAGATAGAAACAAATAGTCTCATTTACTTGACTGTAAACTTCGTATGTTGCTATCTCTGCAAGAGATTCATATAACTACCTGAAACGCGTTATCAGGACAATTATAGAAGAAACTGGCAACACGTCCCGTGCTGACTGCTAGAGGTGCTCTAAGAGAAACAGTAGGGGCAGGAAGCCAGACAAGCATGAAATCGGCAACTAAGGCCATCACCTACAATAAGAATTTTTCAGACCTTCACAGTTAATATACCGAATGGAAAGAACGAGATGCATTTTCCTACTTAATACATTTCTAAAGAATCTTTGAAATAATTAGAGAAAACAATTTAACTATCAGGAAGGGATGAAGCCACATCTGATGGCCATGTGCATTCCCCCTACTACCTCAACAAGAGTGTTAAATTTAAGGTATTGTATGCACAAGGGAGGTGCGGGTCGGAACGGGTTCATACGTTCTCTGTAGGAAAATAAATGGTTCTACAGGGGTGATCACTGATGGTGTAAATCAATAAGTTTATCGCCCTGGTATTTTTATTAAAATAGATGATTCATGTTAACCGACCCCAAATCTTTTTTGGGACTATGGCTTTGTTGTTGTGGTGGTAATATGACTCCATAAGAATAATCCAAATAATCTTAATAATGGTACTGATTCGACTTATGCACCCTAACATCTAAGAACCCCTCTCTCCCCAAACTAACAAATCCATTATCTAAGGCAAAAATACAAATTATCCTAACCCATTCTTCTCCAACTCCGTTGCTCTTCATATTCCATCCCCGTTCATGCTCCCCCAACATTTAAGAGAAATCCTGGATAAGGACTATACACTGATCTGAGAGTTAATGATTTGCCCAAGATATCTCATATGATGATTCATGTTAGCCGACCCCAAATTATTTTGGGACTAAGGCTTTGTTGTTGTTGTTATCTCATATGATGACTAAAAATCTCAGGTCTATGCTTCAATATTCCAGCCGTGCATATGAAAAAAGAACTATGCATGGGGATCCTCAGTCAGTAATGGTTAACCCTTTCTCACAATGGAAGGCAAGTGTGAAAACGCATGCTCCTTGAAAATGAGAGGTTTCGTATGGTCCCTGGTTACTGATAAACTCAATACTAACAATTTGCTACAAAAGTGAAGGCCTAATGAGATGACTTTCCCAGACTGGTGTGTGATATACAAGACTGAGGCACTCATACAGTCATTCGTTTCCTTAGTGCGGGGGATCTTGGTATGTGGAATCAACTACTTAGGGCGTCTGGCAAAGCCTGCGTAATTCGCAATTCTACATCCTTATTTCCTTCAGATGCATGTTCAATGTTTTGGTAAAAATGGTATAAAAGAAAAATATTTTACTTTGTGGTGTTTGAGGTTGGAGCATGATTCCAAGATTTTCAGTGACCGGTCTTTATCACCGAAGCTTCTTTGGGACAGAGTGACATTTATGGCTTGTTTTTAGGCTTCATCTAGGGGTGTTCTCTCTAATGGAGCTCCATTTTCAATGCTCAGCGCGACTGCAATGTGCTTCTCTTTTAGTTCTTTCTCCTGGTTCATTTTTTTCTGTTTCCATTTGCTTTAACAACTTATCGCCTGTCCCTTAGTAATTCCCCTTGCTTCATCTGAAATTTTTTCCTGATAAAAGAAAATCATGTACCACGAGAAATTGTGGTGAAGAGGCATCCATTTCCTAATGTTTAGAACAAGCAAAAAGTTTGAAAAGTACATATTTTCGTTCCCTTTGAAATTGTAGCAAGGATATGGTTTGAGCTGACCAGTTCAAAGGCTCAGGGGTTGGTTGGTTTAAGGAGATAGGAACATAAAAAGTCCAGCCAGAGTGGCTTAGTAGGCTAGTTTGCAGGATTTCAGGGCAAAAAAATTGGGTATGTGAATCTACAGCACAGCTGGGTAAATGAAAAATGGATTATCCTTCGAGAATATCTTTCTCTTCTCTAACAAGTCGTGGGTCATTGTGAAAATGATAGATGGCTGCACTCCTTTTTAGAAGAATGACGAATGACCATGTTCATATACCTGTTTATATGACAGTTGCGCTCAAATTGATCAACTTCGAAGATTAAGGCTAACGTGAAATTTCATAGGCAATAGAATTTCAGTAAGTTGCCTGTGCTATAGAATAATTATGATACTGGGGAACAGCCACCTAAGGTTGGGGTCATCATTAGTGGGTTAAAAAAGGTCCACATTTCTAGACTAACAGTTCAATACAATGTTGCCCTTAATCATGGTATTCTGCGTGTCTACTATCAAAATCGTATTGGGATTCAGACTGCATTAGTAGTTGGTTTTAATATGAATAATATGCATTTGACAATATAAACATGCATCAAGTTGTTACAATCTTAGATATATCCTCAATCTAAAAAGTAAGATGGAAATATTGCATGCTGAGTAGACGTATAGAGTTACATGAGAAGCCATACCACATCAGCAAAGACAAAATCCAGCTCCTTGCTGAAATTCTCTTTTCGCTTTTCCAACTCTGCAGCAGACTACAAGGAGACCAGATAGAAGAAATTAAACCACATAGGAAGCTTGATAGGTCTAAAGTCGCACGCCTACAAATTAAATACCAAGACTATACTCGGCTACAAAAACTGCAGCTAGGACAAGTCCAGGGTCGATCCACTGAAGAACGGTTATTCGGTTGCACAATTGTCACTTGACAAGATTGGGGGTTTGTTTGATTTTAATTAAATTCCTAAAACAGAAATTAAGAACTAAGTTGTAAAAACGATTAACGGAAAACACTTCAGATTTGTTTCCGTCCCCGTTTATCAATTCAATATCATCGATATAATTTCTTTCCCTTCCTCCCTATTCACTTGATCCGGGATATATTTCAATCCCTATTTCTTTCTTATTAATGGTTATAAGCAGTGACACACTCACCTATTCCCCTAATCAATACCTAAACCTAACTGACACAGTCTAGATTCACAATATTGATTGATAAAGCTCTAAGAAATTAAGATCAAGAATTTCACTATTCTTTTGCAAATAGATCAAAACCTAGTTTTACCCCCTTTTTAATTTACCACGACACGTGCATAAATCTCAAAGATGCTACTTGTGAAAAACCTTAATCTGATACAGACTTAAGATTAAACTAGCATTAAATCAATTACAAGGGAAAAGACGGTGATCAAATCTCAAAACCCTAGAAACGATTTATCAATTAAAAACAAGTAAAACTATGAATAGGGATTCAGAAATAAAGAAATCGATACCTCAATTGAATTAAACAAACGGTTCAGGATTCAAATCCGAAGCAAAGAGTTTAGTTCTCCATAAAAACTGCTCAAATCTCTAAGGAAAAATAATAAAAAGTCTCCCCCTAAAACTGAGGTTAAAAGAAGTATATATACTTCTCCAACCCAAAATACTAAACCTAATCTAAATAATAAAAGAAATACTAAAAGATCAAGGAAAAAGGAAATTAATTAATCATTAAAACACTTTCTTCTAGCCACGGTCAACTTGGATTCCCTCGGTCAACGCCCCAAGGCTTTGATCAACACGCCTTGGGTCCACGTGAGACCAGTCACTTCACTGCATTGCTTTTAGAAACTTGAATTGCCCAATTTACTAATATTGATTCATCCCTTTTTCAAATTATTTGCTTTCCAAATTCACTCCACACACACGTGCCAATACCAAAATTCAACTTCTTTGTTTCCATTTCAGTCCCTGAAATTCCAACCTTTTTCCTTCGGGTCCTCGAACTCTGCTGCTTTGTAAATTTGATCCTTGAACTTCAGCTTCTCGCAGTTTGATCCCTGCACTTCTGATAATAGTAACTTTATCCTCCACATTAATAAACTTTTGCAGGGACAACACAAAATCACTCAAAATGTGTCTCACAATTACAAATAATTCCCACAAACTCACCAATTCATAGTTTACTCAAAATTACATCAAAACTAATCTAAATTACATCAAATTCCCCCACGCTTAGACCATTACTCGTCCCTGAGTAATATCCTAACCCCACTCTAAGCACCGGTCTAAACAGCGTAGCATGGAAGGAAAATGACCCATAATCTCCTCTAAACCACCAATCAAAAATCAACAAACTCAAATAACTCAATCACGTACTCGGAGAATGGAACTCCGCTCCTTATCACTCCAAAATAACAATGATAACAATGGCCTTAGCTCGACCCCAACTCCAAATATGCAAAAAGGGGACATCCAAGCTAAGGCCCACACATCAAAGCTAGGGGAACTAAAAATGTCCTAATTTTCCCCCACGCTTATCTCAAACTACAATCTCCCTCATAAACTAAAGTTTTCTGTATGATTTATAATTAAGCACAAAACTTTACCTCGTAACAAAACACCTACACCCCCTTATATCTCCAGAAAAGAACGAGAATTTTCTAACCTAACGTCTCTAAACCAAACCTCCTACGCCAATAATGATCAACCCTACCCTACGCTCCAATCCTACCTTATGTCTCCAACTCCGGTGATGCAAAGGATATAAAGTATTTCACTCACTCACCTTTTGCCTAGGCGCCCTTTCGGGTTTTCACCTAGCCTCTCATTTTTATTTTTTATTTTTTTTCATTTTTCATTTTTTTTTTCAAATTTTTTTTTCATATTATTTTTTTTTCAAGAAAGAATCAAGAAAAATAATTGAACAAATCAAAAACAACTATACAACCCCACCCCCTCACTGAAACATGCATAGTCCCATATGCATCACTACAAGTACAAAACAAATAAGAAAGGGATAGAGATACCTTTCGGGATTACTGAGGTGGTGGAAACAAATCTGGCCCCCAAAAAGATCCTTGGCTAAAGCTACTCTTTAATTGCTGCTGATTATGAGTGAATAATGGCCCATTTTCTAGAGATTGGAAAGTATAGGGGCTAAAATGAAAAAAAAGAAAGAAAATGGGGGAGGTAAGCTTGGATTGAAAATATAGGGGCCAAGGAGGAAAACTGGAAAAATAAGGGAAAAAATGGTTTTAGAAAGTTTAGGGGCTAAACTGAAAATTTGGGAGAAGGAGGGAGCAAGGTGAAAATGTGGAAGTTCAAGGGCTGAAATGCATCAATTGGAAGAAGGAAGGGTGGGCTGGAAATTTAATGTGGCTGGCCCAAAAAAATGGGCATTGGCCGAGGCAGTGGCCCATGGCCGAGAACATGGGGTTTAGGCTTGGGTACTTTCTTTCGTTCCGTAATTACGATTTTTTTTTTATATTTTTTTTACAGGCCTCTATATTTTTTATTTTTTTTTCAAGCCCAAAAATATATATATATATATATATATATTTTTTTAAAATTTACAGGGCCTTTTTTTTTTATTTTTATACCTCAATTGAATAATTGAATGGAGGAGCAACAATCTGACCTTGGACTACATAAATCAAAGTGGGCGCATGGTACTTATGAGGCGTAAACCTCAAGGATCGAGGATTGACGTTGGATTTTTAACAAGTTTGAGGCGTGCGCATCATGGAACAATGGGCGGCCGCATGGAAAAACTGCTTTTTGGCCCCTCCTTCGGCCCTTGAGGCGGCCGCGTGGCCTTTAATGAGGCGGGCGCCTGGATTTTTTTTTTTTTTTTTTTTTTTGAATCTGGGCACGTTTTGTTCCGTCACCACTGCTTTTCTGCACACCACCACAATACCTTTAGTAGCACCAATTCTAAACAAAATAAAGAAATAAAATAAACAAAAATGACAAAGGAATAAACAATGAAAACCCCGGGTTGCCTCCCGGTAAGCCGCCCTTCTTTACCGTCTTTAGCTAGACCAAATGCCGGGTAAGCCCCCGGCAAAGCATACTCCAAATAAACTAAGTAATGGGACGGGAGGCCCCACAAACACGAGACTCATCAATGTAAGGGGGATGAAAGTAATCGTTTTGAGTTACCTCTACAAGATGATTCGGTTCAATGACATGCCTCCCCGTTGGAGACCATTTTAGCTTCCCCTTTTTCGACTTCACTTTCTTTTTCTCCCTTGGTGGCTCTCCTTTCTTATTTTTCTCCGGCTTCACTTTTGGAGACTCAACGTCATCATTCTCTACCTTTTCCCCATTTTTGATAATTGGCTCACTCAAATTCATGGCACAAACCTTGCGCACATTTTTGGGAAGGGTCTTTTCATCAAACACATTAAAACTCACCACTTTCCCATCAAACTCCATGGTTAAAGAGCCCTTCGTCACATCAAGCTTAGTTTCAGACGTAGACATAAATGGCCTCCCCAACAGAATGGGAGCCTCAGAATCAGTCTCCATATCAAGAACATAAAAATCTGCCGGGAAAATCAAGTCACCAACTCGGACTTCAACATCTCTCAATACCCCCTTGGGGTATGCGTTAGACTTATCCGCCAACTGTATAACCACTCGAGTATCCTCCAATTTACCGAATTTAAGGTCTTCAAATAATGCATAGGGCATAACATTAATGGAAGCCCCCAAGTCAAGCATGGCTCTATGCAAATTTCTTTCCCCAAACGAGATAGGAATTACAAACATACCAGGATCACTACACTTCTTTGGCATCTTTTTCTGGTAAACTGCAGATACATGCTCCAAAATTTTCACCTTTTTCTGACTCCGCTCCTTCTGATTCCTCTTCATAGTGCATAACTCCTTCAAGAACTTCGCATACCTCGGAACTGTTTGAAGAAGATCTAGAAACGGAATATTTACCTCGAGCCTCTTGAATGTGTCAAAGATAGCCTTGTCAGGCTCCGGTTTTCTATCCTCCCTAAATGCATAAGGAAACGGAGGGACAGGCTCATAAACAAGAAATACGGGTGGAATATACTTCTCTTCATGGATTTTCTCTTCCACCTTCTTCTCCACCTCCAACTCTGGCTCAATACTCTTTTCAATCTTTTGTTGCTCAGCTCTATCGGCACCATCTCGTCCATCAACTTTCTTCTTCCGCCTCACATATCTTGCACTAACATTACGCTTCGGAGGTTGCACGTACGTCTTCTTTGCTTCTCTAGCCTCTATTTTTACCACAGCCTCTGCAATCTGACTCACTTGCCTCTCTAAATTGCTGATGCTTGATTTAGTCTCCTGCTGGAATTGCTGAAAATTTCCATTCATGGTAGACATGCTCTGCGCTAGTGATCGGACCATATCCTCTGTAGACTGTCCTTGCGGCTGCTGCTGCCCAACAGGTGCTCTGTACTGATTATATTGATTTCCCTGAAACTGCTGACCCTGCTGAAACCCCTGCTGATTGTTGAACGGCTGCCTGAAACCTTGTTGACCTTGTGGTGGACCATACCTAAGGTTCGGATGGATATTATTCGCAGCGTTGTAATTGAACTGCGGTGGCCTTTGACCCTGCTGATTGAACCCTATAGCATTAACATCTACCACCTCATCCGTCTGAAGAGTAGGACAAGAATCAGTCAGGTGAGTCACATCATTACATATACCACAGGAACGAGGTTGTTGACCCAAAACCAATGTCTTCAACAGACTTTTAACATCCGCCAACTCAGTCTTCAAATCATTCGTTGTATCACTCGATCCTGCTGCACTGACTTGTCTAATGCTAGACCTCCTTCCATGCGTCTTTGTGCTTTTGGCTAATTCTTCTATCAACTGCTCTGCATCCCTGGTAGTTTTGTTCAGAATACTACCTCCACAAGCAGAATCCACCCACCGTTTGTCCTGCACAGTCAATCCTCCATAGAAGTAAACAATAAGCTGCTCATCGTCAAAGCCATGATACGGACAGCTTCTGCAGAGCTTGTAGAACCGGTTGTGATAGTCATATAATGATTCATCGGACCGCTGCTCCATGTTGCTGATGTCCCTCTTCATAACATTAATCTGGTCTGGAGGGAAAAACTCATCAAGGAACACCTCCTTCAACTGCTGCCAAGATGTGATGCTATTCGGTGGCAAGTGATAGTACCACGCATTCGCGTTATCCTTAAGAGTAAAGGAAAATGCCCTCAGTAATAACTGCTCAAGAGGCAATACAGCCGGCCTCATGCTCTTGCAAATCTGCACAAACTGAGCTATATGCTGATTTGGATTCTCCCCTGGTATCCCATTAAAATGGGGCAACTGGTTCAACAACCCCGGCTTCAACTCAAAAGTAATCCCAGCCGGTAAATCAGGAAATAGCACTGCTTGTGGTTGCTCATTCCAATTAGGAGCAATCCTTTGCCTCAATGTCCGAAGTGGAGGGTTATTATTATTGCCTCTTCCATTACCCTCATTGTTCACAACTTCCGGACCGTTATCACCCATGCCGTTATTATTATTCATCTCGTTCCGCTGCAAATTTTTTCTGTACCTAAAATATCTTTCAATTTCTGAAACAAATGGACTAGCAAGTTGATTAGCAGAACGGGTATGTACCATAAAAGGTTCCACACCACAAGACAACAATAATAATAATGCTCACTAAATAGGAAATAAGAAAAAGAAAAAGAAATAGATTAAGAAAAGAATAAGAGTGCAAACAAATAAACACCGTTCCCCGGCAACGGCGCCAAAATTTGATAGGTCTAAAGTCGCACGCCTACAAATTAAATACCAAGACTATACTCGGCTACAAAAACTGCAGCTAGGACAAGTCCAGGGTCGATCCACTGAAGAACGGTTATTCGGTTGCACAATTGTCACTTGACAAGATTGGGGGTTTGTTTGATTTTAATTAAATTCCTAAAACAGAAATTAAGAACTAAGTTGTAAAAACGATTAACGGAAAACACTTCAGATTTGTTTCCGTCCCCGTTTATCAATTCAATATCATCGATATAATTTCTTTCCCTTCCACCCTATTCACTTGATCCGGGATATATTTCAATCCCTATTTCTTTCTTATTAATGGTTATAAGCAGTGACACACTCACCTATTTCCCTAATCAATACCTAAACCTAATCGACACGTCCTAGATTCACAATATTGATTGATAAAGCTCTAAGAAATTAAGATCAAGAATTTCACTATTCTTTTGCAAATAGATCAAAACCTAGTTTTACCCCCTTTTTAATTTACCACGACACGTGCATAAATCTCAAAGATGCTACTTGTGAAAAACCTTAATCTGACACAGACTTAAGATTAAACTAGCATTAAATCAATTACAAGGGAAAAGAGGGTGATCAAATCTCAAAACCCTAGAAACGATTTATCAATTAAAAACAAGTAAAACTATGAATAGGGATTCAGAAATAAAGAAATCGATACCTCAATTGAATTAAACAAACGATTCAGGATTCAAATCCGAAGCAAAGAGTTTAGTTCTCCATAAAAACTGCTCAAATCTCTAAGGAAAAATAATAAAAAGTCTCCCCCTAAAACTGAGGTTAAAAGAAGTATATATACTTCTCCAACCCAAAATACTAAACCTAATCTAAATAATAAAAGAAATACTAAAAGATCAAGGAAAAAGGAAATTAATTAATCATTAAAACACTTTCTTCTAGCCACGGTCAACTTGGATTCCCTCGGTCAACGCCCCAAGGCTTTGATCAACACGCCTTGGGTCCACGTGAGACCAGTCACTTCACTGCATTACTTTTAGAAACTTGAATTGCCCAATTTACTAATATTGATTCACCCCTTTTTCAAATTATTTGCTTTCCAAATTCACTCCACACACGTGCCAATACCAAAATTCAACTTCTTTGTTTCCATTTCAGTCCCTGAAATTCCAACCTTTTTCCTTCTGGTCCTCGAACTCTGCTGCTTTGTAAATTTGATCCTTGAACTTCAGCTTCTCGCAGTTTGATCCCTGCACTTCTGATAATAGTAAATTTATCCTCCACATTAATAAACTTTTGCAGGGACAACATGTAACGACCCTAACCCTAGGCACCATTTTAATGTAATATTATATGTTTCTAAATTTTATGTTAACTTTATGTGTTTATTTTATGTCTTTAAATTCTTATATTAAGATGAAATGGTTGGGAAATAATTTAGAATTCTTATAGTTTTCTAGAGAAATAAAATAAAGCATTGGGGAAAGTATAATAATGGAAAATGAATAAAATGTAAAAGGAGGTTAAAGAGTGTAGGATAAAGTATTTGAGTAGGAGGATTTAGTTTAAATGTTTGGGAAAATTTGGAGGACCTAGTCAATTATTGAAAGCCTTTGTTTAATGAGGGATGGGGGGCCATACCCATGAGACCCTCCCCTTCATTCCTTGGTCAAGAAAGCCATACTCCCTTTATTCTCCTCCACTCCATCCGTCCCATCCCCTTCCCCTTTACCATTTTTATACTCCATCTCCCTCCTTCTCCTCCTAGAACTTTCTCTCTCAATCCATGGAACCTCCATTGATGAAGCTTCACCTTTCAAGACTCCTACCAAGTTCAATCCTTCACCATTTTTAGATCCGAGAGTACTTTTGTGTTCGGGATGATGAGAGGAGCTCATCAAGCTAAGGAGATCTTCATTCCATTCCATATTTGCTAAGTGAGTTGTTATGATTTCCCTTCTTATGAATGTTCATAAATTCTTACATGTTGTTCTTGCTATGTTGATGGTTGTTTCATGCTTTGGGAACTTTAAAAGAGTTGAGTGATTGGTAAAAGAAATGGAAAGAGGTTGATGTTCATGGAAGATGATCTAGGGTGTGAGAAATGGATGAAGTTAGATTAATAGGTTAATCTAGGATGAATTAGTGAAATGGGTGGAAGATTGGGTGATAAGTGATCTAGGTTACATTATTTTGGGTTACATGATTTATAAGGAACCTTGTAAAGCTAGAAATTTCCTTGGTGTTCATGGGTATAAAGAAGATTTAAAAAGGAAAGAAAAGTGGTAAAAAGAGGATTTTAGAAATCTAGGTTCTTTGGAAAAGGCCCGCGGTCGCCCGTGGGAGCTTGAGCGGCCGCCCGTGTGAGCGTAAAACCAAGGCTCCTTTGAAATCCCTCTTGGGCGGTCGCCCAAGAGGATGTGTGCGGTCGCCCAAGAGGGCGGTTGTGTTAGTTCCTTTGAAAACCACTGGGCGGTCGCCCCCCGTGGTGCCGAGACCTCTTAAGTCTCATTTCTTGCTGATTTTACCTACAACCTAGTGGCATGACTCTTAACCATTATGAATTAGTGGAACATAATCCAAACCAGGTATGAATTAACCCTTTTACACTTAAGTTATATTAGAACGCTTAAGAGCACCTTAATTGGGTTTAAATGGAACTAAGGAAGCACTTTAAATACGACTCAGGAATTGATTCGATAATCTTGTATGGACACTTATTAAATGTGACTTCCATTTGGGTAAAGTGAACTTGGGTTCTTATAGAGATCATGTATTACTGAATAATGTCTAAGTAAGGATAATTATTGATGCTTTGTTATCATACTTGAGTACATATTCATGACTTGTATTATACTTAGGGTATTACATAAATGCTGCACTCTGATTATTGGTTGAACATGAATATATTTTACCATGTGATTATATTGCTTATTTATGCATAGTGTGTTAAATACATGTTGCACTATGATGTTAGTTGAGCATGAGTATATTTTACCATGTTGCTATGTTGTTTATCCCCTTTGTGGATTATATTTCAAGTATCTACTATGTGCTTGATAATGTGTGAGTCAGCTGACATTGGGGGTATAACATAATACGATCAATTATGGAAGTGTGACCTAATGTGATCGGATTATGTTATATCTGTGGCCGTCCCCTCCTGTGGCCACAGGACGGGGTATAGCATCTGTATTGAGCCAAAAGCCTTACAGAGTTGCTACTATCTTATTTGGTTCCACGAAAACGGGTCTTATAAGATGTGAGTATTGCTTAAGCGGCTATTTGTAAGATTGGAGTATTATTATACCCAATGTTGTACGACTAATGTTCGAGACGGGAAAAGGTAAACCAAGGTAATGTAAGGTGTTTACGCCTTTTCCAATGTGTTATATGCGACTTGTTATGTGTTGCATTTTATTTGGCATATTCTTTGCATTCATAATAGCTTCTTTGAGATTTATTCTCACCCCTCTCCCTTTAATGTTTTTAGATTCCGAGACAGGCGGACCGGCCAAGTAAGGGCGGTGAGGAGTTTGGAAGTGATAATTTGGGAAGTGTCGGGGTATATATATAGGTTGGCATAGAAGTATAGTTGGTATAATTCTGTTAAAGGGGTTTGTATCCATAAACTTTAATTCTATTTTATATTTGATATCTTTTTGTAACTAAAATCATTTATTACTCTCAAGGTTGGTCAACTCTTCCTCCAATGTGGAAAGGAGTAGAGTTATTTTAAATTGGTTGGGTTTATGTTTGAAAGTTAAATAAAAGTTTTTTAAAAGTTTAGGAAATTTGGGTTAGTTGAGGACGCTCCAGCTCGGGACACGTATAGGTTCCGGGTCGGGGTTCTCACAGTTGGTATCAGAGCTCGGTTAGAGTTCTCGGGTAGAGTCTAGCTGAGTGAGAGTGTGCGATAACTTACGTCGAGTGTTTAATGCAGGAGTTTGTTCAATGGCTGAAAATAATAATGACCAACCAAAGGATCAAGGAAATGTGAGCAATATGGAGAGATAGATTCCTCCACAATCATTTGAGGTATATTACCTGTCTCCGGAGTTAGGTTTCATACTTTTATAAATCCCCGTTCATTCGTTCTCATGTGGCATTACATTTCATTTTTAGTTGCATAAATGGCCCGATAGTTGCCTTATGTACTGGAGGTTCTACTCCGATGGGAGTGTACCTCGGATCATCCTTGATTATCATGGTAGTTGTGATTAAGTGGGCATGGATTGCCGGTGGATATGGTAGATATACCAATCCGTGAATTATTGTTATATTGACTTGAATTGACTAAGTAGTTGTTATGTTTGGGGAGGACTGTCGCAAGAAGCGAGTCTCCTTATCTATGTTTGATTTGCCTCCGTGTGTGGTTGAGGCGGATAAGTCATTAATTGCTATTATGTCATATATGCGTAAATGTCGAAAGGTTGGCCTAAAGAATGTGAAAGTTATTTGAGTTATGTGCTATATTTGAGTAAGGGACACTTGAGTTATCTCATGTACGGTGGTAAATGAATTTGTGAACTCTTAGTTGAGGTTAGGTATATGGCCTAATTAAGAGTGGTTTATGGTGGTATAATTGCATGATTATTTATTCATTGGTGTCTCATGGTGGAGACTAGATATATGAGACTAGTATTGAAAGTGATAGTCTAAGTGGGATTATATGGGTTATAAAATATCGCGAGTACGAGATCTTATGGAACTAATATATTTTTGCCTTATGTGCTATAAGTTGACTAAGCGGTGTTTTTCATGTGAGTTTCAAAAATGGGTTTTCATCAGGTATCATACCAGGATATTGAGGCTTTGAGTTGATATAAGGTACTATTTTGATATTCGGATCCCTAGATAGAGTACACTAATTGTGATGATGGAATTGATGATTCAACTTGGGAAATTATTTGATAAGGAAGAAAATTAGCTTAGCGAATTTCCATAAGGATAAATTAGTACTACATTTAGAAAAGATGATACTTGATGGTTATTTATGGCTTAGAGAGATCTCAAATAGGTAACTATGAAGAATAAGTATTCGTTATCCCTTGTTGATGATTTGTATGACTGATTTTAGAAACTAGTAGAATACTCAATGGTTATTAGTTGAATTTTCGGGGTGTTACCATTACAGTGAATATTTGTTGTAAGGATATACTTAAGACAATATTTGTATCTAGTATAACCGTTTTGAATTGTGGTTGTGTATTATTTATGGAGAGGTAATTGGGGTAAATGTGAAGAAGTATAATAGATGTAGTTATTGGTGACCTATAGGATCAACTTCAGGAATTGGTAATATATGTATATAGTTTGTTTTGAGAAACGATTATCATTAGTTGAGAATATACAATGAGGATAAATCTGAATTGGAAGACAAGATACTTTAGGATGATTACACCCTATATGTTGACTTAATTGAGTGACTAATATAAGAGATTGGTGTGATACTTGTGTGATATTGGCGTTATGCGGATTTTGAGTTGTTGATGGTTATCGAGAGGTAAGTTAGTTTACACCGTTAATGTTTAATCACAATTTGGGGATGATTGATCTATGTGAGTTCCAATTATATCTTCTTATTAGGAAATCATGGTATTTGATCGGAAACTAGATGTTTACAATATGTTGTTATTAAATATAATTTCAATATCGAAGGTAGGGAATAGATGACTCAAATTAAGTAAAAGTGTTGAATATTTAACTTGAGGAATTATTGAATTGAGGATGATTTACCAAGTTTACTATTTTAATGAATGTTATAGTGTTAATTATAAAAGATAGTATTAATATTCCGAGATTGTGTTTCCTTATAAAGAATTTAACTAAAAAAAAAAATAATAAATAAATATTATGTTAGAATTGTTTTAAATGGGCTTTAAAACTTTGGATTGTATATTGAACTTCGGTATGAGCAATTGTGCCTTCGGGGATAGTTGATTTAATAAGGACAGTAAACCGTTTTTGTGCAAATTAAAATCTGTAAGTAATTTAACTATCTACCACCGGTATGGGACGGTTGTAGATAATTAAATCACTCGAGTTATTTTTGTTAGCTTATCAATCTTTTGAAATTTCTTGAATTTGTGAGTGGTTTAGTTAATTAAAACTGGTATGGGCCGGTTTTAAATAAATAAACCATTCGGGTCTCTTTGAATCTCTTTTTATATTATCCTTTGGAATTCTGAAAGATGTTGTAATTTTTTTTTGAAAGACTTGGAATCCTAAAGACATAAATTGTACCGAAGCAAGTAGAAAAGCAACCTAGTTTCCCTATAGTGATTAATTGTATTAAAATTTTGATCCGAGAAATGATTTGATAAATTGTGGAGTTATTAATGTGGAGGTCGCAGTAGACTTGGTTTTTGTATTGGAGTTGGACCGGCTCCGTTGTGGGCGGCCAACCATTTGAGTTGAATAATTATCTGTCACTGGACCTGAACATAATTAGAACATTGAACTGTGAAGTATAGTCGATTAATATTCCGTTTATGGAATCAGGGTCTTATTAGCATGTCCAATTATTATTCCATGGGCAATTGTTTAATGTTGTATTATGAGAATTACGGATAAGATGATTGAACTAACTCGTTTCAAGTGAGTCAAGACATAAGATGGATTGATCACAAATGTGAAAATAGAATTTTGACGTTGGAAGATTTATTAGAATATTTAGAGTTCTAGATTGAACTTGAGAGTTTTATCACGATAGATTTTGTGATTTAGTTACATTGGAAGTAAAGAGGGGTATGTTGTTTTGTTATAGAAAGTTGATTTGTATTTTCTACTCAGTATAGATACTTTGATGAAATATTTATTGATAAAGTCCTCATAAATCTTGGAGATAGTTGATAGTATAAATCCCATAGTATTGAATGGATTGGGTAGACATCTGTTGGAAAGATCATTTTGGAATGTAGGAATGCTATTGAGTTTAACTTTGTGAAAATTTGAGGAATCATCACTTATTATTGAGGATATGCTATGGGCAGGCACAATGAATTTTAGTAGTTGATAGGACGTGTGATTAACAGTGGTTGGGTGCGTATAATAGCAGTTATCATTCTAGCAATGAGATAAAACCGTATGAGGCGTTGTTCGGGAAGAAAATATCGATCTCTAATTTGATGGGATGAGGTTAGAGAAGCAAGGCCTAAGTAAATTGGCGCCAAAGTTTGTTAGTCCATTTGAAGTTTTAGAAAAGGTTGGTGATTTGACTTATAGACTGGCTTGGAGCAGCTTATAGAGTATTCGAAGTTTTAAATGTCATATCGTAATGTGTTTGGTGAACGTAAGTTGTAATACTTATAATTATTTATATTTTTATTGAGGTCGTGAAAATTCGGGTTAGTGATAATTGCATGGTATTCTTGGAACATTAGGTTGTAATACCGTATTGTCAATGGAATTAGAAATCTTGGAGATGAATCACAACATTGAAGAGACTATTTGGGAATTGGAGTCTGAGTTATACATAAGTAACCGAGGCGAGTTGAACATTTAGGTAAACGACAGTCAAATTCGGGACGAATTTTCTTTAAGGGGGAGTGAATGTAACGACCCTAACCTTAGGCACAATTTTAATGTAATATTAAATGTTTCTAAATTTTATGTTAACTTTATGTGTTTATTTTATGTCTTTAAATTCTTATATTAAGATGAAATGGTTGGGAAATAATTTAGAATTCTTATAGTTTTCTAGAGAAATAAAATAAAGCATTGGGGAAAGTATAATAATGGAAAATGAATAAAATGTAAAAGGAGGTTAAAGAGTGTAGGATAAAGTATTTGAGTAGGAGGATTTAGTTTAAATGTTTGGGAAAATTTGGAGGACCTAGTCAATTATTGAAAGCCTTTGTTTAATGAGGGATGGGGGGCCATACCCATGAGACCCTCCCCTTCATTCCTTGGTCAAGAAAGCCATACTCCCTTTATTCTCCTCCACTCCATCCGTCCCATCCCCTTCCCCTTTACCATTTTTATACTCCATCTCCCTCCTTCTCCTCCTAGAACTTTCTCTCTCAATCCATGGAACCTCCATTGATGAAGCTTCACCTTTCAAGACTCCTACCAAGTTCAATCCTTCACCATTTTTAGATCCGAGAGTACTTTTGTGTTCGGGATGATGAGAGGAGCTCATCAAGCTAAGGAGATCTTCATTCCATTCCATATTTGCTAAGTGAGTTGTTATGATTTCCCTTCTTATGAATGTTCATAAATTCTTACATGTTGTTCTTGCTATGTTGATGGTTGTTTCATGCTTTGGGAACTTTAAAAGAGTTGAGTGATTGGTAAAAGAAATGGAAAGAGGTTGATGTTCATGGAAGATGATCTAGGGTGTGAGAAATGGATGAAGTTAGATTAATAGGTTAATCTAGGATGAATTAGTGAAATGGGTGGAAGATTGGGTGATAAGTGATCTAGGTTACATTATTTTGGGTTACATGATTTATAAGGAACCTTGTAAAGCTAGAAATTTCCTTGGTATTCATGGGTATAAAGAAGATTTAAAAAGGAAAGAAAAGTGGTAAAAAGAGGATTTTAGAAATCTAGGTTGCTGGAAAAGGCCCTTGGGCGGTCGCCCATGGGAGCTTGAGCGGCCGCCCATGTGGGCAGAAACCAAGGCTCCTTTGAAATCCCTCTTGGGCGGTCGCCCAAGAGGAGGTGTGCGGTCGCCCAAGAGGGCAGTTGTGTTAGTTCCTTTGAAAACCACTTGGGCGGTCGCCCATGGTGCCAGGACCTCTTAAGTCTCATTTCTTGCTGATTTTACCTACAACCTAGTGGCATGACTCTTAACCATTATGAATTAGTGGAACATAATCCAAACCAGGTATGAATTAACCCTTTTACACTTAAGTTATATTAGAACGCTTAAGAGCACCTTAATTGGGTTTAAATGGAACTAAGGAAGCACTTTAAATACGACTCAGGAATTGATTCGATAATCTTGTATGGACACTTATTAAATGTGACTTCCATTTGGGTAAAGTGAACTTGGGTTCTTATAGAGATCATGTATTACTGAATAATGTCTAAGTAAGGATAATTATTGATGCTTTGTTATCATACTTGAGTACATATTCATGACTTGTATTATACTTAGGGTATTACATAAATGCTGCACTCTGATTATTGGTTGAACATGAGTATATTTTACCATGTGACTATATTGCTTATTTATGCATAGTGTGTTAAATACATGTTGCACTATGATGTTAGTTGGCGTAGTATATTTTACCGTATTTGCTATGTTGTTTATCCCCTTTGTGGATTATATTTCAAGTATCTACTATGTGCTTGATAATGTGTGAGTCGAGTGACATTGGGGGTATAACATAATACGATCAATTATGGAAGTGTGACCTAATGTGATCGGATTATGTTATATCTGTGGCCGTCCCCTCCTGTGGCCACAGGACGGGGTATAGCATCTGTATTGAGCCAAAAGCCTTACAGAGTTGCTACTATCTTATTTGGTTCCCTGAAAAACGGGTCTTATAAGATGTGAGTATTGCTTAAGCGGCTATTTGTAAGATTGGAGTATTATTATACCCAATGTTGTACGACTAATGTTCGAGACGGGAAAAGGTAAACCAAGGTAATGTAAGGTGTTTACGGCTTTTCCAATGTGTTATATGCGACTTGTTATGTGTTGCATTTTATTTGGCATATTCTTTGCATTCATAATAGCTTGCTGAGATTTATTCTCACCCCTCTCCCTTTAATGTTTTTAGATTCCGAGACAGGCGGACCGGCCAAGTAAGGGCGGTGAGGAGTTTAGAAGTGATAATTTGGGAAGTGTCGGGGTATATATAGGTTGGCATAGAAGTATATTTTGGAATAATTCTTTTAAAGGGGTTTGTATCCATAAACTTTAATTCTATTTTATATTTGATATCTTTTTGTAACTAAAATCATTTATTACTCTCAAGGTTGGTCAACTCTTCCTCCAATGTGGAAAGGAGTAGAGTTATTTTAAATTGGTTGGGTTTATGTTTGAAAGTTAAATAAAAGTTTTTTAAAAGTTTAGGAAATTTGGGTTAGTTGAGGACGCTCCAGCTCGGGACACGTGTAGGTTCCGGGTCGGGGTTCTCACACAACACAAAATCACTCAAAATGTGTCTCACAATTACAAATAATTCCCACAAACTCACCAATTCATAGTTTACTCAAAATTACATCAAAACTAATCTAAATTACATCAAAGTACGGATAAAATGTATAGAAAATTAGGGAATTACATATACTGAAATCCACCACATCAAAGCTTATGTACTTGAGATCTTTACAATAATAGTAAGAAAAAACACTGACTTCCTAAAATGCCTCTATCAATGGGTGGATTTGACATGGAGCTTCTCACTCAAACATTCTTATGGTATTAAAGCCATAACCTCAACAAAATGTTCCTTAATAAGGAAATGTTACTCTTCAAAGCGGACGATTAGAAAAGAATGTGTATCTCTTCAGTTGGAACGGCCGGAGAATCACTTTGACTTAACTTAATGTTTTGATAAATCCTTTCGTCAAAGTAAGCACTTAGCACATATGCATAAATTAACGAGTAGTCCTCAAAGAAGGTGAACAAGACACAATAAAGAATATAGAAGGCTCTAGACCTTTAAGCTTCAACCATGTATCAGAATTCTAAGAGATAAATAAGGAAAAGATATACAATATCAAGTAGGAGAATGAGACGAGATATTAGGATCTCTATCAGGGTCTCGCAAGATGGACGGCCGGGAGGTAAGACCAATCTTGGACATGAGATCCGTGAAGCGAGTCATGCAAGTGGCTTGGTAAGTGCATCAGAGAGTTGATCACTGCCCGAAGTGTGGCTTTGAACATGTTCACGAACAAAGTGATAATCAATACCCAAATGTTTCATTTTGGAGTGGAACTTAGGGTTTGCAACAACATAAGTGGTCCCTATGTTGTCGCAGTAATAGGAGAAGTAGGGGAAGAGGGGTTCGGTGTGTTAGTAGAGGAGGAGGACGACGAAATGGGGAAGTCAGCGGAGGGTGGAGTATGGCTGCTGGGAGGAGCCGAGGGAGGGTCAGGGCTGCTAGGAGGCTCCGAAGGGGAGAGAGGCGGAGTGGGAGTAGTAGACAGGATAGGGAGATGCAATGTTCACCATTCGTCTACTTGCACGGGCGGAGAGTGAGGGAGAGGTTGAGAGGAAGTTGAGAAGGGAAACATATGTTCCACAAATTTGACATGGCGAGACACAAAGATTTTGGAAGTTTGAGGTTCAAGACAGTAATAGGCACTTCGAGGGGGAGAATAACCGATAAAGATGCAAGGAGAAGAGCGAGGTTCAAGTTTATGGGAAGTATATGGACGAAGCTAAGGGTAGCAGAGGCATCCAAAGCTTCAAAGTTTGAAGTAATTTGGTGTGTGGCCATGTAGTTTAAAAAATGGAGAATGAAGTTGGAGAGAGGGTGTGGGCATGCGATTAATCAAGAAACAAGCAGCGAAAAAAGCTAGGGGCCAATACTTGAGCGGCATATGGGAGTGAGTGAGAAGAGAGAGACCGGTTTCAACAATATGTCTGTGTCGGACACTCAGAATATCCATTATGTTCATGATGTGGGAGAGGGAGAAGTAAGGTGAGTGATCCCATGAGACTCAAGTAAGGAACGAAGACCAACATATACACTTCCATTGTCACTAAAGACGGTGATGATGGAGCGATTGAAGAACTTTTCGACACAGAGTTTGAATGTTTTGACTATTTTTGTGGCATCATTTTTGTGATTGAGTAGGTACATCCAAATGTATTTGGAAAAATGGTCAACAAAGATAATGTAGTACTTAAAGCCATCATAAGAGTAACAAGAGAGGTCCAAACATCACTATAAAGTATATCAAGCAAACCATGAGAAATAATAGTATTATCATAAAACGGCATTTTATGGGATTTGTTACAATCACAAGAATTGCAATGAAATGTAGAAGATCTAGGAATATTCAAACCAAAAGAGTTACTAAGATGACATAAAATTGAATACGACAAATGGTCAATTTAATGTAGACGAAGTGTCATAATGAACGGCAGGAGAAGGAGGATGTCATTCGTAAACTCCAGACTCATAATTGCCTTGCAGAAGAGTGGCCCCCATGCGTAGGTCCTTCACAACAAAAGAGGAGGGTGAGAAGGTGATAGAGACATTATTATCAAGGCAAAGTTTGGAAACAGAGATAATATTACGAGAGACATACGAAAAATGAAGAACATGACTAAGATTTAAAAGTAGAGGAGGAAGTAAGGAGAGAGGTGGAACCAATATTGGAGATGTTTAAGTTAGAGCCATCGCCAAGGAGAAGTTCTTCAGTACCATCATAGGGAGAGTGGAAAGACAGATTGTTGAGGTCATGAGTGACATGGTGTGTAGCACCACTGACGGGGCCAACTAAGGGTTTGTGGGGCAGTGGTGGTTGTGGCATAAGCAATAGGGTAGTGACCGAAAGTGCCTCTCGGTGAGTTACGGTTTTGAGCCAATTGGATAGAGGTAGGAGTAAGGGTAATGGAAGGTGACATCGGGATGTTATTGGCGAAAGGTGGGACACTGTAAGAGGTAATGACCAGGAAGGTGGCACTACTGGCAGCGGCCTTTGAAGGCGGCAGTAAGGCGAGCAGAAGCTTGGTTCGGATCGGAAGAGGGTGGTGTAAGGGAGCCAGTATAGGTGGGGTATTTTGTTTAGGTGTATAGGAACGGGTAGGGTTTTGGATGAATAGTTAACTGTGACCGGGAAGGAAGTTAGGGTTTGGGAATTGTGTTTGAGAGGGATCTCATGACTGGGGAGCTTTTCATGAAGTTCGTCAAAAGAGATGGGATTTTCACGATTCTGAATTGCATGGATGACATTGTCGTAATCAGGATAATTGAGTTTATCTAGAACTCGATCAACAATATCTTCAAGATCAAGGGGTCAGCCAAGAGAGGCTAGGTGGTCAGTGCATGATTTGATATCTTGCATGTATTCGAGATGGAACGAGAACCCTTCGTGATATTACGAAGATGATCTTTAATTTGTTTTATGTGACCTCCGGTGGGGTTGGCTAGGTTTTAGCTAGGGTTTTTCATGCTTCATGAGTGGTAGAGCATAAGGAGATAAGAGAGACTAGAGGGGCGGAATGAGTTCCGGTAAGGGCACCTAAGATAAGTTTGTATTGGCGGAACCAAGTTATGTAGGCGGGGTTTGGAACGGTGGTAGGGTTTGTGGGTTGAGTTGGAGTAGGGGTGGCGGAACCTAAGATAAGTTTGTCTTGGCGGAACCAAGTTATGTAGGCGGGGTTTGGAACGGTGGTAGGGTTTGTGGGTTGAGTTGGAGTAGGGGTGGCAGTTGTGTGGTGGTGGAGGATGCGACCGAGGGAATTTGGGTGATTTGTTGCGGTGGTATCGAATGAGTTCCATCAATGAACATGTATAGATCATATTCGAGAAGGGTGCCTTCGATCTGGATTTTCCATGCGATATAGTCCCTGCGTCCCACTACAAACTAAACACTTTAAAAAATGGAAATGTTTTATTATTTTTATATTAATAGGACCCACATATCATACTTACAAAAACAATTCCATTATTTTTCTACCCCACTTTTTCTTTCCTACCTCACTTTCTATACTCAAAACACCTACTCCATTAACATTTTCCTTAGCTCCCGTGCAAATAGTAATTGTTTAGTTTGTAATGAGATCGAGGGAGTAGTTTGTGACTGTGAGTTTTAGGATATGGGAAAGAGAAAAGCAAAACAAGTGGCTTCGTAGGTTCAGCAGGGTTAGGAAGAAGGGCAACTTCAAGAGAGGCCATGGGAGAAGCTCGGGGTAAGGGAAAAAACCGAGAGAGAGGGGAGACAAATTTTCTGGATCTACGCTTTGTACACCATATAGGAGTATAGAGAATTATTGAAAGAGATCAAATTGTATTATTGATGATCATGTGTTTATATACAAGTAAAAGGAGAGTTATATATGGACTAAATAACAATTAACATAGAACTATATTTACATATGAATTGTAAGAGATAAATAATAAAAAATTATAAAATACTCCCTCCGTCCCACCTCAATTGGTCCATTGAGGTGGGACACGGTTTTTAAGAAAAATTATTAAAGTGGGTAGAAATTAGAGGAGAGAGAATGTAAAAGTTAAATGTGTGGTAGGGATTAGGAGAGAGAATGTAAAAGTTAAAAATATTTAATAGGAGAGAGAATGAGTGGGAGGAATAGTAAGTTAAAGTGGGTATAATGAATGGTTTTTTTGTAAATATATGGAGATGATAAGGGTATAAATATATGGAAAACTTTCCATTTAAGGAATGGATCAATTGAGGTGGGACGTCCCAAAAAGGAAAGTGGATCAATTGAGGTGGGACGGAGGTAGTATCAAGTAGGAGACTGAGACGAGATATTAGATTCGCTATCAAAGTATAAGAAGACCCAAATCCAGAAGTCCAAAATAATGTAAATGCAAAAGGGTTCTCAATTATCAGAAGTACAGGTGTGAGGGTCTCTCCAACACATTACATATCTTCTGGGGCATTGATGTATCTTATAAAGTCAAAAATATACCCCGTCCACTACAAACTACACACCTTCCTCGTAAAACGTTCCACTACAAATACACACTTCATACAATAGAAATGTTTTATTACTTTTATATTAATGGGACCGACAAGTCAAACTTACAACAACAATTCAATTATTATTTTCTACCTCACTTTCTCTTCTACCTCAATTTTCATACAACACCTACTCCACTACCACTTTTCCTTTTCTTAATTAATGTGCAAATAATAAATGCTTAGATTGTAGTGGGACGGAGGGAGTATAATCCTGTGTCTAACCGGGTTTAAGTTACACAGGCTCTCATTTTCTTCTTCTCCCCCCCCCATCAGAAACAAAATGGTATCAGAGTAGTTATCCTCCAAATATTAAACATTCCTCCTTTTTCTTTTTTGTTTCGTACTAACTAGTTACTGACTTAGGTATCGTACTTTCAAAATTAATTTCAAATAAGGTATTGGACCAATTTTTTAACTAACGTCGTTAAAAAACCTAACGGACTTGTCAACCTCGTTTGATAAAAATAATAATAATAATAATAATAATAATAATAATAATCATAATAATAATAATCATATTTTTATAGTGCGCATACCTTCTCATTCCCAAATTGCATTGTTATAAATCCTCCTCTCAAAATGAATTATCATATTTTTATAAAATTTGTTTTTAATAAAAAAAAATATATATATTTTTATTATTATTCGTTTTGGAAGGACCGAAAATTTAGACCAAAGAAAATTTGCACCATCTTAAGAAAATTTGTTCCAGATTTCAACAATTCTTTCCCTTGATAACATATACTCCCTTCGCCCCGTAAAAAAAAATTATTATTATTAATATTATTATTATTATTATTTTATCATTATTAATATTATTTTATTATTATTTTTTTATTATTATTATTTTTATTATTATTTTTTTATTTTTATTAATATTTTTTATTATAATTATTTTATTATTATTTTATTATTATTATTATTTTATTATTATATTATTATTATTATTATTTTATTATTATTTTATTATTATTATTATTATTTTATTATTATTTTTATTATTATTATTTTATTATTATTATTAATATTTTTTTATTATTATTATTTATGATTATTATTATTATTTTATTATTATTATTATTATTATTATTATTATTATTATTATTATTATTATTATTATTATTATTATCATTATTATTATTTATAATTATTATTATTATTATTATTATTATTATTATATTATTATTATTATTATTATCAAACAAGGTTGACAAGTCCGTTAGGTTTTTAACGACGTTAGTTAAAAATTTGGTCAAATCCCTTATTTGAAATTCATTTTGAAAGTACGATATCTAAGTCAGTAACTAGTTAGTACCTTACCTTTTGCGAAAATGGAGGTTAAGTACTTCCATAGATTGGGAATTATTCCTTCTTGTTTCTTTTCCTTTTTGATGTATATGGCCTAGTCAGTTTCCGTCGAGGGTCCAATTGGATGATTTTTTCAGTCATAAAATGAAGATCAGCAAATGCAAATGATCAACCAAGTAACGAAAATCAAAGCACAAACCTTAGTGAAGATACCAACACCGCACTCAATGCCAACTTTAGTCAAAAATAGATCATCAGCAAGCAAACGCTCCTTAAATCCTCCAAATTGAAGCAACCAACGAAACAATGCCGATTTCTCCAGCTCAATGTACCTTCGCACAATAGATCCAGGTAACCTCCCAGCCTCAATCGCCGCAGCTATATCTTTTGGTAAAGTATCCAAACCCCTCCCAACCTCAGCTAATGCCAAAATCGCCTCCTTCCTATTTCTCCCCTCAGCATCTCCCTCATCATCACCATCACCACCTCCGCCGGAATTACCACTGCCGTTATCACCGCCATTGCCGCCGGAAAATGCAACGATAGAGCGACTGTGGAAGGAATTTAGGGAAATTGAAGAGGTGGAGACAAAATTGGCGACGGAGAGTGTACGGGGAGAGAGGATGGTGAAATTGATGGAAGGAGAGAAGCAATGGCGGTGGTGGCGGCAGTGCGGTGGACGGAGAGAGGAGGTGAGAGTGGATAAATTTTTGGAAGAGGCGGTTATCGCCATCGGATTGAAGTGGTTAGTGTGGTTGTAGAGAAAGAGAGAGGGTAACTGACTAAAGGACTGTTCAGTCTGTTCCCTGCTGTGTCAGGCTGTTGTCGACGACGACAAGACGCTAAAGTTTTCTTGCTCCGTTACCGGCGGCGGATATCTTTCTTTTTTGGACTCAACGGTCGACAACTTAAATTTTAGTACTCTGAAAAGGGGGAAAATCGGGGCAAGTTATACGGACCGTTTAATTAATGAAGGTTCCCCACCATATCTTTGGGGTCTATATTATGATTTTTCCACCATACGTCTACAATTCCCTTCACCTAAAAAGCATATACTCCCTCCCTCCGCTCCGTTTAGTAAATTTGGAAATTAGTTTCGGGACAAGGTATACTCCCTCCATTCCAATAGCTGTCCAATTTTTAGGTTGCACGCAAATTAAGAAAATGAGGGAAAAGTAAAAATGTTGTGAGTGTAATTTGAAAATAGGAGAGAGAATGAGTGGAGGGAATAGTAAATTATAATAGTGTTGTGAGTATTAAAAAATGTAGGAGAGAAAATGAGTGGAGGGAATAGTAAAGATTTCTTTGCCAAAAAAGGAAAGTGAAAGCTTTTAACGGGACACCCAAAATGACAAAATGGGAAGCTTCTATTGGGACGGAAGGAGTATTATTATTTCGTCCATCCAAAAATGAATTTTATTGGATATTCATCAAAAATTTACTTCTTATAAATTTTAGAATATTTATCTCATCTACTATGTAATTAAACATGAAATTGAGAGGCTACTTTTCTTGTCACTATTTGATTTTAATATAAAACCTCCAATATAGTCTACTTGAGGTCCAATAAAAATTCATGTTCAACATTGGGTTTCTATATACTTCTTACCCATCCTAGCGTATCCTTGCATATCGAAAACCTTAACTATCGATCGATAAGTGGTGGCTGTTTCTAGTTGCGGCATTGCTGACAATGTGGCCTGAGAGAGGCCACTTAATCCCAGACGAGCGAGGCTTTCACGGATACTTTGCAGCTCAGTAGAGCTAGGCAGATGCATTGTTGGTTGAGGGGACGGGGCTGTGTGGTCGGTGCCTACCATCCCAAGGGTTTCTTTGATTCTTTGAATGTCGAACTGATCTGACTTAGATACTGGCCGGTAGATTCGAGCTGTCTGAGTGATGGTTGGGTGCGGAATGGCCGCTGAAGTGAGACTCTTGATGGGAGTACCAGGCTGGGAGGATTTTCAATTCTAAGAGGAATTTTCAGGGTGTCGGGTGCTGCAGGTGTGAGTCCGACAATGTTCCGGTCCTGATACTGAATGTTGAGATCGCACGGTGTCGGGTGCTGCAGGTGTGAGTCCGAAAATGTTCCGGTCCTTATACTGAATGTTGAGATCGAATTCTCCTACTTTCTTAACGAGGGCATCAAGCTGATATTGGAGCCTCTTGAATTCCTTCTGCCGAATGTAAGTACCCCAATCCGGATCGCTCTCCATTCGAGCATATGGATTCACGCACTCGCGATCCCGAAGACCCGTAACATCCAAAAGGACCAAATTGATCAGCTAAACCAAGGAAGGACCTTTCAAAGATAAAAGGGAATTCAAGAACTTTGCAGGAAATAACAAAAAAAGGCAAAAACAAGTCATCTTGCATACATGTCTGTACGGACCACTTTGCAAAGCAAGATGTGTCCGTACGGACAATTATGTCAACACGCCAACATCATTTCAAAATCCCCACAAAGTCCACAATATTCCCTGAAATCCAGAAAATCCAAAAAAAAATAGTAATGACATAAAGGTCTGTACGGACCACTTTGCAATTTTTTTGAGGCCTATAAATAGAAGGCACCCCCTCCCATTTCATTCGCACCTTCACCTTCTACTATCTCCCCCCAGCCTTCAGGCACATTTCTAGGCAGTCCCGGCCTCTTTCGATCCTTTCTGAGGCCTCCCGAGCCTTCTCGAGCCGCTTAAAGCACTCCCGAGGCGCTCCGAAGTCCTCCCAAAGCAATTTTGGTCGATCCCGGTCCGTCCCGATCGACCTCCCGACATCCCACAAACCCTATTTATCCCTAGCCAAACTCCAAACACCCAAACGGCTCAAACCGGTCCAAACCCGCGAGTCCAAACGAGTCTAAACGAGTGCTAATTAGGGGAGGTTCTGCCAGAGTGAGTGCATAATTTCTCTCCTCTTTAGAAACTCCGAGTATGATACCGAGAGTTAACTATGGGAGATTTTTCCATTAGTGAAGGCAAAACCTCTCTCCACTTTAAACACCCTCAACCACACACGTTCCCCCGAGGAAGATAGACACAAACCAACATTGGTATAATCTCCTTTCGCACATTTAAATACTGCTCTAATTTCAGTCTTTAAATACTTTACTGCTTTATATTTACTGCATACAATGTAGTCAATATTTACTATTCACGCAGACCCAAACCGTCCAAACGATCCCACTAGGCCTTTCATTGCACTATGAAGGTCTGACGGTAATAGCGGTTTGTTAATATTCCCGCACTGTCCTTCAATTATTTAATGCATTTTATTTAAAAGCACACACACAACAATCAAAGAAAGAAAGAAGGGTATCGAAAGACTCGTGTATACGAGGCGACTCGGGTATCTCTTCCCGAGGCGTAACCTGACCTCCGAACTCAAAATCTCATCACACAACAAAAACAAACAAAACTGCCTTTTCTCAATGTTTTGGGCATAATCAAAATGGCGTGGTGACTCTATGAAAAGCAGCGAATCCCCCCAACGCGAGATGCCGTCCGCGCGCCGGATCGGGTAATTTCAGTTGGCGACTCTGCTGGGGATATTTTGTTTTAAAAACTTTTTAAACAAAAAAAAATTAAAATAAATGATGAGGGTCAAACTTTCATTTTTACCCTTTCTTTAACTGTTGTGTGTGTGTGCACGGCTTTACTTTTTTGCTTATTCAAAAAATGCATCATAATACATCTGTGTACATACTTTTAAAATACATTCTTCAAAACTTTCTGTTTTACTCAGAAAAAGAATTTTAGTGACCACACTCTTATCCTGTACATTGCACACTACAACCAAAAACTCGGGATGGTCTCAGATGCAATTCAATTGGTGTTCCTATACCTTTTGAGCACGCACGGGATCATTCCAAACTTCCCATCCTAGCCAGTGTTACATGCACTCTTGCGTCACACTCTGTCCAAACTCGGTTGGTGTTTTACCCAGTCCGTGTCATAAAGCTTGAATACATATCCCATGTCGGCCGTTATCTGAGTCAAAGCCCAGAAATCAAGAATTCTTGCGCAAGCAAGACAATGAAAGGTCACGCTAAAATCTTGACCAGATATTGATTTCTAAAGCTACACCCAGACAATGATCCGTACCGGATATACGTCCATGCCCACATGACACCTTGTCATCAAGCCTTTAATGCGTCATCCATGACAATATGACCTAGCCAAAACCTAAAGTCATAGATCCCTTGCGCAAGCAAGGTAAAGAGAGATCATGCCGAACTCTTGACCCAATCTTGACTTAGGTATTGGCTTCATTCACTATTCACATGGCAGACGCATTAAAACTAACATGACAGGCTCGGTCCTTAGGTTCGTTTTTCTTTTGGCCGGTGGAAACCGATTGCCCTATTGGACCCTCGCCCGGGGCTGTCCACCCTGGGAAGTCGAAATACTGGTGCAAAACGAGGGGCTTATAGCCGTAGTGATGGTTTCCACTGACCCAGGATCTAGAATAGTTTGCGAAAAAGAAGAGCAATCTTTTCCAACCCATTTAGGATTCTGAGAAAACTTGTTTTAAGTAAATTAAAACAACAAAAATAATTAAAAAAAGAGGAAACTGCATGTCGCATGAGCTTTCCCCCCTTTATCTAAAAAAGACCTTCCCAAGTCTAAACCTCGCCTTTCACCCCCTCCAGCGAACCGAGAGTGATTGAGAGTTCCCGGGAGCTGTCTTTTCATTGTCGAAGTCTCAAGGCCCGACAGCCCTCCTGATTCAGCCGTCAGAGCAGTCTGTTACTCTCCCATGACAGGGTCGACAGATAATAGTGAAGGAAACGGAACTCCACCCCTGGAAAATTTCCAAACGATGGAAGAAGTATGGCAAGCTTTCAGAGCTCTTGAAAAACGCCAAGGCGAGCAGCAGGCTTGGATTGAAGGTGCCATGCATCATTTCGGAACATTGGCAATCCCCCAACCGGCTGGGGCTCCCGTGAAAAGGGAAGACGTGCCCGCTCCCGCATCTCCCAACATCTCTCAATATCCCATGGGATCTAATCCTTTGCCTCTATACGAGCCCTGCAGCTACAACGTGAAGTCACATGGCCCACCAAGGAAGGACATGTCGAGTCGATGCCCCGAGGTTCCGAACCCACCACAAACTGTCAAGCATATTTGGTGGGATATTTGCGACTGCCCCGCTTGTTTAGATGCTGACTTCCAAGATGAAATAAATGAGGACCGTCCCCCAAGAAGGAGAAAATCCTCTTCCCAACAAAAAATGAAAAAGAGTATGAAGTCGGTGATCCCATGGTTGGAACCCTCGAAGAACCATCTGAAAAGTTTGACTACTATGTCATTTATTCCAACAAATCTCCTCAGCCTAACTTAACTTAAGATCGTGGCCATTTCTGCTCCATGATAAGCTGGGATGAGCTCCGCAGAGCAACCAACAGTCCAAGCGTCCTGACACCCCAGCCTTTATCTTGGGAGGACATCAAAGCAGCCATCCAATCCCCAATAAAGGCAATAACGGTGAATGAGCTAAGGTGCGATGTATGGACGTACGCTAACCAGGGCCCTCCCATGACAGAATTGGGAGAAACAAGCAAAGGAGGAGTAAAGCCAGAAATAAACATGTTGACTCATTCCGGTCAGATCCCGGTAAATCCTCCAAGGAAAGACAAAAGGTCGGCCATACCTGAGCCTCGAATCGAGAAAGGCCCCTACGCCATGGAAGCTAAAGAGCTTGACCCAGAGGCTGAAGACCCGATCTTGACCCAGCTCAAGCGCACTCAAGCCAATATATCTCTTTGGTCCCTACTCACTTCCTCCTATCCTCACAAGCTCAAGCTGGAAGAAAGTCTAGCCCGGACCATGGTTCCCATCAACGTAACCCCGGATGAGGTGGTCCAAATGATCATCAATATTAACTACGGTAACATCATTACCTTCACTGAGCTCGATCTGTCGAAATTTGGGGCTAATCATAACGAGCCTCTCTACATCACCGTTCAACTTGACGAGTGTCGCCTTCCTCGGGTCTTGGTTGATGGAGGATCGTCCATGAATGTCCTCCCTGCCAAAATGATGGACTTGCTAGGAATCAAGCCGACCGATCTAAAGCCATCAACTCAGACGATCAAAGCTTATGAGTCAACGTCTCGCTCAGTCTTGGGGGTAGCCACCTGAACCTGGGTTCGAAAAGCAGATGATGTCAACAAACTTCCAGGTTATCGACATCCCGATCACCTTTACCGCCATCTTGGGCCGACATTGGTTGCACCAAATAAATGGAGTGGCATCCACTCTACACCAATGCGTGAAATTCGTTCAAGGAAGCGATATCACCACCATTTACGGAGACAGTGTGACCACAGAAGGAACGAATACAAATTGCATCCTGGAAATTAAGCATGATGACGAAGGCATGATGTTGACGGGATTCACGGTTGAAAGCCCGAAAGCCCAAGTATGCTGCATAGATCTCCCCCTGACTTGGGACCGGATTCCTCATCCCATGAAGATGATGAAGCTCATGAATTACATTCCGGGTCTCGGTTTGGGCAAACACCATCAAGGCACCCATAAGATCATCGAGGTCAAAGAATAAACTACCCGCCGTGGCCTAGGGTACGTCCCTACTCCCAAAGATATTGCGAAAGATAGAAAAGTGGCATGCGAAAAGCGCCCAGTTAATAACAAAAGAGGCTTGTACGCGACCTCTGACCTTCGTCCCTACAGCTCCGATATGGCCCGATACTTCACAAAGAAAACCAGTGATTTGAATGAAGATATGAAGAAGAGGACAGAGCTAATCAACGCCAAACAAGATTGGTCGGCG
Source organism: Adenophora triphylla var. japonica (assembly GCA_022495995.1). Taxonomy (NCBI): domain Eukaryota; kingdom Viridiplantae; phylum Streptophyta; class Magnoliopsida; order Asterales; family Campanulaceae; genus Adenophora; species Adenophora triphylla. The sequence continues at coordinate 405,870 of JAFEMH010000072.1, forward strand.
ACAATGGACAAATGGGATAAGCTCCAACAAAACCTTGATAGGTTCAGAGGCCTCGAGACAAACGCCGTTAGGAGAGCCTTCCCCGATGCACCAACCATACCGGGACCCACCACCACCACCACTATTGACAATGAATTTTGCGAGGGTCGAAAGGTTTCTGATAACTCTGTGGTAGCCATGATTGGGGACAACAGCGTGAAACCTTTCGACCCTGGCATCCACTAAAGCCCATCCACTATGCCATTAAAGAACTAGGCCACCTTCTCCGGACCTGCAACCAGCAAGGAGGACATGATCGAAAAGCTTGGCCTAACCCCTCGTGTCCTAGAGTCTAGATTCGAAACACATTCCAAGTTTATTGTCTTTGAATTCGTGTCTCTTGAGTCATCTGATGGCCTTACGCCGGACGATTATGAGTTCATAGCCAACAATGTATTCCCCTACGCTTTAAATGAAAGTTTCAACCTTTCTGAGTATCCCCTCATTGCATCTTTAACAAATGATAAATTAACTAAAAAATCAATAAGAGTTAATAACAATTCACTTGATAAAGACGCAAACACATTAAACGAACAATATATTAAAAAAAAATTTAAGCATGTTGTCAAACGAGAGGAAAACCGGGCCCAAGCTGCCGAGGAGGTTTTAACCAAAGTGAATTTGAGGACTGCTGAAGAGCCTATAGAGACGCAAATCAGAAGTTTCTTCACTGGCACCGAGCAAGAAGCATTGACCGCACTGCTCAAATAATTCGTGGACGTGTTCGCTTGGTCCTACCAAGACATGCCCTACCTAGATCCAGCCATAGTGGAACATCGAATTCCCCTGAACCCCTAGGCTAAGCCCATCAAGCAAAAGCTTCAACAAATCAAGCCAGAATGGTCCTTACAAGTCAGGGAAGAGATCGAGAAGACGCTTTGCGTCGGCTTCATAAGGGTGATCGAATACCCGACCTGGCTCTCCAACATAGTCACGGTCACCAAGGCCAATGAAAAAGTTCGTTGTTGCGTGGACTTCCGAGATCTCAACAAAGCAAGTCCCAAGGACTATTTTCCACTGCCAAACATAGACATGTTGGTCGATACTACGACCAATATCGAGGTTAAGTCCGTCGTGGATGGTTTCGCCAGCTACAATCAAATCAAGATGGCCGAAGAAGACCAAGAGAAAACTGCCTTCACAACCCCCTGGGGAACCTAATGCTACACAGTAATGTCATTCGGACAAAAGAACGCTGGGACTACCTACCAATGCGCAGCGACCGCACTCTTCCACGACATGATCCATAAAGAGATCGATGTGTACGTCGACAACATGATCATCCACTCAAATGGATCAGACGGACAACACCTCATCGACCTGAGAAAGTTCTTCTATCGCCTTCGAAAGCATTCAATGAGGTTAAACCCTGCCAAATGCACATTCGGAATAATCAGAGGCAAAGTCCTGGGATACATGGTCACAGAATGAGGCATCGAAGTTGATCCCCAAAAGATCAAGGCCATAATCGAGATGAGGCCACCTCAAAACCAAACAGAAGTGAAAAGCTTCATGGGCCGCCTGCAGTACATAAGTGGCTTCGTAAATCAGCTGACTTCCATGTGCGAGTCAATTTTTCCACTAATGAAAAAGAATGCGGACATCGAGTGGAACATGGAATGCCAAGAAGCCTTCGAAAAGATAAAGGCCTACCTTGTAAGTCCCCCAATCCTCTGTCCTCCCCACGAAGAGAAGCCACTCTTGCTATACCTAACTGTGACCGACACCGCAGTTGGAGCCATGCTATGCCAAGAAACGAAAGAGTCAAAGGTCGAGAATGCCATCTACTTCTTGAGCCGAATGTTCCAAGGTAGCGAGCTAAACTACTCAGCCCTAAAGAAAACCTGCGCAACTCTAGTATGGGTCATCGGGAAATTGCAACACTACATGAAATCGCACAGTGCACATGGTCCCCAAAATGGATCTGATCAAATATCTCTTCAACAAACCATCACTGTCAATGAGACTAGCCAAATGGTTTTTCTTCCTGGCAGAGTTTGACATCAAATACGTAAACCAGAAGTCGATCAAGGGACGGTAATGGCCAAACATTTGGCCGACTTCCCCATCGACGAAGCCAAAGGTCCCGAACCACAATTTCCAGACAAAGGAATCTTCACACTTGAAGGCAAGAATCGATGGCAGTTTTTCTTCGACGGACCAGCCAATAAAAGTGGAAATAGCATTGGAATGCTCTTAGTCGACCCAAAAGATGAGCACACCCCAATCGCCACAAAGCTAAACTACAAGGTAACCAATAATGCCGTCGAATACGAAGCATGCGCTGCCGGACTAGAGGCCGCCCTCGAAAGAAATTTCCAAGAGTTAGAAGTCTACGGGGACTCGGCCTTGATCATCAATCAAGTTTCCAACAAATGGAAAATGATAGACTCGGGCTTGCAAAAATACCATGCATGCATGGAAGACCTCATCGCGCAATTCAAAGAGGTCACCTTCCACTACTTGCCAAGAGACCGGAATCAATTTGCAGATGCCCTAGCTACTTTGGCTTCACTCGTAGAGATCCCCGAAGGGAAAGCGGTAAAGCCATTCAAAGTAGGAAGAAAGGAAATTCCTGCCTACTGCTGTGAAATAGAGGCAGAGCCCAAGCCAATCGACGAGCCATGGTATAACCAAATTTACCAATACCTAAAAAATGGGGAAACCTCTTTCAGAAACGAGGAAGGCAAATACAAAGAAGGAATCAAAGGCAAGAGCATCGTGGCCCTAAAATGCATTGCTTCTCACTTTGTCATCCTTGGGGACATGTTATACAAGAAACGCTACCAAGGACCGCTCCTCCGCTGCATCAGCAAGGAAAAAGCAAATGAGCTCATGAACGAAGTCCACAATGGGGCTTGCAGTCCCCACATGAATGCCAGAGCCTTGATGCAGATCATTCTTCGAATGGGCTACTACTGGATCTCCATGGAGGCAGACTGCATTCACTTTATTCGAAGTTACGACAAGTGCCAGCGCTTCTCCAACCTTAACCATCTTCCCCCTCATGATCTCTACTGCATGACCGCTCCCTGGCCTTTCGCCACCTGGGGAATCAATGTCATCGGGAAGATCGCTCTGCTCGACAGCAACGGTCACAAGTTCATCTTGGTAGCCATCGACTATTTCACAAAAATGGGTCAAAACCAAGTCCTACAAAGTGCTAACTTTCAAGAAGGTCACACAGTTACTCAAAGAAAATATCATACGTCGATACGGCATCCCGAACGAGGTCATATCTGACAATGAATCTCACTTCGAAGGAGAATGTGACAGACTATTGGCCGAGTTCAAAATCACACGCCATAAGTTCTCTCCCTACAGGCCGCAAACTAACGACGAAGTAGAAGCAGCAAACAAAATCCTCAAAAGGATTATCAGAAAAATGACCATACAAGGACGAGATTGGCCCGAGAAGCTACATCTGGCACTTTGGGGCTACCGAACATCAATCAGGACTGCCACGGGAGAAACCCCATTAGCCCTGTGAACATACCCCATTCGCATGCAAAAAAAACATGGGAAGTTTAGAAAAAGGATTTAAGGAAATGAGACGGGAAATATGTAAATTAAGAAAGGAGTCGCCATGCCATTTTATGGAAAACATTGAAAAATCATTTGAAATCAGAGAGAGGGTTCAGGGGTGAGGTTACATGTTAGGAAGAATCAAGAGTTCACCCAACACGCCTCGCGAATGAGTCTTTCAATGAAAACATCCAATATATTTAATCGTGTGTGCGATTTGTGTGAGACGATATATAATAAATGCATTTTATTACTTCAAGAGACAAAATACATCTTGTGAGTCACTTTGTGCAGGGGACCACAGCCTGATTACAACGAATTGAACAGATTACAACTGAAAATGAACCTGCTGCATATGGACTAGGTGTGTCGCACGACACAGGACTTAGCATGGCTAAGTGTGTCGCGTGACACAACGAGCCAATTTGCAGAGCTTTACAAAGCTGATTTGCAGGAGCAACCAAGGAACAATAATATCAAATTACATCATAAATTGATCTCAGAGACCACAGAGGTCAACAAACAACATTTAAGAGGGTGTGGATATGAGAGATCCACACTCATCTTGATGAACATGCACTACATATCAAAATTGACTTATAAACATGCAATAACATGGAACCATGAACGATCCATAGAATCAGAGATTTAAACAGAGATATTGCGATTGAAATCCTACACTAATTGCCTCGGATTAAGCATAATTAGCAGATTAAGCAATATATATTTGCATGAATGATAAAGGAGGGGAGAGAGAGAAGGAGGGGGAAAGAGTGTGTTACCCTTGTAGTCCACGTTTCCTATACCATGTTAGGTATAGGAAGCTTCAGATCAGCTTCAGGAACTGATAATTCTGATATCAAGCTTGGATTGAATTCGAAGTAGTTGATTATATACGTGTATTGTATAAAACTAAGAGAGAGACAATTGTGTAGAGAATTGGTGTGTGTATGAGGAGAGAGATAGGATTCTGGCATAATTTGGGCAGAGTGACAGTAAGGAGTCGAGAAGGGATCTTGACATGAGAGGAGGAGCCTCTGATTTATAGCTGCTGGAGATGTCCAAGAGTGTCGCACGACAGGACGAGCCATAACCATTTTTTTTCTAGAAACACGCAAGGTGGCAGACTGGAAGGCTCTTTCCAGCGAGGTACTGTCAAAATTCGTTATTCTTGGCAGGTCCTTCCTTGCTTGGAAAGCCTTGAAAATTTTTCGAATTGCCCCTAAACTTTATGAAAGTTTGGGGAATTGCCAGGAAACTTTAATTGGAAGGCAGGAGCCAGATTTGGGTACTTATAGAAGCCACTCGGCAACGGTACTTATGAAGCAAGTGGGGTTGTCGATAAAAGTGAGAATCCAATCTGGTGAACTACCGAGATGGATTGGGATTGGGTGACCAAGGAGGTCGAGTGGCTGAACCTTTGGAAGGCTACCTACGTATCCTGAAGAGGAATCAAGCCAAATCGTAGTTCTGGGCAAGTGGGGACGTACGGTGTCTCAAACCGAAGAAAGACTAAAGTGGTCAAATGGCTGGACCTTTGGAGAAAGGATTCCTACGTATCCCTAAGAGGGAATCAAACTGAATCGTAGTTCGAGAACATGAGATCCGAATAAGATGTAGGATGAACCTATAGGAAAGTGCGGTACGAACCCGAAGGAGGTACGAGATGAATCTATAGGACGAACCCGAAGGAAGTGCAGGACAAACCCAAAGGAAAAGCAAGACAAACCCAAAAAAGGTACAGGACGAACCCAAAAGATGATACAGGACAAACCCAAAGGATGCACAGGACGAACCCAAAGAGGTACAGGATGAACCTAAAGGAATTGCAGGACGAATCCAAAGGATGATCGATACTAACTCAAAAGTAGCGCGAGATGAACTCAAAGGAAATGAAATGACTTTTTTCGAGAAAGTAAACATAAGACATGATGATTTGCAGTTGAATGAGATATACTTTTATACTTGTGATGTGCTTACCTGCAAGGGTCGCGCACGAGAGGATCGCTTAAGGTGATTGGCTGACTTTGGAAGCATTTGCCAGGTAGAACATGAATTTTGCTGTTAAATTACCGTGCAAAATGGACTTTGCTGACGATTTGCCGTACAAGATGTGCTTTTGATGATGATTCGCCGTGCAGAATGGACTTTGTTGATGATTTGCCGTGCAGAACGGACTTTGTTGATGATTTGCCGTGCAGAACGGGCTTTTGATGATGATTTTCCGTGCATAACGGGCATTTGATGATAATTTGCCGTGCAGAACAGACTTTGTTGATGATTTCAGGCTGATGAGTTTGACGAGCATTGCTTGGAGACTGAGGCAGCTAAGGCTCTTTTCGACGATGCAGATAAGTCTGAAGAAGATGAGACTGACGAAGGTGATAAAGGCAGAATATGCCACTTGCAGGATTTGAATTCTTTGTCTAGATTTTGATTTGAGGAGCAGTTCCCATGATCAGATTATGATCCTTTGATTATTGTACCCAGTGGGGAAAAACACAACACTCTAGGCACTTTGCATGAATCTGAAATTAGTTATTACTAGTTTTATGCATTGTTAAACTTTATTGCACGAGTCCATCTCAATCGAGGATGAAAATGAAGTGAGGATTTTGTAGATAGTGATTGTATGTATGTAGCAAATGATGGATTGTATATGGGATGAATGATGGCCAAATGAACCTCTCCCATGTATTTGAGTAGTGTATGGGTGATGATTGAGAAATGTATGTGTTTTGGTAGAAAAAACAATAGTGTTGAATCTTAACTTTGACAAGTGTGTGGATTAAACAACAAGGAGGGGACTGTGGAATTCGACTAAATGGAACAAAGACATGAAAAGAAAGAATGACACCACGATTTGTTAACGAGGAAAACCTTAGAGGTGATAACCTCTTTGGAAAAAACCCCGGGAGTTAGGTCTCCAACCTTAAAAGTTTCACTATAATAATTGAGTTACAACTGTGGAAGATGATGGAGAGGATTACAAGAGAGATGTGCGTAGAGTGTGTGAGCATGAGAGTGCGTGTGTATGAGAGTGTGTATATTTTTCCATCTCCATCTCCCCTTAAATATAAGTAAGTTTGAATGGGTAAAAGTTGTTCCTACAATCTCGGGAATAATCTTATCCTCTTCAACGTCCATGAGACCAAGTCATCCTTGCCGTTGAAGATGTGTTGAACGTGCTAGGAAAATATCCCGTATTCTTCTCTCTTATTCACTGGAAAATAATAATAAAGATATTAGGAAAAATCAAATAAGTAAATATTAAAACGATACTTACAGTTGAGTAACATCTTGACATGCAGGAGCAACTGAAGATGTCACCATGCTGAAAAATACCCACAACAATTTGTCCCCAAAAACATTTGGCTATCTTGGCAACTGAAGAGGCAAATGTTTTTCTCCCAATAAATGCTCAACTGCCAGCTTGCATGATGGGACGGGTATTGTGAAACGTGGAGAAAATGGACGGTTGGGGAGTAATGCTTAGAAAAAAGTGGTTTTTTGGAAATAAAGTTCTTTTTTAATTTAAATAACCGCTTGGAAGGCTTAATAAGCTTCTTAAACCTTCCTTTTCATCCCTGTTTGCTACGGCGCTGTTCTTCTTCAAGGTAAAAATTTCTCCGTTTCTTATTTTCATCCATTGTTTACTTCTCTCTTTTGTCTATCAACCATGGGTAGAACTAGGTGGAGTTCATCCAAAACTAAGAGTGCCCCATCCCCACAAGGTCCCACAGAGATTAGTCTTACTGATTTTGTGAGTGAAAATCTCCTTGCGAAACCGAATGAGGAGACTTGTTTGTTTAGTGATACCCAAATAGAATCACTAAAACAACAATGTTACTTCCCAAAAGGTGCAGTTTTTCACCCTTTTTCTATAAATCTTAGGTCTGACTTTGTTTCCACCAAATGGATCTGCTTTCATGAGTATCCCTTTCTTCTAGGGTTTAGTTATCCCTTCCCATCGTTGGTTTCTGAGTTCTTTCAAAAGACCCAACTTGCCTATACTCAACTGATGCCCATGGCTTGGAGAGTTTTTGCTTTTATTATCAAAGTGAACAGGGAGAATGGGTTAAACCAAGGGCTTCATGAGATAGCCTATTCTTACGATCTCCAACCTTTCGGTTCAAAAAGATATCTTTTTAAGAAAAGGTCAGGTAGGAACTCCTTAATGAGCACCACATTTTCTAGTGATAGGGGATGGAAAAATAGGTTTTTCTTTGTTGATAGGACATCCATTGGAGAAGGGAATGAGATATCAAGCAAGTGGAACAAGGGAGGTACTTGAATTCCTAACTTTGTGTCTTTTTATTCTTGAAACAAACTGAAATCATAATTGTTCTTACCTCTTTTCAGATATTGACTGGGGAGAACTACTTCCACCGGCTGAGGACACCTTGGCCAAAATTGACGAATTTTTCAAGCTTCCTTTGGACAAGAGATCTCCTAGGGGACTACTGGAATCACCTCTGGTTGTTTCGGAAGATCAAAAAGCGTCAACTTCCGTTATTATGTCTACAGGTAAGCATGTTGTCTTTTTAATATAGTTTATCAATCTGATGCACTACACTTCCTGACAATATTCATATGTCAATGCAGTCTCCAAACCAGTCGTTTCAGGATCGGATTTTGATCTTGATGACAATGAAGCCATTTTTGATGAGTCCTATCTTAAGATTGATATGAAACCTCCGCCTGTTCCTAAGAAGATCCCTATTTTAGACGAGAGCGCGGGGATTGGCTCCAGGGTGAGAAAGAGGAAGGCTATTCAAGAGGAGGTGATCGATGTTGGAGATACTTTTGAAGGAATGCCAATGGGAGAATTCAAAAAGAAATGTATGAGTTTTGCAGCAGGGGTAAGATGATACTAACTAGGTTTTAACTATTTCAAAAGTTTTTTATAACACCTTTTGATGTCAAGCTATTATTTTACAGCCTGTAGGGTATTTGGAAGATCTGGTAAAAGAAATGGAGATGCTGAAGAAGAAGTCTAAAGCTGATATTGCTTTGCTTAAGAAGGAGAAGATAATGTTAGAGAGCAAGGTAAAAGGACATGAAAAGACCTTGGAGCAACAAGTTAAGTCGTTGGAAGAGCAGGAGCAGACGGTGAAGGATTTATTGAACAATTTGGCAAAAAGTGAGGAGGATCATCTTAAGGAGATTGCAGAAGTGAAAAGTTCTTGCAAATTGGCTGCTGCTAAAACCGTTTCCCAATGTAAGATCAAGATGATGAAGGAGTTCCAGGAAGGGAAGGCCGATAATTGGGATATCAACAAGGAATATGCCTACTTCTCCAAGATGACAGGTGAGCCAATAGATGAGGGTGAAGTGTCATCAAGCCCATATGAAGCGATTGTAAAGGATGCAGCAGAAGTTGGAGAAGTTACCCCCAAAGCAACACCAGCGGCGGATGCCATCTGAAAAAGGTAAAATAACTTTGTTCTGGTTTTTTGATGGTATTACTGGGGTGGAATCCCTAAAGACAATTTTAATTTTTGTTTGGTTATGTAATAGGTCCATAAGGACCGAAGACAATTTCTTTTATGTGTTGGGTTGGTCCAACACTTTTGCGTTTTAACTTTGGCATTTTGGATGTTCTTATGGTAACTTTAATTTAGTTATGGTTTAGTAATTTTCAAGCATGTCAAGGCTTGTTTTCTTTTGGATGGTCATTTGTTATGCTCGTAAGGTGACATGTTAGTATGTCAAAGCGGTAGATACTTAAGATGACACGTACATGTCATAACCATAAGAATAAAACATGAGATCAATCATTTAACTGAGTGGGAATGGGTAAGCTATATGAGTTTACCCATATAGGCCCACCCCACACCTCAATTAAAGTGATAACTTGCGCTCCAGGCGAAGGTGTGGTAACCTAACATCTTAAAAAAGAGGTAATTAACTCTTTAAACCTTAGAAGGGATTATGTACCTTTACTTGAGAAGAGATGGCCAGTCTCTGATGGAGGAGAATTTGTTGTTCTTCTGACTTTACGTACTTTCGATATGTCCCCATTTCCGTATGTCAACACCTCATAGGACAAAGACATGTTAAAAATGGACGTCAACTATGTTGACGCCTCTCCACAAGTTGTGTTAGCGACATCTTGGTTTGTAATGAAGTAAGAAAATAGTAAATAGGAAAATGGAAGGTTTACAAATAAATAAAGGATTGTCCATACCTGGGATGAGATGAGTTTAAGGGGTGCATTGTTTAGATGTAATACCTTTTAAGGTGAATGGCGTTCCAACTTCGTGGTATCATTTGGCCATCCAAGGTTGACAGACGATATGCTCCTTTCCCGGCCTGTGTATCTATTAGGTAGGGTCCTTCCCACTTTGGGGCGAGCTTGCCTGCATTGAGCTCCTTTGTATTTTGGAATGCCTTTCGTAGGACTAAATCTCCTACTTGGAACCTTCTAACCCTTACGTTTTTGTTGTAAGATCTAGGGGTGTAAACGGTTCGGTTTAGCTCGGTTTGGGAAAATTTTGGAGCTAAACCGCTAGTATCGGTTTGGAGAAATTTCAAACCGAGCTAAACCACAAAAAACTTCAAACCGAGCTAAGCTAAACCACCATGGTTCGGTTTATCTCGGTCTAAACTGCGGTTTGATTATACGGTTCAGACCGCGGTTCAAACCACGGTTCAAACCGCGGTCCAAACCACATTTCAAACCAACAACTTAATTACCTTGAAGACAAATAGCAATCACCAAATAACATTCTTAAAAATATGTTTAGAGTATATTTCGTATATAAATGTATTTGTTTTATTATGGAAACATCGTAAGACCATATGTTTTGTAGAGTGTATGATCAAAGATTCATATATAAAAAAATGGAGGAACCGCAAGGATCAATGGAACACATCAACCATCTGCACTGTGGTGACCTTGTGAAAGTATGACACTGCAAGTCTGCAACGCAGAGTTATTGTATGCTATGATTATTGTGGTTGCTGGAGCACTGCTTTTGTAGAAATTAGAGTTACCATTCATTTATTTCAAACTCAACTTATATATATTTATAATAAATAAGATAGGTATAGAAATGATAATGATAACTGCTTCCAAAATGAACTCTTTAACGCGATGAAGGATCTGGCGTGGCGTGGCGAAGGTGAGGTAGAAGACGGGAAGAGAGAGAAAGAATAGAAGTGAAATGAAATGAAATCTGAATAAGAGTGAGGAGGAGGCGGATGATATCTAATTATCTTATTTAGGGTTTTGAGAAAATGAAGGGTTTAGATTAATTTTATTATGAATGGATGGACAGGATTAAAATTTAAGTTAGCTCGGTTTCATAGCTCGGCTTGATAGCTCGGTTTCATAGCTCGGTTTGACGGTTCAGTTCCATAGCTCGGTTTAACGGCTTCAACGGTTTAGCTCGGTTCAGCTCGATTCGGCTTGGTGCACTCAGACCGCAAGCTAAACCGAACCGACCGATTTGGAAATTTTTCAAACCGAGCTAAACCACATAAAATTAAAAACCGAGCTAAACCACATGGTTTAGCTCGGTTCGGTCTCAAACCGCGGTTTGAGCTAAACCACTTACACCCCTAGTAAGATCTGGCTACCCTTTATTGATATGCTGCCATCCGAACTTTGGCCATGTCCCTTAGTTCGTCTACGGTATCCAAGTCATATGTCAAGATGTCTTTATTATGTTCAGATGTCAACAAAGCGTATCGCCGTAGGTACAAGTACTTCTGGCTGGAATAGCGATTCTGTCCCAAATACAAGTGAATAGGGAGTTTGACCGGTGGCGTTCTTAGATGTCGTCTGTCGGCCCATAGAACCATTGGCAACTCTTCCGCCTTTATCGTCCTTTCTTAAGTTCGATCTCTTTTTAAGTTGCTTATGATTATTTTGTTGCTAGATTACGCACAATCCATTGGCTTGAGGGTGAACAGGTGAAGATGTCACCATCTTGACTCCCCAAGATGTCAAGAAATCTTGGGTTTTCTTACTAATGAATTGGGAGCCGTTATCACAAATTATCTCTGAAGGTATCCCAAATCGGCTGAATATATTTCTTTTGATGAAAGAGATTACTTCTCTGTCACGAACTTGTACGTACGCCTCAGCTTCTACCCATTTAGAGAAATAGTCTGTCATAGCTAATAGAAATACTCTTCCTCCTGGTGCCCTGGGTAATTTTCCTACTATGTCCATTCCCCAAACCATAAATGGCCATGGCGACAGGATAGGATGCAATAGTTCAGCTGGCTGGTGCAGGATGTCCCCATGTCGTTGACAGGAGTCACATTTCTTTTCATAGTCTGCGGCGTCTCTTCTCATTGTGGGCCAAAAATAGCCCATCCTCAGAGCCTTGGTATGCAGACTTCTGCCCCCGGTATGATTTCCACACTGTCCTTCATTGTAACGACCCTAACCCTAGGCACTAGTTTTAGTATAATATTATATGCTTTTAATATTATTGTTAATATTATGTGTTCATTTTATATATTTGATTTCTTATATTAGGATGAGATGATTAGGAAATAAAATAAAGTCCATGGGGAAAGTATAATAATTGACTATAAATAGATGAGTGTAGTTAGGATTTCATTGTATAGAGAAGGGAAGTAAAGGGGTTAAATTCATTTCTTGAACATTTGGGGGCTTTATTGTAGAATTGTGAAAGCCTTAAATAATTGTGGCATGGGGGGACCATACCCTCCCCTTATTTACCTCACCCTTTTCTTTCATTTTGTCAACCCTCCCCATACTCCCTCTATCCTTCCCCATACTCCTCCCATACTCCTCCATTCTCCTCATTCTTCTTCTTCATTCTCTTCTTCCTTCTCCAAGAGAAATCATCCATGGAAGCTTCATATTGAAAGCCTTACTTTCAAATTCCTACCAAGTGCAATTCTTCTCCATTTTCCAATCCAAGTGTACTTTTGAGTTTGGGACAACTAGGGGAATTTATCAAGCTAAGAAGATCTTTAATTCATCCTAAAATTCTAAGGTAAGTTATTATGACTTCTTTCTAAATATTGCTCACTTTATGTGTTTATGAATATTTTGTGTAAATAAAATGATTGTGGTATTTTTGAATAATGTTATTTGAGTAAAATGGTTATTTAAGATTGAATTGATTTTAGTAATGAGATGGGGGTTTAAGTTGAAGGAATGAGGGTATAATGAGTGTAAGATGTTAATGACATTAATGGAGTTAGTGTATGTGATTATATACATCTTACTTTGATTTGGGAAAGATTATGAGTTATTTAATTTGGGTAGAAAGAAGTAGAAAAAGGACTTGGTATACTTTTAATGATGTGAGTTATTATGATCTTCTCTTCTATTTAATGTTCATGAACTATTTGGTGTTGTTATTGTTATTATAATGGTTATTTGATACTTTGGAAACCTTCTTGGAGTTGATAAATTGGTTAATATTAAGAATGATGTTGTTGTTAAGGAAGTTGATCAAGAATGTAAGAAAATTGGTTGAGTTAGATTAAGATGGTAAATCTTGAAAAATGATAGTAAAATGGGTGGAAAACCAAGTGATAATGATTTATGTTAGAATATGATATCTTGGGGTTAAATGGTTTAGAATAGAATTAACAAAGTTAGAAATCCTTTTTATGTTCACAAAGAAGAAGAAGCTTGGTACTAGTTTTGGTTTTTGGGAGTTCTTAAGGAAAAGTGCTACAACTACCTGTTTCTGGCCGTGGCACGAGTCATGCCCCTAGGCACGAGTCGTGCCCATGGCCAACTCGTGGTTACGATTCGTGAAATGAGAGCCAAATCGTTCTGAGTAACTTAAGTGTAAATTGGCACTAGTCGTGCCCTCAGGCACGAGTCGTGCCATGAGGAGGTAACGAGTCGTGCCCTGGGGCACGAGTCATGCCCTGGCCCGGTGACATTGAACTGTTTTTGGAGCTGTTTAAACCTATGCAACCTAGACCATAATTGAACCCTCTTTAACTTAGATTAAAGTAGAATGCTTGGTCTACACAATGATATCTTATTTGGTCACAATGGAATTGTGGAAGTAGTTTAAATATTGTTCGAAAGTGGTTCAAACTTGGGAAGTAGGTCTTGCACTTTTATTAAGATTATTCAAGGTTGAGTAATGACTTCGTAGAAATGGTTTATGGTTCAGGGTGGCCTTACTTTCTCCCATACCCTTGGTGATTCGTTGAATAGTGTAGAGACTATAATTACACTATTGTGTTGGTTATGAATGTATATGTGTTACATCGTTGTACTGTATTCCCCGTGTGGATTATTTGGCATATTGATATATTGTATCCCAGTTGTGGATTATCTGGCATGTTGATTATATTGTATCCCGGTGTGGATTATGTGGTTATATTGTTACCTTAATTGAATTCATATTCATTGATGGTATTATGCTTAGTGTATTAAATGAATGTTGCACTATAGTATTGATTTAACATGAGTATATTTTACCATGTTGTTATATTATTATCCCTTTTGTGGATTTTATTTCAAGTAACTATTATGTGCTTGGATATTACATGTGATTCGGGGGTATAATGAAATTCAATCAATTATTGATTTGTTCTATAAGTGATTGAAGGTTCATCATACTCATGACCTCTCCCCCTCTGTGGCCGCGAGTGGGTGTGCTAAGCATTGTATTGAGCGAAAGCCTTACGGTCATTTACGATTTGGTGATTAGGGGGAATGCTTCTGTATTAAGCCAAAAGCTTTACAGATAGCGGTAATATTGTTGGATACTCTGATTAAGTATCCGATTTTCTTATATGGATCTCTGGAGTATGAGTCCTATAAGCGGTGAATGTGCTGGAGGCAGTTCACCAAAGAGTGGAGTTTTACTCCCACGTTGTACGACTTATTGTTCAGACGGGAAAGGTAAAATGAGGTAACGTAAGGTGTTTACCGCTTTAATAATGTGCTATGTGTAACCATGCTATGTGTTGCATCTTGTTTGGCATCTTGTTGAATTCATAATAGCTTATTGAGATTTATTCTCACCCTTCCCTTTTACTGTTTTAGATTGTGCTGAGGCAGGTGATCTGAACCAGTGAGGCCGGGGAAAGAGTTTGGACTCTTGCTTTTGGGACTTGTCAGGATAGGTATATGAGTGGGTTGTCGGGAGTCCTATTTAAGTATTACTCTTTTATAAGTTGTATGGAAAACTCTTTTGTTAAACAATGTTAATTAGGGTTTTCAATGTAATTGATTAAGTATGGTTGTTGAAGTATTTGTTTAAATTCCTCCGAGTGGAGATATTATCAGTTGATTTTATTTTGGAAGTTTGAGAATTGATTTTCTTTTAAAGTGAAATAAAAGTTTTAAAATTCTAAGATGGGTTTTCTTAGTTTGAGCTTCTCAAGCTCGGGACACGCGTTAGGTCCCGGGTTGGGGTGCTCACAGTTGGTATCAGAGCTTAGTTTAGAGGTCAAGGGTAGATGTCTAAACTAAGGGGGAATGTGTGGAAATTGACGCCGAGTGTTTAATGCAGGAGTTCGTTCTAATGGCCGGAAGCAATGATGATCAGCGAAAGGTTCTAGAAAATGAAGGAGATATGGGTATAGGTGGAATTCAGAATGAAGAGATGATGAAATCATTCAGGATGTTTGTACAGAATATGGAGACTAGAGGATCAGTTCCGAATCAACCTGAGGGATGTCAAAGTGATGGATTAGAGAGATTTGTGAAGATGAACCCACCGAGCTTTAACGGAGATCCGGATCCGTTAAAGACAGAAAAATGGTTAGAGAAAATGAACAAAATCTTTGAGGTTATGGAAAGTCCCAACAAAGAGAAAGTTAGATATGCCATTTTCAAACTTGAAGGTCCAGCTGATCAGTGGTGGCAGATTTTGAAGGAAAGTTGGGAGCAGGATCATACGCCCCAGACTTGGGATAATTTCACCCAGCAGTTCGAGGATTATTTCATTTCGATGGTTACAAGGGACAAGAATTAGATCGAATTCTTAGGACTAGAACAAGGGGACATGACGGTGAATCAGTATTTAGTCCGGTTTGAGGAATTAGCTCGATGTTGCCCTCATTTGGTATCGCATGAAGCAAGAAGAGTCCATAGGTTTGTAAAGGATTTGAGGAATGAGTTTAGGAAGAAATTAGTAATTGATAGCTTCACCAATTATCGGACAGTCATAGAGAGAGCATATAAGATCGAGAATAGCATTGAGGAAAATAGTGGAAAATCGGAAGGTGGGATTAGAAATAAACCAAAGTATCTAGGACAAGGATCCAAAATCATTAGAGGACAGCCAAGGGCTTTAACTTCAGGAAGTGTGAGAGGGGAACTTGTGGTAGCTTCTTCGTCTAGGCCAATATCCAAACAGTATGGGATGATTTGTAAATTTTGCAAGAAGATGGATCATTCTGAAGACAAATGTTGGAGTAAGCAAGGGAAATGCTTGAATTGTGGAGAAATGGGGCACTACAGGAAAAATTGTCCTGTATTTCATCAGAGGTTAGCTTCGGGTGCCGGTCAAAGGGGGCAAAGAGGTGGAACGAAAAGGGACAATGAAGGGAATCCAAAAGTGAATGTGTAAAGTTGAATCCTTGTTTTGAAGTCTTGGAGGGATATATCCCTCAATGGTCCTTAGAGGTATATTCCCTGTCTCAGAAGTTAGGGGTCACATTTTATAGATCCTGTTTCATATCATTTATGTTTAGCATCACATGTTGCTTCTATGTGGCATACATTGCTTGAGATTTTGTTTTATTGTTAGAGGATTTTGCTCTTATGAGAGAATACCTCGAATCTCCTTTGGTTTACCACGGTGGTGATGTGGTTATCGCTGGGCATGTATTGCCAGTTGATTTGGTATGATTACCAATTTATGATTTTTAGATATACTTGACCTGGTTGGGTAAGTAGTTGTCATGCATTGGTAGACTATCATAAGAAGCGAGTCTCCTTTTCTATACCTAATTTGATTACATTGGTATTTGATATAGATAAACCTTTATATGGTACTCTTGTTATATAAGCATTAAAGGCAGAAAGTTTTGGTTAAAAGTGTGAAGGGTAATTAGTATATGTTAGACTTGCATAAGAAGTCTTTTCGGAAATTTTTCGTGCTAGTTGTGAGTAGATGGTAATTGTGTTTCCATCAAGGTATCTCATGTGTTGATTCTAAGTATGATAATCAGAATTTTAATCCTTATTTCGATGGCTTTATGGTAATTAGGATTGATGGTCTCTTTGTTAATTAAAGTTCTGGGAAGATCATGAAAATCATTTGAGAGTTGGGTTAATGATTCCTTGTGAGGAGTCCTTGTATGCAAAGTTTAGCTAGTGTGAGTTGGCTCGAGAGGATTCCAAATTTTGGGTTCTATATTCTTAAACTCGGATGTTACCATGGATCTTATGAGGATTGAGTTCGTGATCTTTGGGCTGGTAAGTGCTACCGAAGGAATTTTTAGGAAATTCTTAAGAATTGTAAAATCATTGATTTAGTTAACTCTAAAGAATATACAAATGGTGTAGGATGTAATAAGGATGAATCATATTGATAGAGATGGAGAATAGATTGGCTATAGATCTGATCCTTACCTTACCTAATGGATGTGAGGACTTGGTGAATTTTAAGTGCGTATTAAAGGAAGATTAGGTTGTGATATTATGAGAAATGGGAAAGTAATAGCGTATGCTTCGAGGAAGTTAACTAAGATAAACCGGAATTTTTTTACCCTCTACTCGAGAGTGGCTGCAATTGTTTTATGTTGTTAAGTGGGAACCTTACCTTTTTGAAGCTCTCTTGTTGGATTTGTTACCGATCCTAAGAGTTTGGAGAATTTAGTTACTTGAAAGGAAGAGATTAGAAGACTATCTAGATTCTTGAAAAATAGATTGTGTGTGGTGTGATGGACTTCCTTTCAAGTTGAGAAGTTAATTAACCTTAGCAAGTTTGTGTATAATATCAGTTTTTAGTTTAGCATTGGAATGGGTACTGTATAAAGCTTGATATGGAAAATTTATTTGTATGATCCTTCGTACGTATGGAGTTCTTCAGTTAAGGATGATTTGGCGGATTTGACTTATGTGGGGAAACCCTTGAGAGTTATTAGAATCGAAATTCCGGGATTAAATTCTAGAATACTTGGGTTGTGAAAATGTATAGAATAATCATGACATTGAGGAAACTATTTGGAAGTTGTAATTTGAAATGCGTGAGAGGTAACCTTTGTTATTGATCCTTAAGGTAAGCCAGTTTAAAATTCGGGACAAATTTTCTTTAAGGGGGAGTGAATGTAACGACCCTAACCCTAGGCACTAGTTTTAGTATAATATTATATGCTTTTAATATTATTGTTAATATTATGTGTTCATTTTATATCTTTGATTTCTTATATTAGGATGAGATGATTAGGAAATAAAATAAAGTCCATGGGGGAAGTATAATAATTGACTATAAATAGATGAGTGTAGTTAGGATTTCATTGTATAGAGAAGGGAAGTAAAGGGGTTAAATTCATTTCTTGAACATTTGGGGGCTTTATTGTAGAATTGTGAAAGCCTTAAATAATTGTGGCATGGGGGGACCATACCCTCCCCTTATTTCCCTCACCCTTTTCTTTCATTTTGTCAACCCTCCCCATACTCCCTCTATCCTTCCCCATACTCCTCCCATACTCCTCCATTCTCCTCATTCTTCTTCTTCATTCTCTTCTTCCTTCTCCAAGAGAAATCATCCATGGAAGCTTCATATTGAAAGCCTTACTTTCAAATTCCTACCAAGTGCAATTCTTCTCCATTTTCCAATCCAAGTGTACTTTTGAGTTTGGGACAACTAGGGGAATTTATCAAGCTAAGAAGATCTTTAGTTCATCCTAAAATTCTAAGGTAAGTTATTATGACTTCTTTCTAAATATTGCTCACTTTATGTGTTTATGAATATTTTGTGTAAATAAAATGATTGTGGTATTTTTGAATAATGTTATTTGAGTAAAATGGTTATTTAAGATTGAATTGATTTTAGTAATGAGATGGGGGTTTAAGTTGAAGGAATGAGGGTATAATGAGTGTAAGATGTTAATGACATTAATGGAGTTAGTGTATGTGATTATATACATCTTACTTTGATTTGGGAAAGATTATGAGTTATTTAATTTGGGTAGAAAGAAGTAGAAAAAGGACTTGGTATATGTTGTGGGTATTTTTCAACATGGTGACATCTTCAGTTGATCCTGCATATCAAGATGTCATTACACTGTAAGTATTGTTCTAATATTTACTTATTTAACATTTCCTAATATTCTTATTCTTATTTTTTCAGTAATTAAGAGAGGAATGCGGGATATTCTCCAGCACGTTCAACAGACCTTCAACAGCTAGGGCGACTTGGTCTCACGGAGGTTGAAAGGATAAGCCAAAATCCCGAGATTGTAGGAACCGTATTGACTGCTTCATATTTACTTGTATTTAAGGGGAAATGGAGACGGAACATACACTAATGCTCACACGCACACACTCTACACACAAGCTCTTGTAATCCTCTCCATTATCTTCCAAAGTTGTATTCGTGATCATTATAGTGAAACTTTTAAGGTTGGAGACCTAACTCCCGGGGTTTTTTCCAAAGAGGTTGTCACCTTCAAGGTTTTCCTCGTTAACAAATCGTGGTGTCATTATCTCTTTTTCGTGCTTTTGTTCCATATAGTCGAATTCCATAGTCCCCTCCTTATTGTCCAATCCACACACTAAACAAAGTTAAGATTCTACTCTATTGTTTTTTCTACCAAAACAATTTGGCGCCCACCGAGGGGCCCCGTGGTTTATCGGTTATTTGGATCATTTCCTAGTCAAATTCACTATGTCTGCACCCCCCAATGTGTCCGCCGCCGGCAAAGGTCCCGCCTGTTGCTACGACATCGGGAGGTAGAACCGGCTTGTTACCACCACCTCCTCGAGCCAGGACCTCGGCCAACTCAACCTACGAAGACTCCACAAAAGGGGACAACCTCTTCCAACGTAGATGCCGACATCCGGAGTATCTGACCAGGTTGAATCAAAGGTTGGACCAGCAAGACAAAGCAACTCGAAGGTGCCGACAGATTCCATAATTAAGATGCGAAAGATCAACGGCTCATCGCGTCTCGGCTTGACAACATATCTCCACCTGCGTGCAAGGGTTCTCAACTTTGACAACACCGAAGGATCTACATTCCAGAATGAATTCATCCCAATGGGCAGTCCTCCTCAAACTCATCCGCCGACATCCTTAATGATGTCGACATCCTTGCCAGGGATACCCCATTGACGCCATCTTCCGCAGGATTCACCCCGTTCATCCCATTCATTGACAACACTACCGTTACGACTACTACGGACAACTCTGGTTTGCTAAATAATCGTTTTAATAATAATAATTTCAATCGTATTCCAATGGCTGACCCTTTTGCAGGAAACCCACTAGCCAAATAGATGCAGGATCTCGAGAGGGCGATAATGAACGTGCCGGGCGTAACTCCCCCAATTCAACCGTGGACGCGAGAACTATTACAATCAATCCCGGTTTGTCCCAGAATTGCAAATGTCGACATCCCGAAGCGTTTCAGTGTACCATCTATGAAGTTGTACGACGGCACCACGGACCCAGAGGAGCATGTTGCACACTATCAAGAAAAGATGGACATAATCCATATTCCGCTTCAATTCCGGGAGGCTTGCTTATGCAGGGGATTTGGATCCACCTTGTCTGGACCAGCTCTCAAATGGCTGATTAGGCAACCCCTAGGTTCAATTGGTTCATACGCCCAGCTCATCAACATGTTCTATAACCAATTCTCATGCATTCGACAATTTGAAAGATTGACAAGTGATCTCTACAATGTGACCCGGCGGCCTAATGAAACTCTAAAGGATTATGTCCACCGGTTCAATAAGGAAGTGCTAGAAATTCCCAATCTTGACATGTCGGACAACCACGAAGCATTCAAAATGGGGTGAAGAAAGATTCACAGTACTATCGGGATTTGGTGATGACTCCTTGTAAGCGGTTGGAAGAAGTCGGGAGCGGGGCATTGAGATTCATAAGGCCCGGAGGAAGATGAGCTGCGAAGATCGAAGTCATCGTCCAAGATGTCGACATATGACCATCCCGACGGAAAAGGCTGAATTGTCCCATCGCGGGAACAACCGTTCCAATCCTTATCAGAAATTGACACTAGCAAAATTAATTCAATAGACGGTGAGGATGAAGATAATGATAATGTGCCTAACATTTCGATTATTGTTTTTACGTTGACATTTCGGGTGTACTCGTGCAATGGGCAGCACAGGGGACAAAGCCGAGATGGCCAAAGAAAATGGACAAAGCCACGGGATGGCGTGACAAATCAAAATGGTGCGCTTACCATGAAGACTTTGGACACGTTACTAAAGATTGCATCGCGCTAAGAAAGGAGATCGGTTACTTGCTCTCGAAAGGACATCTTAAGGAGCTGTTGGGATCCGTAGAAGAAGGCTGAAAATGCGGAAGCTCCTCATGAAGGCGAAAGACCGGTTTCTCCCCCGGCATCAACAAAGGTGATCAACTTCATCGGTGGAGGCTCGAAATATGTGGAACATCCTATTACGCCGCAAAACGACATGCTAAGGAGTCAAAAGAGGAGAAGCTAGAAAGACGGCCCGGGATGTCGACACCTGCCGGGGATCCAATCACCTTTGATGAAAGCGATCGAGAGAACTGCTAGAACCCCATCATCACGACGGTCTAGTTATTTCCTTGCGGATCGCTAACCATGCAATACGGCGTATCCTGGTTGATGGGGCGGCTCTGTCAATCTTATTATGTTGGGTACCCTTAAGGAAATGAACATCCCGAATCGGAGATCGTTAAGAAGTCTTCGGTCTTTGGTAGGCTTCGGTGGTGAAGTCAAAGAAACGGTGGGGAGATAAAACTTCCAATATACTCGAAAGGGCCTCGGCACCATGGAACGGTTCTGCGTAATTGATTGCGCAACATCTTACAATGTCATTCTTGGAAGGCCGTGGATTCATGGAATGAAGGTCGTACCCTCCACTTACCATCGGTGTGTGAAGTTCCCAACACCTTGGGGTGTCGCTAAGATTTACTGAGTGATCAACAGTAGCCAAGGAATGTTATAAAACTTCAATGAAGGCATCGACATCTCCAAAACAAGCATAGCAATTATCGAGGAAAGTACGTGAAGTCCTGGAAGCTAGGGAGGATGATGCGAAAGAAGTATTGCTAGACCCTTCCAACCGGACATCAAAGTACTTATTGGCACTGACATCCCATCAGATATAGAAGAGAAGCTTGTGGAGCTATTAAGAAGAAGAATAAAGAGTTTCGCTTGGAAGCATGATGACATGACAGGCATCAGCAAAGAGGTCATCACTCACAAACTTAACGTAGATCCTAGCTTTAAACCGGTGCACCGAAACGTAGGAAGTTTGCGAAACCGTAAATCAGATCATCAAGGAAGAGGTAGAGCGCTTACTCAAAGCCAACATGATACGGGAGGTCGATTATCCAAGATGGTTAGCAAACGTGGTTGTGGTAGAGAAGAGAAACGGGAAATGGCGAGTTTGTGTCGACTTCACCGACTTGAATAAAGCCTGCCCAAAAGATCCTTTCCCTTTGCCGCACATAGATTCGTTAGTTGATGCTACCTCCCGACATGAACTCCTCACATTCGTGGGCCCAGCGTCCTCGGGATTTCAACAAATCCCGAGATGGAACCATCTGACCAAGAGGACACTGCCTTCATAACACCCACAGGTATTTATTGTTATATTGCCATGCCTTTCGGACTAAAAAATGCAGGTGCAACGTATCAAAGGCTCGTCAACAAAATGTTTAAAGATCAGATTGGGGACACAATGGAGGTATACATCGACGACATGGTAGTAAAGTCCAAGAAATCCGAGGATCACATAAGCAACCTCTCTCAAGCTTTTGACATCTTGGATTGTTTCAATATGAAACTTAATCCAGCTAAATGCAACTTTGGAATGAAGGCCGGGAAGTTTCTGGGTTACATGGTTACTAAAAGAGGCATTGAAGCCGCCCCAGAACAGATACGTGCTATTATCAACCTGTCATCACCTCAATCTGTCAAGGACGTCCAAAGATTGACGGGAAAGATTCTTTGCACTTACGATTCATTTCAAAATCCTCGGATCGATGCAAACCTTTCTACGACATCTTAAGAAAGAACAAGAAGTTCCAATGGGAGGATCAACATGAAGAAGCCTTTCGGGAACTCAGAAACTTACCTGTCGACACCTCCCTTATTGGCCGAACCTCGAAGGAAGAACATCTTTACGTCTACCTAGCGGTGTCAGAAGGCGCTGCAGCGCGATCTTGGTGACGAACGAGATGGTAATCGGCAACCCATCTACTATATAAGTAAGACACTCTTAGATGCGGAGACCGGGTATTCTCATTTACAAAAATTAATTTTAGCTTTGATAAGCTGCTTCTATTAAATTAAGGCACTATTTTGAAACACATCTCACTTATAATTGTACGCACTAACTATCCTATTAAGAATGTTATGAGAAAACCGAGAGATGTCGAGATCGAATGGCGAAATGGTACATGTACAATTAAGCACATCTGACGCCATCAAGTACGAGCCCGGAAGCTGCAATAAAATCCCAAGCCCTAGGCGATTTTGTGGGCGATTTCGATCCAACCACACGCAAAAAGAGGTGGAATTGGAAGTACAACAACTTCAAGATGATGACATCCTAAAAATTTGGACTCTCTACAGACGGTGCTTCCAACATAGAGAGGTACGAGGTCTTGGAGTTGTACTAAAATCACCACAAGGGGACATAATACCACAATCTATCGATTACGGTTTCAAGGCTACCAACAATGAAGCGAGTATGAGGCACTAATTGCGGGTTTAAGCTGCAGCCCCGGGACTTAGATGTCAAGCATATCCGGGTGTTCATGGATTCCTTGCTAATTGTTAACCACTACAACGGGTCCTACGTAGCAAAAAATGCTAAGATGACGACATATTTGGAAATCGTAAAAATTCTTTCGGCCAAATTCAAATCATTTTCCTTGGAACAAATCCCACGAGAAGAAAATTCTCAAGCGGATGCTCGGCAAACTTGGGTTCGGCCTTCAAAAGCATTTCACAAACCGGTATCCCAATTGTGCATGTTGACATCCCGGCAATTGATCATCTTGAGATGTTCGCTCTAGATGTCGGCATACCTTCCTCTCCATCGGCAATTTCTTGGACAACTCCTATTATCAAGTATCTCTTAGATGATACGATCCCAGTGAGGAGAAAAATGCTAGAGCATTCGGGGTAAGAGTTTCTAAATATTTACTTATCGATAACCTCTTGTTTAGAAAATGCTGCTGCAGTCGCTCTTAAGATGTCTAGAAGCGGATAGAGCCCATCGGGTTCTCAAGGAGGCTGCACGAAGGAGATTGTGGAAATCATACGGGCGAAGTCTACATACTAAGGCTCTTAGAATGGGCTATTTCTGGCCCACAATGAGAAAAGACGTCGTTGACTACGCAAAGAAATGTGATTCCTGTCAACGGCGTGGGGACATCTGCACCCGGCCCAGTGGCTTGCTACATCCTATCCACGTCGCCATGGCCTTTTATGGTTTGGGGAATGGACATAGTAGGAAAATTGCCCGGGGCACCGAGGTGGAAGAGTATTTCTATTGGCTATGACAGACTACTTTTCTAAATGGGTAGAAGGCTGAGGCATACGTGCAAGTCCAGTGACAAAGAAGTTATATCTTTTATCAAAAGAAACATATTCACCGATTTGGAATACCATCGAGAGATAATTTGTGACAACGGCTCTCAATTCATTAGCAAGAGAACCCAAGATTTCTTGACATCTTGGGGTGTTAAGATGGTGACATCTTCGCTGTTCACCCTCGAAGCCAATGGACGAGGCGAGTCTAGCAACAAAATAATCATAAGCAACTTAAAAAAGAGGCGGAACCGGAAGAAAGGACGATGGGAAGAAGAGTTACCAATGGTTCTATGGGGCGACAGGATGACATCTAAGAATTCTCTTGGTCAAACCCCTATTCACTTGTATTTGGAACCGAATCGGTTATTCCGGCGAAGTCCTTGTACCTATGGCAAGATACGGTTTGTTGACATCGAACATAATAAAGACATCTTGATACATGACCTAGATACCATGGACGACCGAGGGACATGGCCAAAGTTCGCATGGCGGCATATCAACGAAAGGGTAGCCGATCTTACAACAAAAACGTAAGGATTAGAAGGTTTCAAGTAGGAGACTTAGTCCTACGAAAGGCATTCCAAAATACCGAGGAGCCCCGATGCG
Organism: Adenophora triphylla var. japonica; assembly: GCA_022495995.1. Lineage (NCBI taxonomy): Eukaryota > Viridiplantae > Streptophyta > Magnoliopsida > Asterales > Campanulaceae > Adenophora > Adenophora triphylla. Next base: position 430,743 of record JAFEMH010000072.1, read on the forward strand.
AGGCAAGCTCGCCCCAAAATGGGAAGGACCCTACCTAATAGATGCACAAGCCGGGACAGGAGCATATCGCCTGGTAACCTTGGATGGCCAAATGATACCGCGAAGTTGGAACGCCATTCATCTTAAAAGGTATTACGTTTAAACAAAATTCCCCATGAACTCATCTTTCCGGTATGGATCGTCTTTTAATTCGTTGCAACCTTTCTTTTTCCTATGCACCTTTTTAATTCTTTACAAATTAAGATGTCACTAACGTACTTTGTGGAGAGACGTCAACCTTAGTTGGCGTCCGTTTTAACATGTTTCTGTCTTATGAGGTATTGACATATTTACATGGGGACATGTCGAATGCGCGCAAAGAACAACGTTTTCTCCTCCGTTAGAGACTGGCCATCTCTTCTCAAGTAAAGGTACACAATCCCTTCTAAGGTTTAAAGAGTTAATTACCTCTTTTTTAAGATATTAGGTTACCACACCTTCGCCTGGAGCGCAAGTTATCTCTCTAATTGAGGTGTGGGGTGGGCCTATATGGGTAAACTCATATAGCTTACCCATTCCCACTCAGTTGGATGATTGATCTTACGTATTATTCTTATGGTTATGACATATACGTGTCATACGAAGTATCTACGGTTTATGGCATATACGTGTCATCTTAAGTACCTACCATTTTGGCATACTATCATGTCACCTTATGAGCATAACAAAGAATCATCCAAAGAAAAATCTAATCCAAAAAGAAACAAGCCTTGACATTCTTGAAAACTACTAAACGTTAACCGCAGTTAAAGTAACCATAAAATATCCAAGCTACCAACAATAAAAGTGCAAAAGTGTTGGACCAACCCAACACGTAAAAAAGATTGTCTTTGGTCCTTATGGACCCATTACATAACCAAACGAAAATAAAAATTGTTTTAAGGGATTCCACCCTAGTAACATCATCAAAAGACCAAGAACAAAGTTCTTTTACCTTCTTTTTTAGGTGGCTTCTGCCGCAGGTGTTGCATTTGGGTTCACTTCTCCAACTACTGGTGCATCCTTAACGATCGCTTCATACGGACTTGACGACACCTCACCCTCATCCATCATCTCACCTGTCAACTTAAACAAATAGGCACATTCCCTATTGATATCCCAAGTATCAGCCTTCCCTTTCTGATACTCCTTCATCATTTTTACCTTGCATTGAGAGACAGTTTTTGCCGCAGCCAGTTTGCAGGAATTTTTCACGTCTGCTATCTCTTTGTTATGATCATCCTCGCTTTTCGCCAAGCTATTCAGTAAATCCTTTACCGTTTGCTCTTGCTCTGCCAGCAACTTAACTTGTTGCTCTAAGGTTTTCTCGTGCTCTTTTATCTTATTCTCCAACATTGTCTTCTCTTTCTTGACCAAAGCAATATCCGCCTTGGATTTCTTCTTCAATATCTCCGTTTCCTTTACCAGACCTTCCAAAAGTCCTACTTCCTGTAAAATAATGCACTCGATATCAAAAGGTCTTATAAAACTTTGGAAACAGTACAAACCCATTTAATATTATCTTACCCCAGTTGTGAAACTCATGCATTTCTTTTTAAAATCTCCTACGGACATTTCTTCAAAAGTATCTTCAACTTCAACCACCTCCTCTTGAATCGCTTTTCTCTTCCTTACCCTAGAGCCAATACCTATGCTCTCATCCGGAACAGGAATCTTCTTAGGGGCAGGTGGAGGTTTCATTTCGATCTTAACAACAGGCTTAGTGAACATAGCCTCAATATCATCAAGGTCAAAGTCAGATCCTGAAACTACCGGTTTGGAGACTGCATGGACATATAGATATTGTCAACAAAGAATAACGCATCAAATTGATAACAATTAGCAAAGGTAAAGAGACACCATGCTTATCGGTGGACATAATTGCAGAAGTAGAGGCCTTTAGGTCTTCCGGGATAGTCGAAGATGCTTCCAACAAACCCTTAGGAGATCTCTTATTTGGAGGGAGCCCGAAAAATTCTTCAATCTTGGTTAGAGTGTCTTCAGCAGGTGGAAACAATTCTCCCCAATCGATATCTGCATAAAAGCAAGAACAATTACAATTCAGTTTGTCTCAAGAACAGGAAGTCACAAAAGTAAGAATTTAAGTACCTCCCTTGTTCCATTGGCTCGATATCTCATCCTTTTCTCCAATAGACGTCCTATCAACAAAGAAAAATCTATTCTTCCATCCCCTATCACTGGAAGATGTGGTGCTCATCAAGGAACTTCTACCTGACCTCTTTCTAAAAAGGTATCTTTTGGAACCAAAGGGTTGAAGGTCGTACGAATATGCGATTTCATAGAGCCCTAGGTTTAGTCCATTTTCTCGGTTCACTTTAATGACAAAAGCAAAAACTCGCCAAGCCATCGGCATCAGTTGAGCATAAGCGAGTTGGGTTTTTTGGAAGAACTCAGAAACCAACAAAGGAAAAGGGTAGTTGAACCCTAGAAGAAAAGGATACTCAAAGAAACAGATCCATTTGCGGGAAACATAATCAGACCTAAGCTTCACGGAAAAAGGATGAAAAATTGTACCATTTGGGAAGTAGCATTGTTGTTTCATGGACTCTATTTGGGAATCACTAAATAAGCAAGTCTCTTCGTCTGGTTTTGCAAGAAGGTTTTCGCAAACGAAGTCATTGAGACTAATTTCTTTGGGGCCTTGTGGGGTTGGGACACTCTTGGTTTTGGTCGAGGACCACCTGGTCCTACCCATGGTTGACAGAGCAAAAGGAGAAAAATAAGCAAAGGAAGAAGGTGAGAAACGGAGAAGTTTTACCTTGAAGATGAATGGCGCCGTAGGCCAATGGAGGTGAAAAAGAAGCTTTGAGAAGTCTAAATGATCTTACCAAGCGGTTATTAAAAAGAAAAAGGATTCTTTTTCAAAAAAGTTACTTTCCAGACCCTTCTCCCCAACCGTCCATTTGACGCCACGTATTCCTAAAACATCCCATCGGGCGGGCGGGCAGTTGAACAATTAATTCGAAAGAAAAACATTTTGCCTCTTCAGTTGCCAACATAGTCAAATGTTTTTGGGGACAAATTGTTGTGGGTATTTTTAAACATGATGACATCTTCAGTTGATCCTGCATATCAAGATGTCATTACACTGTAAGTATTGTTCTAATATTTACTTATTTAATATTTCCTAATATTATTATTCTTATTTTTTCAGTAATTAAGAGAGGAATGCGGGATATTCTCCGGCCACGTTCAACGAGACCTTCAACGGCTAGGGCGACTTGGTCTCACGGAGGTTGAAAGGATAAGCCAAAATCCCGAGATTGTAGGAACCGTATTGGACCCTTTCATATTTACTTGTATTTAAGGGGAAATGGAGACGGAACATACACTAATGCTCACACGCACACACTCTACACACAAGCTCTTGTAATCCTCTCCATTATCTTCCAAAGTTGTATTCGTGATCATTATAGTGAAACTTTTAAGGTTGGAGACCTAACTCCCGGGGTTTTTTCCAAAGAGGTTGTCACCTCCAAGGTTTTCCTCGTTAACAAATCGTGGTGTCATTATCTCTTTTTCGTGCTTTTGTTCCATATAGTCGAATTCCACAGTCCCCTCTTATTGTCCAATCCACACACTAAACAAAGTTAAGATTCTACTCTATTGTTTTTTCTACCAAAACAGTATACTTTTAATGATGTGAGTTATTATGATCTTCTCTTCTATTTAATGTTCATGAACTATTTGGTGTTGTTATTGTTATTATAATGGTTATTTGATACTTTGGAAACCTTCTTGGAGTTGATAAATTGGTTAATGATAAAGAATAATGTTGTTGTTAAGGAATTTGATCAAGAATGTAAGAAAATGGGTTGAGTTAGATTAAGATGGTAAATCTTGAAAAATGATAGTAAAATGGGTGGAAAACCAAGTGATAATGATTTATGTTAGAATATGATATCTTGGGGTTAAATGGTTTAGAATAGAATTAACAAAGTTAGAAATCCTTTTTATGTTCACAAAGAAGAAGAAGCTTGGTACTAGTTTTGGTTTTTGGGAGTTCTTAAGGAAAAGTGCTACAGCTACCTGTTTCTGGCCGTAGCACGAGTCGTGCCCCTAGGCACGAGTCGTGCCCATGGCCAACTCGTGGTTACGATTCGTGAAATGAGAGCCAAATCGTTCTGAGTAACTTAAGTGTAAATTGGCACGAGTCGTGCCCTCAGGCACGAGTCGTGCCATGAGGAGGTAACGAGTCGTGCCCTTGGGCACGAGTCGTGCCCTGGCCCGGTGACATTGAACTATTTTTGGAGCTGTTTAAACCTATGCAACCTAGACCATAATTGAACCCTCTTTAACTTAGATTAAAGTAGAATGCTTGGGCTATACAATGATATCTTATTTGGTCACAATGGAATTGTGGAAGTAGTTTAAATATTGTTCAAAAGTGGTTCAAACTTGGGAAGTAGGTCTTGCACATTTATTAAGATTATTCAAGGTTGAGTAATGACTTCGTAGAAATGGTTTATGGTTCAGGGTGGCCTTACTTGCTCCCATACCCTTGGTGATTTGTTGAATAGTGTAGAGACTATAATTACACTATTGTGTTGGTTAGGAATGTATATGTGTTACATCGTTGTACTGTATTCCCCGTGTGGGTTATTTGGCATATTGATATATTGTATCCCAGTTGTGGATTATCTGGCATGTTGATTATATTGTATCCCGGTGTGGATTATGTGGTTATATTGTTACGTTAATTGAATTTATATTCATTGATGGTATTATGCTTAGTGTATTAAATGAATGTTGCACTATAGTATTGATTTAACATGAGTATATTTTACCATGTTGTTATATTATTATCCCTTTTGTGGATTTTATTTCAAGTAACTATTATGTGCTTGGATATTACATGTGATTCGGGGGTATAATGGAATTCAATCAATTATTGATTTGTTCTATAAGAGATTGAAGGTTCATCATACCTGTGACCTCTCCTCCTCTGTGGCCACAGAGTGGGTGGGCTAGCAACTGTATTGAGCCAAAAGCCTTACAGTCCGCTGCGATTTGGTGATTAGGTGGAATGCTTCTGTATTAAGCCAAAAGCTTTACAGATAGCGATAATATTGTTGGATACTCTAATTAAGTATCCGATTTTCTTATATGGATCTCTGGAGTATGAGTCCTATAAGCGGTGAATGTGCTGGAGGCAGTTCACCAAAGAGTGGAGTTTTACTCCCACGTTGTACGACTTATTGTTCAGACGGGAAAGGTAAAATGAGGTAACGTAAGGTGTTTACCGCTTTAATAATGTGCTATGTGTAACCATGCTATGTGTTGCATCTTGTTTGCCATCTTGTTGCATTCATAATAGCTTATTGAGATTTATTCTCACCCCTTCCCTTTTACTGTTTTAGATTGTGCTGAGATAGGTGACCTGAACCAGTGAGGCCGAGGAAAGAGTTTGGACTCTTGCTTTTGGGACTTGTCAGGATAGGTATATGAGTGGGTTGTCGGGAGTCCTATTTAAGTATTACTCTTTTATAAGTTGTATGGAAAACTCTTTTGTTAAGCAATGTTAATTAGGGTTTTCAATGTAATTGATTAAGTAAGGTTGTTGAAGTATTTGTTTAAATTCCTCCGAGTGGAGATATTATCAGTTGATTTTATTTTGGAAGTTTGAGAATTGATTTTCTTTTAAAGTGAAATAAAAGTTTTAAAATTCTAAGATGGGTTTTCTTAGTTTGAGATTCTCAAGCTCGGGACACGCGTTAGGTCCCGGGTTGGGGTGCTCACATTCATGCAGTTCCTTGAGAACCTGATGGGCTCGGTCTGCTTCTAGACATCTTAAGTAGTGACCTGCAACAGATTTTCTAAACAAAAGGTTATCAATAAGTAAATACTTAGATACTCTTACCCTGAAGGCTCTAGCATTTTTCTCCTCGGCTGGGATCGTATCGTCTAAGAGATACTTGATAATAGGAGGCATCCAAGAAGTTCTTTGCTTTGGAGGGGAAGGTACGTCGACATCTAGAACGAACGACTCAAGATGATCAATTCTTTGGGATGTCAATATGCACAATTGGGATACTTGTACGTGAAATGCTTTTGAAGGCCGAACCTAAGTTTGCCGAGCATACGCGAGAATTTTCCTCTCGTGGAATCTGTTCCAAAGTAAATGTTTTGAATTTGGCCGCCAGAATTTTTACAATTTCCAAATATGTCGTCATCTTTGCATTTTTTGCTATGTAGGATCCGTTGTAATGTTTAACAATTAGCAAAGAATCCATAAACACCGGATATGCTTGACATCCAGGTCCCGGGGCCGTTAAACCTGCAATTAATGCCTCATATTCTGCTTCATTATTAGTGGCCTTGAAACTGCAGCTGATGGATTGTGGTATTATGTCCCCTTGTGGCGATTTTAGTACAACACCAAGACCTGTACCTCTCATGTTAGAAGCACCATCTGTGTAGAGAGTCCAGATCTTCAGGATGTCATCATCTTGAAGTTGCTGAATCTCCAATTCCACCTCTTGTTGCATGGTTGGACTAAAGTCAGCCACAAAATCAGCTAGAGCTTGAGATTTTATTGCTGTTCTGGGCTCAATTTAATGTCATATGTGCTTAATTGTACAAACCACTTCGCCATTCGACCTGACATCTCTGGTTTTCTCATAACATTCTTAATAGGATAGTTAGTGCGTACAATTATAGTTTGTGTTTCAAAATAGTGCCTTAATTTAATAGAAGCAGTTATCAAAGCTAAAATTAACTTCTGTAAATGAGAATACCTGGTCTCTGCATCTAAAAGTGTCTTACTTATATAGTAAACGGGTTGCTGACTACCATCTCGTTCTGCCACCAAGACTGCACTGACAGTGCCTTCTGATACTGCCAGATAGATGTAAAGATGTTCCTCCTCCTGAGGCTTGGCCAATAATGGAGGTGTCAACAGGTAAGTTTTGAGCTCCTGAAAGGCTTCTTCATGTTGGTTCTCCCACTGGAACTTCTTGTTCTTCCTTAGGATGTCATAGAAAGGTTTGCATCGATCCGAGGATTTTGAAATGAACCTGGTGAGTGCAGCAATCTTTCCTGTCAATCTTTGGACGTCCTTGACAGATTGAGGTGACGACAGGTTAATAATAGCACGTATCTCGTTGCAGGGGCAGCCTTCAATGCCTTTTTTAGTAACCATGTAACCCAAAAACTTCCCTGCCTTCATTCCAAAGTTGCATTTAGCTGGATTAAGTTTCATATTGAAACAATCCAAGATGTCAAAGGCTTGAGATAAGTTGTTTATGTGATCTTCGACTTTCTTGGATTTTACTACCATGTAGTCAATATATAATTCCATTGTGTCCCCAATCTGATCTTTGAACATTTTGCTGACGAGCCTCTGATATGTTGCACCTGCATTTTTTAGTCCAAAAGGCATAGCAATATAACAATAAATACCTGTTGGCATTATAAAGGCGGTGTCCTCCTGGTCAGATGGTTCCATCTGGATTTGCTGGAATCCTGAAGATGCATCCATGAAGGTGAGGAGCTCATGTCCGGATGTGGCATCAACTAACGAATCTATGTGAGGCAGAGGGAAAGGATCTTTTGGATAGGCTTTATTTAAGTCGGTGAAGTCAACACAGACTCGCCATTTCCCATTCTTCTTCTCAAGTACAACCACGTTTGCTAACCATCTTGGATAATCTACCTCTCGGATCATGTTGGCTTTGAGTAAGCGCTCTACCTCTTCCTTGATGATCTGGTTTCTTGTTTCTGCAAATTTTCTTCGTTTCTGGTGCATTGGTTTAAAACTAGGATCGATGTTAAGTTTGTGAGTGATGACATCTTTGCTGATGCCGGTCATGTCATCATGTCTCCAAGCAAAACTCTTTACTCTGCTTTTTAATAAGTCCATAAGCTTCTCTTCTATATCGATGGGATGTCACCGCCAATAAGTACCTTGATGTCCGGGTTGGAAGGGTCTAGCAATACTTCTTTCACATCGTTCTCCCTAGCTTCCAGGACTTCACGTACTTTCCTCTGTAATTGCTATGCTTGTTTTGGAGATGTCGACGCCTTCATTGAAGTTTTATAACATTCGTTGGCCACTGTGATCACTTTGTATATTTTGGCGAAACCCCAAGGTGTTGGGAACTTCACACACCGATGGTAAGTGGAGGGGATGACCTTCATCCCATGAATCCATGGTCTTCCAAGAATGACATTGTAGGATGTTGCACAATCAATTACAGAACCACTCCATGGTGTTGAGGCCACTTTGAGTATATTGGAAGCTTTATTTCCCCACCGTTTCTTTGACTTCACCATTGAAGCCTACCAATGCGAGGATTTCTTGATGATCTCCGATTACGGGATGTTCATTTCCTTGAGGGTGCTCAACATAATGAGATTGACAGAGCTACCCCCATCAACCAGGATACGCCGAATTGTACAATTGGCGATCTGCAAGGAGATAACTAGGCCGTCGTGATGGGGTTCCAGCAAGTTATCTCGATCACTCTCATCAAAGGTGATTGGATCATGGCAGGGTGTCGACATTCTTGGTTGTCTTTCTGGCCTCTCCTCTTTTGACTCCTTAGCTTGTCGTTTTGCGGCAGAATAGGATGTGCCACATATTTCTGAGCCTCCACTAATGAAATTGATCACCTTTGTTGATGCTGGGGGAGAAGCTGGTCTCTCGACTTCATGAGGAGCTTCCGTACTTTCAAATTTCTTCTTCTTTACGGATCCCAGAACTCCTTAAGATGTCCCTTCGAGAGCAAGTAACTGATCTCCTTTCTTAGTGCGATGCAATCTTCAGTAACATGCCCAAAGTATTCATGGTAAGCACACCATTTTGATTTGTCACGCCATCCCGTAGGCTTATCCATCTTCTTTGGCCATCTGGCTTTGTCCCCTAGGTTGCCCATTGCATAGAGTACACCTGAAATGTCAACAGAAAAACAATAATCAGAAATGTTAGGCACATTATCACTATCTTCATCCTCACCGTCTATTGAATTAATTTTGCTAGTATCAATTCTTGGGTAAGGATTGGAACGGTTGTTCCTGCGATGGGATGATTCAGTCTTCCTGTCAGGGTGGTCATATGTCGACAACTTGGACGAGGACTTTGATCTTCGCAGCTCATCTTCCTCCAATCTTATGAATCTCAATGCCCTGCTCCTGACTTCTTCCAACCGCTTACAAGGAGTCATCACCAAATCTTGATAATACTGTGAATCTTTCTTCAGTCCCATTTTAAATGCTTACGTGGTACATTGACATGTCAAGATTGGGAATTTCCAGCACTTCCTTATTGAACCGGTGAACATAATCTTTCGTAGTTTCATTAGGCTGTTGGGTCGCATTGTAGAGAGGTCACTTGTCAGCTTCTCAAATTGTCGACTACACGAGAATTGGTTATAGAACATGTTGATAAGATGGGCGTATGAACCAATTGAACCTAGGGGCTGCCTAATCAGCCATTTGAGAGCTGGTCCAACCAAGGTCGATCCAAATCCTCTGCATAAGCAAGCCTCCCGGAATTGAAGCGGAATATGAATTATGTCCATCTTCTCCTGATAGTGAGCAACATGCTCCTGCAGGTGCAGTGGTGCCGTCATACAACTTCATAGATGGAACGTTGAAACGCCGGGATGTCAACATTTGCAATTCTTTGGGACAAACCGAGATTGATTGTAGGCTGTTACAGTCACTTGGTTGGATTGGAGGAGTTATGCGGGCACGTTCATTATCGGCTCCACGAGATCCTGCATCTGTTTGGCTAGTGGGTTTCTGCAAAGGGTCGGCCATAGGAATACGATTGAAATTATTATTATTTAAAAGATTATTCAGCAAACCAGAGTTATCCGTGGTAGTTGTGACAGTGGTGTTGTCAATTAATGGAATGAACGGGGTGAATCCTGCTGAAGGTGGTGTCATTAGGGTGTCCCCGGGTAAGGATGTCAGCTGAGGAGTTTGAGGTGGACTATTCATTGGAATAAATTCATTCTGGAGCGTAGATCCTTCGGTGTTGTCGAAGTTGAGGTTCCTTGCACGCAATGGTGAGACGTTTTCAAGCCGCGAAGCGATGAGCTGTTGATCCCTCTGCATCTTGATCATGGAATTGGCCAACACCTTGGAATTGCTATCTTGTTGATCCAACCTCTGATTCAACTTGGTTAGGATAGTCCGAATGTCAGCATCTACATTGGAAGAAGTCGCTTCCTTTTGTGGAGTCTTTGTAGGTTGAGTTTGCTGAGGTCCGGTCTGAGGAGGTGGCGGCAACAAGCTGGTTCTACCTCCTTATGTTGGAGTGACAGCGGTACCCTTGCCCGCGGCGGACACATTGGGAGGTGTAGACATGATGAATTCGCTCAGGAAATGATCCAAATAACCGATAAACCACGAGGCCCCTCGGTGGGCACCAAATTGTTTTGGTAGAAAAAACAATAGTGTTGAATCTTAACTTTAACAAGTGTGTGGATTAAACAACAAGGAGGGGACTGTGGAATTCGACTAAATGGAACAAAGACATGAAAAGAAAGAATGACACCACGATTTGTTAACGAGGAAAACCTTAGAGGTGATAACCTCTTTGGAAAAAACCCCGGGAGTTAGGTCTCCAACCTTAAAAGTTTCACTATAATAATTGAGTTACAACTGTGGAAGATGATGGAGAGGATTACAAGAGAGATGTGCGTAGAGTGTGTGAGTATGAGAGTGCGTGTGTATGAGAGTGTGTATGTTTTTCCGTCTCCATCTCCCCTTAAATATAAGTAAGTTTGAATGGGTAAAAGTTGTTCCTACAATCTCGGGAATAATCTTATCCTCTTCAACGTCCGTGAGACCAAGTCATCCTTGCCGTTGAAGATGTGTTGAACGTGCTAGAAAAATATCCCGTATTCTTCTCTCTTATGCTCTGGAAAATAATAATAAAGATATTAGGAAAAATCAAATAAGTAAATATTAAAACGATACTTACAGTTGAGTAACATCTTAACATGCAGGAGCAACTGAAGATGTCACCATGCTGAAAAATACCCACAACAGTATGGATGACTTGTTGCAGCATAGGCAAGTCGGGGCGTGCCCTGGGAGTACAGATTGCAGCAGGTGATTGCTGGCTGATAAGAACAAGGTGTGTCGCGCCCGAAACGGCAAGTAGCAGAGTGAATGCAGAGAATGTCCTGGCAAAAATACTGATACGGGAGAGCCTGAGAAAACAGCTTAGCAAAGCCCCAGCTTGAAGAGATCCAATGCAGCGCTATTGCAGATAGAATCATCATGTGGCCAAGGAGGCACCCATCTTTCAAACTTTAGTCAATCAGTCATTGGAAAAGACTCGGGAATATATACATGCAGAGGCATATCTTTCGAAAAGTGGGAATGAATCCCGATTTTGTGTAACAAACTCGCTTTGGGCTTGACTCTTTTAAGAGAGTATAAGCGTAACAAGGTGTGGAAAAGTGTATGAAAGCCCCTACTGACAGAAAGATAGTGTTTGGCTCTATTTTCCTATGATGTAGAAAAAGAAGACTTGTCGAGACATTTGTAAACTTATTTTATTCATGATGATAACAAGACTGATTAAAACCCTTTATTGAAATTTGGGTTATTCAACCACTAATTTTGATATGAACAAACATTTTGCTTAATCATGAGGAGAAAACCAACTGATATCAAGAATCAAATTTGGAAAGATGGAAAGAGGATTGTGTATAGGAGAGGTCATTGATGAGACCGAATTTTCTGGGATTTGAATGTGTTTATGACCGGACAATTTCTGGTTGCCTACGTTTCCCTCATTGTGAGGAGCTCAGGTCGTCGTAGTTCGGGCTTATCCCGATTGATAAGGCATGAGCCTTGGAATTGAGAATGAATGTGAAATTTTGAGATTTTTGAGAACCGTTGAGGAATTTGAGGATCTTTTGAGAATTGGAGAGTTGAAAAACATGTCTCCTTGGAGTGTCAATGAAAGACACGGATGCGAAGCCCCATTGAGGCATTCACGGAAAGTGTTTGTGGAGAAGAAATGAAATATGCTCACACGAAATGTCAAATGAATTAGATTTGCACAATCTCTGATTGATGGTCTTGAACCATGGTGGATCAGGTTCCAATTTAAGCAAGCAATGAAGTATTAATCTGATTTAGATCTTGATGAGATTAGAATGAAACTGCTATCCGGTAGAAACTGTAGCTTGGTTTCAAGGCTTCGATCGGCCATCGGGTGATTTGGAACATTGTTTGTATCATGACCTCTTAAGATGAGAGGTCAAATAGGACTTTTACTAACTGAACTTCTAAAGATGAGAGGTTGGCTTTCAAGGATGTGTTTAGGATTTCTATGGCGAGGAGATTGTGATTGCATCTTCAATGTCTCTAAGACTGAGAGTCTAGATTTGGCTTTGGGAGTACCCTCTAAAAGTGAGAGGATGGCTTGGGATTAATCAAGGTAGTGGGAATATCCTCTAAAAGCGAGAGGATGGTTTGAGATTGGTTGAAGGTAATGGTAGTATCCTCCGAAAATGAGAGGATGGCTAGAATTGGTTGGAAGGTGTTGGTGAGGGGAAATCCATGTTGTCTCTTTATTTTTCAAGAGACTCCCTTTGAGTAGACAGCTAGAACCTTATTTGCTTTGAGAGAATCACTAGGGACGAGGATTTTTTCTTTTCTTTTTTTTCCATTTTTTTTAATCATCATTCATTTTTTTAATTTTTTTATAGAGAGAACTTCTGCTAGCCCCTAGTGTGGATCGCTGCATTTTGTCATTCTTGAGCTTGGAGGCGGTCAAACTTCTTGTGAGTCATAGGAGCCTCAAGGATAGACACTCTTTCTTTTGGAGATGGCTAAACGGGATTTCAAAACATGCCGATCTTGAAAAAGGGATATTGTTTGGTGAGGGTGAGGTAATGGCTTTCCTATGATGAAAGGCTTCAACTGCAATCCCTACCGGATGATCTGAACGAAATTAAGTCTTCATTGCTTGCTTAAATGTAATTTTGAAAGATTAATGCAAATTCTTGATCAACGAAATGCTGTGTATGATGAAAGAGATGTGAGCATATGAGATACGAGCTAGGGGATTGGTGAGCCCCAACATGAAGAATATCAGTTGATTTTCTCACTCCGATTAATTTAAATATTAATCATTTCAATGAATTAGTGGTTGAGCAGCATAAGTGATCATATAGAATAAAATCATTTCATTTAAGTGTAATGTGGGTGCGCAAGTAATGTCTCAAGTCTAGCAAGAAGAGAAATAAAGACTTTTATTACTGAAAGGACAATAACACAAACACAACAGACTCAATACCCAAAAGGGACATTCATTAATGAAATGGAAGACAATCTAAACCCTACGAAAACTGATTGACTGTATCAACTTTGGATGGGAGGGCCCTTTGGATTATGATGATATCATGGAAGAGGATTGGTGACAACGTTGGGGCGAGAAGTCTTCTCAATCTTCCCTTCATCTACAAGCCTTTGAATGAGCATCTTTAGAGGGGTGCAGTCATTGGTGGTATAGCCAGGATATTGATGGTAGTGGAAGTACTTGCTCTTATCCAGGTTGTGACTGGGATTAGTAGGGCTGTAATTATCAAGGGGCTTGATCATCTCAGTCTTAATCAAACCATTAAACACCTCTTCAGTAATCATTCCCAAGTCATCATACTTCCTAGGCTGGCGGGGTTGAAACTTCCCACTATTGCCTCCTCCCTGAAGGCTGTTCACACTGTTATCCTTGACAATTTCTTTTCCTGTTGAGGCCATGGGAGTTGGATTTGTCGAAAATGAGATTGGGTTTGCTAATCTATATCGATAACCACCACCACCACTGTTGGCATTAGTACTTGGAGTAAGGTTAAAGAGTCGATTCTCACTACGAGCCCCCATACCTACCATCTCCCTTAAATCAGGGTACCAACCATTTCCAATAGCTTCACGAAGAATCGGCTTTACACACGAGAGAAAGATGTCTTTTTGATCCTGCAACAGGATTGGCTCAGACAACTCATTCAGCTTAGCATTCCACCTTTTGTAGAACTCGGTGATTGATTCATCATGTTTCTGAATTGTACCAACCAAATCATCTCTAGTTGTACGCCACTCAAGGTTTCCACGGTACTTTTTAAGAAAGGCTTCAGTAATTTGATTCCAGGTAGAACGATTCTCCTGTTTGATGGCGAGAAACCAAGTCAAAGCGAGACCTTTGAGAGTAAGATGAAAATGCAAAGCCATAAATTCGGGAGTACAACCCATCGCTCCTATAATCATCACATAAGTGTCTACATGGGTATTTGGACATGCCGTCCCATCAAAATCCATCTTCGGCATCTTAAACTTGTGGGGAATAGCTTTTACCTATCCCGGATCAACCACTCTAAGTCCACTTGATCCCACAGTCAGTTCATCAATTTGCTGTTGCATCACTTTCATTTGTTCAAGCAAAATGGTGACTTCTGGAGTGACACTAGAAAGCTGAGGGATAGTGGGAGACACAGTCGAGGAAGGCACAGAGCTGGCCGACTGGAAGAGAGAATTCTCAAAAGCATGTGTTGTAGCTGGCGGAAAACCAAAGGTGCTTGGTACATTCAAGTTGCTATCAAACGGGCCAACCGAGCTAGGAAACTGAGCATTCTGGACTGAAGGACCTTGAAATGAAGTACTAGCAGTCACACACGGAGCTAAATCTGAATACTGAACTGAACCAAAACCAAGAGATGAACCTATCATAGATTGAGAAAATCCACCCTGAAACTGGGACTGATTAAAAGGAACTTGGAGAAATTCTTCACGATTAAACTGGCTGCCAGAGAACTGATAATAATGAGAACCATCCTGTACTCGAGGACCCTGGAATTGACCATACTGAAAATTACCTTGCTGCTGAGAGCTTGGAATACGAAAACCCTGAGAGTTTTACTAAAACTGAGGTTGATAACCACTTGGAAATTGCAATCCAAACTGGGTTGGAGGCATAGAAGCATTAGGCATTGGGGAAGATGTTAGATCATAAAAGTTTGGCCGTGGTCCAGCAAAACCAACTTGAGAGTTCAACTGTAGCCCCTGACTCTGAGTGTGATTGAACTGTGCACCCTGAACCTGAGTTTGGATGGGCTGAGACATTGGGGAAGGAGTCATGCCTTGTGAATTCACACTCATCTCATTCATCCCATACGTTTAATAAGCGGGAGGAAATTTAGCATTATACGTGGGCTGAAGAGGGAGAGAAACATTGTCGGCCCCTAAATCGGTATCATTAGTGTTGTGGGCATTTTTCAACATGGCGACATCTTCAATTGATCCTGCATATCGAGATGTCATTACACTGTAAGTATTGTTTTAATATTTACTTGTTCAATATTTCCTAATATTCTTATTCTTATTTTTCAGTAATTAAGAGAGGAATGCGGAACAATCTCCAAGCACGTTCAACAGACCTTCAAACGGCTAGGGCGACTTGGTCTCACGGAGGTTGAAGTGATAAACCAAAATGCCGAGATTATAGGAACCATATTGACTCTTTCATATCTACTTGTATTTAAGGGGAAATGGAGACGGAAAAACACATTCATGCTCATACGCACACACTCTACACAAAAATCTCTTGTAATCCTCTCCATTATCTTCCAAAGTTGTATTTGTGATCATTATAGTGAAACCTTTAAGGTTGGAGACCTAACTCCGGGTTTTTTTCCAAAGAGGTTATCACCTCCAAGGTTTTCCTCGTTAACAAATCGTGGTGTCATTATCTCTTTTTCATTCTTTTGTTCCATATAATCGAATTCCATAGTTCCCTCCTTATTGTTCAATCCACACACTAAACATAGTTAAGATTCTACTTTATTGTTTTCTACCAAAACAATTTGGCGCCCCCGAGGGCCTCGTGGTTTATCGGTTATTTGAAACATTTCCTAATCAAATTCACTATGTCTGCACCCCCAATGTGTCCACCGCCGGCAAAGGTCCCGCCGTTGTTCCCACATCGGGAGGTAGAACCGGCTTGTTACCACCACCTCCTCGGAGGCCGGGTCTCGGCCAACTCAACCTACGAAGACTCCACAAAAGGGGCAACGTCTTCCAATGCGAATGCGGACATCCGAGAGTATCTTGACCAGGTATAATCAAAGGTTGGACCGGCAAGATAACAATTCGAAGGTGTTGACCAATTCCATGATTAAGATGCGGAAAGACCCAACGGCTCATCGCATCTCGGCTTGAGAATATATCACCGGCTAGCGTGCAAGGATTCTCAACTTTGACAACAGGAGGATCTACATTTCAGAATGAATTCATTCCAATGGGCGATCCTCCTCCGCGTGACATCTTTAATGATGTCGACATCTTTGCCAGGGACACCCCATTGACGCCATCTTCCGCGGATTCACCCCATTCATTCCATTTATAGACAACACTCTTTGTCACGACTACTACGGATGATTACAGTTTGCTAAATAATCTTTTCAATAATAATAATTTCAATCGTATTCCTATGGGTGACCCTTTTGCGAAACCCGCTAGCTAAACGGATGCGGGATCTCGAGAGGCGATAATGAACGTGCCGGGTGTAACTCCTCCAATTCAACCGGTGACCCAAAGCTGTTACAATCAATCCCGGTTTGTCAGCAATTGCAAATGTCGACATCCCGAAGCGTTTCGTACCATCTATGAAGTTGTACGACGGCACCACGGACCCGGAGGAGCATGTTGCACACTATCAAGAAAAGATGGACATAATCCATATCCCGCTTCAATACGGGAGGCTGCTTATGCGGGGATTTGGATCCACCTTATGCGGACCGGCTCTCAAATGGCTGATTAGGCAACCCCTAGGTTCAATTGGTTCATCGCCCGGCTCATCAACATGTTCTATAACCAATTCTCATGCGATCGACAATTTGAAAAGTTGACAAGTGATCTCTACAATGTGACCCAGCGGCCTAATGAGACTACGAAGGATTATGTCCATCGGTTCAATAAGGAGGTGTTAGAAATTCCCAATCTTGACATGTCGACGGCCACGAAGCATTGAAAATGGGGTTGAAGAAAGATTCACGAGTATTATCAAGATTTGGTAATGACTCCTTGTAAGCGGCTAGAAGAATTCGGGAAGCGGGGCATTAAGGTTCATAAGGCGGAGGAAGATGAGGCTGCGAAGATCGAAGTCGTCATCCAAGATGTCGACATATGACCATCCCACGAAAAGGCGAATCGTCCCATCGCGGGAACAACCGTCCCAATCCTTATCAGAAATTGACACTAGCAAAATTAATTCGGTAGACGGTGAGGATGAAGATAGTGATAATGTGCCTAACATTTCGATTATTGTTTTTACGTTGACATTTCGGGTGTACTACGTGCAATGGGCAACCTAGGAGACAAAGCCGAGATGGCCAAAGAAAACGGACAAAACCACGGGATGGCGTGACAAATCAAAATGGTGCGCTTACCATGAAGACTTTGGACACGTTGCGAAAGGCTGCATCGCGTTAAGAAAGGAGATCGGTTACTTGCTCTCGAAAGGACATCTTAAGGAGTTGTTGGGATCCCGAGAAGAAGAAGGCTGAAAATGCGAAGCTCCTCATAAAGGCTGAAAGGCCGGTTTCTCCCCGGCATCAACAAAGGTGATCAACTTCATCGGTGGAGGCTCGAAATATGTGGAACATCCTATTACGCCGCAAAATGACACGCTAAGGAGTCAAGAGGAAAAGCGAGAGAGACGGCCCGGGATGTCGACACCTTGCCGGATCCAATTACCTTTGATGAAAGTGATCGTGATAACTTGCTTTGGAACCCCATCATGATGCAGTTATTTCCTTGCGGATCGCCATGTAAATCTGACGTATTACGGTAGATGGGGGCAGCTCCGTCAATCTTATTATGTTGGGTACCCTTAAGGAAATGAACATCCCGAGAATCGGAGATTGTCAAAAAGTCTTCGGTCTTTGGTAGGCTTCGGTGGTGAAGTCAAAGAAAGCGGTGGGGGAGATAAAGCTTCCAATATACTCAAAGGGCCTCAACACCATGGAACGGTTACTGCGTAATTGATTGCGCAACATCTTACAATGTCATTCTTGGAAGACCGTGGATTCACGGAATGAAGGCCGTACCCTCCACTTACCATCGGTGTGTGAAGTTTCCAACGCCTTGGGGTGTCGCTAAGATTTACTGATGATCAACGGGTGGCCAAGGAATGTTACAAAACTTCAATGAAGGCGTCTACATCTCCAAAACAAGCATAGCAATTACCGAGGAAAGTACGTGAAGTCACGGAAGCTAGGGAGGATGATGTGAAAGAAGTATTGTTAGATCCTTCCAACCCGGACATCAAAGTACTTATTGGCAGACATCCCGTCGAGATATAGAAGAGAAGCTTGTGAACCTATTAAGAAACGAGAATAAAGAGTTTCGCTTGGAAACATGATGACATGACGAGGCATTAGCAAAGATGTCATCACTCACAAACTTAACGTAGATCCTAGCTTTAAACCGGTGCACCGAAACGTAGAAAGTTTGCGAAACCGAAATCGGATCATCAAGGAGGAGGTAGAGCGCTTACTCAAAGCCAACATGATACGGGAGGTCGATTATCCAAGATGGTTGGCGAATGTGGTTGTGGTAGAGAAGAGAAACGGGAAATGGCGAGTTTGCGTCGACTTCACCGAGCTTAAATAAAGCCTTGCCCAAAAGATCCTTTCCCTTTGCCGCACAGAGATTCATTAGTTGATGCCACCTCGGGTCACAAACTCCTCACTTTCATGGACGTGTCCTCGGGATTTCAACAAATTCGGATGGAACCATCGACCAAGAGGACACTTCCTTCATAACCCCCACGGTATTTATTGTTATATTGCCATGCCTTTTGGACTAAAAATGCGGGTGCAACGTATCAAAGGCTCGTCAACAAGATGTTTAAGGATCGAGATTGGGGACACAATGGAGGTATACATCGACGACATGGTAGTAAAATCCAAGAAGGCCGAGGATCACATAAGCAACCTCTCTCGAAGCTTTTGACATCTTGGATTGTTTCAATATGAAACTTAATCCGGCTAAATGCAACTTCGGAATGAAGGCCGGCAAGTTTTAAGGTTATATGGTTACTAAAAGAGGCATTGAAGCCGCCCCATAACAAATACGCGCTATTCTCAACATGTCATCACCTCAATCTGTCAAGGACGTCCAAAGATTGACGGGAAAAATTGCCGCACTCACTAGATTCATTTCAAAATCCTCGGATCGATGCAAACCTTTCTACGACATCTTAAGAAAGAACAAGAAGTTCTAATGGGAGGAACAACATGAAGAAGCTTTTCGGGAGCTCAAAACTTACTGTCTACGCCTCCCTTATTGGCCAAACCTCGGATGGAAGAACATCTTTACATCTACCTAGCGATGTCAGAAGGCGGCTGTAAGCGCGATCTTGGTGACGAGCGAGATGGTAATCGGCAACCCATCTACTATATAAGTAAGACACTCTTAGATCTTTGAGACCAGGTATTCTCATTTACAAAAATTAATTTTAGCTTTGATAAGCTTGCTTCTATTAAATTAAGGCACTATTTTGAAACACATACTATTATTGTACGCACTAACTATCCTATTAAGAATGTCATGAGAAAACCGGAGATGTCGGGTCGAATGGCGAAATGGTCCGTACAATTAAGCACATACGACATCAAGTACGAGCCCGAAGCTGCAATAAAATCCCAAGCCCTGGGCGATTTTGTGGGCGATTTCGGTTCAACCCTACAACAAGAGGTGGAATTGGAAGTACGGCAACTTCAAGATGATGACATCCTAAAAATTTGGACTCTCTACACGGACGGTGCTTCCAACATGAGAGGTACGGGTCTTGGAGTTGTACTAAAATCGCCACAAGGGGACATAATACCACAATCTATCGATTGCGGTTTCAAGGCTACCAACAATGAAGCGAGTATGAGGCTCTAATTGCGGGTTTAAGCAGCCCAAGACTTAGATGTCAAGCATATCCGGGTGTTCATGGATTCATTACTAATTGTTAATCGGTACAACGGGTCCTACGTCGCGAAAAACGCTAAGATGACAACATATTTGGAAATTGTAAAAATTATTTCGGCCAAATTCAAAACATTTTCCTTGGAACAAATCCCATGGGAAGAAAATTCTCAAGCGAGATACTCGGCAAACTTGGGTTCGGCCTTCAAAAGCTTCTCACAAACCGGTATCCCAATCATACATGTTGACATCCCAGCAATTGACCATGCTTGAGATGTTCGCCACGGATGCCGACATACTTGCCTCTCTGCGGCAACCTCTTGGACGGCTCCTATTATCAAATATCTCTTAGATGATACGATCCCGATCGAGGAGAAAAATGCAAGAGCCTTCGGGGTAAGAGTATCTAAATATTTACTTATTGATAATCTCTTGTTTAGAAAATGCGCAGTCACTACTTAAGATGTCTAGAGGCGAGATAGAGCCCATCGGGTTCTCAAGGAGGCTGCACGAAGGAGATTGTGGAAATCATACCGGGCGAAGTTTACATACTAAAGCTCTTAGAATGGGCTATTTCTGGCCTACAATGAGAAAAGATGCCGTTGACTACGCAAAGAAATGTGATTCTGTCAACGACATGGGGACATCTGCACCGGCCCGGTGACTGCTACATCCTATCCTGTCACCATGGCCTTTTATGGTTTGGGGAATGGACATAGTAGGAAAACTTCCCATAGCACCGGGGGACGAGTATTTCTTTTGGCCATGACAGACTACTTTTCTAAATGGGTAGAGGTGAGGCATATGTGCAAGTTCATGACAAAGAAGTGATATCTTTTATCAAAAGGAACATATTCGGCCGATTCGGAATTCCATCGAGAGATAATTTGTGACAACGGCTCTCAATTCATCGGCAAGAGGACCCAAGATTTCTTGACATCTTGGGGTGTTAAGATGGTGACATCTTCGCTGTTCACCCTCGAAGCCAATGGACGAGGCGAGTCTAGCAACAAAATAATAATCGGCAACTTAAAAAGAAACTAAACCGGAAGAAAGGACGTTGGGCGGAAGAGTTACCAATGGTCACATGGGGCGACAGGACGACATCTAAGAATGCTGGTCAAACCCCCTATTCACTTGTATTTGGGCCCGAATACATTATTCCGGCGAAGTCCTTGTACCAACGGCAAGATACGGCTTGCGACATCGAACATAATAAAGACATCTTGATACATGACACGGATACTTGTGGATGAGCTAAGGGACATGGCCAAAGTTCGCATGGCGGCATATCGGCAAAGGGTAGCCCGATCTTACAATAAAAACGTAAGGGTTAGAAGGTTTCAAGTAGGAGACTTAGTCCTACGAAAGGCATTCCAAAATACCAAGGAGCCCCGATGCGGGCAAGCTCGCCCCAAAATGGGAGGGACCCTACTTAATAGATGCACAAGCCGGAAAAGGAGCATATCGCCTTGCAACCTTGGATGGCCAAATGATACCGCGAAGTTGGAACGCCATTCATCTCAAAAAGGTATTACATTTAAATATAATTTCCCATGAACTCATCTTTCCGGTATGAATCGTCTTTTAATTCTTTACAACCTTTCTTTTCTCTTATGCATCTTTTTTATTATTTACAAGTTAAGATGTCGCTAATATACTTTGTGGAGAGACGTCAACCTTAGTTGGCGTCCGTTTTTAACGTGTTTCTATCTTATGAGGTATTGACACATTTACATGGGGACATATCGAATGCACGCAAGGAACAACGATTTCTCCTCCGTTAGAGCGGCCATCTCTTCTCAAGTAAAGGTACACAATCCCTTCTAAGGTTTAAAGAGTTAATTACCTCTTTCTTAAGAAGTTAGGTTACCACACCTTCGCTGGAGCGCAAGTTATCTCACTAATTGAGGTGTGGGGTGGGCCTATATGGGTAAACTCATATAGCTTACCCATTCCCACTCGAGTTAGATGATTGATCTTAAGTATTATTCTTATGGTTATGGCATATTCGTGTCATCTAAGTATCTACGGTTTATGGCATATACGTGTCATCTAAGTATCTACGGTTTATGACGTATACATGTCATCCTAAGTACCTATCATTTCGACATACTATCATGTCACCATATGTGCAAAACATACAAAAAATTATCCAAAAGAAACAAGCCTTGACGTGCTTGAAAACTATTAAACCATAACTAAACTAAAGCAACCATAAAGTATCCGAACTACCAACGATAACGTGCACAAGTGTTGGACCAACCCAACACATAAAAAAGATTGTCTTTAGTCCTTATGGACCCATTACAAACCAAATAAAAATAAAAATTGTCTTAAGGGATTCCACCCCAGTAAACATCAACAAAATACCAAGAACCAAGTTTATTTTACCTTTTTCAGGTGGCATCTGTCGGAGGTATTGCTCTGGACTAACTTCTCCGGGTTTCTAAAAATCACCCCAGATCGGTGTCCTCACCGGCTGTTCCGGATCCTTGAAATCATCGATTGCTTTTTCCTCGTGAATTCGTTGCAAAGCCATTTTCTCTTCATTCGGGTTACAACTCACATGCTCTCTGCTGATATTCCTCAATCATTTGGATTCTAGTTTCAAAGGCGCTTTTGCGATCTCATGCACCAAGTCGTCCCGAAATGCTTCCATCTCCCTTTCATGGTGATGTCAACGCTTGCGAGCACGGACCGCCATTTTAATATCTCTTCATTCTTGTCCACTGATCTCCAATCCCCTTTCCCTTATTATGCTTCTTTGCTTCCTTCAAGTCCTTCTCATATTCAACCTTACTCATGTTGTAGGTATCGCATTTTTCCCTCAATGTCCTAATTTCTTTGGACATTAATTTAGCCATCGAGACAATCTATCATCAACAAGAAGAGGTATTTTACTAAAAAATAAAAGAGGATCAAGGTGTCCACGATTCAAAAGCAACTCTTACTGATTTTCCAACACTTCTTCATTCCAAATTTGTTTCTACACCAGGAGATTTGTTCCACCCTTTTTCTCTTCGGAGTAATCTTATCTATCTACGGTATGTTCTCTTCCGCTTTCATCTTACCTTTATATTTGGCCACAATATCACTTGTCGTCAAGCGGAGAAAGTCATTTGCATATAAGAATATATGTTAGCGAGGATTCAATAAAATAGCCAAGTGATACGTTGATTCGACTTACTTATTTGAGAGCGTCGTAATTATAGAGGAAAGATAAAAGCTGTATGCTTTAGAAGATTACTCTCCCGTAATATAGTAGGAGACGTCGATTTGGATAAAGAATTTGGAGAAGATTGGATAATCACAATAGTTATCAGAATTGCGGTTATCAAAACTCTTCCTTTTTAGTCGCCTCGTATCCCTAACCGTCGCATTGAAGCCGGTTAGAAGATGAACGGTTAATCAAGAGAAAAACATTTTGCCTCTTCGATTTGCCAACATAGTCAAATGTTTTTGGGGACAAATTGTTGTGGGCATTTTTCAACATGGCGACATCTTCAATTGATCCTGCATATCGAGATGTCATTACCTTTGTAAGTATTGTTTTAATATTTACTTGTTCAATATTTCCTAATATTCTTATTCTTATTTTTCAGTAATTAAGAGAGGAATGCGGAACAATCTCCAAGCACGTTCAACAGACCTTCAAACGGCTAGGGCGACTTGGTCTCACGGAGGTTGAAGTGATAAACCAAAATGCCGAGATTATAGGAACCATATTGACTCTTTCATATCTACTTGTATTTAAGGGGAAATGGAGACGAAAAAACACATTCATGCTCATACGCACACACTCTACACAAAAAGCTCTTGTAATCCTCTCCATTATCTTCCAAAGTTGTATTTGTGATCATTATAGTGAAACCTTTAAGGTTGGAGACCTAACTCCCGGGGTTTTTTCCAAAGAGGTTATCACCTCCAAGGTTTTCCTCGTTAACAAATCGTGGTGTCATTATCTCTTTTTCATTCTTTTGTTCCATATAATCGAATTCCATAGTTCCCTCCTTATTGTTCAATCCACACACTAAACATAGTTAAGATTCTACTTTATTGTTTTTTCTACCAAAACAATTAGCATCAGTGATTTCCTCATAAGACCCATCTCCATGACGAATGACGGCAATCCCTCGGACATGCATTGCTTCCACAAACCTAGCATGCGCTTCCTCTTCTCGAGCCTTAGCAGCTTGGGCAAGAAATTGAGCCTCACGCTCACGAACCAAAGCGGCCTCATGAGTAACCCTCAATTCTTTCACAGACAAATCATTCAAACCCAGTTGACCCAAAGCAGGGGAACCTCCAGACTGGCTAGCCAACCCATTCTCTACACCAGACATTTCGGATTCTGAATCAGATTAAGACCACTCAGACACTTAAACTGCCTCCGTCTCGGGAATACGGACCAAACGAGTGCCAGAACAGGAGCACGCACCCAACTTGCCGTAGCTGTAGAGGAAAGATCGTTGAGAAGGTGATAGAGGAGAAGAATTTTGAGAAGGTATGGGGGAGGGAAGAATAGGGAATGAGATGAACTCGCGCAGGCATCTTATTAATGTTCAAGTAGAAAGCAGTTTCTTTTAAGTCCTAGGAGCAATTGGGAAAGGACAAGCCTTTATTCTTGCAATCTAAACCTCAAGGGGAACCTAGGGACACACCATTAAAAATATACCAAATGTATTGATTAAAAATTAAAAATAGGCAATAATACCTAAATAAAACCTAAGCATTTATGGGACAGATGAGCAGTCCAAATTTCTGGGGAAATTTGGGCAGCATGACGGGTATTCCTGAAGGATTTCAAGAAAAAAAAATCTAATGACCTCTCGTCGGTGCACGTTGACAATGCGGCATGATCTCTCATTAGAACATGTCGCAAGAGCGACATGTCCATATGTGAAACCATGTTGCATTGGCGACATGCCCACACGTGCTAGGTTTTGGGATAGGTATGAAAGTCTATTATTAATTTTGAAACAATTCATTTTAGTTTTTTTGAAAAAAGTTGTGTCAAAAACCAACCGTTGGGTAAGCTTGAAAAGTGTGGGTCCACCTATGAAGCGATAGGGGGAAAGGATTGATATTAGGCGCTCAAGCGTAGGCGACATACATCACCGTCCGCGATGCCGTCAATCGCACCAAAAGGCTCTAAATCTAGTTATATAGTGTGCGGGTGACTATATTCCCTTATTTGCGAAAAATATTTTGAGTCCATTTTTTTTAATTTTTGTTTGAAAAAGAAATGATAAATGGAAACACACACACATTGCCAATCAAAGAGTATAATAATCAGAATGAGCATAACTTTATTACGGGGACGACCCACAATCACAATCTAGACAAAAAAGATCAAATCCTGCAGAATGATGGATTGGGCAGAGTCTGTCGCCCGACATACAGAGCCAGATTTCCAGAACCAAAAGAAGAACAAGTCCCAGACTCCAAGCAATGCAAGAGCTCAATACCAAGCTTCATTACAACCATAGAAAACATACAGAAGCAGGGAAAACAGGGAAACCAAAGAAGCACATAAAATGCACACATATAATGTCACAAACAAAGCACACACAAATGAAAATAATGAATGTTAACAAGAACGAAAGCTTGACCCTCTTAGTAAAAGCAAGTTTAGTTCATGTCCCCAGCAGAGTCGCCACTGAACATACCCCGTCCGCATGTAAAAAAAAAGGAAGTTTAGAAAAAGGATTTAAGGAAATGAGACGGGAAATATGTAAATTAAGAAAGGAGTCACCACGCCATTTTATGGAAAATATTGAAAAACCATTTGAAATCAGAGAGAGGGTTCGGGGGTCATGTTACATGTTGGGAAGAACCGAGAGTTCACCCAACACGCCTTGCGAACGAGTCTTTCAATGAAAATTGTTAGTCAAATATATGTTTGGATTTAGAATTGCTTAATTCCAATCACAACAAGCATTATTGAGGACCCCTAATTTAATTAGACCAAATAGAATTTTTCTATGTATGATAGGTCCCCTTGTAGCGATGCACGGATTTCTTTATCCTTTTTATTCAACATTTGTTGAGTCGCCACCTATATTATTCATTTGGAAACATAGAAAAATCATTTTGAAAGAGATTTTGGGTTCGGGGCTTAGGTTATGGAATGGGAAGGTCAAGGAGCACCCATTCCACCCAATCCAGAGATCGGTCTTGCTAAAGAAAAGAGAGGTTTTTGAAAAGAAGAAGATTTCAAATAAAAATAAATAAAGGTCCATTTATCGAGGTTAAACGGAATGTAGGATCGATTGCTTCGAGACCATCCCCATGATTTAGGGAGGCTCTAGGCCGATCCTAGATTATATATATTTATACCACTCTAACAATCAATTAGAAAGGAAATAGAGGTTACCTTGCGTGAGGTGATTCGGGCAGAGTTTCGACTCAAGTTTAGAGTCGAATCTTGACACGGACAGAGCTTCGCCTCAGTCCTTGACTCGAATCTTGATGTTTTTTTATCAACAAGGTTGAAAAACAAACTTTTAGGTGATTTTGGGGGTGATTTACAGGAATCTTTCAAGGAGAGAAATCAGTAAATGTAGGGGGATTGTGGACCTCTTAAGTCTGGGAATTTTCGAGGATCAGAAATACTGAAAGTCTTCAGGTATTTATAGGTGTTGGAGAGGTGTTGAGGATGAGATCAAACACCTTGAGAAGGTTCCAAACTCCAAAATTCATTGGTTAGCCGGATGGATTAAGTTTTATCCCGAAAAGAGGTTGAAATCGATGAGGAAACCGCTATCTGCATTCTGCTGAATTCCTTTATCTTGCACAAGACATGCCATTCCGCGTGAGATATTGCAGTCTGTGGACAATTCTGCCCTTCCCTTTTTCTCGTATGCAGTTTAGTCCCAAACTAACGGTGGTTAGTCAAAACTTAACGAAACATGACGAAATGGTGGATTTCTACTTCTTGACTCAAAGCGAGACTTAGAGCGGTATAAATGTGATCCGATGGATTCAGAATGGGGTGTCTACAGAGCCCCGAGTCGACAAGTCTTATGAAAGAAGTCATGTCGACGATAGAAAAGACATCATTCTGAACATCGGGATGGTCGGGCCGCACGGCTTCCTACGTATCTCTATCGGAGAATCAGACCATAACGTAGTTCGACTCCAAAACACGAAAAGGTTGCTTTAGGTATTTTGAAAAATCATTTTGAAAATCGAGGAGATTTTGTTTTGAAAAGGTAAATTCATACTGAGGAATCAAATCAAGACCCAATTCTGAATATACCTGTCTGTCTGAAGATTCGCCTGTCTGGGCTCCGAACCTATGGGGAAATATGTTAGAAATCAAAGTCTTACCTATCCAGTCCTTTGAGTCCTGTCAGTTTTGTGACGATTCGCCTGTCTGGGCTCCGAATCGGGCTTTTTCTTGTTGAGGATGACGATTCACCTGTTTGGGCATTGAATCGGGCTTTTGTGATGACGATCCACCTGTCTGGGCATTGGATCGGGCTTTTGTGATGACAATCCACACATGCAGGCGTTGGGCCGGGCTTTTGTTGGCGATCCACATGCAGGCGTTGGGCCGGGCTTTTACATTGACGATCCACTGTGCAGGCGTTGGACCGGGCCTTTCTTTTGACGATCCACCTGTCTGGGCGTTGGACAGAGCTTTTCTTTTGACGATCCACCTATCTGGGCTCTGAATCGTGTGGAATGAGTTGATCTTTGGATCAATCGGTTTTCAGGCGACTGGTGTCGTATCGGGCGATCGTGCGGGTGTCACGTTCGGCTCGTTCCGTGACTTGCGGTGCCGATTTTTCCACATTTCCTTGCTAGTGTATCATTTCCAAGGGTAAATGTGTCAAAATTTTGAATTTTGATGTTGTGTAGACGCTTATTGTCGAGGAAAATTTCGTAAAATTCCAGAAGGTATATCTCGCGCGAGATATCTTGTCTCGTGCGACTCTACTGTCGGGGCAATATAACAGCAGCTGCTGTTTAATTTAAAAACACCTCTTTTCAAATTCTCTCCCTAGCTTGAGCCAAGGCGATTTTCCTCTGTGATTTTTCGTGTGTTGCTTGTTGATTCCTTATCCCAATCAACCTTCAATCCTTCCTCCTTCCAAAATCAATTGCACAAGAAAGGAAAAATCCGATTTTGGGGAGTTATTTGCTTGGAAAAGATTACCCCCGCGACGACCTCACTTTCGATAAGGACGTGCATATTTCTACTGCCGTTCGTGAAGGTTTGGTAAGAGCTTCTCTCTCAATTCTTGTTTCTTGTAATGCATTGCATTCGAATTCATGCTTTTTGAATCCCAATTTCCATCAATGGCAGTTTTTTTTCTTTGTTTTTGTCTAGAACTTGGTTCTACCTTACATGCTTCATTTTTGTTGAATTTGTTGGATGTTTGTTGTTGTATTGTATGCGTATGAGTCCCCTATATATCATGGATTGTAGGAGGGGTTAATTCGGGTAGTCAAATGCATCTTTGGGCATGCTTTTCTTGTGCGCATGCCAAGTGCTCGATGAAATGCCTCAATGAGAAATTTCTTTTATTCCTTTGAATTTTTGCCATGGGATGTTACCTAACATTGCTCTTTTGCTTTTCCTCTGTTTTGCAGTCGTATAGGCCGACGAAAAACTGTCGTGGGAGTCTGAAATTGGCCAGATCTTTGTGGGACAAGATCAAGGGCCTCAATGGGGTTCGAGCTAGGATGGCTCAAACGGGGCTTTTGACCTTCGTTGATAACCTTCAAGGGATGAGAAGGACTCCCCAAGTTCTTCAGGCGATCCGGGAGAGGTGGTGGGATACTACTTACACCGTGCATCTGCGCTTCGGGGAAGCCACTATGACTCTGACGGACTTTCTTACTTTTACGGGGCTAGAGTGCACCAGTGAGCCCCTTCCGAAGACTGTGGGTTATAAGCCTGCAAGCCCAGCTGTGTGGAGGCAGTTGATTGGTTTCACCCCTAACAAGGTTAAGGGGCTTGCTGTTGAGTTGTCACCTCTCCGGGGTCAACTTGAGACTTATGCGGAGAAGCCAAATGCGGACACTAATCGGTTGGTGCGGGGTGCCCTCTGGTACATTCTGTCGGAGACTATTTTTGCTAACCACTCTTCTACGGCCCGTCTCTCCCTCTTAGGTTTGTTGGTTGATTTGGATGACGTGAGGACTTATGATTGGGGCTCAGCAGGGCTGGCCTTCTGTTATCACGCCATGGATGAGGCATGTAGGCACACCAAGGATACTCTGTCGGGGTATTCTTATGCTTGGGAGGTATGCTCTTGATCTTGTTTTTGTCTTTTATCTGTACTCTTTGTCTGTATTTCATACTGAATCTGTTCTATTTTCTTGTACATATATGGGGCTATATTGTCTTTGGACTGTACAAGTTTGAGCTGGAGAGCCGGACCCCTTTATTCCCGGATATCAGGAGGTGGAGCCACCCCAATCGGAGTGTTGATGAGGAGGAGGATCAGGAGTGGACCCTGACGGTTGCAGAGGCGCGGGCCATGTTGGATGCCTTTGAGTATGAGCGGCTGGATCTTTATCCATGGACCTTGGTAGAATGGGAGGTTCACCGTGCTTGGGATGCCACTGCGATGCAGATGATGTTGGTATCTCTGGAAAGGGATACCATGTATTTGGGCGAGCGAGTCTTCCCTCAGCATGGCAAAGGTTCACTGCCATATAGTGTGCCAGCGGATCCGCCGAGGGCGATGTACCCCACCCACTTCATTCCTGATGATGGTTATGCCACTCTTGTGGAGGGTTGTGCGGCTACGGCTCGTGTTGTCCGAGGAGCTTCCTATGCGGAGTTCTTGCCTCGACTGATGGGTCCCCTGCCGGTGGGTGCTAGGCGATCTCTTGCTCGTGGTTCCGCCTCTGCATCCGCCTCAGGTTCGTCAGCCCCTAGCACTTCTTCCCAGTATGCCGATCCTCTGCCCTTCGCGCCAGATTATGGTCCTCTGAGCTACACATATATGATGGGTAGTATGCCGATGATGGGCCACATCCCGACTCTGGACCATATTCTCGAGGGTTACCGCCTTCCGCCTGATGTCTCCTCGGTATGTTTCTGTTCATACTATTTCACGTATTCTTCCATATAAGTGTATATGTCCGACTTCATCTGAGTATCTCTTTCCTTTTGTTGTTTTTGTTGCCAGATCACCATATCCGCGGCTGACTATAACCGTGGAGCGAGCAAGATGGCGGGATTGATGTCCCTGGTGTTGGACCTGTCTGAGAGGCTGTTTCAGAAGGCATCTTTGGCGGCTTCGACGGTGGCCTCTGCGGTGACCCCGACTTGTGGAGCCAAGAGGTCGAGGAGGGACGGTAGTCCCAATGGTGGTGATGGCGGAGGTGCCGGTGACTCGGGCGATTTGATGGCTTGATCCCCTTTTTCTTCCCCATTTGTTTTCTGAGGATTTGTAAATATTGGTCGTGTGGGCCTAGACACTTTTTCTTTCTTTTGGTACCTGTTAGCATGTAGATGGCACAAAACACGGTTTTCTTAATTCCTAGTCCTAGGTCTAATTATTTAGTTTTTTAACTTTCTCAACTTCCGTGGTTGGAAATGAAATGGCCATTTAGGCCACAGTTTTGAGCTTGATTTTGGTGTTGCACTGCATGTTAGGAACTTTACGTACAGGTTTTCGAGACTTGCTTCATCAAGTCGGGGCTAGATTGTTTGTTTGTGTAGAACTGTTGCTGTTCCTGCCGTGGCGATGTATCACGCGGGACAAGGCATCTTGCGCGAGACACGCTACCCAGGCAGAATCCTTTTCCTTTTCGAACGGGATTTTGTCAGTTTTCCCTATAAAAACACCCTGTAGTCCAGCCAGATAACTCATCCTAGCCTTTCAAACTCTAGAGATATTCTGTTAGGGTTGAATTCTTATCTTCTTTTTTAACCCTGTGATCCATGGCTTCCAAGGAGATCGCCCTAACGTCCATGATTGTTGGTGATTTTTCTTTGCCGTCTGAAGTGGTTGAAGCCTTCAAGCAAGCATCAAGAGATTTTGTGAGGTCGTTTCGCAACCGATCTCGCAATAGGTTTATAGCAGAATTTGGATTTAGAATCCTCTTCACCTTGAAGAACCTCCAACCGGATTGGAATCTTTTGCAGGGTGCTGCTCGATTTTGGGATCCCTCTGTTCATCTCTTCAATTTTTCTCTTAATGAGATGGTGCCTACTGTGGAGGAATTTGCCATTATCTTGGATATGCCTTTGACTGGTGAGATTGATGTTCCTAAATACAATAGGAATCATTCAGAGGCCTTGAATGAATTGCTAGGGATCCCCCTTGATACTTGCTATGAGTTGGTTCACCGCAGGTGGGTAGATTGTTCTTCTTTTCCTGAGCAATTCAGCGGAGATTCAGATGATGACGCCTTTCATGTTTACAAACCTTTTTGGCCCTTTCTCTTTTCGGAGATGTTTTGTTCACATGCAGGGATGGCTTGGTTGACTCCCAATTGGTGGAAATTGTTCTGCAGGCTAGGAAACGTTCTAGGAACATCATTCTGCTAATTTTGGGTGAAACCCTGCATGGTCTTGACGAGTTGCATAAAACCGGTGCTATGACTCAAGGGAGTCCTCTTTTGTTGACTATTTGGCTTAGGGAGCACCTCAAGTTGGTAGGTCCCCCGTTGGAATATTCCCCATTCACATACCATACGTGAAAGTTACTG
The DNA here is from genome assembly GCA_022495995.1 of Adenophora triphylla var. japonica. Classification (NCBI taxonomy): domain Eukaryota; kingdom Viridiplantae; phylum Streptophyta; class Magnoliopsida; order Asterales; family Campanulaceae; genus Adenophora; species Adenophora triphylla. The sequence continues at coordinate 462,402 of JAFEMH010000072.1, forward strand.
ATCAAGGATCTCTCGGTGGATGAGTGGGTTGAGCCGTGCGAAGGCGCAGAATCGCGATATCCTTTGGTGTCCACCTTATTGGAGATTGAACAAGTATGTTGCCAATACCAAGGGTTTTGACAGGGTTGTTCTCCCGGGTTTGCGAGATTCCTCCTTTTATTTTCCCAAGCGGGTGCTCCGTCAGTTTGGTCAACAGCAGGACACTTATCTTTTCGAAGGGGCCTCTCGTGATGTGTCTTGTATTGGTGTAGAGTTTGCGCAGGTGCTAGCTCAAGCATGGGGTGAAGGAACTAGTCGGGACCGCTGGTCGAACCTTCGGACTTTTGATGCAAGCGTTTTCTTATCTGACAAGCATTTGGATTGGTTCCTTCATACCGGTCACCCTAGTGTGGAAAAAATTGATGATCTACGGCTTCCGCTGTTAGGGGATTCTTTCGTAGCTAGCAGTATTTTGCAAAGGAGCGAGGCTCAGTCTGATCCTGCTAATGTACGGACCGATCCAACCCAGGATTTTCTTGATGGGGATTGGTACGAGAGGCGAGGCAAAGGGATGCCTGGAAAGACGCAAGCTTTAGATAGGCCAAATGTCTTCAAGAGGCTTTCGGAGTCCGTCTTTACCCGTCTCGAGGGATGTTCTGCTTCGAAGGGCCCGAAGCGCAAGAAAGATCACGAAGACGGTGGTGATCATGTCCGCCGGCCTACCAAGTCAATGAAAGGCTAGATCTTAAGGAGTACCAAGAGATTGCTTTGATAGATCAATAGTTTTGTTTTATTAGTATTTTTTTTTCAAGATTGTTAGCTTAGCAAATTAGTCATTGTGGTTAGGATTTCCCTTTTGTCATTAATAAAATGCATTTGATTAATAAAAGGACAAAATTAGATTTATTTATTTGATTAGACCGAACCCGAAGGCTGCCTACGTTCCTCTTTTACAGCAATTAAATAAGAGGCTCAGGTCTAACGTAGTTCATTTTTGAGAGAAAAAGGACAAAATACGATTTCAGGCCGAGGGGTAATCTCGCGCGAGACAAGGCCTCTTTTTTTTTTTTTTTTATGCACACCCTTTCTTTTGCCTAGACTGCCCTTTCAGATTTTCAATCTAGCGGGCTTCTTTTCTTGTGCAAGCTCTAATTTTTGCCTAGGCCGTCCCCTTCGGGATTTTCAACCTAACGAGCGCTTTTCTTTTAAGAGGCCAAGTCACGCGAAGTATTTCTTGAGTTTGTCCATGTTGACTGGCTTCGGTAGCTGATCTCCATCTAAGTCTACCAGCTGAAGGGCTCCCCCAGAGAATATCTTCTTTACGATGTAGGGTCCTATCCATCTCGGTCCCCACTTGCCTAGCGGGTTGAAAGGTCCAGGACGATGCTCGCGGAGAACCAAGTCGCCTACTCTGATGTTCCTTGTCTTGACCTTTTTGTTGAAGGCTCTTGCCATTATTCTTTGGTAGGCTTGAGTGTGCTTGGCTGCTTTCAGCCTCCTTTCGTCTAGCAAGGCTAATTCTTTGTATCAGCTTTCTAGCCAGTCGACTTCGTTCACTTGGTTTTCTAGGAGAACCCTTTGTGATGGTATTTCCAATTCTATTGGCAAGACAGCCTCCATTCCGAATGTGAGGGCGTAGGGAGTCTCTCCTGTAGCTGTTCGGACTGAGGTGCGGTATCCCCACAGTGCGAAGGGTAACTTGTCGGGCCAATCTTTCTCGGTGATTGCCATTTTTCTGATGATGGTTTCGATTGTCTTGTTTGCGGCTTCAACTGCTCCATTCGTCTGAGGCCTGTAAGGAGATGACTTGTGCCTTGTGATTTTGTACTCGGTCAGGAGGTGATCGGTTTCCTTCTCGAAGTGTGAGCCATTATCGGATATCATCTCTTGCGGGACCCCGTATCGGCAGATGATGTTGTGTTTGATGAATTCTGCAACCTTTCTGGCATTCAAAACTTTATAGGAGGCGGCCTCGATCCATTTAGTGAAATAGTAGATGGCTATTAGGATGAAACATTGTCCATTGGCTCCTGTGGGTGTGACCTTTCCAATCACATCGATCCCCCATGTCGAAAACGGCCAAGGAGAAGTCATAGGGTACAGTAAGGAAGGCGGTGCGTGCTGAAGGTTGGCGTGTATCTGACACTTATGGCATTTCTTGACCATTCTGGTACAGTCGGCTTCCATGGTTAGCCAAAAGTACCCTTGTCTGATGATCTTTTTGGCGAGCATGTTTCCACTCATGTGGGTTCCACATATGCCTTGATGAACATGGTCCATTATTTCTTGGGCCTCTTCTTCGGTGGCGCAAAGGAGGTTTCCTTGGGAATGCTTCTTGAATAGACGGCCAGCAATGATGGAGTAATTATTGGCCAGCCTCTTAAGGGCGATCTGAGTCTTCTGGTCTGTCTCAGGTGGGATGGTTCCATCTAGGATGAAATGCCAAATATCATGGTACCATGGTTTCTCTTCGGAGTTCTCAATGGTAGCACATTCGGATAACCATTTGTCTTTGCAGTCATGGAGATCTATAACGGCGCAGTAGGCAGGAGTTGAGCGTCGTGTTATTTTGAAAGGTTTGACTGCCTTTCCTTTAGAGATTTTGACCAAGGAAGCGAGTGTGGCCAATGCGTCAGCAAACTGATTTTTGTCTCTAAGAAGATAGAGGAACGAGATATCCTAAAATTGTTGCGCCAACTCTTGGACGTGGGCACTGTATCTTTGAAGGGTTGGATCTTGGATTGTCTGATTGATGATTAACTGGGAGTCCCCAAATACCTCAAGTTCGATCACGTTGCGCTCTAGGGCTGCTTCAAGCCCCGCTATACAAGCCTCATATTCTGCGGTGTTGTTGGTGGCATCAAAGTCAAGACGTATTGCTAGTGGAGTATAGATGTCATCAGGGTCTACTAACAACATTCCGATGCCGAACCCTCTCTTGTTGGCTGCGCCATCAAAAAATAATTGCCACTTATTTTCGTCTTCTATACTCATGATGTCTTCATCAGGGAAACGTGGGTCTTGTAACGATGTGCCATTAAAACGGAGTCGCCACGCCATTTTTATTTTGAGGGCCAAAACTTTGAAAAAAGCCCGGAATCAAGAGATTCGAGTTCGGAGGTCACGTTACGCGTCGGGAAGGACGTTAGTGTGCACCCGACGCGCCTCGCAAAACGAGTCTTCCAAACATTTGAAATCCTTTTGTTGTGTGTGTGTGTGTGTGTGTGTGTTTTGACCAAAATAATTTGAAACTGGGAAAAGTGAAAATTGGGATCTCTTTTTAAGACTTTAAACTGATCCCATGATTTTTTGGAAAATTTTTGGGTTGAGTCTTGGCACTCAAAAGATTTTTGGATTTGAAAAGCAGATCTGCCAGAATGAAAGAAGGCAGTTGACCCTTGACTTTGAAATGGACTTAATGGCTTCAAAACCTCAGAATCTGGGGAAAGTCCGAGAATGAAAGTTGCTTAAAACACCCTAAATAGGGTTTCTGAAAATAAACTTTCCATTTTGGAAGTAATTTGAGGGGTCAAAACCTTCTGGAAACCTCAGATGTGAAATCTGGATTTCCAGAAGCTGATGAACTGGCATCTAAAAGAAAAATTGAAAAAAGGAGTTTTACTTACTCAAAAAATAAAATAAAAATATGTCTGGAAAGATCCGGATGTTGGCTACAAAAAGTGTTTTGTAGTCAACACCCAATTCCAAGTTTTACTGGGTCCAAAAAATAAGAAAATGGACTGAGGTCTCAGAACAATGCTACTGGACAGCAAGATGTTCTTGAGGGAGAATGTGATTTTTGGGGGATTTGCATCTATGTTCACCCCATTTTCATCCCTAGAATTGATACCACTACTTTTTATTGAGTGGTTATCATATTCAAGTCATCCTTGGGGAATTTATGGGGTTTAAACATGTCCTTTGCAAAGGGAAAGGGGATATTTTGTAGAAATGAAATTAAAGAGAAAAAATCAATTTAGAGATTTAAAATATAGACCATTTGAGATGGTCATTCATGAAAGATGAACTTCAAGATGACCATCTTGGGTCAAAGCTCAAGTTAAACTAAACATCAAGTAGATCCAAGTAAGAGGAACAAGATGAACAAGAAGTCAAAAGTGAATTTTAGGGTTTTGAGAAGGAGGGCTTTACCAATGGTGACACCCTATCTTCCTAGGCTTGGAATTTGACTTGAGGAGTATCAAGATTTGGTGTTTGACTTGAGGAGTATCAAGATTTGGTGTTTGGATTTGTGTTTGGGTGGATTCAAGGCTTGAATGTGTTTAGGGTTTGATGATAGAGTTGATCGAAGAGAAAACAAGTGGATAACACTTAAGTCCTCCATGTTTTCTCCCTAATCTTCCTCTTGAGTAGTGTTTCAAGCTTGAGCTTGGTGTGTTTAAGAGTGATTTGAGAATGTTTTGAGTGGATTGGGAAATATTCAAGAGAAAATGGTGGCAATCAAAGGATTCCCACTTGTTTTCTCTCTATATTTCGCCGAACTTCGTTCTTTGTGTCAAAATGTCTTGTTTTAAGCGAGAGAGGAGGGTTCAATTTATAGGCCCACGGAAATAGCAAACATCCGCGCGGAGGTGTCTGTAAACGTGCAGTGCATTAAATGCTTGCTCCGGGCTTTGAACAGGAAGAATATTTTTCAAAATATCGGCGAAATTGTTTTTCAACTTGTTTGTTTGGGATTTTCTTAATTCTTTTGCTTTTTTGGATTCCTTTTTGGTTTAACTTAAAATGGAAAACCCTAACCTACTCTTGCTTGGTTAGGAAGGTTAGAGCTTGTTAGAAATGTTAGAAATGTTAAAACTTTCGTTAATTTTCTAACGAAAATTCTAACAAGCTCAAATTGGAGCACTTACAGTAGCCCCTCGGCGACGGCGCTTTCGAAGGAAGCGGGGTCGTCGATAAGAGTAAGGCTCCATATTTGGCAGGATGATCGAGTGATCGGGTGGCTGAACCTAGCGATAGGCTACCTACGTATCCGGGGTGGGAATCAAGCCAGTCGTAGTTCGGGTCTTTGACCACAGGAGATGATGGCGTTTTAGGTGCCTCAGGCTGATGAGCGAGTTCTACGGTCGAGTCTTTGGAAAGAAACTTCTGTGAGGATAAGAGATGACCATTTTCGGTCTCTGCTTTGAGGATGATTGCGATTTATCGCTTTCCTAGTGATAGCGTCTTAGGTGCCTCAAACCTTGGAGATGGCGTTTTAGGTGCCTCGAACCTTGGAGATGGCGTTTTAGGTGCCTCGAACCCTGGGTGATGATGGCTTTTTAGGCGCCTCGGACCTTAATTTGAAATGGCCTTTCGGTGGACTTCGTCTGCTGCCGAAGGAGAGGGTGACCGTTTTGGTCGAGGGGCTGGACCTAATGATAGGCTACCTACGTATCCCTAGTGGGAATCAAGCCCTTTCGTAGTTCGAGATCTTCTCGAGATTTCGTTGGCTTTTGAGATTCCGTTAACTTTGCTGGGGATTTTGTTAGCCTTTGCTGGGGAAAATCAGACGTATTTGTCAGGGAAATCGGCCTTACGTTTTACTGCCGGGGATGATTTTGATGAAAGATACGGGATTCCTTTATCTTTCTCGGGGAGATCGGTCTTACGTTTTACTGTCGGGGATGATTTTGATGAAAGAAACGGGATTCCGTTATCTTTCTCGGGGCACTCGGTCTTACGTTTAACTGTCGGGAATTTCTTTTGAGAGGGTATGAACCTAAATGGGAACTTAGTTCAGGAGTATGAACCTAAGTTGAGATTTGGTTCAGGAGTATGAACCTAAATGGGGACTTAGTTCAGGAGTATGAACCTAAGTTGAGGTCTTGTTCAGGAGTATGAACCTAAATGGGGACTTAGTTCAGGAGTATGAACCTAAGTTGAGGTCTTGTTCAGGAGTATGAACCTAAATGGGGACTTAGTTCAGGAGTATGAACCTAAGTTGAGGTCTTGTTCAGGAGTATGAACCTAAATGGAGACTTAGTTCATGAGTATGAACCTAAGTTGAGATTTGGTTCAGGAGTATGAACCTAAATGGGAACTTAGTTCAGGAGTATGAACCTAAGTTGAGATTTGGTTCAGGAGTATGAACCTAAATGGGGACTTAGTTCAGGAGTATGAACCTAAGTTGAGGTCTTGTTCAGGAGTATGAACCTAAATGGAGACTTAGTTCAGGAGTATGAACCTAAGTTGAGGTCTTGTTCAGGAGTATGAACCTAAATGGGAACTTAGTTCAGGAGTATGAACCTAAGTTGAGATTTGGTTCAGGAGTATGAACCTAAATGGGAACTTAGTTCAGGAGTATGAACCTAAGTTGAGGTCTTGTTCAGGAGTATGAACCTAAATGGGAACTTAGTTCAGGAGTATGAACCTAAGTTGAGATTTGGTTCAGGAGTATGAACCTAAATGGGAACTTAGTTCAGGAGTATGAACCTAAGTTGAGGTCTTGTTCAGGAGTATGAACCTAAATGGGAACTTAGTTCAGGAGTATGAACCTAAGTCGAGGTTCGGTTCCTGATGGACGCTATTTGAAGGTGTTCTTGCTGGGGAAGACTCGGGCTTACGAGAATCATCGGGAAGAAAGGTGATCAATGTCGGTCAAGTGGATGGACCAAGGATTGACTGTATCAGGGTCACCCAGGATTGACTATTTTAGGGAAGTTGTCTAGAGATTATTTGTATTTGGGAGTCACCCTATGGTTTGACTGTTTTGGGGAAGTCACCCTATGATCGACTATTTTGGGAAGTCACCCTATGATCGACTATTTTTGGGAAGTCGGCCTGTGATTGACTATTTTTGGGAAGTCGCCCTGTGGTTTGACTATTTTTGGGAAGTCGCCCTATGGTTTGACTGTTTTGGGGAAGTCGCCCTATGGTTTGACTATTTTTGGGAAGTCACCCTGTGGTTTGACTATTTTTGGGAAGTCGCCCTATGGTTTGACTGTTTTGGGGAAGTCGCCCTATGGTTTGACTATTTTTGGGAAGTCACCCTATGATCTGACTATTTTTGGGAAGTCGCCCTATGGTTTGACTATTTTGGGAAGTCACCCTATGGTTTGGTTGTTTTGGGAAGTCGCCCTATGGTTTGACTATTTTTGGGAAGTCACCACGGAGATTGATGTATTTGGGAGTCACCCAGGGATTGACTATTTTAGGGAAGTCGCCCTATGATCTGACTATTTTTGGGAAGTCGCCACATGGTTTGACTATTTTGGGAAGTCACCCCATGATCGACTATTTTTGGGAAGTCACCCTATGGTTTGAGCTGTTTTGGGAAGTCGCCTATGGTTCGACTATTTTTGGGAAGTCACCCTATGATCGACTATTTTGGGAAGTCGCCCTATGATACGATGATAATGTTCTTTTAGAAAAGTAGTTGACTAAGATATGCTTTCATACTGTCTTTGTGCTTACACGTAGTTGCTTAGGAAGGAGGCAGGCTACGGGCGATGTTGATGAAGAGTTGTTAAGATTCTTTGTTCGTGGGACGGTTTTACGCGACGATTTCTTTGTCTTTGGAAGCATTTTGACTGAAGGAGGAGTTTGGTTGAGTCTGCATCTTCTTTGGTGATCGTCAACCTTGTAGAGGTGGTTGAGCTTGTATTCACATTGGGACTTCTTGCTTTTGAGAACTTGGTGTCTACGACCGCATTGTATTGGAGAGCTTGGCGTCTACGACCTTCTTGCCTTGGAGAACTTGGCGTCTCTGACCGATTTGTATTTGAGAACTTGGCGTCCCTGACCGATTTGTATTGGAGAACTTGGCGTCTCTGACCGATTTGTATGTGAGAACTTGGCGTCTCTGACCAAATTGTATTTGAGAACTTGGCGTCTCTGACCAACTGGCATTTGATTTGCATTTTGAGAACTTGGCGTCCCTGACCGACTTGTATTCGAGAACTTGGCGTCTCTGACCGAATTGTATTTGAGAACTTGGCGTCTCTGACCAACTGGCATTTGATTTGCATTTTGAGAACTTGGCGTCCCTGACCGACTTGTATTCAAGAACTTGGCGTCTACGACCGGGTAGACCTTTGGAGGTGGTCTTCATTGGGGGCTGTTTTCATCCATTTGTGGACATTGGAGGTCGTCTTTAGCAAGTTGCAGACGCCGAAGCTTGTCTTTGTCAAACTGTAGATGTTGGAGGGCGTCCTCATTCATTGGAGGTCGTCTTTGGTGAAGATCATCCTTGCCGAAAAAAGGGGGATTTGATTTCAGGTTTGAATTCCTGCATTCGTTAGTGAAGAGGAAGATGCATATATGGCATTCATGATGACAGATGCATGCATGGAACCAAAAATGATTATGGGATGATGCATTTACTTGCTTTCGAAGATGCACTTAGCCTAAGCTTCTGGCAGGAAAATTATGATTTATGGTCTTCGATGATTTAGGATTATTCCTATTGACTCAAGTTTTGTGCATGCTACATGAGCCCTTGGGAGATTTTTAGTGGGGATGCATGGGTATGGAGACTGCTTGGAACAGATTTTGAGCAAGTGGGGGGTGAGACCTCTTGATCGCGATTTAAACCGCGGTTGTTGATGAAGTTTTGTTAATAGTATCACATGGACCTCAACGAGATTGGATTCGGACCCCGGGTCTGGGTTGACAATTTCCCTCTCAATCTTGGTCATTTGAAGGCGTCTTTGACGGCTCTAGGGCGCGTTGATATGAGTGAAATCTCTTTCATTTGGGTAAGCTGTGACTTTGGCCGAAACCTTATCCGGAGAATGATTTGATGGAATTGCTAATGCCGGGAGAAACCCTGATCTTGAATTCCGATGCTACGGGAGGCTGCCGTGTACCAAGTTACGAAAATTTGAAATTCTTTCTTGATAAAATTCGGGTCCAAAAGACCGTCTTGACAAAGCCCCTGGATCCTGAGTAGGCAAAGCCCGGATTTTGAAGAAGCGATTTGGCGAGTCTATCTCGTGGTGAAGAACCCAACGTGGACCCAAAGATGACTATATAAGCCCCGGCTTGAAGAGGCGCACGGGAGAACACAGGAGAACCGCTTAGCAAGCCCCGGCATGAAGAAATTCAAAGTAGTCTTACGAGAGGGGAACCCATCTTTTCGGACCTTAGTCAACCGATTCTTGGACAAGACTCGAAATGTTTACGTGCGGGGGCATATCTTTTGAAAGATGGGAATGTCTCCCGAATTTGTGTATGACACTCTCGCTTTTGGTTTGACTCTTTTGAGAGAGTATAAGCATCACAAGGTGTGGAAAAGTGTATGGAAGCCCCTGCGGACGGAAAGACGGTGTTTGGCTCTATTTCCCTATGATGGAGAGAGAAGACTTGTCGAGACACTTGAAAACTTGTCTTATTCATGATGATCACAAAGGCTGCTTAAAACCCTTTGTTAATGTTCGGGTTATTCAATCCCTAAATACGATATGAACAAATATTTTGATTAATCACAAGGAGAAAACCAGCGATATCGAAAATCAAGCTTGGAAGGGCGGAAAGTGTATAGGGACGATCCTTGATGAGACCGATTTTTTTTTTTTTTTTGAGATTTGTTTGTGATTTCGGCCGGACCATTTACGGTTGCCTACGTTCCCTCCATTATGAAGAGCTCGGGTCGCCGTAGTTCGGGCCTATCCCGAATGAAAAGAGAATAAATGTTGAAATTCGAGGGTCTGAGGACCTTTGGGGATTTTGAGGATTTGGAGGATTGAATAACATATCCCCTTAGAGTGTCCATGAAAGACACGGATGCGAAGCCCAGTGGGACATCCACGGCAAGTGTTTGTGAGGAGAAATGAAATATGCTCACATGAAGGGAAGGGTTGAATTTGCACAATCTTTGATTGGTAATTTTGAACCAAAATGGATTAGATTCCAATTTAAGCAAGCAATGAAGCATTAATTTGATCCACGACATCGAGGATATTAGAATGAAAGCTGCTATCAGGTAGGGGCTGTAGTTGGGTTTAGGGCTTCGATCGGCTATCGGGTGATTTGGGAGATTATGACCTCTTGAGATGAGAGGTCGGCTAGGCCTTTCTTTGGCCCGAACCTCTAAAGATGAGAGGTTGGCTCGCGGGGATGTGTTTGGGAAATCTATGGCGAGGAAGATTGATTGCCTCCAAGAATGAGAGGTCAGATTTTGACTTGGCCAAGGGCAAGGGTAATGGTGATGGGAGTATCCTCTAAAATTGAGAGGATGGCTTGGGATTGGTTTAAGGTAACGATAAGAGGAAGTCCGAGCTACTGACAACCTTTTGCGATCTTGCGAGAGTTCAGGCTCCTTTTTTATCATTGGAGAGCTTCTTGAGATGTCGGGGACTTTTGAGTTCTTCTTCTTTTTTTTTTTTTTGGAAGGCTTCCTGAGGAGCTTGGAATTATATCCGAGATCGTGAGGATTTTAAAATCCTTCTTTCTTTTTTTTTTGTTTCTTTTTTTGTTTTTTTTTTTTTTTTTTTTTGTTTTTTTTTTGTTTTTTTGTTTTGACTTGGAAAGCTTCTGAGGAGTTGAGGATTATCTTTGTCCTTCCTTCATGGCTTGAGATAATTTGCGCATCGCCGATTCTCGAAGCTAACTTCTCGGGCTCGCTTGGACTTTCTCTCAGTATGGAGCAAAAATGATGGCTAAACCGGGTTTCAAAACACGCCGATCTTGAAATGAGAGGGTAGTGTTTAGTAAGGGTGAGGTAATGGCTTTCCTATGGGTGAAAGGTTTCAACCGCAATCCCTCTTGGATGACCTAAACGAGATTAAGTCTTCATTGCTTGCTTAAGCTTTATATGAGAAAAGATCCATGCAAATTCATCGAGCAACGAGATGATGATGATGAAAGGGATGTGAGCATATGAGATGCAAGATGGGGAGTTGGTAAGCCCCAATTTGGGAAGGATATCAATTGATTTTCTCACTCCGATTAGTTTAAATATTAATCATTTTCGAAGAATTAGTGGTTGAGCAGCACAAGTGATCATTTTGGATAAAACCATTTCAATTAAGCGTAACGTGGGTGCGCAAGTGATGTCTCGAGTCTAGCAAGAAGAGAAAAAAGACTTATATTAAAAGTTAGGAATTTAACCACTATGTCCAAAATGGACTACAACGACAAATGTCCAGGAAGGACTTAGGTGAAAGAAAAGTACTAGAACCTACGAAGGTTGACTCAAAAGACTATTTTAAAGATAGGTAGCCCCCAATCTAGCCGCTCTTTCTTTGTTGAACCATGCATCTATTCTTCGACGCTGGAGACGGGAGCTATTGCGGACCTTTCCATCGGGATTTCCTTGGCAATCTCTTTCTTAATCCAACCACTTTCATCGCTGCGATGGCTGATTCACCGACCTCACAAAGGGGCGAGTCAAATTCCATTATGCCCACAAGTCTTGGATCACCAAACTCGACCATGTTGACACTCATGTTGTTAGGGAGCGGGTTATTGATGGTATTAGGCCCTTCAGGCATCTCTAACCTCCCTTGCTCAATCAAATTTTGGATTGCCTTTTCGGGGACGCAATCATCCGTCGAGGTGCCCATGAGTGCGATGAAAGGCACAATGCTTGGAGGTATCCAAAGGAGCGTTGGGGTTTCTAGGGCGATAATTTTCCAAAGGCCGGAGTAAACCTTCTCTCACGAACCTACTGAAGATATCACTCAAAGGCATCCCAAAGTTTCTCAAGTCTTGGAGCCGGGATCTGGATGCATCGAGGCTTCTTGGGAACAAAGGAAGTGGCATTGTTACGATCTGTCCCGCGTAGCCGATCGCCTCTTTGCCTTTAGCGAAAGTGAGAGTAGTTTTGGAGGGAGGAGCCCGATATCCGTAGGCGAGTGCGACGGTCGGCTGGCGATTGTAAGCCTTTTCAAACTTAGCCCGGAATTAACCATTGCACGCAAGTCGGCGTAGGGGAAGTGGTGAGGGAAGCTCTCAAATGCGGCTTCAAGCATGAGCGAAAGATGTCTAAGCTGCTCCTCGTCCAGGGAGGAATGGCCATTTCACTGAGCTTTAAGTTCCATCTCTTATAGAAATCCCCAATATTCTCATTAGGCTATTTGCATCGTTGTTTTGCGAGTCAACTCTGTTTGTCTCCCACTCCAAGTTGGCTTTATACTTATACGTGAAAATGCGGTAATTTGTTCCCAAGTAGCCCTAGCTTGTGCAATCGGAAAAACCATTTCAAAGCCCCACGACTTCAAAGAGAGACTAAAGTAATCGGCCAAGCTATTTGGTTCGTGCATCCCTTAGCCTTCATTGCCAAAGTATAGGTGTCCAAGTGAGTTTTAGGGCATGCACTCCCGTCAAACAATTCAGTGGGCATCACAAACTTGTGAGGCGGGGGACAATCGAGTCGGGATACGTAGGCCGAAGAGCGGTGTTCTTTTTGGCGGTCAATTCGGCAATCGTGCTTTCATTTCCTTGTGTTGCTCCATAAACCAAGCCAATTGGGGATCCAAAGGTGGAGCGGGAATTCTGAGGCGATATTTGAGCTAGGAAGAGGACTAGGCTGTTGGTGGTGCATTGGTGGAAGGAATACCATATCCGGAGCATAGGTGAAAACACGTCCTTGGCCCAAATTACCCCAGGGAGTGTAGGTAGGAGGCTGGGGCAAAAGGATAGAACCCGGCGACTTCTTTGTTGGCTTCCAATCGGCGAGAGAAGATGGAGGCGGATCTGAGGTAGCCATATGGCTTGGATTTTCGGAGTGAGGCCCATAAGTAGGCTTAAGTGCGGGCTGCTGTCCACTGGTTGTTGAATTGCATGGCTGGTTGTAGCGAGGAGGCATAACCGAGAGGATCTTGTAGTCCTCGTGATTCGGATGAAACCGGGATGGAGGTATTACGAGGAGGATTCTGACGCGGCCCGGAACTGGCTGTGGCGGCATTCCAATTCTTTGTGGCACTTTGATTCTTTGTGAAGGTCAGTGATCGGTTCCAAAGCGAGGTGGGATCCCAATTAGGCTGTGGCATTAGGGGTAGCCCCAAGCGTGAGAAAACATTCCGTACGGTTTTGTCCCACTGAGGAATTATGAACTGATTCGTCCCGTCAGGCTGCATGGACCCAGTGGTCTGCAGTTGGGGAGCTGGCTGACCCAGAGGTTGAGAAGCATGGGCTCTGGTGGTAGTACCGTTGGAGGCCGGTGGTGGCATCCTGGAGTAGTCGGGTTGACCAAGAGCGGGATTGAGGTCTTCCTCTTCTTCCACGGTGAAGGTGCCATCGGGGTTGAGGCTGGCGGCCAAACCATGGCTCTTAATAGCCTCCATAAGGCTATTCAGTGCGCTTCTGTCGCACTCTCATACGTTACGCTAACGGATTCCACTTTGTTACGTGCGAGGAGTCCCGGGAGGCGGAGTGACGTTGTCCCCCTCGTTACCAGCGGATGCAGACATTCTGAAACCTGGAGTTGAAACAAACGGCGAAGCTGATGAGGCACTTGACTCTTCCCAACTGATCAAACGGTGACCCGGTGCCCGAAACCAAGCTTTGTGCGGAGCTGCGGGGGAAAGACACGAGGGTTCAGATGGTGGGAATCGAAGGAGGGTAGGTGTTTGGGCTCTTAGGCTCATGCAACATGCAGTTATTTGTTCATGTTTACTTAAAACACGCTTTATTAACCTAATCGGTTGGAAAAGATTGCTCTTCTTTTTTTTTTCGTGAACTACTCTGATTCCTGGATCAGTGGGCCCCGTCACTACGTCTATAAGCCCCTCGTGTTCCACCTGTATTTCGACCTCCCAGGGTGGACAGCCCCGGGCGAGGGTCCTATAGGGCAAGCGGGTCCCACCGACCGAAAAGAAAAACGATCCTAAAAGTCTGGCGGGTAATCGAGTCTTAACGAACATTCGATGTAAATTACGGACAAAGCTGACGTCAAAGTCAAGATCGTGTCCGAGGGCTCGACAAAAAGTCGGCATGATTTGGACTGATAAATGTCCGCAATTGATCTTGACTTGTCGTCAGTTAAGCCGTAATTAGGCATGGAATAACCGTTAATCCTTGATGACTCGGTGTCATGCTTTGGGAGTCGAGTGTATAATTTGTGCCGATCGAGCCAAAGTCAAGGCGCCGGTCAATATCTTGGTCAAAGTCTGCGGCGGAAAACCGGCATGACTTCGGCGATTAGGGACCGAAAGATATTGAGTCGGTATGCCGACAAAGGCTTGAAAGGAAAGGTCTATACACGGACGGGGCATGACACGGACCCGGACTAAAAACCAACCGGGTCTCGGACAAAGTGTGTCACGGACGAGTGCATGGTCGACACGAGGCTCCATGGGATGTTTGGGTAGTCCTGTGCTCATCCGAGAGGCGTAATAAGACCAAACGGACCGCGACAAGGATTTCCCCGGGTTAAGGACGTAGTGTGCAGTGTACGGTCAACGTGCGCGTAGTGTGCAAGCGATCTATCTTCTTTTACGAGTAAAATAGGAATTTTTTTTTTTTTTTATGTGTCTTAAAAAGGCATGATGCATGATTTTTTTTTGAAAATTTTCTTTTGAAAAATCTATTTTTTTGAAAATCTCTTTTTTTTTTTTTGAAAATTAATGAACACATAAGCACATAAGCATAAAATTTCCAACAATTAAGGACATTATTCCGACAGTCAAAATTTTGACTTTTTTCCGAGGCGGCCAAAACAAACACGAAAAATGTACAAAAATCAACACACACAAAACAAAGGATTTCAAATGTCGGGACGGAAGCTTGACCCTCAAAAGTTTTTTTTTTTTTTTTGAAAAGATAAAACTTGTTTATTTCCCCAGCGGAGTCGCCACTGTAACGATGTGCCATTAAAACGGAGTCGCCACGCCATTTTTATTTTGAGGGCCAAAACTTTGAAAAAAGCCCGGAATCAAGAGATTCGAGTTCGGAGGTCACGTTACGCGTCGGGAAGGACGTTAGTGTGCACCCGACGCGCCTCGCAAAACGAGTCTTCCAAACATTTGAAATCCTTTTGTTGTGTGTGTGTGTGTGTGTGTGTGTTTTGACCAAAATAATTTGAAACTGGGAAAAGTGAAAATTGGGATCTCTTTTTAAGACTTTAAACTGATCCCATGATTTTTTGGAAAATTTTTGGGTTGAGTCTTGGCACTCAAAAGATTTTTGGATTTGAAAAGCAATTCTGCCAGAATGAAAGAAGGCAGTTGACCCTTGACTTTGAAATGGACTTAATGGCTTCAAAACCTCAGAATCTGGGGAAAGTCCGAGAATGAAAGTTGCTTAAAACACCCTAAATAGGGTTTCTGAAAATAAACTTTCCATTTTGGAAGTAATTTGAGGGGTCAAAACCTTCTGGAAACCTCAGATGTGAAATCTGGATTTCCAGAAGCTGATGAACTGGCCTCTAAAAGAAAAATTGAAAAAAGGAGTTTTACTTACTCAAAAAATAAAATAAAAATATGTCTGGAAAGATCCGGATGTTGGCTACAAAAAGTGTTTTGTAGTCAACACCCAATTCCAAGTTTTACTGGGTCCAAAAAATAAGAAAATGGACTGAGGTCTCAGAACAATGCTACTGGACAGCAAGATGTTCTTGAGGGAGAATGTGATTTTTGGGGGATTTGCATCTATGTTCACCCCATTTTCATCCCTAGAATTGATACCACTACTTTTTATTGAGTGGTTATCATATTCAAGTCATCCTTGGGGAATTTATGGGGTTTAAACATGTCCTTTGCAAAGGGAAAGGGGATATTTTGTAGAAATGAAATTAAAGAGAAAAAATCAATTTAGAGATTTAAAATATAGACCATTTGAGATGGTCATTCATGAAGATGAACTTCAAGATGACCATCTTGGGTCAAAACTCAAGTTAAACTAAACATCAAGTAGATCCAAGTAAGAGGAACAAGATGAACAAGAAGTCAAAAGTGAATTTTAGGGTTTTGAGAAGGAGGGCTTTACCAATGGTGACACCCTATCTTCCTAGGCTTGGAATTTGACTTGAGGAGTATCAAGATTTGGTGTTTGACTTGAGGAGTATCAAGATTTGGTGTTTGGATTTGTGTTTGGGTGGATTCAAGGCTTGAATGTGTTTAGGGTTTGATGATAGAGTTGATCAAAGAGAAAACAAGTGGATAACACTTAAGTCCTCCATGTTTTCTCCCTAATCTTCCTCTTGAGTAGTGTTTCAAGCTTGAGCTTGGTGTGTTTAAGAGTGATTTGAGAATGTTTTGAGTGGATTGGGAAATATTCAAGAGAAAATGGTGGCAATCAAAGGATTCCCACTGTTTTCTCTCTATATTTCGCCAGAACTTCGTTGCTGTGTCAAAATGTCTTGTTTTAACTGAGAGAGGAGGGTTCAATTTATAGGCCCCTGGAAATAGCAAACCTGTCCGCGCGGAGGTGTCTGTAAAACGTGCCTGGTGCATTAAATGCTGCTCCAGGCTTTGAACAGGAAGAATATTTTTCAAAATATCAGCAGAAATTGTTTTTCAACTTGCTGTTTCGGGATTTTCTTAATTCTTTTGCTTTTTTGGATTCCTTTTTTGGTTTAACTTAAAATGGCAAACCCTAACCTACTCTTGCTTGGTTAGGAAGGTTAGAGATTGTTAGAAATGTTAGAAATGTTAAAACTTTCGTTAATTTTCTAACGAAAATTCTAACAAGCTCAAATTGGAGCACTTACAGGTCTTCCCCCTTCGCTTCGTCACAAGGAAATTCGGCCAACTGCTCTGCGAATACACTCCCCCTGATGGATTTCTGAGTGACGTAAGTGATATCATATCCTGCGAGCATGAAGTACCATTTAGCCAGTCTCGAAGACAAATTTGATTTGTCTAGGATATACTTCAACGGATCCATTCTTGCAATGAGACGAACCGGGAAGGCTTCCATATAGTGCTTTAGCCTTTGTGATACCCAAACAAGAGCAGCGCAAGATTTGTCGAGTGGAAAGTAGTTGATTTCGCTGCCTTGGAACCTGCGACTGACAAAGTAGATGGCATTCTCTGCGTGTGAAGCTGGCTGTTCTTGAGCGAGCATAGCCCCTAGCGCGTTGTCAGTAACCGTGAGGTATAGCTTTAAGGGCTTTTCCTTGTGTGGTGGAACCAAGATGGGTGGGAAAGTTAAGTAATGCTTAACTTCCTCAAATGCTTCTTGACATTCCTCGGTCCACTCTTGAGGTGCATTTTTCTTAAGTAGCTTGAAGATGGGATCGCACATGGTGGTCAGTTGATTGATGAATCGACTGATATATTGGAGTCTGCCCATGAATCCCTTTACTTCTTTCTGCGTTCTAGGTGGAGGCATGTCTATGATGGCTTTTATCTTGGCGGGGTCTGCTTCTATGCCACGCTCGGTGACCATGTATCCTAAGACTTTTCCTTTGACCACTCCGAATGAGCATTTTGCGGGGTTGAGCCTCATCTTGTGTTGTCTCAGTCGATTGAAGAATTTTCTGAGATCTCTGAGGGACTATTCCGAGTCCTTCTTTATTGTCAATTTTACATGGCTTTATTTTGGTCAAAAACAAGAAAAGATTACCAAGTCAAACCGACCGGTCACGGAGTGATCCTAAAAAGACAATCTACATGAAAATTTGGCGATGCAAGGCTGGAAGGCTAGGCTCCCCGCGATATGACAATCTAGGTGGATTGAATACGCAGAGTGGGATGATCCAACTTCGGAGAGACCGGCGACTAGGTGGTTACCGTCATCCGTCCTTAGTGTGGGTCTCGGGTTTATAGAGGGTATGCAGTGCAATGATAGATATATCATGAGTGCGCGTGTGTGATAGTCAATCTAGGTGATAGTTAAAAATAGAGATTTTTTTTTGAAAAAAAAGAAAGAAAAACAAATAGTGGTCGCACCAAATGGTTGCCTACGTTTCTCCCAATTTAGAAAGACTCAGGCCATCGTAGTTCCAAGTAATGAGAGAGAGAGAAAGAGAGATGAATAAATTAATTACAACTCCCGAATCCCCAATGGACCGGATTTTAATAAAATAAAACCCAATCACACGCAGTTTATAAATAACAAACAATTATTTAAGCTAAAATACGGATTCGAGTTCGACATCTTAAGGGAGGCCTTAAAATGAGGGAACTCTGCACATAATGAATTCTGGGATCCCCTTTGCGTGTTCGACTCTTTTCTTGGACTTTGAGATGAACAGGGAAAACCAGAAGACACCAGATTGCCGAAGCGATATCTCGCGCGGGATAAGATATCTCGTGCGAGATATGCCTGATCTGGAGCAAAAAAACGAATTTTACTTATACTTTTTTGAAAACCTCACTTTTAATTTTGACGGAAGTTTAAGTCTCTTAATTAATAATCCCCAGCGGAGTCACCACTGTAGCGATGCGCGGATTTCTTTATCCTTTTTATTTAACATCTTTTGAGTTTCCACCTATATTATTCGTTTGGAAACATAGAAAACTATTTTGAAAGAGATTTTGGGTTCGGGGCTTAGGTTATGGAATAGGAAGGTCAAGGAGCACCCATTCCACCCAATCTAGAGATCGGTCTTGCTAAAGAAAAGAGAGGTTTTCGAAAAGAAGAATATTTCAAATAAAAATAAATAAAGGTCCATTTAACGGGATTAAACGGAATGTAGGATCGATTACTTCGAGACCATCCCCATGATTTAGGGAGGCTCTAGACCGATCCTAGATTCTATATATTTATACCACTCTAACAATCAATTAGAAAGGAAATAGAGGTTACCTTGCGTGAGATGATTCGGGCAAGGTTTCGACTCAAGTTTAGAGTCGAATCTTGACAGCACAGAGCTTCGCCTCAGTCCTTGACTCGGATCTTGATGTTTGTTTATCAAAAAGGTTGACAAACAAACTTTTAGGTGATTTTGGGGGTGATTTACAGGAATCTTTCAAGGAGAGAAACCAGTAAATGTAGAGGGATTGTGGACCTCTTAAGTCTGGGATTTTTCGGGGATCAGAAATACTGAAAGTCTTCAGGTATTTATAGGTGTTGGAGAGGTGTTGAGGATGAGATCAAACACCTTGAGAAGGTTCCAGACTCCAAAATTCATTGGTTGGCCGAATGGATGAAGTTTTATCCCGAAAAGAGGTTGAAATCGACGAGGAAACTGCTATCTGCATTCTGCAGAATTCCTTTATCTCGCGCGAGACATGCCATTCCGCGCGAGATATTCAGTCTATTGACAATTCTGCCCTTCCCTCGTTATCTCGTATGCAGTTTAGTCCCAAACTAACGGTGGTTAGTCAAAACTTAACGAAACATGACGAAATGGTGGATTTCTACTTCTTGACTCAAAGCGAGACTTAGAGCGGTATAAATGTGATCCGATGGGTTCAGAATGGGGTGTCTACACCCCTTAGTGCTAGTGCCCAGTGTTTTTAATATGTATTTTCTCAAGATTTAACGACTTGAAGACCTGAAGAATTCCCTATCAGCTTGTGAGTTTACTTGGTAAAAAGCTTCCCTAACCGGTTGACCACTCAACCGATAAAACATGCCTAACCGGTTATTTACCTAGCCGATGTACCTCTCACCGGTCATGACCTTCATCCTCTAACCAGCCTTGGCTTATCCTTCAAGCTTCCTTCAGCAAGCCGGAGCATTTATTGCTCCCAACTACCCAGCCACCAACTTTAGCTGAAGTTGGTAAAGCAGCATGCTGAAAAGACATTCCTGCTGCTGTCAGAAACTCAAAGTGGAATGTCAAAGTTACCAGTACTCACATCACCTCAACTACTCAATGGAAATCCTCTCTATCCAATCTCAGGCATTAAATGCAAAGATACTCCCATTTAATGCCTACCAGTCCAAGTCATCATTACAACCTCTTCAAAGACAATGGCTCCTTTTTAAAGCTCACTATAAATAGCTTTCCCGGAGCATTGAAGATGGTTGGTGCATTTAAGATCATTGAGAGTGAGCTGCCAAGAACTACCAACATGCAAATTCTCTAGTTCAAGGCATTCAATACAAGTCCCCACATTCACTAGACATCTCTATAGGACATACACTTAGCACCTTCAATCAATACTGTTGTGTTCCTCAACAAGACTACATATGGAACACATTGATTGAATCACACACACACCCTAGAGAAATCAGCTCAACTTGTGAGCACATCTCTAGAAAACACCAGGACTTTATTGTAGCACGATCCATTAGTGATCACTTTACTTTTAGCAGCCTTCAATCATTGGGCTTGCAACTTGTAATAGTTAGGATTCATTAATAGCAATGCACTTTCACAAATCCAAGTTCTGACCAAACTTGGTAGAGGACGTAGCAGTTATTTACAACTGTGAACCTCTTCAAACAACGTGTCATTTCTTTGTGTGTTTGTTTATTTCTTGTGTTGTTGTAACCAGTTGATAATCTCTCAACTGGTCATAACCTATTGACTCTTGTTACTGTTTACATGGTTGTCTTACTTAGAAAGAAAAGTAATACTTGTTGCATGAGATTTTAAACGTACCTTTGAAACTCTTTACCTTACCGATTTCAGTATCTCTCTAACTGACCTTCTTTCCGCTGTGCAAACTTAATCTCATCGGTTAGCTAGAGTGTGACTTAATATTTTCAAAGAATTTTAAGAGTTTTAGAAAAAGTTTTAACAGGCTATTCACCCCCCTCTAGCCTGATTCCTACTAGTTGGGCCTAACAATTGGTATTAGAGCTTGCAATTTTCGAAAACTATTTTTCCAAGCTTAACCGCTTGAATTGCCAATTCCAAGATGGCAGGAAAACTCATACAAGCATGGAACATGGAAACTATTCCCATGTTGAATGAAAATGAATTTCCAGTATGGAAAAACTGAATCATGCGGTATATGGACTCAATAGATGATAGGTTAATGACTATAGTCAGAGATGGTCCCATGACACCCATAAAAATCAATCTCTCACCCAGAACACCCAAAAATCCTCTCATGGATCATGTCGATAGATCATCTGAACAAGATTTCGAGGTTTATGAAAAATATGTTCCAAAACCCCGTGAAGAATGGACTGAGGAAGACAAGATATATGCTTCCATGGACAGAAAAGCTATGCACATTCTAACCTTAGGCCTTGACGATCGACTGTACAAACAAGTACAATGCTATGAGACTGCTCAAAAAGTGTGGCAGAATCTACTCAGATATTTTGAAGGAGATCAAGTGGCCAAGGACAACAGACTCTACAAAAGTGTTGCTGAGTTCGAGTCCTTCAAGAAGAACCCAAGTGAAATGTTAAAGGAAATGTACGACCGTTTCTGCGAGGTGAGTAATTCTTGCACTTCTTTAGGTAGAGTTTACACCATGAAAGACCTAAACATGAGATTCCTCAATTCTATTGGAGATTTGTGGCATGTCAAGGTCGCTATTTTGAAAGAATGCCGAGATTTTAACACTACTCATATTCAGAACATTGTGTCTACTTTGTTTCTGTATGAGGAAGAACTCAACCGGCTGAGTGGAGTTCAAAAACAATTTAAAAATCTATCTCTACCAGCTCAGACCGAGATCTTCCCTGGTTCTTCTATGCTAAACATCCAATCTACCAATGACTCTCCCTCAATCTCTCAGCCTCAACCAGTACAAGCCAATACTTCATCTAGTATGCCTATTGAGGAAGAAGATGAATTTGTTGCCTTTGATAGAAATTATAGAAAGTTTAAGGATTTCAAGAGATCCCAACAATCCCACAGCAAATCCTTCCAACCCAAATCCTCATCTTTCCAAAGATCTGGGAACTTTCAAAGAAAAGGCCAAACCTCAACCTCAACTGACGATAAGAATGCCTAAGGTGAGCTTTTGTGTTACAACTGCAGAAAACCCTATCATTTTGCTTCCAAATGTCCTCAACCGAAATATGAATTTCTGAGGAAGAAACCGTTCAAGAAAAACCCTAGATCTAAAAGCTTAGTTGCTAAGGAAGGAACCGAAAAGGCTATGCCAGTCTGGTTTGAGACTGACTCTGAAAATGAGAATGCTGACTCAGGTGAAGATGCTAATGTTAGTTTTGTTGCTATTGATGGAACCAATGATGAACCCATCTCCTTGCAGTCACCTATCTTTAGACACCCCAACTCCAATGAACAATCATCTTACAATGACCAGACCCTACCTATGAGATCTCCTTTAACTTACTTTGATGATCCTATTCCCAAGGCAGATAACCCTTACAATTTCAAAATTCAGAACATAGGTGGAGCTCTCTACGGTCAGTGTAAAACCTTGCCCACACTTAGACCTCTGATGCAACCAATTCAACAGACCTACCAAGCTCAAGACTTACCGATCTCTTCTCATCAATCGATGCTTGAGCCCCGACCAATTCAATTTTTTAAGACCCTAACCGAGCCAAGTCCTCAACCGATATCATCCCTACCTAATTTTGATCCTAACTTTGAACCATCATCCTCAACCTCTCAGCCTACCATTGACCCTATGCCCAATATGTCAAAGTCTGAAATGACAGAGGTGATGAATGAGCTCTTCTCTGATTTTGAAAAATTAAATGAAGCTCACAAAGTTATGGCTGTTAATCTTAAAAGGGTAACAACTGAGAATGACTCTTTAAAAGCTGAAATAAAAGTTTTGAAAGAAAGTAAGCTAGAGTCTGATCAGTTAAGAAAAGAAAATCAAGGACTCATTGAGAGACTAAATATTTGTGTTAGTCAAATTGCTGATCTAGTGTCAAGGAATAACTCTCTTTCAAAAACTATTGACACCTTTTCAAAACCCCGAGCTGCTGTGGAGACTATCATACAAGAACAGATGTCTCCTAATCGAGATCTATCAGGTATAGGCTTTACCTCCAGCAGTAATGACAGCAAAGACAAACCAGTTACTAAGTTCATTATTTAGAACTTGATGGACAAATTTGATGATGCTCAATCCAACCTGCTGAAGAAAGGTTCACCTAGACCTTTTGGTGCTGTTTCTCACATCTATCCCAAGGTGAAGGAACAGATGAAGGTCACGATTGACAAGAACAAATCCCAATGGACCGAGGTAGCTGATCCTGAGCTAGGAAAATATGTCCTGCTTAGTGATGGTGACAGCAAAGCGGGTATTAAACTTGCTGGCCAAGTTGCAGGTCAGGAAACCTCAACCGGTAAGGCAGCTGTAACCGGTCAGGGAGTGACCGGTCGTCATCCAACCGATAAGGGCTCCTCAACTGGTAAAGGAATTCCCAAGCCTATGCAACTGGCTAACAAAGGTAAATCCATCACCTTTATCCCCAAAGGCTTTGTTCCTGTTCAATCATTGAATCCTTCTGAAGCATTGGCCAAATTAAATATCAACTCATCTAAGTCCTCACAGCCATCTTCTAATAAATGCACAAATTGTGGTTTTATCGGTCACAATGCTTATGAATGCCTCTTGAAGCACCTATATGGACCCACTGAGTCTAAAAGCTCAGGTGGTGGCCAGGTATGGCTGCCAAAGAGGAACTAACTCTTTGGACCCAAAAATAAGGGGGACCATAAGCTTACTGTTTCATTTCAGGAATGCTTTATGGCCTCAACCGATGTCGGTAAGGATGTTTGAATTATGGAAAGTGGATGCTCTAGGCATATGACTGGCCATGCCGATCTCCTAACCGATCTTGAAGAAGCATCTGGTCCTCCAGTTGTCTTTGGTGACAACGCAAAGGGTAAAATTATTGGTCATGGATCCATCAAAAGAGGTACAGCTACTGTACAGAAGGTATCTTTGGTGGATGGTCTAAAACACAACCTTCTCTCCATATCACAATTTTGTGATAAAGGTACAGATTGTATTTTCAATTCTTCCCACTGTTATGTGAAAGACATTGCTACAGGAGAAACCCTTCTCACTGGATATAGAAAAGGTAACGTTTATGCTATATATTTAAATACTATTTCGAGTGTTACTAATGTTTATTTTGTAGCTAAGAACATCAGTGAGAATTCCTGGCTATGGCACAAGAGACTAAGTCACTTGAACTTCAATTACCTATCCAAGCTGGCTAATAAAAATCTAGTTGCCGGCTTACCTCAAGTATCTGCTGATCATGGAAGGAAATGCAGAGCCTGTTAGTTAGGAAAGCAACATAAAGAATCATTCCATAGCAAGACCTGCATGTCCACTTCTAAGTGCCTCCAATTGCTACATATGGATCTGTTTGGCCCCACAACAACTGCCAGTTTAGGGGGAAACAAAAATGCCTTAGTTGTTGTAGACAACTTCTCAAAATATACCTGCGTGGAAACCTTTGCTTCAAAAGATGATACCGATAAAGTTGCCACCAAATTGTTCCGTCTACTTCAAACCCAAAAGGAGTGTGACATCATCAGTATGAGATCAGATAATGGAACGGAGTTCAAAAATAATGGAATCGCTCAGTACTATGATGATCACGGAATATATCATAATTTCTCAGCTGCTGGAACACCGCAACAAAATGGTTTAGTTGAGAGAAAGAACAGAACATTGATCGAAGCTGGAAAAACAATGATATCCGAAGCAAGGCTACCCAAGTACTTTTGGGCTGAAGCTATTCTTACAGCATGCTTCACCCAGAATCGATCTTTGGTCAACAAATTTCACAACAGGACCCCTTATGAGCTTTGGCGTGGCAGAAATCCCAACATTGGTTTCTTCAAGATTTTTGGCTGCAAATGTTATGTTCTTTACAATGGTAAAGAGCACATATGTAAATTTGATGAAAAAGCCTATGAAGGCATCTTTGTTTGTTACGCCAAGCACAATAAGGCATTTAGAGTTTTTAATAAATGATTATTGAAAATTGTTGAATCTGTTCATGTTACTTTTGATGAATTTGATTTGCTAGAGTCTGACAAGGCTCCAAATAGTACTAATAATTCTGGTGTGTTTGAGACAGGTGAATCCAGCAATCAAAACTCCAATTAAACCACCAGTATCAATGCAAATCAATCTCTAGCTCAGCCATCAGCCTCAAGTGGTGTAACCTGTAGAGACCTAGTTGATGACTCCTTCTTTCCTCAATCGGCTAGAAAACCTATTGTTCAAACTCCTTTAACCGATCCATTACCAGCTAGCCCCTCTACTACTGTTCCTAATGCACCACCTGAAACTGAACCAATTTTAAACATTAACTTACCATTTCCTTCTCTACTAATCGATCACCATCAGTCAGCCTCACCTCTTCCTAACCGATCTCCTCAACCGGTCACACCTCCCTCAGCCGATTCTACTCCTCCATTAGAAACCTTAAGACAAGAATCGGTCAGGCAAGACCTTCCTAGGGAAGTGAGAACAGTTAGAGATCATCCTTTGGAAAATGTGACTGGTGATGTCTTTGGTCCAAGAATGACTAGAGGCCAGTTAAGAAGCATGGAGGAACAACATGGATTATTTTCCTCTGCTATGGTCTCAAATATAGAACCAAAGAAGACTGAAGAAGCACTTAATGACCCCAGCTGGGTAGAAGCTATGCAAGAAGAGCTTAACCAGTTTGATAGATGCAAAGTATGGGAATTAGTGCCTAGACCCAGTGATCAAATAGTGATTGGAACAAAATGGGTTTATAGGAATAAATTAGATGAGTCTGGAAAGATAACAAGGAACAATGCTAGACTAGTAGCAAAAGGATATAGACAGGAAGAAGGCATAGATTATGATGAGACTTTTGCCCCCGTAGCTAGACTAGAAGCCATTAGGTTATTTCTTGCCTATGCAGCCTACAAAGAATTTAAGTTGTACCAAATGGACGTGAAAAGTGCCTTTCTTAATGGGGAACTTCAAGAGCTTGTATATGTAGAACAACCACCAGGATTTGAAGATTCCAAGAAACCTGATCATGTCTACAAATTGAATAAAGCTTTGTATGGCCTCAAGAAAGCACCACGAGCATGGTATGAAACTCTTTCCAAATTCCTACTTAGTGAGAAGTTTGAACGAGGTAAAATTGATACCACTTTATTTATTGCAAAGCATAATGGTCATTCATTGTTAGTTCAAATATATGTTGATGACATTATTTTTGGATCTACTAACGAAAAATTATGCAAGAGATTTGAGAAACTTATGCAGAGCAAGTTTGAGATGAGCATGATGGGTGAACTAACATTTTTCCTTGGACTTCAAGTCAAGCAAACCCAAGAAGGTATATTCATCAATCAAGCCAAATACACCAAAGATCTCATCAAGAAATTTGGTCTTGATTCAGCTCATCCTCAAAGCACTCCAATGGCCACCAATGTACACCTAGACAAAGTAAGAAAGTAGATATGACACTCTATCGAGGTATGATAGGATCTCTACTTTACCTAACCGCCAGTAGGCCAGATATCATGTTTGCCGTATGTGTCTGTGCTAGATTTCAAGCTGACCCTAGAGAATCTCATTTACAAGCTGTTAAAAGAATTATTAGATATCTTGTGGGAACTGCCAACTTAGGTTTGTGGTATCCAAAAGATTCATCATTTACACTAATTGGATATTTAGATGCTGATTTTGCAGCTTGTAGGGTCACCAGGAAAAGTACTAGTGGAACTTGTCAATTTCTAGGTAACCGATTGGTTTCCTGGTCGTGCAAGAAACAAGCATCAATTTCCACTTCTACAACTGAGGCTGAGTACATAGCTGCTGGGAGTTGTTCACAAATTCTATGGATGAAGCAAAAACTAGTTGACTATGAAATTCCCCAAGAAGTGTGTCCCATTTACTGTGACAACACCTTAGCCATTTCAGTTTCCAACAATCCTGTGATGCATTCAAAGACTAAGCACATAGACATCAAATATCACTTCCTCAAGGATCATGTTGAAAAGGGTAATATCGTTCTTTTAAAAGTACATACTGATTATCAGTTAGCTGATATTTTGACAAAACCCTTGGATATTAAAAGATTTGAATTCCTTAGAGGAGAACTAGGCATGATTGATATTCGTTAATATATTGTGCTAACTTTGCTATCTGTGTAATCTATCAACTGAGATCAAGGTGGTCCCTCATATACCATCGCTAACCGGTGCCCCTAACCGGTTCATCTAACCGGTGTGCAAGAATTCCTAACCGACACCTCTAACCGGCATACCTAACCTATATCCCTAACCGATAAGAGATGTCCCTAACCGATGGCCCCTAACCGGTGCAAAGTTCTCTCTAACCGATCATTGCACCTGCCCGGTTAGCCATCTAACCGTTTATTTGCCTAACCGCCGAACTGCGGCCGGATCGTAATTCCAAATCCGTTTTAACCGGCTCGTTGTCATCATCACCCGCTGTCACATCAGTCTTCTTAGCCATTTCAGTCTGACAGCCTCTTGACATGTCCCCTATCCTTTCATTTTCAAAGTAGATCAATTTCAATTTTGATCAGAAAGGTAATCTCTGTATCATTCTTATTTATCGAAAAGGTTATCTTTTTGTTCATTATTACATTTTAGTATAACTGCTGCACACACGTTCCCTATTTTCATGTCTCATATTTAAAATCGTGAATTAAATTTAGTAATTTATGTGCATGCCAGTTAAAACGTTTGAACTGCCTTTGATTTAACCAGAACACCTTTTCGTCTTCCCTCTCTCTCTCACCCTATAAAAGGATTTCAAAAACCAACTTTTCAAACTTTCAAAACCTAGACTCGCTCTCTCTCTCTCTCTACAAACAAGAGCAACCGGCAAAGGATTTTTGGTTTTCGTCTTCATCTGTGTTCGATCTCTCAATTCTCAAGATCCCTGGTAACTCTTCATAAATTCAAAGTCTTTTTAAAACTTGAAGATTCCCAGATTTCTCAAACTCTATGTTATTAACATCACCTAAAATGTATAATGTTCAGTCTCTTCGATTCTAATTTAAAATATTGGTTTGATGTTTATTTGTTTCACAGATGGCTCCTAAACCTTCATCCATCAAGAAAGACATTTATGGAGGTTACATTCTCCCCAGTTTCTTTGACTCTGAAGAAGGCAAGACTCTTCAAGCTTTGTTTGTTGTTGCCGGAGTTATCCCGTTCTTGATGTCGGAGGGGAATGAAGATATTTTCTATGAGTTGGTAAATGAGCTGTTCGATAATGGAGTTCTGGATGAGAATGATAATATCATTTCAACTGCTGCTGGCGTTCCCATTACCTTTAGCCCTGCAACCATTGCTGTCGCCTTCCCTGATCTTACTTCTACCGGTTCGTCTTCCATTTTGATGAAAGATATGATCATTGCTTGGTCCAAAGTTCTTGGATCTGACCCCTTTGTAACCGGTGAGGCAAACAAGAAAGTTGAATTTGATGCTATTCACTATGCCCTTGCCGAGGTAGTTGACCGATGCTTCATCTGCCGGTCAGGCTCCCATCATTGTATCACCATGATACAATGGGAAGCCATTGCAATTATTATCCTTCAAGATGACTTCAACTGGTGTTCTTTTCTCTATCGAATCATTTTGATTGCATTCAAGAAGTTCCAAAAGGAGAAGCCCTCCTCCAAGCTAAATAAAGCCAAACCGTGTCATTACCTGCTGATTAGCCGTTCCTTGAGAAAGATCCCAGCCGTTCTTATTGCCTCAGACAACCAACCAAAATATCCTCAATCCTTCTGCAAATCATTTGATAAGTTTGATATGACCAGAATCCTCAAAGAAGCCAAACCTTCAACCGGTAAGCCAACCGGTAAGCCAGCTGTCCAACCGAAGAAGATTGCTAGCCGGCCAAAGGTAAAACAATCAACTGATGCTGCTCCTAAACCAACCCCTTCCTCACCGGTCAAAAGAATGCTTATTGATGAATCCTCATCTGATGATGATAAACCGATTGCATTTGTTCTCTCTCCTAACCGTCAAAAGCAAACAGCCAGAAAGTCAGCTCCTCCACCTTCCAAAAAGTCCAAGCCTACCTCAAAATCATCCTACCAGTTAGCTAGAGAGAATGCTGAAAGAAAAAGAAGAATTGAAACTGATTTGGGTACCTTTATTCCCTTCATCCCTAAACGGCTTTTTGATCACAACTTCCTAACCGACAAGGTTCCCTTCACCGGTCAGTCATCTTCCCGTCCGGTAAGCCGTTGCCAACCGATCAGGAATCCAACCTTCCATATCTATCACTATAACCCATAGTCAGTTAACCCCAAATCTGTCGCTTCTCCAAAGTGGGTTTACCCCATTGATCACTTGCCTCCATTTATCCGGAGATTGCTACAATTCCATGAGATCAATAAAGACTCAGTCCCTGTCGGTGACATGACAGATTATGTGGATTTTGACAATTTTCACGAAGAAAAGGGAATCTACTACAGCAAGCCATGCATGTTAAGTGATTATGATATCTCTTTGTCTAGAGACAGCCTCCTCAAGCAATACAATAGGTACTTTGATCTTTTGCCCCCCATGTGGAATGCCATCTATCTGGCTCAAGATAGACTTAGACAGGATATGATGGTCCACGCTGTTTGGGCTGATTTTGCTCTCTATAATGCCCAAGAAACCCTTCAAGAGTCTGATCCATACCAGCTAGGGAGATATGAGTTACCTGAGGATGATCTTCCCTCATTTGATCCTGAAGTTGTCAACTTGGGTCCTCGTCGAATGCAGTTTATTAAGAATGTGATAGACCTTGTTCAAAATCAAGTGGACATGAATAGATATTTTCAAAGCTTGGGTGATATTTCTTTATCTGACTTCTTCACATCAGTTCAATCCAACAATAATAAATGGTCTTCAGTAATCGATGAAGAAATTGAAGATATGTTTAAAGAGAGTGGCTCAGATGATCAAGCTAATAGTGATAAGGATGATCGGTCAGCCTCTAGCTCCAGTTATTCTAGTGATTTTGGTGATTCTGATGATAATAATGACCAGTCTGAGGCTGTCATTGACCGATCAGAGGCAGTTGATTTTTCCACTCCCAAACCGATGGAAACGGTTAGACATGTGGGAGGAGGCTTAACCGATACTTCACCGGTTATAGCCTTAGGAGGAGGAGAAAATATAAGTGTGGATGATTTACCGGTTAGTCAACCGATGCCTCTTGCCGGTGAACCTGCTGAACCGGTTATAGATGATTTACCGGTGATAGAGCCTTCAATCGACGTACCTGCTCTACCGGTTAGTTTACCGGTTAGTCAGCCACTTACTGAATGTGCGCTCGCCCGAAAATTTGTTTTTCGTGAAAATGAAGGAGTCGCCACGCCGTTTTAAGAGGAAACTTTGAAAACCTTTTTTTAGAGAGAAAACATGAGTTCGGGGGTCAGGTTACGTGTTGGGAAGAACCGAGAGTTCACCCAACACGCCTCGTCCGTAGACGAGTCTTTCAATCAAACATCCAAATAAATCCAAAGTGTGTGCAAATATTGATAATAAACAAGGTGTGGTAAAATGCATCTTATTAATTATGAAACGAGAATTACAGATTGTGAGCCCATTATTTAGGGAGGCCACATCCCTGATACAAATGATCTAAAACAGACATAAAGGAAAGAGGTCTCTGCAGATAGGTCATGTATGTCGCATGACACGTCGCACCAGTGACCATATATGTCGCGTGACACAGGATCACTTGGAGACGAAGGTGTCGCGTGACATACATAAGCCATCTGCAGAAACTTAACAGGATGAACACAGAATCAACAGAAAGCTATACAGATCTAATTGATTAACTAAATTACGAACGAAATACAGAAATAACACCAAATCGACCCCGGGAGTGTGGATATGGGTAGATCCACACCCCCTTGGGGTTCAAACACCAAGTTCAATCAAATATTCAACAATAGAAGCTCAATTGCACGAATTATTCAAGTTAAACAGAGAGATTGCGATTGGGATTCAGTAATCCAGATAGCTAGGATCTGATTACTGAATCCAAACAGAAGTAAATGCTAGGATTATGAGGAATTAAGCAAGAGAGAGAGAGAGAAGGGAGGTTGGAGAATCGTTACCCTTGATGATTCCATGAATCCTGTATCTAGTCAGATACAGAACCCTTCAATTCGTCACTTCTGATCTGGAAGGATTGATGCAAAGGGGTCCAAGTACTATGGCTTGAGAAAGGGGTTTGGATAGGAAGGAATTGGGTAGGTTGAAGGTAGGAGAGAGAGAGGGTTGTGTTTGGGAGTTTCGTCACGGTGCAAATTTGGCAGAGTGACAGTAGGCTCAAGTTGGGATCCTTTTTCTGAGAGGGGGAGGGTCTTATTTATAGGCTTCAGTTTGTGACCTCAGTGTGTCGCACGACCTTACGCGTCCACTTTCCATGCCTCAAGCTGTCGCGTGACACAAATTGGTCCAACCGCTTTTGGCGCCAAAACCAGTTTCTGGAACATTCCGGGAAAATACCCAAAAGGTCCAACAGGTTTTATTCCCAAAGGGTCCTTTGGCATGAATAATGTACCAAAAGGTACTTCCTTCGCGGGAAACTCATGAAACGTTTCCGGAAGCCTCAGGATCGGCCGGGAATTTACCAAAACGCCCCTTAATGCAATTTTATTACATTAAAATGCATCTAAAAAGGTTGCAAATTGGATTGGCATACTTACAGAGCCCCTCGGCAACGTCACTTTTGGAAAAAGTGGGGTTGTTGATAAAATAAGACCCAATCCCAATGAGCATAGAGGGATAAGGTAACGGGCTAGAAGGGTGAATCGGGGAGTCTGATGGCTGGACCTTTCTGAGAAAGGATTCCTACGTATCCCTTAAACAAGGGAATCAAGCCAAATCGTAGTTCGGAAATTACTAACTACAAGCAAGAAAGGGGTAGAAATGTGTCTTCATACCTTTGCTGTGCTTACCTGTGACTTCTTTCGGGGTTGATACTACTGCGGTCGGATAGTTGCTTCCTTTCACACCAGGTTGTAGCTGCCGGAGGGTCTCATGCTGCAACTGGTATTTGCGAGTAGCTGCCGGAGGGTCTCATGCTATCGCTGTTGATGAGTTGTAGCTGCCGGAGGGTCTCATGTCAGCAGGTCTTTTGTGGATGTCGGGGTCTCATACCACTTCTCTAATGCGGGGTAGTTGCGGAGGGTCTCACACTCTACTGCCGGTTCTCTTCGTGGATGCTGAGGGTCTCATACCACTTCTTCTGATGCGGGTAGTTGCCGGAGGGTCTCACACGAGCTCTTCTCTTCTCTTCGTGGATGCCAGAGGGTCTCATACCACTTCTCTAATGCAGGGTAGTTGCCGGAGGGTCTCACACTACTGCTGCTTCTCTTCGTGGATGTCGGAGGGTCTCATACCACTTCTTCTGATGCAGGGTAGTTGCCGGAGGGTCTCACACTACTGCTGCTTCTCTTCGTGGACGCCGGAGGGTCTAATACCACTTCTTCTGATGCAGGGTAGTTTCCGGAGGGTCTCACACTATTGCTGCCTCTCTTCGTGGATGCCGGAGGGTCTCATACCACTTCTCTTCTTCTTTGCTGGGGATGAGTATAGCTGCCGGGGGTCTCACGCTATCTCTTTTCTGCTCTGTTGGGGATAAATGTAGCTGCCAGGGGACTCACTCTATCTCCTTTCTGTTCTGCTCTGATAAGTATAGCTGCCAGGGGACTCACGCTATCTATGCTTTCTGTTCTGCTCTTTGTGGATGCCAAAGGGACTCATACCACTTTTCTTGCTTTGTTGTTGATGAATGTAGCTGCCAGGGGTCTCACGCTACTTCTTCCTTCTCTGTTGCCGATTTTGCTGTTGAACGGTCTTTGTTGATTGTCGCTTTTCTTTTGTGTCCTGGGTTTTGCTTGGGAAACTGGGGACTTTGCTTCTTTCCTGTGCCTCGAGGCTACTGGTCTCTGGGAATTTGTTCATCAAGCCGGGGATTCTGCTTTCTGGGGAATTGGCTTCTTTTCTTGGGATTGTGGGGCTGCTGGTCTTGCTGAGCTCTGCTTGGGGGCTATCACAGATACAGGCCTTTTGCTTCTTCTTTTTCTTTCTCAATTTGGTGTGAGGGCCAGTTTTGAGACTCAATTGATTATTGTACCTGCGAGGGTAAAACAAAATATGCCATGCGGGGTCAAAATTTGTAAATCATCAGATAACAGGGGCATTTTTGGAATTTTGGTTATGGAGGATCGTTATGTCGCACGACCGTTTAAGGCCATTGAGCAGTCTTTTAAAAGAGCGAACAGTCCTCATTTTGAAATATATTGTTGGAGGGAGGTGGACGGTCTGGCGAGAAGAGAACACCATTTCACCCTATTTTGATCGTTGCTGACTGATTCTAGGGCTTGATTTCATCCTAGGTTCATCAAAATGCCTCCTAAGCGTCGACCCACCAAGAATGCTCCGACCCAAGCTCAGTTAGCCGCACGGCGAAAGAATGCCTTGAGGAATCAGAGGCCTTTTGTCCCTCATACTGTTAGAGGAGACTTCTACCCGCATCTGAAAGAGCATACTTCGGCACCGGGGAATAAAAAGAAGGTAATCTCTGTAACCCTCGCTTTTTGATGCAATGAGAAAAGTCGGATTTTTTTTTTTTTTCAGAAATTGATTGATTTTGCCTTCTCTGTTGGGCTCAAAAACTATTGCGTGCTCTGAGTTATCTAGCAATTGTAAATGCATGCTTAAAGTGCTCAAACCCTAGTTTTGCTTGGAATTGAAATATGCAATTGATTTGACAAGTAAATTTGGGATATTCATACCTGCGCTGTGCTTACCTGCAGGAGCTACGCACTCGGGGTTCTCCGGAGGTCATTGGCCGATTGTGGGATTTGCTGCCCGGTAGTCAGGAGCTTGATCACTCGCCGAAAGGCTTAGTATATGCTGCTGGGTTGGGTCAGTTTTTTGAGATGGCGAAGGCTGTTGGAGGCACACAGAGGAGCATCGGGCTGGTAAAGGCGTTCAGAGAATTTTGGTGGGAGACTACCCATTCTTTTCATTTCTCTTGGGGCGAGGCAACTATCACGCCGTATGATTTTGCTGTTATTACTGGCCTGCCCTTTACTGACGAGCCTTTGTATCTAGAGGAGCCTGCTCTGATTGCTGACCCGCAGCCCCCCACTGAGGCTTACTTTATGGAGCTGATCGGCTTTGTTCCCCAGGACAAGAAGGGGAATGGATATGAGCTCGGGGACCTTCATAGCCAGATGGTTGAGCAGAGCACCGGTTTTCCAGCTGAGATGGCAGACACTGATGAGGATAGGTTGAGAGCTAGGAGATTGGTTAGGGCGTTTGTTTGGGTTGGCTTCTCGGATATGTTGTTTATCAATGCC
The DNA here is from genome assembly GCA_022495995.1 of Adenophora triphylla var. japonica. Taxonomy (NCBI): domain Eukaryota; kingdom Viridiplantae; phylum Streptophyta; class Magnoliopsida; order Asterales; family Campanulaceae; genus Adenophora; species Adenophora triphylla. Next base: position 496,416 of record JAFEMH010000072.1, read on the forward strand.
ACATCTACGGCTTTACTTTCTTTGTTGGAGCTCCTGAGGGATTGGGCTAATGTTGGATCGCTGTCTTGGGGAGAGGTCGGTTTGGCCGAGTTATATCTGGCTTTAGATGATATCAGTCGGGGGAAGGCTAAGTCCTTCAACTGCTGTCACTTGGCTTTTGAGGTATCTCTTGGTCTGATTCTCCTTCTTTTTTTTTGAATACCGCTTCTTTCCATCCCCTTTCTCTTTACCTGACTCTGTTCTGTCTCTTCTCTTCAGGCTTGGGCTTATGAGATCATTGGTTGTTATGCCTGGCGGGTGGGGGAGGCATATCCGGCTACCACATTTCCTGCTATGAAGCGTTGGGTGAAGGATGCAAGGCAGAAGATTCGGACGGCTGATACTAAAGGACGGATGACTGCTTCTCTTGCTGATACTTTGGTTTGTTTACGGGGGACTCCCGGGAGTTTGACTTTATTCCCTTGGGCTGGACGATATGCTGGGGTTCATCTGGAGCATGCCCTTCATCTTACTGAGTGTCGCAAATTGTTGGTGGGTTTGTCTGGAGATGCATTGTATCTGGGCGAGCGGGTTAGTAGGCAGCATGGTCCCGGTAGTATGGCTAGAGTTCCATTCGATCCTCCTGCTGAGATGTGGTTTCCTCGGAAGCTGGATGACGTGGCCGCTTTGATCCAGGGAGAGCCTGCTTTTAATTATACTGAGGACGATGGGAATTATGTCGTTTATGTGGCTACGAGGCTGAGGTCGCCGCAGATTGCTCCGAGACATGATAATCAGGCTGCGGGACCATCTGTTGGACATGTTGCGGATGCTCCCCTACCACCTCCTTTCGTTGATTTTCAGGATGGGGACCACATGAGGCGGGCCACTCTTGATACTAGCCGGATTTATCCATACTTTCACCTCCCTGAGGGCACTCGATCCGTAAATGGCTTTAAACTGTTTCCATCTTTTGATCCTTTTGTTCTGATATGATTTCTGAGTCTCTTCTGTCTGCTTGTACCAGGTATCAGCTGACATCTACTGGGGTTTTGCTCGCCATTATACCGGGGCTATGGACATGATTGATCAGTTGGTGAGGAGCAATCGATATTGGCGGGAGAGATGTTTGGCCCAGAGTTCTGATAGTTCTGATGATGATGGCGATTCTACGCCCAGCTTGCCAGATAGGAAAAGGACCCGGACTGATATGTCTGTTAGGGATACACATTAGCCCAGAACTAAGACCGCGCCTCGTCGTCCTCCTACTCCTTCCAGCTCTGATAGTGATATCTCAGGGGATCCTCATGAGCTTGAGACTGTTGTCATTCCTGCTGCCCATGATCTTTTCCGTGACGACCCTATTGTTTATCATGATGCTGCTGCTGGCCCGGATCCTGAGGAGGGTGATGCAGATGGAGAGGACAGCGAGGAGACTGAAGATGATGATGCTAGCAGCTCCTCCGAAGATGATACTTACATTTATGGAGACGATGGTTCGGAGTAGCTCTTGGATTGATTTGTGACCCTTTTTGATTGTTGCACCCTATTTTGGGAAGAAAAGACAAACACTCTCTCTCTCTTTTTTCTATATTGCACCTAGTATATTATTAGTTGTTAGTTTGCTTGTGCGAGTCCATATTTTGGGAAGAATAGGAATGAATGGTTTTTGGATGATTATGAATGGTTTGTATGCTTTGGGCTTGCATATGAGAGTGGTGAATGTGTATGTTTTTTTTGAATGAGATTCCCTCCCCCATGATGCTTGCAGGGTGTCTTGTTGTTTGCAGCTTGGGACAAGTCGGGGCGTGCCCTGGTACTAGTCAGATTGCAGTTCAGCGATGTACAGTCTTTGGACTTAACATGTCGCACGACTCAAAGCAGCCAGGGTACGTTCTGTCGCGTGACATGATAAGTCAGGTTGACAGGCTTTCAGAAAAGGACCTTTTTACTGTCTCTAAGCCTTATTCCCTTGCCCAAAGTATGAGATTCAATAGCTTCATCATGAAGTAGGCCTCTTGTAACATAATCCATTCTTAACTGCTTGATATCATAAAAACAGCCCCAGGAACCATACGTACCAACTTCTGACCAAGCCCCAGTCTGCCACATAGTCTTTTGCAGCCCCAGTCTGCCACATAGTCTTTTGCAGCACCAGTCTGCCACACAGTCTTTTGCAGCCCCAGGATGAGATTGTTCTTCGGGTTGTAGTCAGTCAGGCAGCGGACAAGACTCAAGAGTTTTTACATGCAGGGGCACACTTTTGATGGTGGGAAATGAATCCCGAATTTCTGTATGACACTCTCGCTTTTGGGTCTGACTCTTTTGGGAGAGTATAATCATTACAAGGTAGGAAAAGGTATATGGAAGCCCCTGCTGACCGAAACGGTGTTTAGCTCTATCTTCCTATGATGTAGAAATAGAAGACTTGTCGAGACACTTGAAAACCTGTCTTATTCGTGATGATCACAAAGCTGCTTAAAACCCTTTATTGATGTTCGAGTTAGTCGACCGCCAAAGTCGATATGAGCAAATATTTTCATCAATCCTGAGGAGAAAACCTACTAATATCGAGAATCAAACTCGGAAGGATAGACGGTGTATAGGCATGGTCCTTGAGGAGACCGTATTTTCTGAGATTTATTTGCGATTTCGACCGAACCATTTATGGTTGCCTACGTTCCCCTCCATAGGAGGAGCTCAGGTCGCCGTAGTTCGGGTTTATCCCGAATGAAAAGAATGAACGATGAAGTTCGGGAATGTGAGGACCTTTGAGAAATTTTGAGAATCGAAAGAACGTGTCCTCTTGGAGTGTCGATGGGAGACACAAATGCGAAGTCCCAGTGGGACATTCACGGCAAGTGTTTGCGGAGGGGAAACGAAATATGCTCACGTGCAACGTCGAATGAACGGATAGAATTTGCACAATCTTTGCTTGACGGTCCTTTGAGCCAGGATGGACTTGGCTTCGCTTTAAACAATAATCTGTTTTAAGATCTCGACGATACTGGAATGAAACTGCTATCCGATAGAGACTGCGACTGGGCTTCGGGATTTCGATCGGTCTTTGGGTGATTCAGGATATCATGACCTCTTAAAACGAGAGGTCGGCTAGGCTTTTTGCTGGCTGAACCTCTGAAGATGAGAGGTTGGCTCTTGGGTATGTGTTTAGGAATTATAAGGCGAGGGAAATCTGTGATTGTATCTTTTACTGCCTATAAGAATGAGAGGTCGATCTTTTGGCTTTGGCTAAAGGCGAAGGTAAGGGTAATGGGAATATCCTCTAAAATCGAGAGGACGGCCGAAATTGGTTGAGGCAGTGGTGAGTGGACATCCGTGCTGTCTCCTTATTCGCTCTGAGACTCCTCTTTGAGTAATGACCGGATTTTTGACTTTCACTTCTGAGAGAATCGCTGGGGACTAGACTCTCTTTCTTTCTTTTTTTCTCTTTTTTTTTCTTTTTTTTTGTATCTTCTCTTTTTTTTTGTATTTTTGTCTCTCTTTTTTTTTCTTTCGAGAGGAGAATTTCAGCTAGTCCCCAGGATGGATCATTGTCTTCCGCAGTTCTTGAGCTTGGAGACGGACGATCTTTCTTTGAATCACGGGAGCCTCAAGGATGGTCCCTCTTTTTTTTTTTTTTGAGATGGTTAAATGGGTTTCAAAATATGCCGATCTTGAAATGAAGGGGTATTATTTAGTGAGGGTAAGGCAAAGGTTTAGGTTTTCCTAGGGGTGAAAGGTTTCAACCGCGGTCCTTACCGGATGATCCGAACGAGATCGAGTCTTCATTGCTTTTTAAACTTACTTTGAGGAAGATCCGTGCAAATTCATCGAGCAACGAGATAGCAAAGACGAAAGAAAGTACGTGAGCATAGGAAATGCAAGCTGGGGAGTTGATCAGCCCCAGTTTAGAGAATAATATCAGCAGGTTTTCTTGTTCCGGTTAATTCAAACATTAGTCATTTCGAAGCATTAGTCGGTGAACAGCACAAGTGATCACTTGGAATAAGACCATTTCAATTTAAGCATAGTGTAAGTGAACAAGTAATGTCTCGAGTCTAGCAAGAATAGAAATAAATAATTTTATTGATTGAAATAAAAGACTGATAACAAGGATGCAATGGACTTAAAACATAAAAGCGAAATCTGCTAGATAGATAATCTAAGATCCTACGATGTCTGCCTGACTGACTTCTTCATATGAGGAATCTTCTGGGCTCCGTCGGTATTACTGAAGAGGATTGGTAATCACGTTGGGGTGAGCCTTCTCAATCCTGCCTTCATCCACAAGTCTTTGAATTTGCGCTTTCAAAGTGGAACAATCATTGGTTGAATGCCCAGGGTACTGATGATAGTAACAGTACTTACCATGATCCAAATTGGGATTAGGTCTGTTGGGTTGATAGTTCTCCAGTGGCTTTATCATTCCTCTCTGCATTAATCCGTTGAAAGCTTCTTCGGTTGACATCCCGAGATCGTCGAATTCTCGCTTCTTACGAGGGGGATACTGGTGGAGATCTTGGATATTGCCGTCATCAAGAGAGCCTAGTTCAATCTTTCCCTCATCAATAAGTTCTTGAATGACTATCCTCAACTGTAAGCATGCATGGGTGACATGTCCTGAGTATTGGTGATAATCGCAGTACTTGCTTGTGTCCAGACTTCCATTGTGATGGAGAGGAGTATAACTAACTAGTGGTTGCACCAAACCTCCGCTTGTCAGAACCTTAAGAAACTGATTCATGGGCATCCCTACTTTTCCCCAATAAGCTCTCTTTCTTCTTTTCTGGGCTTTCTCAGAGGGAGGAGGCTCAGATATTGTCATTTCTTGCAGGGTAGGGTTCAGAGTTGGCATAAAAGACATCTGATTAACGGTCACATATGAAGTTGGTCCTGAAGGTTGTTCATGCGAGGGTGACAAGCTGAAACTGTATGCATTCATTGGTGATTGCGGAAAACATCCTTGCGGGGGAGCTTGGTCGGGATGGAATAGCAGCGATCCCTCCTTGGTGAAATAATGACATGATTTTTGGGGATCTGATTGGTACGATCTCTTCACATAAGGTTGATTAGGAACATTAAAAACCTCGGGGATTGGCTGCTCATCTTCAACCTGGGCCTGGACCACATGAGGTGCTGGGGAAAGAATCTTGTCCTGTTTATCTTCATTCAACCCTTTCATTGCATTTCTATTCCCGTAATCAACACCACTGGTTTTGACAATCTCTTCGTATGATCCATCTTCATGACGAATCACTGTAACTCCCCGGAGGCGCATTGCTTCAACAAATCTGGAATGAGTCTCTTCCTCTCGGGTTCTGGCAACCTGGGCAAGCAATTGGGCCTTGCATTCCCGAATCATGGCAGCTTCAAGGGCAGCTCGCAATTCTGTTACCGACAAATCATTCATATCCAATTGACCCGAAGCAAAAGGGATTCCAAACTGAGCGGATGACACATCTTTTGCACCAGACATCCTTGGGCAGTAGAATAGGCAGGAACCTTGGAGGAAATTGCAAATATTTGGAAATGTGGACTGATTGATCACCCTCCCCGTAATAGAGCACGCACCCAAAACTTGTCGCTTCTCCTTACTACAAAAAGGATTGGCTATAAGGTATCGGAGGAAGAATTTGAGGAACGGGAGAGGGAAAGAAATGGGATAGACTCGCACAAACAAATTTATTCATGTTCAAGTATAAATCGGTGGCTTTTTAAATCCTAAATATAGTTGGGAAAGGATAAGCCTTTATTCATGCTAACTATACCTCGGGGAAACCTAATGACACAACGTTCGAAATACACCAAATGCTTTGTTTTGAAACATATAATAGGTAATGACACCTAACCAAACCCTAACACCCTTATGGAATGAAAAGGTTTGTCCAAATTTCTAAAGAAATTTGGGCAGCATAACGGGTCTTTTCAAAGAATTTCGAAGAAAAAATCCGGCATGACCTCTCGTCGGTACATGTTGGCAATGCGGCATGATCTCTCGTTTAGAACACGCCACGAGAGTGACATGTCCCCACGTGAAATCATGTTGCATTTGGCAACCTGCCCACAAGGTGTGAGGTTTTGGGGTAAGGTATAAAGACCTATGCTATTTTTCAAAACAATTCATTTTGCTGTAATGAAAACATTGTATCAAAACCAACCGTGGGTAAGGCTTAGTGTGGTGCCACCTATAACGCACTAGGGGGTTAGGTTTGATTCCAGGCGCTCAAGCGTAGGCGAATTTCATGGCCGTCCGCGATGCCGTCAATCGCACCCGAAGGTTCTAAATCTAAGTGATGTAGTGTGCGGATGACTATATTCCTTTATTTACAAAAAACAAGATTTTTTTTTATATTTTTTTTATTTTATTTTGAAAAAAGAAAGGAAAACACACACCCTCACAACAAGAGATACATGGAGCAACAATCAATTGAGTCACGCTTGATCCAAGGGACTGCCCCCAAACCAGTCTTCTGATGTTCGGTTCAGTGGCCACCCTTTGTCGCGTGACACAGGACATCCAGAGACAAAGGTGTCGCACGACCTGGATGGTCACTGAACCAGCAACTTTGCAATCATCAAATCAGCCCCTGCTCCACCATAGCAAGAGCAACATAAAATACTAATGCACAACAAATGACCACAAGCACAAAGGGCTCACAAGTTTCATAATCAACAAGATGTATGAACCACAAATGATTATCAAATAATGCACACAAAATGGATGTATTGGATATTCAATTAAATGAAAGCTTGACCCACTTAACACTTGAAAAACAGGTTTTCAAGTGTAGTCCCCAGCGGAGTCGCCACTGAATGTGCGCTCGCCCGAAAATTTGTTTTTCGTGAAAATGAAGGAGTCGCCACGCCGTTTTAAGAGGAAACATTGAAAACCTTTTTTAGAGAGAAAACATGAGTTCGGGGGTCAGGTTACGTGTTGGGAAGAACCGAGAGTTCACCCAACACGCCTCGTCCGTAGACGAGTCTTTCAATCAAACATCCAAATAAATCCAAAGTGTGTGCAAATATTGATAATAAACAAGGTGTGGTAAAATGCATCTTATTAATTATGAAACGAGAATTACAGATTGTGAGCCCATTATTTAGGGAGGCCACATCCCTGATACAAATGATCTAAAACAGATTACAAAGGAAAGAGGTCTCTGCAGATAGGTCATGTATGTCGCATGACACGTCGCACCAGTGACCATATATGTCGCGTGACACAGGATCACTTGGAGACGAAGGTGTCGCGTGACATACATAAGCCATCTGCAGAAACTTAACAGGATGAACACAGAATCAACAGAAAGCTATACAGATCTAATTGATTAACTAAATTACGAACGAAATACAGAAACAACACCAAATCGACCCCGGGAGTGTGGATATGGGTAGATCCACACCCCCTTGGGGTTCAAACACCAAGTTCAATCAAATATTCAACAATAGAAGCTCAATTGCACGAATTATTCAAGTTAAACAGAGAGATTGCGATTGGGATTCAGTAATCCAGATAGCTAGGATCTGATTACTGAATCCAAACAGAAGTAAATGCTAGGATTATGAGAAATTAAGCAAGAGAGAGAGAGAAGGGAGGTTGGAGAATCGTTACCCTTGATGATTCCACGAATCATATATCTAGTCAGATACAGAACCCTTCAATTCGTCACTTCTGATCTGGAAGGATTGATGCAAAGGGGTCCAAGTGCTATGGCTTGAGAAAGGGGTTTGGATAGGAAGGAATTGGGTAGGTTGAAGGTAGGAGAGAGAGAGGGTTGTGTTTGGGAGTTTCGTCACGGTGCAAATTTGGCAGAGTGACAGTAGGCTCAAGTTGGGATCCTTTTTCTGAGAGGGGGAGGGTCTTATTTATAGGCTTCAGTTGGTGACCTCAGTGTGTCGCACGACCTTACGCGTCCACTTTCCATGCCTCAAGCTGTCGCGTGACACAAGGTGGTCCAACCGCTTTTGGCGCCAAAACCAGTTTCTGGAACAGTCCTGGAAAATACCCAAAAGGTCCAACAGGTTTTATTCCCAAGGGGTCCTTTGGCATGAATAATGTACCAAAAGGTACTTCCTTCGCGGGAAACTCATGAAACGTTTCCGTAAGTCTCGAGATCGGCCGGGAATTTACCAAAACGCCCCTTAATGCAATTTTATTACATTAAAATGCTTTTAAAAAGGTTGCGAATTGGATTTGCGTACTTACACTTACCATTTTATCTACTGAATCGGTTAAGGAAAGCAAGCCTGCTGATGCTGATGATATTAATTTGCAGAAAGCCTTGGCTGCCAGTTTGTTTGAAGCTAATTTGGACCAGCAAAGATTATCAGTTGAAGAGTTGGCCACTCAGCAAGCTATTCAAGCTTCGTTATTATCGGTTAGCCAAGCTGCTTCCCCTTCTATTTCCAAAGGCAAGGCACCGGTTCAGGAGGAGATTGAACCAGTTTTTGAGGAGGATTCCACTTCAGATTTCTTTGAGGAGGAAGAAGCTTCAGATGATGATTTAGTTGATTATGATAGACTTGACCCTGCTGTTCCTCCTGTCTATCTTGATTGTTGCCTCTATCAGAAGGATCTGTTCTCTCCTTTGAACTACTATACCTCAAAGGCTTCTATCCCACGGTCAGATCACGGGATTCCTATTTTTGTTGTTCATGAGAAGATTTACAGCCGAGCCAAACTTGAATCTATTCCCATTCCTCCACCTATTGCCGACGAGCTCCAGAAGAAAAGAAGAGCGAATAGGATGGAAACTTTTATTGATGTTGTTGAAATTGTTGGTATTGGTTCTCCTCCAGATGATACTCCTCCCAAACTCACCAAAACTAATGGCCCTGTAGAAACCAGTTATCGATGCCAAAAAATCAAAGTCCTTAAACTTCGAAAAAGGCCTGCTCCTCCCAAAGGTCAAGAGATCAAACCCAGCAAGACTGATCAACAACTTGTTATCGAATTCCCCTCCAACCAAAAACCCAAATACTCTTCCTTTCTTTCTCAACGGCTACCCAACATTCGGATCCAAGGAGAGATTGTCCACATAGCCCCCAGACCGGTTGAATGCACTTTTTCAACCGGTAACCTATATCTTCGTTATCTCTCTATCAACAACCGAAATACCCAAGTATTGGAAATGAGAATTTTGAGATGGTCCTCTGATGTTATCTATATGGTTGGATTGATGCCTAATGTTACTAGGCTTTCTATTATGCAAAATGGTCATGCTCAGCCATGGAGCAACATTCGTCAGACCTCTTTACTTTTGCTGGCCTTGAGAGTGATTCCTTTGATCCGGCTAAGGCAAGCTGCCTTACCGATGGCTCCTATTGCAGCTGAATTGCTGGAACTTTCTGAATGTACGCTCGCCGAAATTTGAAAAAACGTTTTGGGAGTCGCCACTCCATGTTTTAAGGTACACTTTGAAAAACCTTTAAAAATAGAAAAGGGTTCGAGGGTCAGGTTATGTGTTGGGAAGAACCGAGAGTTCACCCAACATGCCTCGTTCGTGGACGAGTCTTTCTAATTAAACATCCAAACATATTCAAAGTGTGTGCAAACAATGATGACAAACAAGTGTGGTAAAATGAATTTCATTAATTGAAATGAGATTTTACAACTTGTGAGCCATTTGATAAGGGAGGCCACGTCCCAATTATAGAGATCAAAACAGATTACAACTGAAAAAGGATCTCTGCAAATAGACAAGATGTGTTGCGTGACACAGAACGTGCATGGCTGGATGTGTCGCGTGACACAGGATCCACCCAGGCACATTGTATCGCGTGACACAGGATGTCTCTCTGCAGAGATCTCACAACTTGAACACCAAAAGAACAGAAACCAATACAGATCTAATTATATTAACAATTCAGCTTCGAAAATACGTAATTAAACAATTATTCAACCAAAGGGGTGTGGATATGGGAGGATCCACACTCCCTTGGGAATCAAACAACAATTCCAACAATAATCAACTCGCAAACATGCAATTATACAAAATCAAATGATTAAACAGAGAGATTGCGATTGGATTTCAGTAAATAAGACAGATGGAGTCGAATTACTGAAATCAGATGAGTATATGATAATTGAATTATGAAAATGACAAATCTAAGAGGGAAGAGTGGGGAATTGGTAAGTTACCCTTGTAGTGTCCACGAATTCTATACCAAGTCTGGTATAGAACCCTTCAATTACCAACTTCTGGGACTGATTGAACTGAAGAGGAGTGGTGGATAGAGGATCTAAATGGTAATGGGTGAATTAAAATGAATTGGAGGGAGGATTGGATGAATTTGGGTATGAGAGAGAAAGATGTGGGAGTTTGGCTCCGTATGGTACGTCTCTAATTTGGCAGAGTAACAGTAGGCAAAAGAGGGATCCTGAAATGAGAGGTGCAGGGCTCTATTTATAGCTGCTGATGATGGTCACATTGTGTCGTACGACCTCCTACAACCACTTTCCATGGCTCAAGTTGTCGCGTGACACAACATGTCACTAACCGTTTCTGGCGCCAAAACCTGGTTCTGGAACATTCCAGGTTAATACCCAAAAGGTCCAAAACTGGTTTATTCCTTGTAGGTCCTTTTGCATGAGCAAAGTACTTAAAAGTACTTCCTTCACAAGAAACTTATGAAATGTTTTCGGAAGTCTCGGAATAGACCGGGAATTTACCAAAACGCCGCTAGTAAAATTTTATCATATTAAAATGCACCTAAAAAAGGGTCGCAAATTGGATTGGCATACTTACAGAGCCCCTCGGTAAAGTCACTTATGGAAAAAGTGAGGTTGTCGATAAGAAAAGACCCAATCCCAATGAGCGGCTGGGGATATGGCGGACGGCTGGACAATGATTGGTGAGATCGGATGGCTGGACCTTTGGAGAAAGGATTCCTACGTATCCCTGGAGGGAATCAAGCCGGTCGTAGTTCAAAGATGAAACTGTTTGAAGGAATTTGAACATAAGGGAGACCATTTGAAGGTGTCTATACCTGAACGAGATCATTTGAAGGCATCAAACCTAAAAGAGATTATTTGAAGGCATCTAAACCTGAAAGAGATTATTTGAAGGCATCCAAACCTGCAGAGATCATTTGAAGGCATCAAACCTGAAAGAGAAATCATTTAAAGCATCCAAACCTGAGAGATTATTTGAAGGCATCCAAACCTGACATAGATCATTTGAAGGCATCAAACCTGAGAGATTATTTGAAGGTATCCAACCTGAGAAATCATTTGAAGGTATCTAACCTAAGAGATCATTTGAAGGCATCCAAACTGAGAGAGATTATTTGAAGGCATCTAAACCTGAAAAAGATCATTTGAAGGCATCTAAACCTGACAGAGATTATTTGAAGGCATCTAAACCTGACAGAGATCATTTGAAGGCATCCAACCTAAAAGAGATTATTTGAAGGCATCTAAAACTGAAAGAGAATATTTGAAGGCATCTAAACCTGACAGAGATCATTTGAAGGCATAAAACCTGACAGAGATCATTTGAAGGCATCAAACCTGAAAGAGTTTATTTGAAGGCATCTAAACCTGAAAGAGATTATTTAAAGGCATCCAAACCTGACAAAGATCATTTGAAGGCATCAAACCTGAAAGAGAGATCATTTGAAGGCATCCAAACCTAAGAGATTAATACTTTTAGAAAAGTAATTGACTAAGATATGCTTTTATACCTGTGTTGTGCTTACCTGCAGGGATAGATGTAGCTGCCGGAGGGTCTTAGGCTACAATTGCTGATGTTGATGGAGGGTTATAGCTGCCGGAGGGTCTTAGGCTACAATTGTTGGTGTTCGTGGCTGCCGGAGGGTCTTAGGCCACTGTTTGTTGATGATTTTCCGTCCACTCATGGGGACCTTAATGAAGATGTGCCAGTGCATACAGGATTTTGATGATTCGCCCCTGAGAACGGGCTTTTGGTGATTCGCTAGGCAGAACGAGCTTTGATGATGACTCGCCGTGCGGCTTTGATGTCGCTGAGACTGATGAGCATTATTGCTTGGAGATTGGGGTAGCTGAAGCCTTTTTCAGATGATGCTGATGAATCTGAAGATGATAAGACTGATGAAGATGATAAAGGCATAATATGCCACCTGCAGGATATGAAATCTTCTTCCAGATTGTGATTTGAGGAGCAGTCCTCATGATCAGATTATGATCACTTGATTATTGTACCCTGTGAGGGGAGGAAAGAGAGACACACACTCTAGGCACTTTGCATTTTATTCACTTGATTTGAAATTTATATGCATTATTAATCTTGATGCATGAGTCCATCTTGATTGGGGATGAAAATGGAGATGAGGATTACTTATGGCTTGACGAGCTGATATGTATGTAGCAATTATGCCATGACGGATTGTGTATGGGACGAATGTGTATATGATGGGGTGAACCCTCTCCCATGAGGTGGGGAATGTATGAGTGATGATGAGGAATGTATGGATGACAAGGTGCAGACTAGGCACGTCGGGGCGTATCCCGAGAGTGCAGATTGCAGCAGATTGATTTGTTGCTGATAAGAACAAGGTGTGTCGAGCGCCCAAGACCGCAAGCAGCAGCGGAAGTGCAGAGAATGCCCTAGTTTTGAAGATATGATTAGGCGGAGCCCCAGTTGATAATGCAAAGCAAACTCGGAGGGAATCTGGTAAGGAGAACCTGAGAGAACAGCTTGACAAAGCCCCAGTTTGATGAGATTCAATGCAGCCTTATTGCAGACAGAGTCATCTTGTGGCCAAGGAGGCAACCATCTTTCAAACATTAGTCAATCAGTCAGTGGACAAGACTCGGAAATGTTTACGTGCAGGGGCACATCTTTCGAGGGTGGGAATGGATCCCGATTCTGCGACACACTCGCTTTTGGGTTTGACTCTTTTGGGAGAGTATAAGCATCACAAGGTGTGGAAAAGTGTATGGAAGCCCCTGCTGACAGAAAGACGGTGTTTGGCTCTATCTTCCTATGATGGAGAGAGAGAAGACTTGTCGAGACACTTGAAAACTTGTTTTATTCGTGATGATCACCAAGCTACTTAAAACCCTTTATTGATGTTCGGGTTATTCAACCACTAAGTTTGATATGAACAAATATTTTTGATTAATCACAAGGAGAAAACCCAACTGATATCACGGATCAAACTTGGAAAGATGGAAAGATGCTTTGTGTATAGGGACGGCCCTTGAGGAGACCGGATTTTCTGATATTTATTTGTGATTTCGACCGAACCAATTATGGTTGCCTACGTTCCCCTCCTTGGGAGGAGCTCAGGTAGCCGTAGTTCGGGCTTATCCCGATTAAAAGAGAAGTGATGTGAAAATTCGAGATTTTGAGGATCTTTGAGGATTTGTTTCTGAGAATTGGAGAATTGAAGCGCATGTCTCCCTGGAGTGTCAATGAAAGACACGGATGCAAAGCCCCAGTGGGGCCTCCATGACAAGTGTTTGCGGAGGAGAAATGACATATGCTCATATGAAGTGCCAAATGATGGTTTGAATTTGCACAATCTTTGATTGATGATCTTTTGAGCCGAGATGGATTTGGCTCTGACTTAAGTAAGTAACAAAGCATTAATCTGATTTAGATCCTGATGATATTGGAATGAAACTGCTATCCGGTAGTGTGAGTACACCAATTCAATTCGTGATCCCTTTTTAGGTGCATTTTAAATGATAAAATTGCACTAAGGGGCGTTTTGGTAAATTCCCGGTCCGTTCCGAGACTTCCGGGAACTTTTTATAAGTTTCCCACGAAGGAAGTATTTTTTAGTATTTTTCCTGGACAAAAAGGACCTACAGGGAATTAACTGCTTTGGGCTTTTAAAGAATTAACCCGAAATGTTCCAGAAGCAGATTTTGGCGCCAGAAACGGTTATGGACGTGGCCCATCGTGCGACAGCTTGAAGCATGGAATTTGGAAACGTTGGGTCGTGCGACAAAATAAAACTCATTCCCAATTTACGTTTAAATACCAATTTCCATTCATTTGTAAAGGGAGGCCTCTCACATTTCTCACACACAAACACACAGACATGTTGGGTTTTACGGGTCCATGCGCAGCGGAATAAAGCATTAAAAAACATAAAACCCAAGAAGCCCTAGGATCCGTTCTATACAATTAATTTAAATTCCTATGAGATAGAATTATAACAACATTTGAACGCTTTCCGTTCTTGAGCTATCGAACGATTTGATTATGTGATATCGAATCACAAACTTCGTTCTTCAACTTGCTTGAACTCTAGGCCTTGATCGATGAACGAGCAAAGACCCTCTTTCGGTATCCACACCTTTGAATGAATTCAAGAACGATTTCTTGATGATTGCTAGATCAAAACCTTGAAGAATATTGAGAGTATTTTGTTGTGAATTTTGCTTGAAAATTTCGGCTAGACTATTAGGGTTGACAGACCTCTCATATTTATACTACATTAGCATGAATATGTTTCCTAATCGAATTAGGAGACCAGGCTGTCAATCCGCGTCTGGTGGCTTATTATGTCGCGCGGTATACTCAGCCACATGGCTAAGTATGTCGCGTGACAAAGGTAGCCAGTTACAGAAACTCTCAATCATTCTTCCTTTGGTTTAACCAATTCATTCTAGTTGTGTGTGACCCAATAGGATTATATTATGTTGGCAATGAGTTCGATCATATCGAATCTCATAAGACATAAGCGGACTCTAGCAAGCCATTATGTCTACCCAAATAATATAACGTAAGAGTTCACGTTTCCAATGGTGTACTTCCATTTCTCCCTTTGTCTCACGATGTTATATTGAACACAAGTCATGGTCCTTGTCAACTTGTCTTTGTTCAATGCTTTCTCGATTCTTGAGTATAATGATAATTCCAATCATATTGGGGTACGGCCATACACTTTCATCATTATCACTCATCGAGGGGCCCAAGCAAAACATCTCTCTTCCGAGGGACAAATTCCATCTTGACTTATCATCCTTCCCATCATGAATTCGATCATGCCAAAGATAGCATTTATAAATATCGTGTTAAGATATCGTTTGACTAAAATCAAACATGACTTTCATCATATGTAAGGTCACGATAATCTCAGGTCTAGGGACTAAATGAAGTAACCTTATGAGATTTACTTATGACATTTGACCATGACATAAATCTCATGTGGGTCATGTCCAGTCGCTTGTTCTCTAACAAGTACCCATAATTTCAATGTGCATCTCTATGCATATAATCATCACATGATTATCCATTGACAATTATACTAATTATTCTCTTAATAATCAGGGACAAAGATTATTACAATAAATATGCAAACTATATAATAATCAAATAATAAACTCAAACGATAAAGATGATACATAACGGTTCTCAGTTAAACATAACTAAAGCCTAGGGCATTACACCAACAGTCTCCCACTTGCACTAGGCTCCATTTATGTATCGAATACTCATGGATCTAACATGACCATCATGCTTCTGCCTGTGCGAGGGCCTTTTGTTAGTGAATCCCTTATGTCATCATCGGTTGATACTTTGTATATCTTAACGTCTTCTCATTCTTTATGAATTCCTCGAAGAACGTCTAAGTGAGTGTTTGGATCGCTGTTGTGACCTTGGTTCCATTGTTTGCACAAGTGACACCACTATTGTCATAACAAAAGTTTCACCGATTAGTGATACTTGGAACATTTCCAAAACACTAGTGAACTTTTGATCCAAACTGCCTCTTTTAGCCACATCATATGTTGCTAAAATTCGGCCTTAGTCGTAGAATCGGCTACGATTTTCTTCTTGGAATTATTCCAACAAAACCGTACCTCTAATAAGCATAAACACAAATCCTAATTGCGATTTTAAATTAACTTTGTCAGTTTGGAAGCTAGA
Organism: Adenophora triphylla var. japonica; assembly: GCA_022495995.1. Classification (NCBI taxonomy): domain Eukaryota; kingdom Viridiplantae; phylum Streptophyta; class Magnoliopsida; order Asterales; family Campanulaceae; genus Adenophora; species Adenophora triphylla. Next base: position 512,264 of record JAFEMH010000072.1, read on the forward strand.
ATCTATGTAACCCTTACAACAAGATTAACTTCCAATCTTTTCAAATACCAAGAACGTATCCTTAGTTCTTCTTAAGTACTTAAAGATCATCTTGACTCCCATCCAATGGTTTATATCAGGATCAGATTGGTATCGACTCATCATGCTTCGAGCATATGAGACGCCAGGTCTAGTACAAATCATGGCATACATGACAGATCCAAATGCCGAAGCATATGGAACTTCATTCATTTCCCTTTTGCTCATCAGTTGTCATAAGACAATGAATATTGCTAAGAGAAATACCATGACTCATTGACAAGCTACTCTTCTTAGACTCTTCTAAGAATCTTGTCAATGTGAACACTTTGACTCAAACCAATTTATCCTTCTAGATCCATCTCTATAGATCTTGATGCCAAGGATGTAAGCGGCTTCACCCATATCTTTCATTGAGAAAACATTCCTTGAACAAGACTTGACAGTCTTAAGTGTCGGAACTTGTTTTTCCAATGAGTAAGATATCATTGTAATAAAACAATAGAAATACTCCTACGCTCCCACTGAATTTCATGCATACACGAGATTCATCTTTGTTCTTTGATGATGTCAAACTCTTTGACCAATTCATCAAAACAAAGATTCCAATTCCTTGAAGCTTGCTTCAACCCATCTCATGGATCTTTGCAACATGCATACTTTATTAGAGTTTCTTGAATCGACAAACTATTCGGGTTGTGTACTATACACATCCTTAATAATCTTTACATTTAAAGAAAGTCGTTTGACATCCATTTGTCATATCACATAGTCACAATATGTGATAATGGCAGTTGAAACTTCTAACAGACTTCAACATTGTAACTGGCGAAAAGGTTTACATCATAGTCAATACTATGTATTAACCTAAATCCCTTTGCTACAATCCTTAGTCATGAAAGTATAAATCTTCACATCCATGTTGGTCATTGAAGACCTACTTGCACCCTTTTTTTTACACCTTCAGGTAGCCCAATCAAGTTCCAAACTTGATTGTCAAACATGGATTGTAATTCGGATTCCATGGTTCCTAACCATTTATCCAAATTAGGAGTGGACATCGCCTCAAGATAGGAAGTAGGATCGTCATTCTCAATGACTTCCACCTTATTGCTTTTCGAAACGAGAAATCAATATTTCTTGGGTTCGGATTGTAACCTATCCGATCTACGATGGACTTGTGCATATTGAACCGGTTCCACAACTCCTTTGTGAATTTGGTTCCGTCTCTACTCTTGGATCCATATCATTTTCAGGTTCTTGAACTTTCTTCAAGATTAATTTTACTCCCACTAGATTCTTTATTGAGAAACTATTTCTCAAGAAACAAATCGTGTAGAGCAACAAACATTTTGTTCTCTTTGCGGTTGTAAGATTAATTTCCAAAAATAACTTTGTCAAATTTGGTGCTAACTTATAAGAGACAAGTCTCTTTACATAAGATTCGCAATCCCAAATCTTCATGAAAGACAAACTAAGTTTTCTTCCATGCCACATCTCATGTGGGGCCTTAGGAACCGATTTAGTAAGGACTCAATTCAGTGTAACCGCATTATTTCTAATGCATATCCTCAAAAGGAATTAGGAAAGTCAACTTGACACATCATCGAATGAACCATGTCCTACAAGGTTCAATTCCTCCTTTGAGACACACCATAAAATGTGGTGTTCCGGGTGGAGTCAACTCTGAAACGATTTCATAGTTTTGAGATGATTGTCAAACTCTTGGCTCAAATATTCACCACCTCGATCTAATCGAAGTACTTAATAGTTTTGCCAAGTTGTTTTGTACTTCATCTTGAAATGTTCAAAACATCTCAAACGATTCACCTTTGGACTTCATCAGATAGACATAGCCATATCTAGATAAGCCATCGGTGAATTTGATGAAACACCAAAATCTTCCCCTAGTAATGCTGCTTAATAGTCCATATATATCTCATGTATAATGACCAATAAGTCACTAGCCCTCCCACTACTTTAGTGTAGGGTGGTTTGGTCGATAATCCCAATAAATAAGATCCACATTCCTCAAATGATTCATGGTCATATGAGTCTAAAAGTCCATGTTAATGGAGTTTAGATATATGTTTCTTATTTATTTGACCAAGCCGGCAATGTCATATGAATACGTTGTTCATATTGTTCGGTTTAAAATTCCCATTTATATTATAGATATCTTCAATATTATTTTGTTTCTTAACATCAAGGATATGAAGACCATTCAATGACATATGCATTACAATAAGGCATATCATTAAATAAATATAAAACTTCTTATTGAAAATGAGAAAATTATATCCTTCATCATCCATTTAAGAAACGGAAATAATATTCCTACTCAAATCCGGAACTTAGTCATACTTGTTCAAAACAAGTACTACTTCACAAGGTAAAGTGACTTCATAAGTCCCTATGGCTAATGTAGCAACCCTTGCTCCATTCTTACGCATAGGTTTAACTTACCTTCTTTGATTAACTTTCTATTCTTTGTTCCTTGCACATTTAAACAAATGTGGGATCCAATCCGGTATCATATATCCAAGAACAAGAAGTCGAGAAGAAAATAACTATCATATAGATACTTGAAGTAATAGCAATCATATTGCCCTTCTTCACCTTTTAGGCCTTCCTAGTAAGCCTTGCAACTTTGCTTCCAATGACAATCTTATTGCAATGGTAGCAAACTGCATCCTTTTGAGACACTTTGGGTTTAGCCTCTTTGGCTTTGCAACTTTTGCCTTAGGTTTAGCAACCTTTGCTTTACCTTCTTTTCCTTCCTTTATGAACCCCTTTTCTTGTGTCAACCATTAACACAATTTGCGGATTGCTCCTTCTTTCATCTCATGAATTAAGAGCCTTCACCACAACATACATCTTTTGCCTAGCTTGCACTTGGAACATTTCCTTTGTGCGGTGTGCTAGAACAAAAGTAGTTATCATTTGCTCAAGGTTCTTCATAAGAGCCTTTGAACATGGTGGCAATTACAAGGCAAGCAATATTGTCAGAATCATCAGCATGTTTCTAATGTTGCTTCCTTATTTGCCATATGCAACATTTGCATTAGGTTCAATAGGAACGGATTCGTCAAGAACTTACACACTATGTGTTGTTCCTTTCGAACTTTGTCCTTCATAAGGACGAATCGCAATTATCATTTTGTAATGCTACTTCTACAAGAAAATATACAAATTATATGAACACATATCAATATCAACACATTTATCATCTAAGAGCAAATAATGTATTTTGCAAATACTCCCACTAAATCATACACCTTCCAATGCAAATAAGCATAATATGCATTTAATGGGCTAAGATCCAACTTTAATTTAATCTCAAGTACGCTATGGCGCACCGCTCAAGATTAAACTAATTAGGTAGAAAACATCAATCATATCGTATATGACTCTTAGGACTAAGATCCAACTTTAATTTAATCTCAAGTACGCTATGGCGCACCGCTCAAGATTAAACTAATTAGGTAGAAAACATCAATCATATCGTATATGACTCTTAGGATCTTTTATGAGATTTATTTAAGACATCATATGTCCAAGCATATTTTAATCTCATCTTATGCCTTGGGTCCAAAACCATTTTGATAACCCAATTAAGTTCATTCACTTTAAACGTATAGGAACCACCATTTCCTCATCTTGCTAGCATTCGAATAGAATCAAAGCACCTTGCTATGGCAAGCCCACCCAAAATTATCCGAATGGTCTCAAGTGTTTTAATCATGAATTGGCATAAAGAACTTAAAAGTTAAATGAAGGTTATTTAAAGTAGATTATAAGCATATCAACAAAGATAATCATAATGTACACCAGGTAAGTTCCCAAGAAAATAGGTGAGCCACAAGGACTGCTTAAGTACCAAATCTTCCTTCGACAGAACTCTCCTAGACATGCACAACTTAGAATACCAATTTGAATGCAACATAATCAATACTTTGTATACTGACTTGTTTCTCACAAACAATCAGACTCATAAACTGACTTGTTTCTCACAAACAATCAGAATTCTTCAAATTTTGCGTAAACTGACTTGTTTCTCATAAACAATCAGAAAACCAAAATTTAATGTTTCAACTAAATATTTCAGGAAATCACAATTCAATGTTTCAATTAAACATCTAATAAAATTCTTAACACTTAAGAACAAATAATTCATGCATCGCAACAATTAATAAAAACACATTTTAAATTAATTAAGCATGCATAAATAATGAATTAATCTAGCATATTCCTATAAATTCAATTTTCAGAATTTTATAGCATCCAGATTAATACATAAAACATCTCAGATTATCAACATAATCACAAATTAGCAGAAAAATTAAACATACTGATTCTGCCCAGATTTGGCATATTATGTCACGTGACAACATCAGCCAGAGGGCTAGATTTGTCACGTGACATAACTAGCCAGATTACCAGATTTCCACATACGGCTTACTATGTCGCGCGACCTAAGCAGCCAGTTCGCAGAACTTCCAGATTTCAATCAATTCAGATCACATGGCAATTAAATCATATAAAACAACCCTTTTACAGATTTAATTCAACATAATTCGAAAACGATTTTCATATTGTTTCACATAAACAATCAAAAATTCTATCGCATACAAAAACATGCAATAAGCATATAAAAAATTTATATCTTAAACCTAGCATGTTAATTCAAACTTAATCATACGAACGGGGCTCTGATACCACTGTTGGGTTTTACGGGTCCATGCGCAGCGGAATAAAGCATTAAAAAACATAAAACCCAAGAAGCCCTAGGATCCGTTCTATACAATTAATTTAAATTCCTATGAGATAGAATTATACCAACCTTTGAATGCTTTCCGTTCTTGAGCTATCAAACGATTTGATTATGTGATATCGAATCACAAACTTCGTTCTTCAACTTGCTTGAACTCTAGGCCTTGATCGATGAACGAGCGAAGACCCTCTTTCGGTATCCACACCTTTGAATGAATTCAAGAACGATTTCTTGATGATTGCTAGATCAAAACCTTGAAGAATGTTGAGAGTATTTTGTTGTGAATTTTGCTTGAAAATTTCGGCTAGACTATTAGGGTTGACAGACCTCTCATATTTATACTAAATTAGCATGAATATGTTTCATAATCGAATTAGGAGACCAGGCTGTCAATCCGCGTCTGGTGGCTTATTATGTCGCCCGGTATACTCAGCCACATGGCTAAGTATGTCGCGTGACAAAAGTAGCCAGTTACAGAAACTCTCAATCATTCTTCCTTTGGTTTAACCAATTCATTCTAGTTGTGTGTGACCCAATAGGATTATATTATGTTGGCAATGAGTTCGATCATATCGAATCTCATAAGACATAAGCGGACTCTAGCAAGCCATTATGTCTACCCAAATAATATAACGTAAGAGTTCACGTTTCCAATGGTGTACTTCCATTTCTCCCTTTGTCTCACGATGTTATATTGAACACAAGTCATGGTCCTTGTCAACTTGTCTTTGTTCAATGCTTTCTCGATTCTTGAGTATAATGATAATTCCAATCATATTGGGGTACGGCCATACACTTTCATCATTATCACTCATCGAGGGGCCCAAGCAAAACATCTCTCTTCCGAGGGACAAATTCCATCTTGACTTATCATCCTTCCCATCATGAATCCGATCATGCCAAAGATAGCCTTTATAAATATCGTGTTAAGTTATCGTTTGACTAAAATCAAACATGACTTTCATCATATGTAAGGTCACGATAATCTCAGGTCTAGGGACTAAATGAAGTAACCTTATGAGATTTACTTATGACATTTGACCATGACATAAATCTCATGCGGGTCATGTCCAGTCACTTGTTCTCTAACAAGTACCCATAATTTCAATGTGCATCTCTATGCATATAATCATCACATGATTATCCATTGACAATTATACTAATTATTCTCTTAATAATCAGGGACGGAGATTATTACAATAAATATGCAAACTATATAATAATCAAATAATAAACTCAAACGATAAAGATGATACATAACGGTTCTCAGTTAAACATAACTAAAGCCTAGGGCATTACACCAACAAGACATTCTCTTTCCTCTCTCTCTCTAGCCGCAGTCCCCTCTCTCTCTATACACAGACGCCAACCGCTCCCTCCATTGCCGGCCCAAGCTCCTCCTTAAACTAGCTCTCATCTCACTGGACAACAACCCAACCTCAACCACCACCATCTCCTTACCTCCCTCTATCTCAATTGCCTTCTCCCCAATCCCATCAACCACCAATTCAACCCCAACCGGCGTCCTCCTCTCTCCAAATCAACCGGAGTAACTCTCCCTCACCAAATTCCTCACCGGTGACCTCACCCAAACCAAAACCGTCAACCTAGCTTCTCTCTCTACCGTTTTACCGTTCTTCTCTATCCCCTAAACCAATCACCGGCAACTCAAGTACCGTTCCCTCTCTCTCCGGCCAAATCCACTATCGCTCTCCTGTCCAACCCCTAAGCCGACCACCAATACCCGTCGTAACCTTCATCCCCTGTTTCTAATAGCCCTAAGCCATCAACCACAGTCGTTTCCCCTGTTCTAAAGCCAAGGTCGTTCAATACACGCACGGAGCTTGAAGTTTCAGAGCTAATTCAATCTGCAAGTCCAAGTTCGTTCCGGATCCGATTTGAAGATCCTTAAACCTAACTTGGTTTAAGGAGCGTGGACTACGAGGGTAACGATCCGTTTCTATCTCTCTCATTAATTTGCTATTGTATTTGTTTTATTACAATTTGTTCCTGGACTTGATAATTGGACTCCGTCTGTCCTCAATTATCAAGTCCCAACTGCCGATCTCTCTGTTTAATCATTTTAGCTTGGTTTGGTTGATGTTCATTATGTGATTGGATTTCTATTTGTTGCTTGGTTGTCAGGGGAGTGTGGATCTCTCCATATCCACACTCCTTTGGCTAATCTGTTGCTGATTCATGGTGTTATTAGTTGATTTGGTATAATTGCTCGATCTGGATTGGTTTCTGTCGAATCTGTGCTTCAATTGTAAAGTCCCTGCAAATGGTAAGGATATGTCACGCGACACAACATATCTTATTAGTCCTGTGTAGCGCGACATAATCAAGCCTATGCAGGGACTATTATTTCAGTTGTAATCTGTTTCCTCTGGTTTGCTTGCTGTGATATTTTGCTCATTTGGTGTTGCTGCAGTGTGAGTTTTGTAAAACCTCTACAGATTGCTTTGTTGTGTCACTGTGATGATGTGCCACCAAAATTTCTCGGGAAAAAATTCGATTTTTGCGTTTCTTTGAAAAACCAAATAAAACCCGGAAAAAGAACGGAGTCGCCACGCCATTTTTGTTTTAAGGGCCAAAAATTTGAAAAATGCCCGAGATTAGAGATTTGGGTTCGGAGGTCATGTTACACGCCGGGAAGGACGTTAGTGTGCACCCGGAATGCCTCGTAAAACGAGTCTTCCAAGCTGAAAATTATTTGTGTGTGTGTGTGTGTGTTTTGGCCAAAATAAGTTGAAACTCAGAAACGTAAAAATTGGGATATCTTTTTAAGACTTTAAACTGATCCCATGATTTTTTGGAAGATTTTTGGATTGATATTTGATACTCAAAAGACCTTTTGAAGTTGAGAGTCACTTCTGCCAGAGTGAAAAAGGCAGTGGAGCTTTGATTTTGAAATGGATTCAAGGGCCTTAAAACTTCATAATATGGATAAACTCAGAGAATGAAAGTTGTTCCAGACACCTTAACTAAGATTTGTGCAAAGGAATTTTCCATTTTGGAGAAGATTTGAGGGGTCAAAACCTTCTGGAAATCTTAGATACCAGAAGCTGATGAACTGGCCTCTAAAAGAAAATTTTAAAATAGGAGTTTTACTCACCCAAAAAATAAATTAAAAATATTTCTGGAAAGCTCTGGATGTTGGCTACAAAAAGTGTTTTTTAGTCAACACCAAATTCCAAGTTTATCTGTGTCCAAAAATTAAGACAATGGACTGGGGTCTTGGAAAATTGCTACTGGACAGCAACTTCTCAAGAAATAAAATATGATTTTAAAAGGGGGTTTTTGCATCCATGCTTGTCCCCATTTCCCTAGGTTTTGGTTAGTGATCACTTGATATTTTAGTGGTGAATCAACTATACCAAACCATCCTTGGGGTACATTAGGACTAAGCACTTCATTTGCTTGGGAAGGGGAATTTTATCCTTTGAAAATGAGATTTGATGCTTGAAAATGGTTTTTAGGGATTTGAAAATGCATTTGCAAGTAAGTAAGAACACATTTGAAGAAAATGTTGATCCTTGTAGAAGATCATCCATGGAGATGAACTTCCATGGTGATCTTCTTGGATCTAAGACAAGAAGAAGAATGAGCTACATTTTGTAGCTTGAAAATGCATGCATGGATGAGAGATTTAGGGTAAGAAGTGGGAGGTTATACCTATCTTCTTTGGTTTTTTCTTGGTGTTTAAAGGCTTGGATGCAAGAGTGTTTGAACTTGGAAGTGAGTGGGTGTGATTTGAGTGAGTGAAAGTTGGGAAGATTCAAGAGAAAAAGGTGACAATTCTTAGGGAATTCTCACTGTTTTCTCAAGTATTTTCGCCAAATGCTGTGAGTTGTGTTCTTGGTCCTCCTTATTTTTGTGACTGGAGGGCTCAATTTATAGCCCTCTGAATTTTACAATCCCATCCGCGCGGATAGGACCTGCAGCGTGCACTGTTCATTAAATGCTGCTCCAGGCTTTGGACACAAGGAATAATCTTTTTTAAAATTCAAATTAACCAAACCGATTTTGTTTCCAGCCATTTCTTTTTTTGGTTTTTCTTATTTCTTTTGCTTTTTTGATTCCTTTCCTTGGTTTATCTTTTTTTGGCAATCCCTAATCTACCCTTACTTGGTTAGAAATGTTAGGAATGTTAGGAATTGTTAGAAATGTTATAAATTTCGTTAATTTTCTAACGAAAATTCTAACAAGCTCAAATTGGAGCAGTTACAGTAGCCCCTCGGCGACGGCGCTTTCGAAGGAAGCGGGGTTGTCGATAAGAGTAAGGCTCCATATTTGGCGGGATGATCGAGTGATCGGGTGGCTGAACCTATTTAATAGGCTATCTACGTATCCCGAATGGGAATCAAGCCAGTCGTAGTTCGGGTCTTCGACCCTGGAGATGATGGCGTTTTAGGTGCCTCGAACCTGATGAGCGAGTTCTGCGCTGTCGGAGAGAAACTCTGTTGGGGATAAGAGATGACCATTTTCGGTCTGATGGCTATCCGCTCTGCTGGGGATAGAAATGACCATTTTCGGTCTGATGGCTATCCGCTCTGCTGGGGATGATTGTGATTTATCGTTTTCCTAGTATTATGTGTGATAGCGTCTTAGGTGCCTCGAACCTTGGAGATGGCATTTTAGGTGCCTCGAACCTTGGAGATGGCGTTTTAGGTGCCTCGAACCTTGAAGATGGCGTTTTAGGTTCCTCGAATTTTAATGATGATGGCGTTTTAGGTGCCTCGGACCTGGATGGTGATGGCGTTTTAGGTGCCTTGAACCTTAATTTGAAAAGGCCTTTCGGTGGACTTCGTCTGCTGCCGAAGGATAGGGTGACCGTTTTGGTCGGGGGGCTGGACCTAATGATAGGCTACCTACGTATCCCTAGTGGGAATCAAGCCCTTTCGTAGTTCGAAATCTACTCGAGATTCCGTTGGCTTTTGGGATTCCGTTAGCTTCGCTGGGGATTTCGTTAGCCTTTGCTGGGGAAAAATCGGACGTATTCGTCGGGGAAATCGGTCTTACGTTTTACTACCGGGGAATGATTTTGATGAAAGAAACGGGATTCCGTTAACTTTCTCGGAGAGATCGGTCTTACGTTTGACTGCCGTTTGATGATTTTGATGAAAGATACGGGATCTCGCTATCTTTCTCAGGGAGATCGGTCTTACGTTTTACTGTCGGGGAATAATTTTGATGAAAGATATGGAATCCCGTTATCTTTCTCGGAGAGATCGGTCTTACGTTTGACTGCCGTTTGATGATTTTGATGAAAGATACGGGATCTCGTTATCTTTCTCAGGGAGATCGGTCTTACGTTTTACTGCCGGGAATGATTTTGATGAAAGATACGGGATCCCGTTTCTTTCTCGGGGAGATCGGTCTTACGTTTGACTGCCGGGGAATGATTTTGATGAAAGATACGGGATCCCGTTTCTTTCTCGGGGAGATTGGTCTTACGTTTGACTGTCGGGGAATGATTTTGATGAAAGATACGGGATCTCGTTATCTTTCTCGGGGAAATCGGTCTTACGTTTGACTGCCGTTGGTAATTTTGATGAAAGATACGGGATTCCGTTATCTTTCTCGGGAAAATCGGTCTTACGTTTGACTGCCGGGGGTGATTTCCTTGAAAGGGGGTTGACTTTGGTTAACTTTGGTTAACTTTGTCAAGTTTGGGACTGAACTGCAGAGTCCCAGATTTTTAAAGGGCAAAAGGGTCATTTTGACCCTTACAATCCTGTCCGCGCGGAGAGGGTTGTATTCCAGAGGGTTTTAATGAGGGGCCAACGCCCTTCCTCTTCCCCATTCAGTTTTTTTCAAATTTTCTGCAATTACGAGAGAGAGAAAGAGAAAGCCGAGGGAGGAAGCCATTGAAGGCCAAAAAGCATGAAAATTCTTCCGTTTTTCTTCGATTTTCAAGCAATGGAACACGGGGAAGGTGTTTTTCAAGGCCAAGGACGTGGCCCGGTAGCGGAGAGACGATTGGAGCTCGTCCGAATGAGGAGGCATTATACTCTTTCGCAATCGATTGCGGAGGAGCCATACCCCGATGCTTGGCAACATTGGGCCACCGATCCGAGTCTCCGAACGGTATTCTTCGAATCCTTTTGATTCCTTTGTCGATTCTTGCTTGAAATTGAATTTTGGGTGATTTTTGATTTTTTTTTTTTTTTGAAAATTCGAATGATTGATGTTCTTGGCTTTGAATCTTGATTTTGATGCTTTGCATGTTGTAATGATTATATGGGTATCCCAAAATATGCATTTTGCTTGGAAAAAGAATTGGCATTTTCGCCTTTTTTTTTTTTTGTAAATTCGAAAATTGTGATTTTTCTTTTTGAAATTTGAATATTGATCTTGATGATATGCATGTTGCAATGAATTTGTTGGTGTTCCAAAATGTGCATTTTGCTTGAGAAAAGAATTGGCATTTTGCCAACATGAGATGATGATATGAATGTATGATTTTTTTTTTTGAAAAGTGGGACGGATTTTTCCTCCCGTTGATTGAATGCATGTTATTCTATGAAAACGGGACGGAGTTTTTGCTTCCGTTGACTCCTTGTGTAGGATGATATGCATGTTATGAATGCACTCTTTTTTTTTTTTGAGAGTGTGATTTTCTATGAAAAGTTGGACGGATTTTTCGTTCCCCTTTGATTGAATGAATGAGTTGAGAGATTGTTTATGTATGCTATTTCATGAAAAATGGGACGGAGTTTTTTGCTCCCGCTGAACGAATGTATGCATGTTTTTTTTATAGAAAATGGGACGGAGTTTTTACTTCCGTAGGAATGCATGTAGTGCTTTTTTTTTTTTTTTGACGATGAGTGATATGCATGTATGCATGTTGGTTGGGATTTGCTGAAAACTGTTTTTTGTGAGAAAAATGGGGCTCGGTTCATTGCATGCCGTTATGCTGCCGAATTTTCTTCAAAACTTTTGTGATGAATGATGCATGTATATGCTTTCTTTTTTTTTGTGCAAGTGCAAATGCAAAGTTTTTTTTTTTTTGACCTTTTCTTTCCCATTCTTTTTTTTTTGCAGAGCGGAAACAACTACGTGACGGAGCAGCTGAATAAGATGAAGACTCGAGGATCGGTGGAGTCTGTAGTTGACTTGTGGGACCGGCTTCCGAATGCGGGCCGAGGAGCTTTGCCGAGTCCGAGACAAATTGTTGTTGAGACCGGGCTTTGGGAGTTCATTGAGTGCTTGAGGGGATTGGTCAAGTTCCCTAAGAGCAAGGGCCTGATGTTTGCTTTGGCGCAGCACTGGTGGGATGCGACCCACACGTTTCACTTCTTCTGGGGCGAGGCTACGGTTAAGCCTTCTGATTACGCTGCGATCACGGGTTTGTCCTTCAATGGGCGCAGCATTGAGTGGCGGGATGGCTACAGCGATGCGGATCTGCAGACTCTTCTGGGATTTTCCCCTATTCCCAAAACGGGGATGGGGATGGAGTATGCCGTGGTCTACGGGAAGATTATGGAGACCATTGTGAGCTACGAGGCTGGGGAGGAGAGGATAGGCACCGAGCAGATTGCCAGGGCCTTCTTATGGTTTGCTTTTTCGAGCACCCTTTTTGGACATGCTGAGGGGACGGCAGTCTTTGCCTTGCTGAGGTCCTTGGAGGACATGGAGATGGCTGGAGACGTCTCCTGGGAGAAGCCGGGCTGGCAGAGCTTTATTTTGCTCTTGATAGGTACAGCCGGAAGGCTGTGAGCTCTTTGTACTGCTTTGAGTTTGCCCTGGAGGTATAAGCTTTCTCTTTGCTTTCCCTTTCTTCTTGAGCACACACTTTTCTTTTGCACTGGATTGATTTGATTTTTACCTTTCGCAGGTATGGGCGTTGGAGTTTTTCCACGTCACGATGTGGCGACAGCCGGCGGAGTACGTCGGGGCGTATCCGGCCATGCGCTCCTGGTCCAAGCATGCCCGAGAGAAGATAAGCTCCAGGGGGCGTACGACTCTCAGATACGCGGATTGCCTTCCTTTCGACTCGAGGCCGAGACGGATGAGAGGATGATATTCTATCCCCGGGATCGTTTTGAGGTGGCGCACCGAAGGGCGCCGAGATTTGACCGTGCGGCGGAGGATTCCCGAGAGGTCCGACTGCGATGCCTATTATCTGGGAGAGAGGGTGACGCGCCAGCATGGCGTGAATTCGCCTTTGATGACACCGGTGGAGCCTCCCGCCGATATGATGCACCCGAGTGACAAATCTGCGACCTGGGATGATTACCGAGCCGGCCAGCACTTCTCGGCATTTGTGGCGGTTGAGCCGTACCCCGTATTTGTTTTGAGGAGGCTGAGGATGCCCCAGGTTCTGGATAGAGAGGGGTTGGGGGTCCCGCGATACCCTCGGACGGACTTTTCGTATGTCCAGGATGGGGTCCGATTGAGGGTGCAGATCCCTCACCCGAGCGGCTTCCACGAGCTTTCCGCCTCGTCCGGTATGAAGGTATGGCTTCTCCTTCCCACCTTTCTTTTTTTTTTTTGCTTTTGTCTTTTCTTTTCTTTCCCGTCATCATTTTTTTCAACTGCTTTCGACGCTTTTGCTTTTGTGCGCTGAGGTGGTCGTCGAGAAGCCGACGAAGCAAGTGATCGGAGCTAAGAGATTTATCAGAGGATGGTCGCTTGCGGGCCTCCTCAGGCTAGAGCGAGGCGACCACGGCCGGCGCCGTCAAAGGGAGGCTTCCCTATTCGTTCGTAGACTTCTTCAGTAGACTCCTCTCGTCTCCTCTCATTGATCCTCAAGGCGGTGCCGCTTCGGATCACGTCATTCTCGGGATCCACACGGCAGTGGACACATTTTGCAAGATGGTGGGTCGTCTTCGTACGTCCAGAATCCGACGCCTTCACCTTCGGGTATGATTTTTCGCAGATCTTGGCTTGCCCTATCGTAGCGTGCCGGCTGGTCCCGACGAGCCTCTTTCTCGGAGACGAGGACGATTCCGAGCCCGAGATCTTCGTGGCTCCCGATGAGGCGGGCCCGAGTCGCAAGAGGGACCGGGCGTACATCGGGCGCTAGGGATTCCGATTGATTACCCTTTTTTAGACTCGATTTTCCGAGATTTTGAGATTTGTACGAGATACAACTTTCATTTTTTTTTTTGCTCTTTTCTCTTTTTTTTTTTTTTTGGGATGTAATATTTTAGGATTATTGTTACCTACCTTCCTCTTTTTTTTTATTTGATTTTTTTTTTGTCTTTTTTTTTGTACACTCCCTTTTTGGAATGTAATAATTTAGGATTTTATTTTTTTATGAATGCAATGCAGTATGAATGCAATGTTGCATGAGCCCTGGTTTTTTGGCAAGGGTGTTTAGTGTTTGGTATATGGACTGGTTTGGGGAGGTTTTTTGTTTTTTTTTTCTTTTTGCACAGGTTTCAAGCAACCGGGACGGAATATTCCTCTTTGGTTCAGCAGTTTGGACTGTTGCAGATTTTTCTGATAAAAGACAATCATGTCCGCGCGGAGGAGTCCTGCATCTGACATTGTCCTTTAATTTTGCTTCAGATCTGGTCTCACTTTATTTCAAATTCAAATATCCTCTTCAACCTCCAGTCCAAACAGCCATTTTCGGGGAGAAAGAGAGAAAATTCATGGAAAATCTTAGAAAAGCTCCATCAAAATTGTCCCAAGAATCCCAAATGTCATTCTTTAACAAATTCAAGGATTGGTCCCGGGAGATTATGCATGAGAGAAGGTCCTTCTTTGAAGAAAGGTATAAGGTGAGGTGCTTATGGTCTCTCAAAGAATTGGTTCCGGATTATGAGCTTTTGAGGGCTTCTTCCTCATTTTGGGACACTAGAAGGCATGTCTTTTGCCTTTCCTTCAACGAGATTGTTCCGACTGTGGAAGAATTTCGGGCCTTGCTTGGTGGTCCGGAGGTGGAAGAGATAGCGATTCCTTTGCCCGGAGGTGCTTCTTTCGTTGACAGATTGTGCATCCTCCTTCATCTTTCCCCGGAGGAAGCGCAAGGTATGATCCGTGGTCCCGATCATTTTGATATTTCCAGTCTCCCTGATAGATTTAGGGGCTTAGGCTTGCTCGACGATGCCTATTGGGATGCCTTTGCACTTTGCATGTTCGGGACCTTGTTCATGGTCTATTCTTTTGGGATCTGTCATCGGTCTCTGCTGGATGTAGTCGTTCATTGTCGCTTGGGCAGAGATATTGTACCTTTGATCTTGGGGGAGACTTTCCATGCTCTCGATAGGCTGGCTACCGGGAGACGGTATATGCACGGGGGCAGCCCGTTCCTCTTGACTCTGTGGCTGATGGAGCGTTTGGGGATTCTTCGGAAACTCCCGATATGATCAAGCCTTGGACATTCGCCAGAGAGGGGTTGATGTAGATTTTGATGATCGTGGCTCATGGGAGCGTTGGATGGCCGGGTCTCCAAACGTAAGATATCGATGGTCGGTGCCTTGTTGGCGGGTGGAGACTCGCAGAGTACTTCGGGGACGGGTCTCATGTGGTCATGCTTCCGGGCTTTCTCGGTCCGAGCTACATTCCGGCTTTAGTTCCGAGACAGCTCGGCTGGAGCAGTTCCTTTGGGGGACTTTGATGATATAGCCACCAGTGGTGGTGGCTCCTGCTTCTATGGATGATCCTTCTGTTTTCCTTTCTTTCCCGAGCATGGAGGTATGACGTCTTTCCTCCTCGGGTTATCCTCAGCGTCCGAGACCTGTTCTCGACCACTTGTACCCGGATTGGTACGAGAGGCATTTGGGAGAGACTCGCATGGCTATTTTGAGACCGGCGTGAGGTCATTGTGGGTGCGGAGGACTTGACGCTTCGAGAGGAGGAGGGCCGAGGCGAGGGCCAACCCTCATGACAGAGCGGAGACGCCGTGACCGACTATGAGGCTTACGTCAAGAGACAGGAGAGGAGGGCTCCTATGCTACCGCCTAGGCTACAGGAGATGAGAGATGACGCTAGGGCTACTAAGGCCCCGACAGAGGCCGGTTTGATAGATCCTGTTCCTATACCAGTAGCTTGGTAGGAGGAAGACCGACATTTTTCCCCGTTCGTAAGAAGAAGACTCGAAGGGGGAAGAAGAGGGGAGAGGCCAAGACGAGTGGCTTGGAGTGACTCCGAGGTTTCCGAGTATCCCTTTCTTGCCATGGCATACACATTAGTTTGATTATGTATCTTAATTTCTTTTAGCAAAGTTGCCGCTTGTAGGAATGAATCGGGCTTAGACTCATCAAAAAGTTTTTAACTTGTAATGAATATTTGAATTGCTTCAGAGTTTTTCGAGACGCTTTCATGGTCTAATTAGTGTATTGATGTCAAAGTATGACTTTTATTTGTGTTTTAGACCGAACCGTTTCCGCCGCCTACGTTCCCTCATTTTGAGGAGCTCAGTCTTCGTAGTTCAACCCGATATATTTTTTTTTTGTTTTTTTTTTTTTTTTTTTTTTTTGTTTTTTTTTTTTTTTTTTTTTTTTTTTTTTTTTTTTTTTTTTTTGGTGCAACCCCGTTTTTTACCTAGGCCGCCCTTTTCGGGTTTTCAACCTAGTTGGGTATTACTCTTTTAGCACTCTTTTTTTTTTTTGTTTCTCTTTTTTATGCGTAGTATTCGCGCAGCCTTGTCACCATTCACTGGGTGTACAAAGGGATTTCCGTCGAGGTCCGCAAGTTGCATGGCTCCTCCGAGAAGATCTTCTCGGACGACGTATGGCCCGACCTGCATGTGCTCCCATTTGCCGAGGGGGTTGATACGGACCGGGGCTTTTCTTTCAAAACGAGATCCCCTTCTGATCTCCCGATGCTTTACTTTCTTGTCAAAGGCTCTGGCCATTCTTCCTTGGTAGGCTCGGATGTGTTCCATTGCTTTCAATCGGCGTTCATCTAGCAGTGGCCAATTCATCATGGCGACTGAGCCATTCGACCTCGTTGATCCGGCTTTCCAAGCAATATACGGAGCGAGGATTTCTAGCTCGATTGGGAGTACGGCTTCCATTCCGTATGTGAGGGCAAATGGTGTTTCCCTAGTTGCCGTTCGACCGATGTCTCAGTAGCCCCAGAGTGCTAGTGTAACTTCTGCCAATCTCTACCTTGGACAGCCATTTTTCGGATGATGTTTTCCAAAGTCTTGTTTGCTGCCTCGACGGCTCCGTTGGTTTGGGGCCTGTAAGGAGATGATTTGTGACGGATTATTCGGAATTCTGCCAGCAGCCTATCGCATTTCCCTTCGAAGTGGGATCCATTATCTGAGATGATTTCGGCTGGCAACCCGTATCGGCACATGATGTTCTCTTTGATGGAGAGGGCTACTTTCCTTGAATTGAGGATTTTGTAGGATTTTGCTTCAACCCATTTGGTGAAATAGTCCACGGCTACCAGACGAACTCGTGGCCGTTCGCCCGATGGTGTGATTTTGCCTATGACATCAATTCCTCAAGTGACGAAAGGCCAAGGGGTTGTCATGCAAAGATAACTCGTGAGGAGGCAAGTGATTAAGATTTGAGTATCGCCGACATTTGTCGCAGCTTTTGACGAACCGGATGCGCCGGCTTCCATGGAGATCCAAAAGTACCCCATTCTCGCATGATTTGCATCGTAGCTCGAGCATTCATGCGAGGGCCGCAGTACCACCATGTATTTCTTTCATGAGTTCGGTAGCCTCTTGTTTGCCGATACATCGCAGGAGGGGGCCTTGATAACGCTTCTTGTATAACATGTTTCCCAAAAGAACATAATGGGAGGCGAGCCGCTCTGTGGCCGAGAGACTTTTCGCTTTGATTCCTTCTTTATATTCCCCATCTTCATTTTTGAAGGAGGCTTCTCCGCTCTTAAGGTACCGATAGATCCGAGTGTACCAGTGGATCACCGGCCGGCTTCGCTCGCTTCGATTTCAAAGCAATAAGCGGGATTTTCTCTTCTCCCGACTCCGAATGGTTTGACGGACTTCCTTCTGGGTATTTCAACGAGGGAGGCTAGCGTTGCCGAGCATCCGCAACTGCTGCGATCTCCGGGCAAGTAATGAAAGCCGATCTCCTTGAATTGAGTTACTAGCTCTTCCATGTAAGTGTGATATTTCTCGTAGACCCGGGTCCACGGTCTTCCATTTGTTAGAGACCCGATTGATGATGAGGGCAGAGTCACCATACACCTCCAATTCCTTGATATTTCTTTCAAGGGCGGCTTCCAACCCGGCTATGCAAGCTTCATATTCGCAGTCATTGTTGGTGACTTCAAGTTCAACTTATCAAGCTATGGGGGTGTGTTCACAAGAGGGATCGACTGTAAGCATTCCTATTCCGTTCCCCTTTTGTTTGACGCCCGTCGAAGAAGAGTTGCCGCCGATTTTCTCCTTCTAGAGCAAAGATTCCATCATCGGAAATTGAGGTTCGTGTCCTCTGACTCATCACTTGGGAAATCGGCCAAATGTTCCGCCATTACGCGTCCTTTTACGGATTTCCTTGAAACATAAGTGATGTCGTATTCACCAAAAAGAATGACCATTTTGCCAACCTCATAGAGATGGAAGGCTTGTCGAACGTATATTTGATGGGGTCTATCCTTGAGACGAGATGTATCGGGTGAGACCGCATGTAGTGTTTCAACTTTCCCACTACCTGCACCAAACCTGCGCAAGTCTTTTCGCAAGCGTAGTAATTGAGTTCGCTTCCTCGGGAGCTTTCTCGCTACGAAATAGATGGCGTTTTCGACCTTGGAATCTTTCTTTTCTTGAGCTAGCATAGCCCCAATTGCCGTATCCGTGACAGCTTAGGTATAGCAATAGTGGCTTTTGGCGATGTGGCGGGCAAAGAATCGGGATTCACGAGGTATGCCTTGATCTGTTCAAAAGCAAGCCGACATTCCTGAGTCCATTCTGTGTAGGCATTTTTCTTCATCAACTTGAAGATTGGCTCGCAGACGAGGTCACCGATTTACAAAGCGGCTTATGTATTGCGCCTTCCCATGAAGGATTTCACTTCGTCGTTGTCCGGTGGCTTCATTTCAACTATCGCCTTGATTTTCTCGGGATCTACTTCGATCCCCGTTCGTCACCATATATCCTAGCACCTTGCCTCGTCTTACACCGAAGGTGCATTTGGCCGGATTCAGCCTCATGCCGCGGTCTCTGAGGCGGCCGAAGAATTTTCTCAAATCAACAAAGTGTTGCCATCCGATCCTCTCGGAGCGTATTATCATGTCGTCCACATAGACCTCAATTTCTTTGTGGATCATGTCATGGAACAGAGCCGTAGCCGCCCTCCGGTACGTAGCCCCAAGCATTCTTTAGTCCGAATGGCAATGACCGTAGCAAGAGGTGCCCCAAGGGGTCGTGAAGGCCGTTTTGGCTTGATCCTCTTCTCGCCATTTTCGATTTGGTTGTAACCGCAAAACCGTCGACGAAGGATTTAACTTCATGGTCGGGCCGTGGAATCTACCAAAATGTCGATGTTTGCAGTGGGAAATCGTCTTTTGGACCGGCTTTGTTCAAGTCTCTCAAGTCTACGCAAAGACCGGATCTTTCCGTTGGCCTCGTCACCGTTACTATGTTGGAAAGCCACGTAGGGTATTCAATGACCCCGATGAACCCCGCCCGAGCATCTTTTCTATCTCCTCTTTCACTTGTAGGGACCATTCGGCTTAATTCTTCTTAGCTTCGCTTTACCGGCTTGACTTCCGGGTCGAGCGGTATTCGGTGCTCAACTATGGAAGGATCGAGGCCCGGCATATCTTTATAGGACCATGCGAACACATCCACGAATTCTTTTAGCACTCAATTAGGGCATCCCTTTCTCCCTTCAAGAAACTACCAATCAAGCGTCTCTTTAGGCTCTTCCGCAGCTCCCAAATTCACACTCGTCAAAATCTCTTCGGCAGCTGGGCTCGATTTTCCTCTTTCCTGACAACCCGCTAAAGATTTCTTTGATATATTGTTCATTTAATGTGTCCGCTTCTTCATCTAGTGAATCGTTATTAACCGTTTTTAGATTATTAGTTAATTCATCATTAGTTAAAGTGGCAATTAAGGGATACTCGTAAAGGTTCGTCATTTCATCGAGAATAAGAGGGAATACAAAGATTGGCTACAATTTCGTGGTCTTCGTGCGTGAGGCCATCTGACGACTCGAAGACTCAAACTCAACAACGAGAGACTCGCAGGACTTTACAAAGGTTGAGACAAAGGGACGGGGACCAATCCAAGTTTGGTGATCATTTCTTCTTTGGTCGCGACGGCCCGAGAGAGTTTCCCACTTTAGCGGCATTGCCGTCAGAGGCCTCATGACTCTGGGTCAGTCTCGCTTCGTCCTCCTTCCTCGCCGCTGCTATCATCTCCTTTGTCTCGAACCGTAATCAATCAGGTTTGGCATCCGAAAGCCGAGCATGTGGATGTAGGGATCTTCCTCACTCGGGATTTCTATTCGTCACAATCCGACCGCCAATCCGTATGTAAGGACGTATTGCGTCTCGATGTGCCGCTGGAAAAATCTCATGTCCCATACTGAGCGGAAAGGCTTGGCAGTGCGCTCAAGAAGGAGGACGTCCCACACGACGTTCATAGATTCGAGTTGAGTATGACGATGCTTGTCGATCTTTATCATGAAAATTTCCCGGCTTGGGCAGTCGAGAGTGGGTTTGAAGAATGGTGACAAAGCCGTGATTAGGGACCTGGGGTTTGTGTGCCCGTATCATGGCGGTGTTCAATGTTTCCTTCCAAGATGCCTCCAAATGTTGGAAATGACAATTGAATTTGATGAATCGGACTTCTTCTGAGTCCGCTCGCTGAGTGCTGACATAGTTGGCATCACCGGATTCTCGGGGATTCTCGACGAGACTTGCCCCGATAGTCCCTTGGTCGACTCCTGAGGAGGTAGCCCCGTGTCCGGCTAAGAGCATGCTTAGTAACGGTCTCGCCTTCGTTCCCTATGAGGAAGCCGTCGCCCCTTATGACTTCAAGGTCCCCTTGTCGGTTAATGAATTTGACGCATTGGTGGAGAGTGGAAGCTATGGCTTTCATGTGATGCAACCAAGGGCGCCCTAGTAGTGGCCGTGAACTCGGAGGATATCCATTACATGGAACTTTGCCGGCACCATTCGGGGTTTCGTACTGCAGTTCCTGCAGTCACCGTCCCCGTGATGGGACGGACGTGCCATCATATGCCTTGACCGACCGGGTAGATGGGATCACGTGCCTTTCATTGATGCGTAGGCCCGCATCATGCCGAGGGGAAGGACATTAACGGCTGATCCGTTGTCCACCAATACTCCAGTGGAGCGATACGGTGTTGAGCTTAATGGTGATGCACAAAGCTTCATTGTGTTGGGAGACATCTCTTGGCAAATCTTCGTCGCAGAAGGTGATCATGCCGCCATATAGGTGGGGATCATAGATTTGGTCCTTGTCTCGGATAGAGAGTCATCAAGCCGGGCCACTTCGTGCTTTTTTTTCTTGCGAGGTAGAGCCTTTGCCGAAGCCCCCGGGTTATACCGAGGCCTTTGTGGCGGTTGCCATCTCCGGCCAACATGTTGATTGAGTGGAGCGCCAGACCGGCGTTGGTCTTTCTTCGTCGCTGTGCACTGAGCCGGACAACCGAACTTTGGCCGCTCCCGAGGGGATAGATTTCGAATGGCGTAGAGTTACCTGTGTCCACGATTCTGGTGTCCGAAAGTCTCACTCGTCGCTGCAAGGCTTTTCTCGCTCTTTACCCCCGTTTGCTTGGGAAGACCGGCCGGAGTAGAGTACATAATAATCAAATCCCCGCATGGCTCCCCGAGCGTACCCACACCGGTATCACCGCCTCGAATCTCTCCTTCAATTTTGCCGGGAGGAAATTTTCTTCTTCTTAGGAGGACGGTCCTCGTGTATCCAAATTCCCGATAGTCCCTTTCAAGGCAATGGGACAAGCCACAAATATCCCACCAAATGTGTTCTACTACTGCGGCGGATTTGGGATCTCAAAGCCGAGCGGTGGCCGAATGACTTGAGCGGAACTAGTTCTGGGAGATCCGCCTGTCGGCTCATCTCGGAAGCGAGTGGTCGGGACCTCGCCTGGATATTGAGAGGTATTAGGTTCGGGAACAGCATATGTTTGTCCTTCGTGGTAGCCCTGGCCACTGGGAGATTGTTAAGGTCCCGAAGTGGCGTGTGGCCTCTTCAATCCAGGCTTGCCGTCTGTTCCGGCGTTCCTCCAGTGGCTTTCATGGCCGACCATATTTCTTCAATCGCTTTCGATCTTCATCACCTCAGCCGATATTTGCGGGATCATCACTTTGAGAGGGGATAACCGACGGTATGCCGAACTCTTTCATCTCGATCGCTGTTTGGGGGCTGCCCCTGTAAGTCGACGGGCAGGAGTCCCGGCGGTGGAGACATAGGAATCTTGGGGTAGCATCTTGATGTATCCGGACGATTAAGAAGAGGAGGAGAACCTTCTTCCTTCTTTGCGGTAAAAGTGCCATCGGAATTGAGACTCGATGGTCAAACCACGAGTTGCGACAACCCCCCGTAAGGTCGCTAATTTGAGCCTCATGTCGAAGTCTCATCTGTTCTACCAACCGGATCCACATACGTCCTGTTCGAGGGATTTTGGAGGACGGGAGTGACGTTATCCCTATCATTACCGGCCGATGCAGACATTCCAAACCCGGAGTCGGAACAAACGGCGTAGCCGATGACGCGCTGACTCTTCCCAACTAATCAAACGATGACCCGGTGTCCGAACCAACCTTTGTGAGGAGTCCGGGGGAAAGAACACGAAGGTTCGTATGTCTGGGAATGGAAGGAGGGTAGGTGTTTGGGCTTTAGGCTCATGCAACATGCGCTATTTGTTCACGTTTACTTAAAACATGCTTTATTAACCTAATCGGTTGGAAAAGATTGCTCTTCTTTTTCGCAAACTACTCGATCCCGGATCGCGGGCCCCGTCACTACGTCTATAAGCCCTCGTATTCCACCCGTATTTCGACCTCCCAGGTGGACACCCGGCGAGGTCCTATAGGGCAAGCGGGTCCCACCGACCGAAAGAAAACGATCCTAAAAGTCTTGGGTAATCGAGTCTTAACGAGCATTCGATGTAAATTACAGACAAAGCCGACGTCAAAAGTCAAGATCATGTCCGAGGGCTCGACGAAAAGTCGGCATGATTTGGACCGATAAATGTCCACGATTGATCTTGACTTGTCGTCGCTAAGCCGTAATTAGGCATGGAATAATCATTAATCCTTGATGACTCAAAGTGTCAATGCCGGGAGTCGTGTATAATTTGTGCGCCGTAGCCGAAGTCAAGGCGCCGGTCAATATCTTGGTCAAAGTCTGCGGCGGAAAACCAGCAGAACTTCGACTGATTAGGGGCCCCGAAAGATATTGAGCCGGTATGCCGACAAAGGCTTGAAAGGAAAGGTCTATACACGTACAGTGGCATGACACGCACTGCACTAAAAACCAACCGGGTCTCTGACAAAGTGTGTCACGGACAAGTGCATGGTCGACACGAGGCTCCATGGGATGTTTGGGTAGTCCCGTGCTCATCCGAGAGGCGTAATAAGACCAAACGGACCGCGACAAGGATTTCCCTGTTAGGGACGTAGTGTGCAAAGTGTACGGTCACGTGCGCGTAGTGTGCAAGCAGTCTATATTCTTTTTCTGAGTAAAATAGAAATTTTTTTATGTGTCTTAAAAATATGATGCATGATTTTTTTTTTGAAAATTTTCTTTTTTTTTTTGAAAATCCCTTTTTTTTTGAATTTTTTTTTGAAATTTAATGAACACATAAGCACGTAAGCACGAAAATTCCAACAGCTAGGGACATTATTCCGACAAATAAAATTTTGACTTTTTCCGAGGCGGCCAAAACAACACGAAAAATGTGCAAAAATCAACACACACACACAAATGATTTTCAAAGCCGGGACGGAAGCTTGACCCTCAAAAGCTTTTTCTTTTTTTTTTTGAAAACGCTGATACCGGTACGTGGGATTGTTAAACCACAATTTATCCCCGACTCGTGTTAGGAGGCGGTAACGGGAAGTTTAATGGTTTCCACCAATATATCAAATACCATTTTTTTTTTAAAAAAAAAGCTTACCTCCCCAGCGGAGTCGCCACTGTGATGATGTGTCGCCATTTCGCTGGAAAAAATTCGATTTTTCGCGTTTCTTTGAAAAAAACCAAATAAAACCCGTGAAAAAGAACGGAGTCGCCACGCCATTTTTGTTTTAAGGGCCAAAACTTTGAAAAAAGCCCGAGATCAGAAATTTGGGTTCGGAGGTCATGTTACACGCCGGGGAGGACGTTAGTGTGCACCCGGAATGCCTCGTAAAACGAGTCTTCCAAGCTGAAAATCATTTGTGTGTGTGTGTGTGTTTTGGCCAAAATAATTTGAAACTCAGAAAAGTAAAAATTGGGATATCTTTTTAAGACTTTAAACTGATCCCATGATTTTTTGGAAGATTTTTGGATTGAGATTTGGTACTCAAAAGACCTTTTGAAGTTGAGAGCCACTTCTGCCAGAATGAAAAAGGCAGTGGACCTTTGATTTTGAAATGGATTCAAGGGTCTTAAAACTTCATAATCTGGATAAACTCAGAGAATGAAAGTTGTTCCAGACACCTTAAATAAGATTTGTGCGAAGGAATTTTCCATTTTGGAGAAGATTTGAGGGGTCAAAACCTTCTGGAAATCTCAGATATGCAATCTGGATTTCCAGAAGCTGATGAACTAGCCTCTAAAAGAAAATTTGAAAAGAGGAGTTTTACTTATCCAAAAAATAAAGTAAAAATATTTCTGGAAATATTTGGATGTTGGATACAAAAAGTGTTTTGTAGTCAACACCAAATTCCAAGTTTATCTGTGTCCAAAAATTAAGACAATGGACTGGGATCTTGGAAAATTGCTACTGGACAGCAACTTCTCAAGAAAGAAAATATGATTTTAAGGGGGTTTTGCATCCATGCTTGTCCCCATTTTCCTAGGTTTTGGTTAGTGATCACTTGACATTTTAGTGGTGAATCAACTATACCAAACCATCCTTGGGGTACATTAGGACTAAGCACTTCATTTGCTTGGGAAGGGGAATTTTATCCTTTGAAAATGAGATTTGATGCTTGAAAATGGTTTTTAGGGTTTTGAAAATGTGTTTTCTTTGCAAGAAAGTAAGAGAACTTGAAAATAATGTTGATCCTTGTAGAAGATCATCCATGGAGATGAACTTCCATGGTGATCTTCTTGGATCTAAGACAAGAAGAAGAATGAACTACATTTTGTAGTTTGAAAATGCATGCATGGATGAAAGATTTAGTGGTAAGAAGAGGGAGGTTATACCTATCTTCTTTGTATTTTGGGGCTTTAAAGGCTTGAATGTATGAGTGTTTGAGGCTTGAATGCAAGAGTGTTTGGGTTTGATTTGAGTGAGTGAAAGTTGGGAAGATTCAAGAGAAAAAGGTGACAATTCTTAAAGAATTCTCACCGCTTTCTCAAGTATATTCGCTGGGATACTATGAATTGTGCTCTTGTTCCTCCTTATTTTTGTGACTCGGAGGGCTCAATTTATAGCCCTCTCGAAAACCGCAATCATGTCCGCGCGGATGGGATTGGTGGCGTGCACCGTTCATTAAATGCCGCTCCCGTGCTTTGACAAGGGGGAATAATCTTTTTTAAAATTCAAATTAACCAAATGATTATGTTTCCACCATTTCTTTTTTGGTTTTTCTTATTTCTTTTGCTTTTTTGATTCTTTTCTTTGGTTTATCTTTTTTTGGCAATCCCCATTTTGCCCTCACTTTGTTAGAAAAGTTAGGAATGTTAGGAATTGTTAGAAATGTTATAACTTTCGTTAATTTTCTAACGAAAATTCTAACAAGCTCAAATTGGAGCACTTACAACTGGGTACTTTATATCACTTGGAGATGCTCCTGTTTCTTGGAAAACGAAAAAGCAATCTGTTGTGTCACGCTCATCGGCTAAAGCGGAATACCGAGCCATGGCAACAACCGTGAGCGAAATCATTTGGCTGCAGTGGCTGTTGCTTGATATCGAGGCCCCTCAATCACAAGCAACCCCCTTACATTGTGATAATCAAGCTGCGTGTCACATAGCAAATAACCCCGTCTTCCATGAGAGGACGAAACACGTGGAAATGGACTGTCATTTTGTTCGTGAAAAGGTTGAATCTCATGATATTCTTTCGTGCAAAATTTCCACCAATGATCAAGTTGCTGATTTGTTTACAAAAGCACTTGGTGCTGCACGTTTCAAATTCTTAGTTGGCAAGCTGGACACTCGTGATCTTCATGCGCCAGCTTAAGGGGGAGTGAAAGATTTCATGGAGCATATCTCGGCTATCACATAATTCATGGAGCAATATCTTGGCTATCACATATCTCTTGATTGATTAGGATGATCACAACACATATCTCTTGATTATTTTGCACTTATCCTTTCCTTTTATAACTATTAGGGTGTGTATATATATTCTGATGTATTGCATATCACGACACATGAGAGAAATAATAAGAAAGTTTTATTCCTCAAAGTTATTCTCTTTTATTATTAATATCAATCTATTCATTCTAATGAAATTTTAATAATTACTATTGATAAATCATTTGGTTATTTTATGGATAACAATTTTTAAATTTTTATTATGATAAGTAAATTGATATTAAAGTTTGATCAAAGTTGAACTTGGTTGAACTGACTTCGTATTAACCGGGTAAGGTATTATGGGACGGATGGAGTATTCTCTTTCTCTCTATCTCATTTAAAATTTAAAAGTATTTGTTTCTTTTTAAATATTAAAAATAAAAAATAATTATTATAGATATGTATATTTATTTGTAGGCATACTCTCTCCATCCCATTTAATAGTTTTTTTTTTAATTCCTTAATGCATTTAAACAGTTTTTTTTATGCTGTACACATTAATTCCACAATATAAAGATAGTATGTGTATTTATTTATAGTCATAGCTGAAGTGAGGATCTGTTTTGGTCAAAATCCCAATCTGAAGTTCTCACACAGTTTTCTCTGTCGGGATGGCCAAACTTCTTCTTCTTCTTCTTCTCTCTCTCTCTCTCTCTCTCTCTCTCTCTCTCTCCCTGGTGTGTTGTCAATGTCATCATCTCATCAGCTGTCACTTTATCTCTGGATGTATACCTATGTTTGTTTGTGTTTTGCTAATCCTTTCAACCACAAAATTAAATTAAGAAATACTCCCATCGTTTCGGTCATCGTTTCTTGGCCGAAGTTGCTTCAAACGCTCGATTCGAAAATTGGGCGAAAGCCATTGTAAGAAAGTTATAGTGCGCTTAAATGCCATGAGTATTTAAAATTAAATATGTTATAAAACAGCTGGCGAATAGTTAAGAGAGAATATATAATGTAAAGTAAAGTAGGCTATAGAATGAATGGAATAATAATAAAAACTTTCCTTTTCGTATTGGCATATTTTAAAATGACGCCCAAAATGGAAAGTTGAGACACTTCGACCGGGACTAGGGGTGTTCACGGTCCGGATTGGTCCGACTTTATCAAAATTTCAAAAATAGGACCTGACCAATTGTTCGATTCTGCTTAAATTCGTGACTGTGACTGCACTATTACATTACATGGGACCAGTCACATTGGTCCGATTCCAATGGTTCGGTCCATGTTCTGGGCTCCATCTGCCCACAAGTTACTCTACTATATATTTTTCTAAACAACTATTTTTTTCACGAAAACCAAAATATAGGACGATAAGACGATTACATAAACAAAGTTCAAATAAAAATATTCCGACATATAACAACTTAATCGAAATAGAGGAACAAAGTTCAAATAAAATATAGTACGATTACATTACATGAAATCAAAGAAATGCAAGTGCACTAATTTACTAATTTACTAAAACATGACAAGCTCGATGTTGTTCCGTCTCCAAAGTAGCATCATCTTGAGCAACAAATTTCCAAAGAGCATCATCTTGGCAACAGCTGTTCTTGCAATCATAATTGCATTGGGTTTTGAATTTGTCGTAATTATAAAAAACAATCCTATTATATGACTTCACAAGAATTAGAAAAATATTGCAACATACGTAAGGCATTCTCGCCACATACGTAAGACACTATAACCGGGTACTCAAAGCTACAAAGTATAACTAAAGTGGCACTATAAATGGTAGTCAAAGCCGTGCACTATTAAATACAGCCAGGTGGGGAGGAATGTTCATCAAGCAACAAAATGATATAGCCGTGATGATACTTAGGTCCGTATATATGCAATCAATTGTGTTCTCGGTAAAATTCATAATGTATGTACTAGTCATTTAAAACTATATTTATTTGTACACCTGAAGTATATGCAATCAAAGCAACAAAAATGATATAGCTATGATGATACTTCACAGCTATATCATTTAGAAACTTCTGGTCATTTAAAACTGTGTCCAGAAGTATATGCAATCAAAGCTGTGAAGTATATGCAATCAAAACAAAAATTGTGTCCATAAGTATATTTAATAGTTGTGCAATCAAAACAAAAATTGTGTCCGTATGTGCAAATATATAGGTGTGCAATCAAAACAAAAATTGTGTCCTTAAGTATATGCAATCAAAGCCGCAGACTATTAAATAACCAAAGATTTAGAAACAATTCTCAAAATCGAAGCCACGGCAATCCGAATCGGATTTCAAAATGTATAGACTAGTCATTTAAAACTATATATATTTGCACACCCGAACCGGATTTCAACAACACCAAAGAGTACGAACAACTCAACCATCAATCAATAGCTTGCCGTAGTAGCACCTTTCTGTCAAATTCGAATAAATGAGAAAAATCATTTTGTTAAAAGAAAATAAGTAATGCATATATAAATATCTTATAAATTCATAATAAATTCAAAATAGATGACGTACCCTTTTCACCATCATTCATCTCCTCAATCTCATTTAAAACATCAAATATGTTTTCAAATTGTTCTCCCGACCTCAACCAATTCTGACCACACACAAGAGCCTCTACCATTTTCTGACTTAGTGAACTTCTCTGAAGAACTAAGAACACGCCCACTTGTGCTAAAAGCCGACTCGAGGCAACTGATGAGACCTAATAGCTAAGACTTCCCTTGCAACTTGAGAAAGAATAGGATACTTGGTAGAATTTTGCTTCCACCACATCAAAATATCAAATGAATCACTCAAACTTTCACAACCATCTGCTAGATACCGGCCTAACTCGGACCTACTTTCAACACTTTGCTCATTCTCCAAGTATTGTGTGAATTGTAATTCCAAGAGGAGAGTAGGATCCTTATCCACATCAACATCCATGGAAATAGAGCTAGAGGTCTGCCCCACATCAATAACAGGCTGAGATACACCCAAATCGCTGGAATCAAGTGATTGGTACTAGAATACCCATATTCTTTGTGACAATAGTTACACTTTGCAATTGACTCGAGGGCCCCATCATCATTAACCCTATCAAATTTTATAAAATGATCCCAAATTTTAGAATTTTTCTTTGTTCCCACCGTGCTTTCTGAGTTGATTTCTTTTCTCTTTTCGGGACGAGGGGGAAGGTTGGTCAAATCTATTACCTTCGGAGTTGGCGCTTGTACAGGTGGGATGGTGGAATTGGGAGGGATACCTAGAGAGGCATCAACCGAATCAGGAGGTTCCATCTACAAAATTACAAAATTCAAATGCAAAATTGTAAGTAAATTGAAAGAGACGAGAAAGAGTCTAGAGAACGAGAAAATAACATCAAAATTGTAATTAAATCATTACCTTTTATGAGGCAAAATAACAGATCGATGGTGGTGCCGTCGGTACGACTCGGTAGAGATCGATTACTTCTGTACCGCAAGAGACGAGATTGATTACCGCCGCTTCAGATTCGGTAGGTACGAGCGTATGACTCGGTAGAGATTGATTTCTAGGGTTTCATCTCAAGATGAAAGAGACGAGAGAAAAGGAGAGAGAGAGAGAGGGATAGAACGGCGGAATGAAAGTGATAGAGGTAATTAGGTATAGGGTTTTTGTAAATATACTTATATCTTGTCAATTGTAATGTGCGGTGCGGACTCTGAAACACAAAGAAATATTTTTATTTTTATTTTGGAAATTAGAAATTATGAATAAATATATATATATATATATATATATATATATATATATATATATATAATCGGTCCGATCCGAATTCGATCCAGGACCATATATATTTTTTCAAAAACCAGGACCAACCCAAATAATCGGTTCCATATAAATTTGGGACCAGAACCAAACCAATTCTATTGGATTGGTCCGATTTTCATTGGCCTGATCCGATTCTATCGGTCCGGTCCGATCCGTCGGTTTTTTTTTGCTCGGCCCTAACCGGGACGAAGGGAGTACTATTATAATAAAATAATAAAAATAGCGAGAATGATTGAAGAATCTACTATATATAATAGCAAAAGTTTTTCAAGTTCCTAGAGCACAATATCATTGGCCAATCTTTTCACCATCCACCAATCACAATCATCCATTTGAAATTCAATTAGTAAGTTTTAAAATTTATAGGGGTTGATTTTATACAATAAATTAGTTAAAAATGAAAATGGATTGAAACACAAATAATTATCTTACAAAAAGAGCAAAATCAAATTGAAAAAAAAACTTTAATAATTAAGAAAGAAAAAAATCTAATACACAAAAGAAAATCAATATCATGTTAGGAATTTGACCAATATTTGTTAGGATCGCGACCACCCCACCACTCCACATTAGTAAGATATTGTCCGCTTTGGGCCCAGCCCGCACGGATTTGCTATTGGGTTAACTCCCAAAAGGCCTCATACTAATGGAGTGGGTGTACACATTTATATATTAGGCAATTCTTCTTTCAATTGCCGATGTGGGACTTGGGTTGATACCCCAACAATCCTCCCCTCAAACCAAGGACCACCTCTAGCGAATCTTGTACCGCCGCTATTCACCACTTGCAGGACACGCCGCCTGATTTATCACCAATATCAGGAAGACTTTCGACACAAGGTACACACAGTGCTCCATTCGCGAGGTCACACCACTAGAGGAAATTCCACATCATCCACACACGGTCCACTGCGTCGCGCCCATCACTAACCACGGCTCTGATACCAGTTGTTGGGACCGCGACCATTCCCACCATTCCACATTAGTATGATATTGTCCGCTGGGGCCCGCGCCCCGCCGATTTGCTTCTTGGGTCAACTCCCAAAATGCCTCATACTAATGAAGTGGCGGACACTTTTTTATACTAGACAACTCTTCTTTCAATTGCTACTAACCACGGAAAATAAAGACAAAACACACAATATTTTCGTGGTTCGGCTAAAAGCCTATTCTACCCAAAATATAACTTTTATATATTTCTGATATTGCAAAGAATGGAGACACTCTCTCTCAAACTTCTTGAATATCTCCTTGATATAATAAGTGCAATTTTCTCTCTAAATTGTAGACTATGCTAACTCTCTGTTTCTCAAGTTTACTAGTGAAACTTATTTATATAGGGAGGCACACTTTTCCTTTCCTAACCGATATGGAATTACTATTCCTTCTCCTAATCAATATGGGATAAGTAATATTTTCCTACTCATAATAGGATTTAGGCAATATTGGTCAAATTTCTAACAAATCCCCCCTTGACCAAAATTTCCTAAAATCTATTATGAGTAGGAAAATATTACTTATCCCATATTGGTTAGGAGAAGGAATAGTAATTCCATATCGGTTAGGAAAGGGGAAAAGTGGGTGTGCCTCCCCTATATAAATAAGTTTCACTAGTAGAGAACTTGAGAGAACTTGAGAGAGTTAGCATAGGTCTACAATTTAGAGAGAGAAATTGTACGCTTGTATGCGATTGGTGAGGATATTCAAGAGTGTTGAGAGAGAGGGTGTCTCCATTCTTATATAGAAGTTATATTTTGGGTGGAATAGGCTTTTAGCCGAACCACGAAATATTGTGTGTTTTGTCTTTATTTTGTGTGTGTGTTCTTTGATTTCTCTTGTTGCGAATTTCTTGTATGGGTGAGCGATCCTAACATATCAATATAAAAGCATACGAAAAAATAAAATGCAAATAAAAAATGAAAATTAAAATTCTAATAATTAAAAAGTGAAAGAAACATTCACAAACATAAAAGAAATAGAAAAAGCAAGAAATAAAATCAAAATAAAGACGAAAATTTATAAAATAAAAGTTAAAATTAAAATTAAAATTAAAATTAAAATCAAAATAATAAACACAAACATAAATATAAAAAACAAATCCTAATCAAAATAAGTCAAAAGAGATTATAAAGAAGTCACTCACAAATTCGAAAAAAAAAGAGTTTGTGAATCTAATATATATAATAGCAAAAAATTTTCAAGCTCCTCGAAAACTCCAAGTGGCACAATATCATTGGCCAATCTTTCCATCATCCACCAATCACAATCATCCATTTGAAATTCAATTAGTAACTTTTAAAATTTATAGGGGTTGATTTTATACAATAAATTAGTTAAAAATGAAAATGAATTGAAGCACAAATAATTGAATAAGAAAATGTTATGTATAATACTACCTCCGTCCTAAAATATATTTGAATACATGATAGAGCTAATTTTTGAACTTTAAAGCGTAGCTCACGTAACTCACCAAACTAAGCCCATTTTCAGTTAGATATGTGAATAAGAAAATTATACTTTTTTTTTATCTAACATCAGCAATGGAATGATTTTGTTATCGTTATTATTTCGTTAGTATTCTGATCAATGATATAAATTTCTAATATTCTGTATTCCTGAGTTTATCGTATAAAAATATTTGTTTGTTTTTAATATATATATATATATAGGTAAGCAAATCAATTTTGTTAGTACATAATTATACATTTATACAATTAATTATTTGTTTATTTGACATAAAATATACTGTTATTTTAATATATATATATATATATATATATATATATATATATATATATATATATATATATATATATATATATATATATATATATATATAGGTAAGCACGTTGTCGAGGCGGTAATATTGTTCGAAAAGAATGTTGGTAAGAAGGTGTTGATACCGAGGATGATTATGTCACCTTTTGATACAACAAAATTCCCTGTTAGGTTTTAACGGAGACAATCCCACTGACCGTTTCTTTTGCAATGACGATAAATAAAAGTCAGGGTCAGTCGCTCGCTCATGTTGGCCTTTTTCTTCCAAGACCAGCATTTAGTTATGGACAATTATATGTTGCTTTTTCTAGAGTAACTACAAGGAAAGGACTTAAAGTGCTTATATGTAATAGTCATGAACTGTCAGATGACACGACTACAAATGTTGTGTACAAAGAAGTTTTTGACAAGTTGTAATATATTACATAAAATTATCTCATTAATTTTTTGAATTGTATTTACATTTAACTTTTACCTCAGTGTTTTATCCCCCGTCGGGGATCGACGGGTTACTCACTAGTGTATTGTTAGTATAAAAAGTAAAATATGAGAGTGAATGAGTGAGAGAAATAATAAGTGAATTGTTATTATAAATATTACAAGTGTGTTCCATTATAAAAATAATATAAACTTGTTATTTTGAAATATTTTAAAATAACAAATTATCCTGAGTCGAGGGTGGATCGGAGGGAGTAATAGGAAGAAATAACTGAAACAAACCACCCAAAACAATAAACAATTTCAACTATACACAACACATTTGTCTTCTCACTCTCATACTCCATCCTTCTATAGAACATCCTAACATTTTATTTTTAAATTGTCACAAAATAATTATAAGTTGTAAATTTATTCATAAGATCCAATTAACATATTCAAATATCACCTTTCTCAGTCATTCACTTTCACCTAAAGTAATACATAAAATATTACTAGTAGAATGCAGAGAGAGACAGAATTGGTAAAGTAGCTTAGGAATAAAAAAAAAGTGAAAAAAAAAAATTCTCTAGGGAGAGAAATATTGATAGAGAGTGACAAGAGGAGCTAGGTTAATTATTTGTTTGAAAATTTTAAAACATTAATTGTAAAGCTATGTCACAAGATTCCCAGGAGGAGATAAAGACTACTATAGAGCAGTGGAAGTGGTCTGAAATGCAAGGCCTTGAACTTGTTTCAGACTCCAAAATTTCTTCCCCCTCCTCTTCCTCCTTCAAAACCAACCATCTCAAAACACACACACCACACACAGTAGAAAAAGTGGAGGGGAGAATGGAGGTTGTTTCTGAAGGAAAGAAGGATGAAATTAGTGAAAATGGAGGAGAAAAGCCTAATTCTTTGCCTCCCTCAACCGAGTTTAGTGAGTTATTTAGGTTTGCTGACAAATTAGACTATGTTTTAATGGGTATTGGCACTGTTGGTGCTTTTGTTCATGGCTGTTCTTTACCTCTTTTCTTGAGATTCTTTGCTGATCTTGTTAATTCTTTTGGCTCTAATGCCAATAACATTGATAAAATGACTCAAGAAGTCTTAAAGGTACAATCTTTGATCATTTCAATCACAACCCATTTCAACCCTAATCATTTTTTGCCATTGGGTTTGATAATCTGACCCCCTTTTTTTTTTTTTTTTTTTTTTTTTTGTAGTATGCATTTTACTTTCTTGTAGTTGGAGCTGCAATATGGGCATCTTCTTGGGCAGGTGGGTTTCAGTTGTTTGTACTGTACAACTAGTTTAACACCATGTTTGGTTTTCCCAATTTGGAATTTTCAATTTTTTTTTTTGCTGGAAATGGGCTGAAAATTGAACTGGGGATTTGCAGAGATATCTTGTTGGATGTGGACAGGAGAAAGACAAACTACTAAAATGAGGATCAAATACTTGGAAGCTGCCTTGAACCAAGATATTCAATATTTTGATACAGAAGTTAGAACTTCTGATGTTGTTTCTGCCATTAACACTGATGCAGCTCATGGTTCAAGATGCCATTAGTGAAAAGGTAAGCAAGAAAAAGAAAGATGGGATTTTTATTTTATTTATTTTATTTTTCCTAAGTATAATCTTTTAATTTTGATATTTGTGTGTGTTTTGACAGTTGGGGAATTTCATACATTACATGGCAACATTTGTGTCTGGATTTGTAGTGGGTTTTACTGCAGTTTGGCAATTGGCTTTGGTCACATTGGCTGTGGTTCCTCTAATTGCCATAATTGGAGCCATTCACACCACCACATTGGCCAAACTCTCTGCCAAGAGCCATGAAGCTCTTTCACAAGCTGGAAACATTGCAGAGCAGGTGAGATTACTCTTAAAAATCTCAGATAATTTTATAAATAAACTAGAATTAAGATTGAACACTTTTGTTTCTTTTAACCTGAATTTACCAATTTGTTCTGTGTTTTAATCTAAATTCAGAAAGATAATTAATTTCCTCTGTTTTCCTATTTGGGTCTTCCTACATTGAGCTAAATTCATGAAAAAATAAAAAAAAAATCATTGTTCTTCTATATGGGTATTTATTATATTTGAGTTAAATTCAATCAAAGTAGAAATTCTTCCTGTTTTTACATGTCATATTTATGAATTGGAGCTAAATTCAAGGAAATAGCAAAATTCCCCTATTCCCCCTCTGGTTCCCTTTGCATTTGAGCTGGATTAATGGAAAAAAAAAATTGCAATTTTTTTTCTATTTTACATTCAGGGAATTTCTCTAATTTGTTCATAATTGCAGACAATTGCTCAAATACGAACCGTTTTGGGGTACGTTGGTGAATCAAGAGCATTACAAGCCTACGCAGCCGCATTAAAGATCTCCCAAAGGCTCGGTTACAAAACTGGATTTGCCAAGGGATCAGGGTTAGGGGCAACATATTTTACAGTCTTTTGTTGCTATGCACTACTCCTATGGTATGGTGGTTATCTAGTTCGACATCATTATACCAATGGAGGACTTGCCATTGCAACAATGTTCTCAGTTATGCTTGGTGGACTGTAAGTACTCTGTATCCATAATTATTAAATTTTCTCAATCGAAATTAAATTATTTTTTTCTTGTCTAAAATTATTATTTATTTATAGTGCTTTAGGCCAATCTGTCCCAAGCATGAGTGCATTTGCAAAAGCAAGAGTTGCTGCTGCAAAAATTTTCCAATTAATTGATCACAAACCAAGTGTCGAACGAAATAGTGAATCGGGGTTGGAATTAGAGTCTGTTACTGGTCAGATTGATCTGAAAAATGTGGACTTTTCATACCCTTCAAGGCCAGAAGTTAAAATTCTAAGCAATTTCTCTTTGAGTGTTACTGCCGGAAAAACAATAGCTTTGGTTGGAAGCAGCGGCTCCGGTAAAAGCACAGTGGTTTCCCTAATCGAAAGGTTTTATGATACTACCTCAGGTAATTATTAATGTTCTTAATCACTCATTTTACTTTGTTTGACCAAATATCTTAACAAACTCCCCATTTTTTAAAGGGTATCGAAAAAAAAAGCATGTATGTTCATTTTTGGACGGAGAAGCATTTTGAAAGGTTATAAATAAATAATTCCCCTTAAGTGAAGGCAGCGGTAGTAATAGTGATTTTGCAGGGAAAGTTCTTTTAGATGGGCATGACATAAAGGCATTGAAGTTGAGATGGTTGAGGCAACAAATAGGACTAGTGAGCCAAGAACCTGCACTATTTGCTACCACTATTAAAGAAAACATGCTCTTGGGCAGGCCTGATGCGACACTAGTTGAGATTGAAGAAGCTGCCAGGGTTGCCAATGCTCACTCTTTCGTTATCAAGTTACCCGATGGCTACGACACTCAGGTCAGTACAATTTTTCTGCACAATGTACAACATGGTTATGCACAACTTACTATAGCTATTTAGAATTGAGCAAACTTGCACTTAAAGAACTTTATATTGTTGTGTATAGTAAAACCATCTATGCACCATTAGGATAGACATGAAACTTAAAGGGGATCCATTTGACCAGCCCCGCATGGATCAGGGGCCTATGCGGTCCAGTTCATTTCTAGCCGCTCGATCGTTTCATTAAAAAAGGTAGAATTGTCTTTTGACTCCTCCTTCCTACCAATGGGGCCACCCATTTATGTAAGATGAAATTTGGACCATTGGTGAGCCAAACTGATGTGCAGTTTGACTGTACAGACCCCAACTCCGCCCCGCATACATGCAGAACCACATTTGATAAATTTGCTTTCTCTAGGAAAATCGTTTGCTCTTTTTACCCTCTGAGACTTCTTACTTTCACATAACTAGAATGTTCACTTTGTGATTATTTTTTTTTGGATTTGATGGGTGGGTGGATGTAGGGGTGTAGGAAAGTAAATTAGGCAGTACCTAAAGGGGGAGGTTTGTTATGAATCTTGAATAGATAGGGCGGCCTTCTTTAGTTGAAGTATTTGTGGCTTTTGGTTATTGCATTATTACATTAAAGATAGAAGGGCATATTTGGTCAACAAACAAACCTAACTTTGTTGTATAAAGTCAATGCGGGAAGTATTTGGTCAAGCATTTATAGAAAGGGTACAACATGGTTCGAGTCAACAGTACATGTGCAGATCTTAATAGGGTGTTTTCTTTATACATACAGAAAACAGAGACTTGTAATAGAAAACCTCATGGTAAAACTTCATATGGCTTCGATGTACTTTTATCTTCAACGAGAGGCCCGACATTTAATGCCGGTCGAAGCATAGAAAACAGAGACTTGTAATAGAAAACCGAGACTGGTAATGGACGTAGCAGGATGGGGATGGCTAACCTGATAGAGATGGCATGGCATTATAGAAATGAATAGAAAAACACGGAGCATGTTGTTTTCATATCATTAATAATTATTAATATTGAAACCAACATATTGTAATTTAGAAAAATCGCCTGCAGAATTAAAAATTTATAGAGATTTGGTTTGACTGGACAAGAAGTTGAAGGATATGTTTGACTTGATAGTGAAGTTTAATTATGTCTAGGAATATTTCGTTATTTAACAACATAAAATAGTAACGGGAATTGTGATTGGAACATTGGGTCACTGTGCTTGGAGGACCAAAATTGTTGTATTTGACTGAATATTTTTTAGTGTTAAATAATAATTGGGTCCCTAAACTTGGCAATTTTGATAGTTTGGTCACTCTTGAATACATTTTTTTAGTTTGGTTCGTTTTGATGGCTTTTTCGTCAGCTCACCCCTTCCGTCGGTGGAATATTCAAAAATACCTTTGAATTTTAGTTTCTAAACTTGACTGGTTCGATTAGTTTGGTTCCACACGATAGACTTTATTTGCCAATTTGCCCCTTATATTATAAGGGAATGCCGAAAAACTTTTCAGCCTTTTTCCCCCTAAAATTTGACTTGTATATGAATTTTTTTATAGATAAATAAATGATAAAATATTAATTTGGAAATATTGGCAGGTTGGGGAGAGAGGAATGCAACTCTCAGGTGGACAGAAACAAAGAATAGCTATAGCAAGAGCAATGCTTAAAAATCCAGCAATATTGCTTTTAGATGAGGCAACAAGTGCATTGGACTCTGAGTCAGAAAAACTCGTGCAAGAGGCGCTTGATCGGTTCATGATCGGACGGACAACTCTTGTCATAGCCCACCGCCTTTCCACCATCCGTAAGGCTGACTTGGTCGCTGTGTTGCAGCAAGGAAATGTATCCGAGGTTGGGACCCACGACGATCTTATGGCCAAAGGTGACAATAGTCTATATGCCAAGCTCATCAAAATGCAGGAAATAGCACACGAGACAGCTATGAATAACGCTAGAAAGAGCAGCGCAAGGTAATTCTCATAGACCCTATATTTCCTGGTAGGCTAATACTCCCTCCGTCCCGAAAAGATTGTCCCATTTTAACTTTTATCTTCAACTCAATTAAACTTTGACCATAATTATAATTATACGAAAACCTAATTATTGTCAGGCAATTCTAAACATTGTTATTGATTCATCGTTAGGAATGCTATCGATCACAATTTTAAGAATTGCATACGGATAACTAGGTATTTATAAAATTATGATCAAAGTTCAATTTAGTTGACCATAAAAGTTATAGTGGCGACAATCTTTCTGGGACGAAGGGAGTGTCTTTTCTTTTCTTCTTCTTATGGTTTCTCTCTTTGCAGGCCTTCAACTGCAAGAAACTCTGTAAGTTCACCTATAATTACACGGAACTCGTCATACGGTCCATCACCATACTCCCGGCGCCTATCGGACTTCTCTACTTCCGACTTTAGCCTATCCCTAGATGCTTCGTACACTGACTATCATCTAGAAAAACTTGCATTCAAGGATCAAGCGAGTTCTTTTTGGCGCCTAGCAAAAATGAACTCCCCGGAATGGACTTACGCTTTAATCGGATCCATTGGATCAGTCATTTGCGGCTCCCTGAGTGCCTTTTTCGCCTACGTACTCAGTGCAGTCATGAGTGTCTACTACAACCAAGATCACGAGTTCATGATCAAACAAATCGGGAAATATTGCTATCTTTTGATTGGGGTGTCTTCGGCTGCCCTAATTTTCAACACATTGCAGCATTTTTTCTGGGACGTTGTTGGGGAGAATTTGACCAAAAGGGTCAGAGAGAATATGTTAGCTTCCGTGTTGAAAAATGAAATGGCGTGGTTTGACCAAGAAGAAAATGAGAGTTCTAGAGTTGCAGCAAGGCTGGCTCTTGATGCTAATAATGTCCGCTCCGCCATTGGAGATAGAATTTCGGTTATTATGCAGAATTCTGCTCTTATGTTAGTTGCCTGCACTGCAGGATTTGTTCTTCAGTGGCGCCTCGCCCTTGTTCTTATTGCTGTTTTCCCTGTCGTAGTTGCAGCTACCGTTTTGCAGGTATGTTTTCCTGCAAGTAAAATTATGCTCTTGTCCTTACATAGTTAAAGTTGACTTCTTTGTTGTCTCTTGGTCAACACGTTTTCCTGCATGTGAAATTACGTTCTTGTCCTTGCCTGCTTGGTTAAAGATGACTTATTTGTTGTTTCGTGGTCAACAGAAAATGTTCATGCAAGGATTTTCGGGAGACTTAGAAGGAGCGCATGCAAAAGCTACGCAACTGGCGGGGGAAGCTGTGGCCAATGTTAGAACTGTGGCTGCCTTCAATTCGGAGGCTAAAATCGTCAATCTTTTTACTTCCAACCTCCAAACACCACTTCGGAGATGCTTCTGGAAGGGACAGATTGCTGGAGTCGGATACGGGATTGCGCAATTTTTGCTATATGCCTCTTATGCCCTCGGGCTATGGTATGCTTCTTGGCTCGTGAAACATGGTATCTCTGATTTTTCGAAAACCATCCGTGTTTTCATGGTCCTCATGGTCTCAGCCAACGGTGCAGCCGAAACACTGACACTGGCACCTGACTTCATCAAAGGTGGTCGAGCAATGAAGTCGGTCTTTGACCTTCTAGACCGAAAAACCGAAATCGACCCCGATGATCCAGATTCCACCCCTTGCCCTGACCGCATCCAAGGAGAAGTGGAACTCAAGCATGTTGACTTTTCATACCCCTCTCGTCCTGATGTTTCCATCTTCCACGACCTCTGTCTCCGTGCCAGAGCTGGGAAAACCCTAGCACTCGTGGGCCCCAGTGGATGCGGCAAAAGCTCAGTCATCTCACTCATACAAAGATTCTACGAGCCGTCATCCGGCCGCGTATTAATCGACGGAAAAGACATCCGAAAGTACAACCTCAAATCCCTACGCAAACACATAGCCGTCGTCCCTCAAGAGCCATGCCTTTTCGCCACCACAATCTATGAAAACATAGCTTACGGGCACGAATCCGCCACAGAATCCGAAATCATCGAAGCAGCAACTCTTTCAAACGCCCACAAGTTCATATCATCACTCCCTGACGGATACAAAACATTTGTTGGAGAAAGAGGAGTTCAACTATCAGGGGGTCAAAAGCAAAGAATCGCAATAGCAAGGGCCTTTCTGAGAAAAGCGGAGCTAATGTTGCTAGATGAAGCTACGAGTGCACTGGATGCAGAGTCAGAAAGGTGCGTGCAAGATGCTCTAGAACGCATTTGTGCAGGAAAAACCACGGTTGTTGTTGCTCATAGGCTTTCGACTATAAGAAATGCTCATGTTATTGCTGTTATAGAAGAGGGGAAAGTTGCTGAACAAGGGTCACATTCGCACTTACTGAAAAGCTGCCCGGATGGGTGTTATGCGAGAATGATACAGTTACAGAGATTCTCAACCGGGCAGGCTGTGACCATGGCGTCAGGGTCAAGTTCTTGATGATTTTTGCATATTTGATCTTGTTTATTATTTTTTGTTGGGTATAGTATAGTGTAATGTGTATTATCTAAGTCAATATATGTTCTTTTACTTGGATCCCTCTTTTGGCCACTATTTTTTTTCTCCTAACCTGAAAGCATGCAACTTAACAATCATACAAAGAGTTACTCTATGATGATTATCAAGTGACCCAGATCGTCGTGAACATGTCATTCTCTGGGCGTCACGCATAACGTAGCTCTTGTTGCATCAGACTATGATGCCGATTTTTAAGAGTTAGTGGGAACTCTTGTCACCGGCGGCGGTGTTAGAGCCTTAAATTGGGGGCAATTGCCTTGTTCCCATTGACTTGTAAAAAGCAAAAAAAATTGTAGTGCAAATTTCTGAGTTGGATAATAATAATTAGATGGTCATAATCTGGCCACACCTACATATTATTGGATACCATCAAATCAAATGATTCAACTAACTAGCGGACCGAAATATCATAACAATACTGAGGGTATGTTTGGGTACATCAATTTCATAATTTGAAATTGGAATTGGAGTATGAAATTTTAATTTTGTTGTTTGGATGCTAAAATGAGGATATAATTGAAATTAAATTATAATTCTAATAGCCTAATTCCATAAAATCAATTCCATAGTTAAAGTAAAAAATTACAAAATTAATTCTACACCAATTTGAAACTATCGAATAGGTCACTGGTTCCTCGTCTCCATCTTTCCCAAATCCACCTCATATCAACCACCCCTACCCCATTCCCATCACAACCCCCCGTTGAGTAAAAAAAAAAATCATTTTAAATTTATATTTAACAACTACTCCCCAACTCCACTCACCACCCCCTGCCACCCTCCCCCCCCCACCCCACCCCCTCCCCCTCCCCACCCCCTCGTCGGGTAAAAAAAAATTAATCAATTTTTTAACAACTCAATCCACTCACCCCCCCCCCCTCCCGTCGAGTCAAAAAGAAAAAAATCATTTTAATTTTTTTTAATAACTCCTCTCCCAATCCACTCACCACCCCCCCACCCCCGTCGGGTAAAAAAAATAATCATTTTAAATTTATTTTAACATGATTTTTTTTTACCCGACCGGGAGGGGGGGCAGGGGCAGGGGCAGGGGCAGGGGGAGTTGTTAAGATAAATTTAAAATAATTTTTTTTTACCCGACGTGGGGGGAGTTGTTAAGATAAATTTAAAATAATTTTTTTTTACCCGACGTGGGGGGAGTTGTTAAAATAAATTTAAAATGACAAATTCATTTCCGTTAAACTGCATGAGTATCCAAACAATAGAATTGGAATTGTAAATCAATTCTAATGGAATTCTATAGATTAGCCAAACAATAGAATTAAAGCTCTATGAAATTCGAATATGTTGAAATTCAATTTCATAAAATTGTGATTTCAATTTAATTTCAATTATGTGTATCCAAACATACCCTGAGAACCCAATGTGAGGTAAATGGCATGGTAGCAAGGTTGTGATCAAATATCACTAGAGAAACAAATACATAACATATTCTAACATTTGTTGAAGTTGGTATTATTAGAATAAAGAGGGTTTAGACGAGTCAATTAAAACATGAAAAAGAAAAATTGTATTGAATGACTCAATTGATTATGATGCTAAAGATACATATTTATAGGATTACAATGAGGAGGTAATCTCCTAGAAGGAGAAGGTTTCTAATCTAATACAAATATTGTGTTTCATAATCTAATACAAGGATTAATCTCCTAGAAAGAGAAGGTTTCTAAGATTGTATTTCCTAATCTAATACAAGGATTGTGTTTTCTAATCTATATATACAATATATACTTTAATATAATATAATATAATGATATTATATTATATTCCTAATATGCCCCCGCAAGATGGATGGTCTTTGGATAAGTCCAATCTTGAAGAGTGGTGAGATGAACCGGGTTTGATGAAGCGGTTGAAGATGGATGTGTTCCCGAAAAAAAAAGGGAAAGAAGAATAACGGCTAAGGGTTGGGGCGGGTGACGGTGGTGGCAATATTGGGTGTGGGAGTTTCGATTGAATTTGAAAGGAGGGTGAGGTCTTGGGCGGCGGCCATGAAGAATCGCGAGGGAGAGAGAGAAAAAAAAACTTGAATTTTGGTGGGGTTTGCCGAGGTTGATTGTTTTTTAGGGTGGCGTGGGGCGGTGGTGTAGGAGGTAGAGAGGGTGAGAATTTCGGCCAAGGGTTTTGCCGCTAGGGTTTTGCGGAGAAGTTCTTCTATGGATCTAAACTTTGATATCATATTAGAATAAAAGAGGGTTTAGACGAAGTCAATCAAAACATGGAAGAGAAGAATTGTATTGAATGACTCAGTTGATTATGATGCTAGAGATATATATTTATAGGATTACAATGAGGAGGTAATCTCCTAGAAGGAGAAGGTTTCTAATCTAATACAAATATTGTGTTTTTTAATCTAATATAAGGATTAATCTCCTAGAAGGAGAATGTTTCTAAGATTGTGTTTCCTAATCTAATACAAGGATTGTGTTTCCTAATCTATATATACAATATATACTTGAATATAATATAGTAATATTATATTATATTCCTAATAGGTATGTCAATATTTTAAGCAAAATGTGTGTTATTATTTTTACATTGCTTAGAATATGATAAAATTATATACTCTCTGCTACGGAATGAATGTAAAAAAAAAATAATCAAATTTCCTTTTAACCAAAAGCAAATTAATAAAAAAAAATCTTTATTTATTTAGAATGTGATTAGAATGTGATTAGATTTTAAGACAACAAGGCAACACTTCCTTGGATAAAAAAAAAAAAGAGACAACAATGCAACACTTGTTATAAAACTTTTGCTAATTAGGGAAGACCGATGATTTGAGGTGCAAAAGCAAAATACAAGCGGCCAACCAAATGAATACAAGTCATCATTTCC
Organism: Adenophora triphylla var. japonica; assembly: GCA_022495995.1. Lineage (NCBI taxonomy): Eukaryota > Viridiplantae > Streptophyta > Magnoliopsida > Asterales > Campanulaceae > Adenophora > Adenophora triphylla. The sequence goes on from JAFEMH010000072.1 coordinate 556,185, forward strand.
TCTAACACCGAACTCAAGGACCACAACCATGAAAAACCCCACCATTTCTACTAGGCCAAACCCAAAACTCACATCTAAAATTAACTTACAAACCAAACTTATGAAACGACAAGGATTTGTTGTCTTATACTCTCTCCGTCATGAAATCCCCACCCCCCCCCCCCACACCACCACCACCCAAAAAAAAAACTTTCCAAAACGAAAATGATTATCCAAAAAAATTAAACTTTTTGCCCCCTTAAAAAAAAAAAAAAAAAGAAAGAAAGAAGAAGAAGAAGAAGAAGATCCATCTGATATTTTTGATCTATTTGGGATATTGAAAGGGAAAGTGATTGTGGCAATGTTAAAGGATGGGGAATAGAATTATTGGGTTGGATATGAGATGTGGCACTAGAAAACAACAATGGAGGGAGCGGGGATTTGTCATGATCCATAGTCATAATTCTTGCCGCAGGTATTAAAGTGGCCTTGGCCCAATGGTATGTTGGTGACTTCCCGAAGGCCACTTGTTCGATTCCCCTGAAATTTCAGATCTCACCGGTGTGGGAGTTCGAATTGCGAGTGAAATGGAGCAGCCCAATCGTGTTGTAAGAGTGATGTAATTGCCTCGGCAGGAGCAGCTGGAGCAGCCAATTGGTGTTGTAAGAGTGGGTGTTGTAAGAGTGATGTAAATGTCTTGTAGGAGGGCTCCTGAAAGATAGCAGTATAAGAACTTGCCGCTCTACAGATAGCAAGACATCCCGCGATTTACCTCCGCCAAAGATACCGAGGAGCCGTGGTGGTCAGGGATTAGTCCGACGGTTTTAACCCTGTATCAAAAAAAAAAAAAAAAAAATTCTTGCCGCAGGTCTTCTCCCCCCCCCCCGGCACTTGGACAAGATCTTCACCGGGATTTGGATGAAGGAACCGACAAACTATGTAAACATCAACAACTCCGAACTGGATTAGAAGATTAGAAGCCGAATAGGTGAATTGGTCCAAGTGAAAATGTAATGAGTTATTAAGATTAATTGAATCAATTTCATTTGAAAAAATTCAATACATGAATCAACAAATTAAGATGTTCAGACGATATATTCGAATCGGTCACCGGTGCGTGGTCTCGCCAGGTATCATTCCCCAAAACAATGTTCTCTTGAGATAGACTATCGGCCCCATAGGTTTTTAATTATTTTATTCCTTAAAAGTAAGGTTTTTAATTTTATTTCTTAAAAGTAAGATTTTTAGTTATTTTATTTCTTAAAAGTAAGGTTTTTAATTATTTTATTCCTTAAAAGTAAGGTTTTTAATTTTATTTCTTAAAATTAAGATTTTTAGTTATTTTATTTCTTAAAAGTAAGGTTTTTAATTATTTTATTCCTTATTAATGTAACGACTCGAGCCCGAAGCCCGACCCGCTACCTAGGCACCACACACTGACTCACTAAGCATCTCCTCATTTGGATTAACCACAGCCCATCACAGGCCTCCAAAAGTCCAATGGATGATTTGATGCTTAATAGTAGTGTATGGGCCTTCTATATATCACACTAAATTCCCATATATTTCCGATGTGGGATGGGGGATATTACATTCTCCCCCACTCAAATTCTTGCCGTCCCTGGCAAGGTCAATCAATACCCAGATCGTACCCCCGGGCTAGCTCGCAAGCCTTAAGGCCGGGGTTCTGCTCCCGAGCCCGTAGCCCGACCCGCTACGTAGGCACCACACACTGGCCCACTAAGCACCTCCTCAATTGGGTCAACCACAGCCCATCACAGGCCTCCAAAAGTCCAATGGATGATTTGATGCTTAATAGTAATGTATGGGCCTTCTATATATCACACTAAATTTTCACATATTTCCGATGTGGGATGAGGGATATCACATTCTCCCCCACTCAAATCCTTGCCGTCTCTGGCAAGGTCAATCAATACCCAGATCGTACCCCCGGGCTTGCTCGCAAGCCTTAAGGCCGGGGTTCTGCTCTGATACTATTTGTAATGCCCCGAGCCCGAAGACCGGGTCGGAACGCTATCAGATTTGACGGACTAGCCTCACAAACCACCACAAGTCCTTCCAGCACGTGTTGTCCTCACTTACATGCTCACTGAGAAACTTCCCAGTGGGTCACCCATCCTAGAATTTCCTCAAGTCAAGCACACTTAACCTTGGAGTTCTTATAGGATGAGCTTCCGAAAAGAAGATGCATCTTGGTGATATGAGTAGCACTAATCAAATCATATCAAACATATCAGGCACACACATTTTTGGGGATGTTACAATCTCCCCCACTTAAGATCCTTGCCGTCCCCGGCAAGGCCTACTTTGGATCGAAACCCTGGGCAGTGTGGATCCAAGAGGGGCTCGTACGGATTCAAGAAGTGACTCCTACTGACTCCGCGGTGTGCACTTTATTCCGCACAGCACTTTGCTCCACACTTCTGGCCGGGTCCCGTTTTGATACCATTTGTAACGACCCGAGCCCGTAGCCCGACCCGCTACGTAGGCACCACACACTGGCCCACTAAGCACCTCCTCAATTGGGTCAACCACAGCCCATCACATGCCTCCAAAAGTCCAATGGATGATTTGATGCTTAATAGTAGTGTATGGGCCTTCTATATATCACACTAAATTTCCACATATTTTCGATGTGGGATGAGGGGTATCACATTATTTGTAACGACCCGAGCCCGTAGCCCGACCCGCTACGTAGGCACCACACACTGGCCCACTAAGCACCTCCTCAATTGGGTCAACCACAGCCCATTACAGGCCTCCAAAAGTTCAATGGATGATTTGATGCTTAATAGTAGTGTATGAGCCTTCTATATATCACACTAAATTCCCACATATTTCCGATGTGGGATGGGGGATATTACAATCTCCCCCACTCAAACCCTTGCCGTCCCTGGCAAGGTCAATCAATATCCAGATCATACCCCCGGGCTAGCTCGCAAGCCTTAAGGCCGGGGTTCTGCTCTGATACCATTTGTAACGACTCGAGCCCGAAGCCCGACCCGCTACCTAGGCACCACACACTGACCCACTAAGCATCTCCTCATTTGGATTAATCACAGCCCATCACAGGCCTCCAAAAGTCCAATGGATGATTTGATGCTTAATAGTAGTGTATGGGCCTTTTATATATCACACTAAATTTCCACATATTTCCGATGTGAGATGAGTGATATCACAATTAAAATGGATATTGAGATACACTTTCTAACTTACAATAACAACTCGCTTATTATTTTTTACTAAATTTCTTTCTGCTATTTTAATTTTCATACTTCTAATATTTATTTTTTATTGATCCCTGTTTAAAGTTAAATTCAAAATGTGTTTATATTTTTAGCAATGTGTGATTCTGTCAAATTGTGTGTGCATAGAGAGGGGGGCCTACCCAAAGTGTGGTTTCTTAAGAATTTGATGCAGACGTAAATGGCAAGAATAATTTTGTTTTTAGTGCATGCGTGAGTGGGTGGATAAAAGAAAATTTAAACAAAATGTATGTCAAAATCTTGTAAAAAGATACTCCCTCCCACCCACTTCAAATGGTCCCTTGGTTTATTTTACGGTTTTTAAAAAAACTAAATAAAGTGGATAGAAATTAGAGGAGAGAGAATGTAAAAGTTAAATGTGTGGTAAGGAATATGAGAGAGAATGTAAAAGTTAAAAATATTTAATAGGAGAGAAAATAAGTGGGAGGAATAGTAAATTAATGATTGATTTTTTTGTAAATATGTGGAGATGATAAGGGTATAAATATATGAAAAACTTTCCATTTATAGAATGAATCAATTGAAGTGGGACGTTCCAAAAAGAAAAGTGAACCAATTGAAGTGGAACGGAGGGAGTAGTTTTTTCGTAACATAAGAAAAAAATTAGTTTTAAAGCACTAAGTCTAACTAATAAAAGTGATGAACAGTTTTGAAAACTAATTTTTTTATAACATTTTAAAAAAAACTAGTTTTTCACAAGAGTTACTCTTTTTTCTTAAGTTGTAAAAAAAATTATTTTTACATTTACAATTAATAATGCATGCATTGACACTCTTTTTTACTGACACTTTTTTTTATGCTATCACTGACACTTTTTTACCTTCCACAATTACACTATTTTATACTGACACTTAATAATACATACAACTCACTCTTTACAATAGCATTTTTTTACACTAACACTGACACTTAATAATACATGTAATGACACTCTTTACACTGACATTTTGTTACACCAATACTGACACTTTTTTACACTCAATAATACATGAATCGACATTTTGTTACATTAATATGGACACTAACAGAAGAAACAAAACACATTTTTTTTTTTAGCTTAAAAAAAATGCATTTTTTGTAAAAATTTGGCAATAATTAGATGGTCATAATTTTTTACATATTATTGAAAACCATCAAATAATTCAAATCACTAGAGTAATAATACTGAGAACCCAGCACAAGGATGTATGTAAGGTAATTGGCAGGGTAGCAAGCTTGTGATCGAATCTCTCTAGAGAACCAAATATATAACATATTTTAACATGCATTACTGTCGCAGTGTCAATATTTTAAGCAAAATGTTTTATTCCGATGACGCCACGTATTTTAGGACGTCTGAATGATGTATGATATCTGACTTGATATTTGAGTGGTACCTAGAACACAATAAAGAGAATAAGCACCATTAAGGATAAAGCCGGATGTTAATCCAGCTCGGACCCTCGGGTATGAGAATAAGATCTCTGAGGTATTTAACTGAGAAAATAAGACTTTGAATGTCTTGAATGTTTGTGTGTTTAGGGTTTAGACAATGGACTTACTAATATGATTTAGCACTTACCTTGTCCAAGGGGACAAAGACCTTCTATTTATAGGAAATGGGAGCTGATCGCTGACGTAAACCCTAAGAATATTAAAAGATCTTTATTTCCTTGCTTTCTTCCAACTATACACGTTAGTATATATATTACAAAAAGAGAGTTCTACTCTTACCAAATTACCTAACAATCATCCTATCAATTATCCCATAATTCTAGCAACTAAATTTGAATGAAATCAATCTACCAATTCTACCCGATATATACAGAGAATAACTAATATTTACATATTCTATCATACCCCCTCAGTCGGAACATAGGGTGTACCAATGTTGAGACTGTCCCGAAAATCAGAGAATAAAATCAAAGGAAGACCCTTCGTAAATATATCGGCTATCTGATGACGTGATGGTAAATGAAGAACCCGAATGTGACCCTTAGCCACTTTTTCCCGAACAAAATGGATATCCATTTCAATGTGTTTCGTCCTTTGATGTTGTACCGGATTTCCCGAAAGATAAACGGCACTTATATTGTCACAATATACCAAAGTTGCTTTAGAAAGTGGGAATTGAAGTTCCAAAAGCAAATTTCGTAACCAACAAGTTTCCGAAACAACGTTTGCGACTCCTCGGTACTCTGCCTCGGCACTTGAACGTGATAAAGTAGCTTGTCGCTTGGCCGACCAAGAGACTAAATTATCACCCAAGAACACACCATAACCCGAAGTAGATCGACGCGTGTCCGGGCACCCGCCCCAGTCCGCGTCTGTATACGCCCGGAGAGAAGTCGAAGACGAAGTGTTCAAATGTAACCCCATATCCATTGTACCCTGAATGTATCGAATAATACGTTTAAGAGCGTTCATATGTACCTCTCTAGGGGCATGCATAAAGAGACATATTTGTTGAACGGCATACGTAATATCCGGACGAGTAAAGGTGAGATATTGAAGAGCCCCGACAAGACTCCTATATAATGTGCTATCCGAAACTAGAGGAGAATCATGGGCACTAAGCTTCGGCTTAGTGTCAACCGGTGTAGCAGAAGACTTGCAACTCGACATTCCCGCCTTTTCAATAATTTCCCGAGCATATTTCTTTTGTGATAAGAACATACCACTTTTGTGACGAGAAACAGCCACTCCCAAGAAATAGTTAAGAGCCCCCAAATCCTTCATAGCAAATTCGGACCCAAGAGAAGACATAATGGAATCACGAAGAGCTGCTGTTGAAGTAATTAAAATAATGTCGTCGACATATAATAAAATATATGCCATATCTGCTCCATGCTTATAGATAAATAGAGAAGTATCCATCTTACTATGTGTAAAACCAAGAGAAGTCATAAAATTACCAAACCGATTATACCATGCGCGGGGCGCCTGTTTTAAACCGTATAGTGACTTCTTTAGTAAGCAAACATGTTCCGGAGCCGATCTATCTCGAAAACCCAACGGCTGATGCATGTATACCGTTTCCCAAAGATCCCCGTGTAGAAAAGCATTCTTAACATCTAGTTGATGAATCAACCAATGTTTTGATAATGCCAAACTCAAAACAGTCTGAATAGTGGCCAGTTTAATAATCGGGCTAAAAGTCTCCCCACAGTCAATTCCTACCTGCTGCGTCTTGCCATCACCTACAAGACGGGCTTTATGCCTCTCGAACGAGCCATCAGATTTTTCTTTATGCGTAAAAATCCACATGGACCGAATCACATTAACACCCGGTGGTCTAGGTACTAATTCCCATGTTTTATTTTGAATAAGAGCATTATATTCATCTTGCATGACCATTTTCCAATTCGGGTCATCAAGAGCCAACACCGGACTTTTAGGTAATGGAGATTTTGACACAACCGAATTCAGATTAAACGGAATTTTTGGTTTAAAAATCCCACTTTGACTACGCGTGGCTGGACGGTGAGACACGACAGGATGTTGAACAGGAGAGACATTTGCGGACTGAGGAAGAGCAGGAATTGGGCTTGGCCCAACAAGAGAAGGCCCAGATGCCGAGGGATCAGCCAGTGGCCTGTTTGGACCGGGAGGTGTAGAGGGCTGGACAGAGGGAGATTGGGCCGAATTGGTACCAACAGTGGGCCGGTCCAAACTATTATCTTGATCAGCCCATAGCCGAACCAAGTGAGGATTAACGCCAAGATCCAAAAAATCATAAGAACGCACAGAAGGTTGATGAATAATTTGAAAGGGGAATTGAAGTTCATAAAAAATGACGTGCCTACTAAGAATGATTTTGCGGGAAGAGATATCGTAGCATTTATAGCCTCAGTGATTAGAAGGATACCCGAGAAAAACACAAGGGGTTGACCGTGGTTGAAGTTTGTTTATTGTTGTAGATGGAAAAAGAGGATAACATAAACATCCAAACACCCAGAAATGATTATAACTCGGAACTCTTTGATAAAGACGAGAGACGGAAGAGGAATAATCTAGACCCTTAATTGGCAAAATATTAAGAATATACGTTGCCATATTAAGAGAATGATGCCAAAAATTCGGAGGAACTGAGGCATGAATGAGATTGGTGCGGGAAATATTGTTAATAGTTCGTATTTTCCGTTCTGCTTTCCCATTTTGAGATGAGGTGTGGGGACACGACAAACGAAGAGATAAACCATTATTTTTGCAAAAATCCCAAAATTGACGGTTGTCAAATTCTTTACCATTATCACTTTGAATGTTTTTAATGTTCCGTTCAAATTTTGTTTTCACAAATGATTGAAACTCAAGAAAAATGGAGAAAACCTGTGATTTGTTTGATAAAGGAAATGTCCATAAGTAGTTTGTAAAATCATCTAAGATGAGAAGATAATACCGATGTCCTGAACTACTTAAAATGGGTGAGGTCCATAAATCACAATGTAAGATATCAAACGGTAAAAGAGTACTAGAATTTGAAACTTCAAATGGTAGTCTAATATGCTTTCCAAGAGAACAAGCATGACAAACGTTTGAATTTCTAGCCTTATTACAAGAAATAACTTTATTTAATCTAAGATGGTCAACAATCGTATTGCCAGGATGACCTAAGCGATCATGCCACAAGCTTGAAGAAATAGCTGCAAAAGAAGACGGAGGACTGCTAGACGGACTTGTGATTGGATATAGGTCACCACGGCTATCACATCTCATGATAGATCTCCCCGTCGGGAACACCTTCACAGAAAACCCAAAAGGATCAAACTCGACGGAAACATTATTATCAGAAGTAAATTTCCTAACAGAAATTAAATTTTTGACAATTTTAGGAACGTGAAGAGTGTTTCGAAGAACTAGAGGAGGATGGGGAGGAGTGAGATTGGTGTGTCCGTGACCGTGAATTGGAACTGAATGGCCATTACCAACAACAATCTGATTATGAATGTTCTTATTAAAATAAGGAGAAAGGATACCTTGAGAGTTAGTCATGTGATCCGTTGCTCCGGTGTCCATGAACCAATTCACGCTCGGAGGTGTCATTCCCATAGTATGCATAGCCCCATCTATGTCCATGGCTGATGATGAACTGGCAGTTGCGGAGTAGGACTGAGGTCTGGACCCAAGTATGCCTGAAGAAGCATGGCGGTGGCCAGTAGGCATGTTTGGCTGACCAGAGGTATTGGGTCGAGCCCAACCAGTCGTTGGATATGGGCACGGCGGAGGTGTCCAGCCCCATGGAGACTGCTGCCAGCCATTATACTGCGGATTAGGGCTAGGATTTCCCCACGGCTGCCACTGATATCCATTGCCACCTGCAGAAAACCCACGATTTTTACCAGCACTACCATTATTACCATGTCCAGCCGGTGCACCACCCTGACCATTGCTATTACCAGTGCCTTTAGTGCCTTTGCCCTGCTTGTTCTTGCCCTTTCCACCCTTCGAACCTGAACCTTGCGTGTGTGTCGAAGCCGAAAATTGTGCCATAGCAGGAGACTCCCTTGTTGCCATCATAGCAGCCGACATGGAGGCCTTTTTACTCAGACCTGTTTCTTCCAGTACCACCATGGAACGAGCCGAATAAAATGCTGGAAGCGGATTACTTTGCCTGATCACCGTACCCACTCCTCCAAAAGCATCAGTCAATCCCGTGACCATTTGAAGAACTAAACGGTCATTCGAGACGGGGGCCCCTACATTCCTTAACTGATCCCCCAGTTCCTTCAACCTCTGGCAATAGGCGGTAGCGGATGGGAAGTCTTCCATGGACGTATGCGAGAACTCTTGTTCTAAAGAGACGGCACGAGAGTTCTTATTGTCCTGGAAAATATCCCGCAGACGATTCCACGCATCCATGGCCAAGGAGTCAGCCTCAAGGATAGTGGTAAGCAAATCCGGAGAAATGGTGAAGTAAATCCACCCGAGAACCGTCGCATCGAGAGTTTCCCACATGTCGATTTCTTCATCGGTTTTCGGAGTGACCTCCTTTCCTTTCTTAGGAGGGATGATATGGTGTAGCACCCTGAGAGCTTTGGCATGCGTCTTGAACACCTCGTCCCAAGTCGCATATTGCACATTTTCAATCTCAAGTGTAATCGTAATCACATTCTTGATATTGGAAATTGCCAAAGTCGGATGATACTTGAAGGAAGAGGAGGTAGACATGAGGCGGCTGGTTGGAGAAGAAGGTAGAACAACCAGCGGTAAAGAGAGATCCCTAGGGCAGCGGAAGCGTTAGAATTGCCTAGGGCTCTGATACCATAAAAGATCTTTATTTCCTTGCTTTCTTCCAACTATACACGTTAGTATATATATTACAAAAGAGAGTTCTACTCTTACCAAATAACCTAACAATCATCCTATCAATTATCCCATAATTCTAGCAACTAAATTTGGATGAAATCAATACCAATCCTACCCGATATATACAGAGAATAACTAATATTTACATATTCTATCAGATATCTTTGTCTTCGACCAAGGACACGTGTCCGCATCTGATTGGGTCTGTCAGTAAAGTAAGATTCACTGCAGAGGGATGTCGCTGATGTGGACATGAAACGTGTACAGAGGATAGTTGGTGCGGCACATTAATGGCATAGTAGGCGCCTGAGCATTCAATGTAATGGGAATAAGTCGGCTTCTTTATGTCAGAACACGTTAGGAAACTTACTCTATAAGCTTTGGCTTTAACCGGGAGTCTGGTGAGATAACCGGGAGTCTGGTATGAGACCACAGTCAACATCTTGGGCGCGGTCAACGATATCGACGACGCGAGCACGGATATTGCGGTCACCTTACTTACTGACTGTTTTACGAATGGTCTGGCTGTCCACGGTCCTGACCGGGACGGTATGAGAGGATCGCGGTCTTCCTCCCTAACGGTCTATCTGTTCGCAGTCTTGACTCTGACGATCTAGGGTATGTTACGTCATACTTGACCTTTAGACCTTTGGACCCGGTCTAAAAAGTCCGAGCTTATCATATTTATTCGTACATTACATTGCTTGAAATACTGTAAAATTATACACCCTCTGCTACGAAATGAAGGTCAAATTTCTTTTCAAATTTGATATTGCTCAATAAGCAAATTTGAAAAAACAATTGTTGTTTGATACTCCGTCCCTGTCCCTAAATGAATTCCCCCAAAACTCACTCATAAGCTCCGTTGGTTTAGCGTAAAACATTTTTTGAAAAATGATTTTCGATAAAATATTTTCCAAAAAAATGAAAATGTATTCTGAAAAATAAGATAAACATATTTTTGACTGTTTGGTAAGGAAAATATTTTTCAAAAAATGTTTCATTGAGTTAACTACAAATTTACCCTCCCCAATCACCTCCACCACCCCCACCCTACTCACCACTACCACCCCCTCCCCCGATCCACTAACCACCCCCAATCCACTCACCACTCCTGCCGGCCCACCACCACCACCACCACCACCCCCCCAGTCGAGTCAAAAAAATAATTAATAATTTTAAATTTATTTTTAACAACTCTTCACCCAATCCACCCACCACCCCCTGCCACGCCACGCCACCCCCGATCGAGTAAAAAAAACAATTACAACAACAACAACAACAACAAAGCCTTAGTCCCAAAATAATTTGGGGTCGGCTAACATGAATCCTCATATGTCATCGTTAAAAAAATAATAATAAATAAAAAATAATAATAATAATAAACAAAATAAAAAATAAATAAATAAAAAATAAATAAATAAATAAATAAATAAAAAATCAACCCCCCACATGGATTTTTGCCCTCCACTCCGGCCTCTTCAACACCATACTTTCATCCACTCCAAGTAAATTCATATCATTTTCAATTACTCTAATCCAAGTTTGTTTGGGTCTTCCCCTACCCCTCGCCATTTTATCATTTCTCCACTGTTCCGGCCTCCTAACCGGTGCATCACTCGGTCTCCTTCTCACATGTCCAAACCACCGTAGACGATTTTCCCTCATTTTATCCTCAATGGGCGCAACTCCTACTTTACCTCTGATCACCTCATTCCCCAATCGATCCTTTCTTTTTAACAACTCCTCTCTCAATCCACTCACCACCCCCTGCCACCCTACCCCACCTCCAACCCTCCCCCCAGTCCCCCTCCCCCCCCCCTCCCCGGTCGGGTCAAAAAAAAAAATTAATTTAACTGCAAACTGTTTTTCGGAAAATGATTAATTTTTTTTTACCCAACGGGGGGGGGGGGGGGGGTTCATTTTTTTTTTTTTTTAATTTAACTGCAAACTGTTTTCCTAAAAATGATTAATTTTTTTTTACCCAACGAGGAGGGGGGTAGGGTGGCAAGGGGGTTTGGGGTGGTGAGTGGAGTGGGGGGTGATTGGAGTGGGGTAGGAGTTAAAAATAAATTTAAAATGATTTTTTTTTACTCAACGGGACGGGAGTGGGGTGGGGTGGCAGGGGGTGGTGAGTGGATTGGGGGAGGAGGGGTGGGGTGGGGTGGGGGTGGGGGTGGTGGGGGTTTGGGGGGTAGGATGGCAGGGGATGGTGAGTGGAGTGGGGAAGGAGTTGTTAAAAAATTTTAAAATGATTTTTTTTTACTCAACGGGGGTGGGGGGTGTGGTGGAGTGGCAAGCGGGTGGTGAGTGAATTGGGGGAGGAGTTTTTAAAAATAAATTTAAAATGATTTTTTTTTTTTACTCAGGGGGTGGGGGTTGGGGTGGGTGGCAGGGGGTGGTGTGGTGATGGGATAGGGGTGGTTGATGTGGGGTGGGTAACATGGGTGTGTGTGTGTGTGTGAGGGTGTTACCCTTTTTCGAAAAATGTTTTACTTAGGAAAAATCCGTAAATCAATTTACTTAGATTAGAAAAGTGGGGAAAATATTTTTCGGAAAACATTTTCCTCATTTTCCGGTGCGAAACAAACACTGGAAAATGGGGAAAATGTTTTCCGTAAAATGGGAAAAATGTTTTCCGAAAAACATTTTCCTCCAAACAAAACAAAGGGAGCCTAAAATTAACTTACAAACAAACCAAACTTATGAAATGATAAGGATGTTTGATACTCTCCGTCCCAAAATGAATTCCCTCCATCCCAAAATGAAAATGAATGTCCAAGAAACTTTCAAACTTGCTCTTGAATTTTCTTTTGGACACTCATTTTAGGACGGAGGAAGTATTTTACTGACTGCAGTATTCAAAACTCGAAAGCAAGGAATAAATATTACCCCACACAAATCGTTTGTCGCAAGCCAAAGAGAACCTAACACTGGTTTTTCTCGAGTAATTGAGACAATAAAATGAATTCTTACATTCCTATTAATAAACAAAACCCTATGAGTGTCAAAACAACAGATCAATGTTATCCACAGTACTGGGAAATGGGAAGCTCACATTGACATTAGCTTGGGACCGTTATCAGGCATCCCCATTCCACCTGCTATATCGGCATCCAGTTGGGTGTGAGGTTTAGGCCCCATCATTGTCTTCACCCTGCAACAAAAAAGCCGAACAAATTTTCTGATTTTAAAACAGGTACTAGTCAAACAGGACACGAAATATTTAGCTTCACTACTTATCTCAACTGTGATTGAGGTTAACCTAAGCCAACTACATATCATACTCTCTTCGTCCCGGAAAATAGTCCCACTTTTATTGGTTAATTTAATTGAATTTCAACCAAAGATTTAGTAAAAACCAATTATCCTAAAGAAGTTCTAAAACTTGTTATTCATACACCATTATAAGTGCTACTCTAATTACAAGTTTTAGATATTTTTTATTAGGATAAATAAATGAACATAAATTATTGTTCAAAGTTCAATCAAATCTATCTTTACAAAAGTGGGACTACCTTTACGGGACAGAGGGAGTATAGGAGTTGCATACAATTTTTTGTGTATGGTTTCTATGATCATGCTCAAGCTTATCTTTAAAAAATTGGGGCTATCTTAACGGGACGGAGGGAATATAAGAGTTGCATACTATCTTTAGGGTCTGCACTCGAGTGTTTGATGGAGAGGGGAGGGGAGGGAAGCGAAGGAAAGGGAAAGGGAAGGATTAAGATTTTGAATGTTATGCTCTCGAGTTTAGGAAGGAAACTGGAGGAATTATAGAATCTTTCCTTCCTATCTCTTGAGCTTTAAAATAAAGTGAGCGATTGTATAAAAAAATCAATTAAAAAGCTTTCACGAGAGCAGAGCTTCATAACGAACATCCCTCCTAACTTTCCCTCCATTTGCCTCCCTTTTTCAAGTCAAGAGCAGACACTGTCACAAGTGACAGAGGTCAGCTATATGCATCATCTTATGCCATTCAATTGAATCTGAAACAAGGTCATCACACTCAATTATATCTTCTTTATTATTGGTGTCCATGACAGTTTCGGTCTTCCTCTTCTCCTACTTCCACTCTAGTTAATGTTAACAAATACACCACAATCCTAATTGCGCATTATATCTCCGAACCGGTGTACTGAGCCATCAATTTTTTATTTGTTTAGGATTAAATCAGGTTGGTTGAAGTGGAAGAGTGTCATAAGGTTTCTATGTGATCCCGGTATGCCTCATAGATTAAATGGAAAATTCTATCGCACGGCAATTAGGCCGGCACTGCTTTATGGCACCGAATGTTGGGCCATGAAACATTGTCACGTTCAGAAGATGAATGTAGCGGAGATGCGTATGCTACGATGGATGTGTGGACATACAAGAAATGATCGATTGAGTAATGAGGTGATCAAGGGTAAAGTAGAAGTTGCGTCTATTGAGGACAAAATGAGAGATAATCATCTAAGGTGGTTTGGTCATATGAGACGGAGACCGAGTGATGCACCGGTTAGAAGGCCTGAAGAGTGGAGAAGTGATAAGATGACGAGTGGTAGGAAGACAAATTTGAGTTATGGTGATTGAAAATGATATAAATTTACTTTGATTGAATGAAAATATGGCGTTGAAGAGACCGGAGTGAAAGGCACAAATTCATGTGGGTGATGGGGTTGATTTTATTTATTTATTTATTTATTTATTATCACTATTTTTTTTAAAAAAAAAAAAATTTGCTTCTCTTTACAATTTCTAATTTTTTCCCACCTATTTCTTCTTCTAACTTATCTTTTTCTTACATCTTTTCTTGCACAATGATGACATATGAGGATTATTTTTTTCGCCGATCCCAAATTATTTTGGGACTAAGGCTTTGTTGATGTTGATGTTGATGTTGAACCCTCTTGTGCAATTTTCTATCATTTTACCTCTCTTGTGCAATTTTCTATCATTTTACCTCTGCTTGAAGCAACTTCTATTTCACGAATTTGTTCACAACCAATTCTATCTTTTTACTAGTTTTGCAATACCACCTCCATCCCAAAAAGATAAGTCTCATTTGGTTTTGAATGGTCAACAGAAGTGACCAAATATTAATGTCAATGTAATTGTCCCAGTGGACTTTAATTTTATTTTTTTAAGCATCCTAGTGGATTTCTAAAAATTGTTATTGATAAATCATTAAGTGATTTATAAATAACAATTTTTACATTTCCATTGGGATTTGCATTGGGATGATTAGATTGACATTTATATTTGATCAAAGTTCATTTGTGATTATCAAAAACTAAATGGGACTATCTTTCCGGGATAGAGGTAGTATTGTTAACATCTCTTTAAGTATATAGTTAACATCTCTTTCTTACTAGCCGAACATGCAGTCCCGTAAAGTAGTGGAAGTCTACTTCCACTCCTTTAAACTTAAGGGGTATACACTAGAGGTCAGACTAAAAGCAAGAGCATAACTCATAGCAATTCAGCTCCAACAAAGTCGCCCTTATTTTCAGATTCGACAAAAAGTCTTTATCCAAAGACCGCAAATATATTTAACAATCTTCAAAATTGGAGATATACAGATTCTTTTAATGAGAATTCTTAAATCACATTTCCTAAAATGAAAGGGCATATTAGCACTTCAGTTAGGAATCCTCTTCCCCAAATTATTCTGCTTATAAACAACAAAGAGTATCAATCATTTCTGCTCTCTCTTCAACTAGAAGTCTCTAAAATGACAAAAAAAACATTACGTCCTATCTTCTCACTAGAGCCAAAGTCAAAAGTTACCTAGAGAACCTCTAGCGGACTTGCTCTTAAATCTACTATCATAAACTACAATTATCTGAATAGCAATATTTCCAGATAGCTCATAGCTCTATCTCACCTATGTGGGTCAAGGTAATCAATTCTATACATTAAGCTAAAAGCTAAGAGACTTGCGCATCATACAGGTTTTCCTAGCATGTAAAATGATTTGCAGCACTCCCATACTATCATCAAATACTCTTTGGCCAACCCTAAGAAGCAAGAAAAGTTGTAACTTTTACCTCAAGCCCATCCTTACAACTCAAAACAAGAAAGTTTTAAATGCTAATGCACTAACATATACTCCCTCCGTCCCACTATACTAGACACCCAAGGGGTGGGTTCAAAAACCAAGGAAAAAGAATAAAATAAAAAAAATGTGTGGTGGAAAATGAAGAGAGAGAATGAGTGGGGTAAATAGTAGTGTTGGTTGAATAAATGTGTGGTAGAAAATGAAGAGAGAGAATGAGTGGTGGGGTAGAGTGAATATAAAAATATAAAAACTTGGTTATTTTTGGAAGGTGTCAAGTATAGTGGGACGACCCAAAATGGAAAGAAGTGTCAAGTATAGTGGGACGGAGGGAGTATATGACACTGAATCAATAACATCAATTGTCATATTCGCATCACTAATGAACTATTTTACACACAAATTGCTTAAAGTAAAAACTGAGACATACCGTTTCCTGTGGCGTTTTGTCTTGAAATGTTCATCCCTCACTGTCACATTCGCGAAATACCGGCTGAAACAAACCAACCAAAAAAAAAAAAATAGCAATTTAAATCAACAATCAACATGATGAAACTCTAAGTTAAACCAAAATAATCATCCTATATCTTAAATGGTATCTCACATTCTTACAAGCAAAGCAGTTTGGTGCATGGAAAATTAACCATCTTGACAAAAACAGTCAGAAACCAAATCCAGATCACTGTTCTACACTAACTAGAATTATAAAGTTAAAACGCTGATTGATGCTATGAATCTTATGTAACCAAAAATGCCTCTATACTGGCGTCGATCCCTGCAAGTAAGTGTTTGGTTGAAAGCAATCATATTTACACGTAACACAATCATTGTACGTGAAATGTCAACTACTTCATTTATGCTTACCATTTCTCTTCCAGAAATTACATTAACGGCCGACATAAATATGGGATTATATAAATTGTTTACTAGAGCTCGACTCTTCCATAATTCAACCCCAGAAGTAATCCGTTGAGCTACAACACAGTTTCAAGCTCACTAAATGACACTTGCCCAACTTTTTGTGTTCGTGATTTGAGCAAAATACACCTTAATTACATGTACTATATGGATTCCCGTTCTATTTTAACACGTCTAGCACATAAGCATATTGCTATGCTCGACTCAAGGGCAAATTTGGCTATTTTAAGTCCAAAACTTCAAAAATTGACTAAAATCTTGAATCAAATATAGGCATAAACTAATGTAGGAAGTAAAAATTAGAACTTACTCGCAGTGTAAGCAATAGTATTGACCCATTCCAGGAAGGTCTTCGTCTACGGGCAACACAACATTCTCACCCTCCGGTTTCTGCAGTTGATCGTAAACGAGGTCGTCGCGTGGAAATCGATACAACAGTCAAGAAAAACACTAAAATACTCATAACTCAACTGTTAATTAATCAAAAATCAACTGAACTCAAACAAAAAAATAGACAAATTCGTAAGTAGACAAAAGGATATCTTTAACAAGAAATTTGGAACGGCGAAACGTTTTGTGAGAATATCTCCGATGCTTGACTCTCCTGTGAGGACACTTCCCGCCCATTTTTTTTCTTTCTTCTTTGCAAGATTAGGGTTTTTCCGAGGGATCCTGCAAGAACCCTAATGTTCGAGTTCAGCAGGAAAGGATTAGAAAGAGGATTCTGTTTTGTGTTTTCAAGTCAGCAATTGGGCCTAAGTAAAAGCCCAAATGTATATTTATGGGCTGCAGTCAAGAAGTAATATATCAATGCATTCCGGCTCAAGTATTACTCCCTCCTTGGCATAAAAAAAATATTGCACTTCTTATTGTCATTTTTCAATAGTTTTAAGAGTTGGTCTTATAAAAAACTAGTTTTTTTTTATACTTAAAAAAAATGTGTTTTATTTTTTCCATTTGTGTCAGTGCCAATTTAACAAAAAGCCAGTGTGACAAAGTGTCAGTGCATGTGTAACAAAGTGCCAGTGTAAAAAAGTGTCAGTACATGTGTAACAGAGTGCCAGTGTAAACAAAGTGCCAGTGCATGTGTAACAAAGTGCCAGTGTAAAAAATGTCAGTGCCAGTTTAACAAAGTGTTAGTGTAAAAAAGTGCCAGTGCATGTATATTAAGTGTTTGTTTATAAACTAACACTGGCACTTGGTTACACTAACACTGGCACTTTGTTACACTAACACTGGTACTTTGTTAAACTAACACTGGCACTTGTTTTACACTAACACCGACACTTTGATATACTAACACTGGCACTTTATTACACTAACACTGACATTTTTTTACACTGAAACTGGCACTTTGTTACACATGCACTGGCACTAAATTTCTGGACAAAGAGAGCTTTTAACTGGCATTTTTTTAGACGTGCACTAGTACATTTTTACCATAACCCTGGCAATGCAATTTCAGGTGACACCAAAAGAGAGTACAACAATACAATAGGGAAGAGAGTACAACAATTGAATGCTCATTAATTGATGAAGATTGTTCCAGTTCTGGATCGTACTGTCAGCTGCGGAGACCTTGAGTTGCTGGAGAGCAGAGAGGCTTGAAGAAGAAGCATTGCTGGCATTCTCAATCTCCACATCGGAAGTAGCAACCTGGCACCTGATTATGGACGAATTCCAACCACCATTGCCACCTTTCTGGATAAGGGATTTTCGGGCAGTTCTCAAAATGGGTTTACATGAGGAAGATACAATTCCCAATTGATGAACCGAATTTGAGGAACAAGAAGAAGCGGTGGAGACGGCGGCATTGCTGAATAGAAGAGACTCAAGCTTGGCTCTAGCAAATGCACTCGAAACGGCCATTGACACCAATCAAATTGCCGAAAATCCAAACCCTTAATTCTCAGAAAATGGGGGAGGAGAATTTGGAGGGGGGATTTTGGTTGTTCAACGGATCGTTTCGATCTGAAAAGGCGTGTGGATTGGTTGGTTAATTGAGAAAAGGGAAACTCAATCGATCGAAGTGGTGCCGGTGAAGAACACGGATGAGAATGTGCTTACGGGCGCCATGGCGAGGGGAAGAGTCGACGTCTTTTAAAAACGCGTTTTTCTAAGCTTGAAAAAACGCGTTTTTTTTGATGAGATTTTGGCTAGTTTTAAAATATTTCTAAATAAAAATAGTTTTTTTAAATAAATTTAGTTTGATAGACTTGATGTAAAAACAAGTAGACTACATTTATTAAAAATATTGACACATCAAATATGATATTTATTACTATTTATGTCTCAAAATGAATGACCATAAAAAAATGCTCTCTTGTAAGAACAAATTTATCAAAATATTTCAAAATATTTGATGATCCTCCTCGATCATAATATATATAATAAATAATATGATGGAATATAAATATTTCAAAATATTTTGAAGATCAAACCTCTTACTTACAATAATACGTCATCCATGCATGCGACAAATTTAAAATTCAATATGTCATTTTAACTGCATAAACATCTGCACCTCCCCCTCAGACTCAGTTATGAGACTAAAAGGAAAACATCATCATTGCTCAATTCAACAAATTCAGACGAACCAAAAAAAAAGATAGCCCACACGAATTGACCCGAACGGACGAGGGCGAGACTCACATAGGTGAGTGAGAGGAAGAAAGGTGCAGGTAAAAATGGACATCTTGAAATGCTCAAAAATGGCTTAGCTAGCATATATTTTGCTTGAATTTGTTCCACACTATCACTATTAACACTCCTTTTATACAATAAGAGAAAGAAAGAAGATATCTAAGCATGTAAAAACGTTCAAAAAGCATTTGGCCTCTTTTAACATTTGATGCCATAAGACATTATCCCTTCACTTTTGGAGGTGTGGGGAAAGGGGCCAATTGTCGGCTTGGCTATTTTGCTAAAAGTTATTCAAGATATTTTCTTTTGGCCACATGATCATACAACATTATATTTGTAAAGAAAACGTGGCCAAATGATTTCACATATCATGGGATATACTACCTAATTTGGGTCTTTGAATTGTCTCCATTTATATATGTGTGTATATTAGAGAATATATTGTACTGCTTTAGTTTAGGAGCTAAATTAGATATACCATTGTATATATTTACTACTTTTCATCATCAATGGAATATAACAAATTCAATTCACTTCTTTTCATGGTATCAGAGCAACGCTGATCCTGAACCATTTCTACATTTACCCACCTTCATCTAGTCAATATACATGGCAGAGAAGGAAGAAACATCAAACAAATTTGATAACCCAAATGATCCCTTTTTCCTGCATCATTCTGACCAACCTGGTCTAGTGCTCATCACACAACAACTCGATGAAGATAATTATAGCACTTGGAGTCGTGCAATGCTCATGGCTCTAAACATCAAGAACAAAGTGGGTTTCATTGATGGAACCATAAAATAGTCACCACAGACTTCCGCCGCCTTATGTAAACAGTGGGAACGATGCAATGACCTTGTGAAAGCATTGATTTTTAATTCAATTTCACAGGACATTGGGGCAAGCATAATCTATAATGATTATGTGCATGAAATTTGGTGAGATCTGAAGGAATGCTTTTCCCACGCAGATAGTCACCTCTTCCGCATCAAAGAAGCCATCCACCATTGCAAAGAAGACAACATGACTATTGGAGCTTATTACACTAAGCTAAAAAATCTATGGGATAAGCGTGATGCATTAACTTGCATACCAACGTGCGCTTGTAGCACTGTAAAGGAAGTTCTGCAATTCCAGCAAATCAAAAGACCATGAAGTTCCTCATGGGACTCCATGTAGTCTATGCCAGCGTTCGAGGGCAAACTCTTCTCATGAATCCACTTCCTAATGTCAATAAAGCCTACTACCTCATCCTTCAAGACGAAAAACAGAGGAATAGCAAAAGGGAGCATGCCACTGAAAAGCTTCGGCCTTTATTGTCAGAAACAGTTTGAGAAATCCAGAGAACACCTTCACACCTAAGAATACCCATATCAAATGTGGTACATGTGACAAGATTGGGCATACTTCAGACACATGTCGATCCCATCTCAAATGTGACTATTGTGGCTGGAAAGGTCATACAATTGATGTTTGTCGAAAATTGTAGAAGGCAAATACCTCAGGCAACAAGTTTGATCAAAAGGATCGCAAGCACTTTACATCCAAGGCTAATAATGTGAATGCACCTGCAGCAAGCACTACCCCATATGCCCTCACTGCTGAACAACATCAGTACCTCACAAAACTCATTGATAAGAGTAGGGCTAGATCCATGGCTAATCATGTTGGGAGTGCGTCAACAATAAGCGATGTCTCAGGTATTGTTCTTTGTTCTTCCGTTACTGTAAGAGAAAAGTTTTGGATACTTGACACTGGATCCACTAATCACATGGTTTGCTCTCCCGATTTATTATCTACTAGTTCTCCTGTTACCAATCGAACCGTACTTTTACCAAATGGAACTCTTGCTGCAGTCACACATATAGGCGATATCGCATTCGCTGAGTTCGTTTTACATGATTTGCTTTGTGTGCCATCCTTCAAACTAAACCTAATTTCCATTAACAAGCTTGTTCAAAATTCCAATTACTTAACCATTTTCACTCATACTGCCTGTATATTGCAGGACCAACGACCGAGGAAGATGATTGGGATGGGAACTGAGCGAGGAGGACTCTACTACCTTGATACCTCACAAACAACTAGATGCATTGCAGTGACCACATCATACCCTTGCTCCCCAAAAGTTTGGCACCAGCGTCTTGGCCATTTATCAAATAAATCATTTTATTTACTTTCTCGTTCAAATGCAAAAATTGATTGCTGTGACATTTCAAATTGCTTTATTTGTCCATTAGCCAAACAAACACATATGCCCTTTCCTTTGAGTCATATTTCTATCGTAGCACCATTTGAATTGATCCATGTTGATATTTGGGGAGGTTATCATGTTCCTTCCATTACATGGGCAAAGTATTTCCTCACAATCGTTGACGATTTTACTCGTTGCACATGGATTTTCTTGTTGCACCATAAGTCTGACTCTATGACTCATATAACTATGTTCACAAACTTTGTTGAAACACAATTCTCATTGAAAGTCAAAGTCCTTCGCAGTGATAATGGCCTAAATTTGTGATGAAAAAATTTTACATGGAAAAGGGTATCATTCAAGAAACCACTTGTGTTTCTACTCCACAACAAAACGGAGTAGCCGAAAGAAAACATCGCCACCTTCTAAATGTAGCTCTAGCCTTGCTATTCCAAGCTAAACTTCCAAAGAAATTTTGGGGATATGCCATCTACCTCATTAATCGAACCCCGACACCTCTACTCCATGGAAAAACACCTTTTGAAATACTTTTCCAAAAACAGCCTACATATCACCGATTACGAGTATTTGGTTACTTGTGCTTTTTGCCTCGACACATCACCAAAATCATATCAAGTTTGATGCTAGAGCTATCAGGTATATTTTTTTAGGATATCCTTATGCTAAAAAAGGATACAAAGTTTATGACCTCACAACGGGTAAGACATTCATCTCTCGTGATGTTATTTTTCATGAGCAGATTTTTCCTTACTCCCCTTCCGCTGCAAACCCATTTCCAAAATAAACCCTAGCCTTAGATTATGATGATGACAATCCCAACATAAATATACCATCCAATATCAACACGCCTTCACCAATAGAACTTCCCCAAGATACTTCCCCCAACATGGAAACTTCACCTGAAGACACTTCTTCTCATATCACTGAAGCCACCGTTCCTAAAATTCCAAACCAATCCATGTGTTTGATCCGTTCCACAACTATTCCTGGTCATCTTCGAGAGTATCATGTTGGTGTTCCTCTTCCCTCACGACTTGTTCCATCATCTAACTCGGTCTTGGTTCAGCGCACATGTACTTCACATCCTTTATCTAACGTCCTCTCTTATAATAGATTATCTCCTAAACATCGTGCTTTTACTGTTTTCATTTCGACAGAGAAGGAACCATCATCTTTTGCACAAGCCAATTGTGATCCTAAATGTCGTCTTGCAATGCAACAAGAACTTGATGCTATTAAGGCTAATGGAATGTGGTTCTTGCAGCTATTACCCCATGGAGAGAAACCAATTGGGTGTAAATGGGTTTATAAGATAAAGCACCGGTCAGATGGAACCGTTGAGCGGTACAAGGCTCGGTTGGTTACAAAGGGATATAATCAAATCGAAGGTCTGTTACAGGATATTGCATATTCCTCGGCAATTCGTTAATTTCCTGGAAGACCAAGAAGTAAACAACAGTATCTCGATCTAGTGCAGAAGCTGAATATCGATCGATGGCCTCAACTTGCTGTGAAATTACATGGTTGAAAGTAGTTCTACAAGATTTAGGGATTGAGCATTCACATCCCATTATCCTATACTGTGACAATCAAGTTTCCCTACACATTGCCTCAAACCCCGTCTACCATGAACGAACAAAGCATATAGAAATTGATTGTCATCTTGTGCGAGAGAAAGTTCAAGAAGGAATGATCAAGATGACTCACATTTCTACTTCAAAGCAACCAGCTGACATCTTTACGAAACCATTAAGTTCTACACATTTCTAGACATTACTCAGCAAGTTAGGAATTATCAATATCAATTCCAAACTTGAGAGGGCTATATAAAGAAAACGTGGTCAAATGATTGCACATATCATGGGATATACTACCTAATTTGGGTGCTGAATTGTCTCCATTTATATATGAGTGTATATTAGAGAATATATTGCACTGCTTTAGTTTAGTAGCAATATTAGATATAGCATTGTATATATTTACTACTTTTCATCATCAATGGAATTTAACAAATTCAATTCACTTCTTTTCAATATTAACTCGTGATAATACATAATATGCTTTTCATTTTGTATAATTAAGTGTTATTTTGTAGTATCGTTTTTTATTGTATTTAATTTTGTTAATATTCTTTATAAGTCATATATATATATATATATATATATATATATATATATATATATATATATATATATATATATATATATATATATATATATATATATATATATATATTGTTAGGATACCCCCTTCAAGAGTATCCTAACACTTGGCCCATATTTTTATGACTAAAATACCCTTTATTTTGTGAACTTGCATATGTATAATGAGGGCAAAATCGTAACTTCAAGTCCTAAAATTAAGGCTACCAAAATTGACTTCATTTTCCTTTCCTTTTTTTTTCCTCTCTCTCTCTCTCTCTCTCTCTCTCTCTCTCTCTCTCTCTCTCTCTCTCTCTCTCTCTCTCTCAAGTCCCTATAAACTCGTCATCTCCGTCGCTCATCATCTTCTTCATTTCTAAACCCACTACCTCCCTAAATCCCTAGAAGCTTCGTTTCAACAATGGCGACTTCATTTACAACGCTGGTAATCTGAAAACCCTAACTAAATCTCAACACTTCTCTTTTCAATTAGATATAAATAACTGTTTGCTGCTTCGAATTGATTTCCGTTTACTTTTTTTTTGTGCTTTTCACAGTCGAATGTGGGTTCACTCTCCGGTATACCATGTCGACTAACTTGCTTCCTCCTCCGACGTACGAGAGAGAGAGAGTCAGGAAAAAAAAAAGGAAAATGGAGTCAATTTTGGTAGCCTTAATTGTAGGACTTGAAGTTACGATATAGCCCTCATTATACATATGCAAGTTTACAAAATAAAAGGTGTTTTAGTCATAAAAAAAATGGGCAAGGTGTTAGGATACTCTTGAAGGGGTATCCTAACAAAACCATATATATATATATATATATATATATATATATATATATATATATATATATATATATATATATATATATATATATATATATATGGGAGAATGCCCCTTAAATTCTAAAAAAGTTTCATAATGTCTCATATGTTCTTTTCCATATTATATTATCATGTTGTATTATTCTGTAATAATAATGCATAATATTGCATACTCATATAATACAACATTGATGAAGACAGGTGGAACCAACGATCAGCTACCGGTGATCGGATTCTGGACGATTTCCGACGATTGGTGGACGGTGACCGAATTTCGGCAGGCGACGACGGACGGTGGTGGCGGTGGGCGGCAGTGGTGGTGGCAGGAGGCAGTATTGAGGATGTTCTATCATAATTTTTAAATATTGCATATAGAATGTAGTATAATATTGAACATACCAAAAGTATCTAGCTGGGTCTAACGAGTAAAAGCCCAATCCACAAGCAATCATTGCCACCATATTCTCTGTGGGCTAGGCCCAATAAATACATGGCCCAAGACACATTTCACGTATCAGTCGACTAAGTTCATTGTCCGACTTATCAAGTCCCGACCTAACTTAGCCCGACCTGAAGATCCGGGTTCTAATACGGGTACGATCCATGCTCTACCCGTCAGTCAGGTCGACCATTCCTCAAATGACGACCTCGACCTAATCAACAAGTGTCGACCTAACTAATATGGGCGCGCGAGGGTTAAGTCTTTCCATAACTACATTCCTACAAATCAGGGACTGTTATAGACACGTTCCCATGACCCATAACTGTCGCAAAAATCTCGGAGCTCATGTAGCACCACCAAAAATACAACGATCAACACCTATAAATACATCATCACTACCAACGGTGCAAAGGTAACTACAATTTTGTTATTTGAATTCAATTGTTCATTTACAATATTTGCTCTCCGAAACATATACTTACTCTCACGCCCGAGGGTCTAAGCCGGAGACACATCCGGCTAGTCGTGGGTTCTTGTTTTCAGGTCAGGAGCCAGGTGATTAGTACTGCCACGTGGATGACTACTGATAAGCACAATTCCTGCAGCATCAGTTTGGTTCCATTGCCGGGAACTGTGCTTTAGCTTGACCTCGAAAATTTCATCAACCTACAACAATGGTAACCCCAGACGGGCATGTGACGAAGCTTCGATGAACTCAATGAGGTGAATGCCAACACCAACGCAGTGATCTCAACACCAATCTGAAAACGCCAAATCTGCCTCCTCCCCACCAAATCGCCCTCATGGTAGAGCAACACGCTCTACCAGTGTTGTTGATGGCAGGGGATTGCCAGATACAAGAAGGGGGAAAAGACACATGGAGGGACAAGGAGATCCACCTCCCCCTAAGCGTCCAACTGCTCATGTGAATGTTGGAAATAGGGCAGTCCCTCATCCAACCCATTGAGCGGGGAAGGAAATGTTATTGGAGCGAGCCCGGATTCGGCCGAGCTATTGGCAATAGAGGAGGCCGAGAAGGCGGATATAAGATCGAGAGGGTGGCTCCCTCTCAAGTCTCCAACAGGGCAACGAGCCGAAGTGCTAGGCCTAATGAGGGTGTGGGACGGAATGGTGAAGACAGATAGTTCAACGACCTCCCACTCTCATTCATGTGTCGAGTAATGACTTAAGGGGCTAGCCTCTCACTGTGAATAGGGAGCGGGAGGCTCAATCAGATTTGAGGACGCATCTAGAGGCCAATAGAAGCCGGCGTGGTTCCCCTGCCCGGACACAAAGATCAGGATCTCACAGGGACAGGAATGGGCGCAGGTCGCCCATAAGAGAAGAAAGGCGCAGGTCGCCACTTGGAGATAATAGGCGCAGGTCGCCACTTGGAGATAATAGGCACAGGTCATCATCGAGGGATGAGAGGCGCAGGTCGCCCCAAAGGAATGACAGGCATAGGTCTCCAGTTCGATCAGAAAGGGCTCATTCTCATCGAGACAGGAGGAGTAGGCAGGTAACTCCCCCCAGGAGTGAGGGTCAAAGGTCGAATGTCGTACCCCCTGCAGGAGATGACAGACCCGACGCTAGGGAATGGCTGATGATGAAAAAGAGGTTCGAACAATGGGAGGAGGAGAAGAAAAAGGACATTGGAAAGGTTGAACTAATCGACTTTGCTCTTCAACCTTTGTCCAAGGAACTGAGAGACAGTCGACCTCCTGCTGGATTTAGGTTGCCCCTTCTAGAGAAGTATTCAGGGTCAACCAACGCAAAAAGTCACAGTTCGTACAGTCACAACTCGACAAGAGTTGTTCGAAAAGGTTTACAACGTCGCCCTTGCCGAGGAAAGGAAGGAAAAGATAAATGGGAAAAGCCCCAAGGTGGAGGTTGCTGATGACAAGAAGGACTCCAACAAGAATGGAGGAAACAATAAAAATGGCAAGAACAGGACAAGGGCGACAGAGAAGGTGCCCGAGACTTTCACTCCCCTAACGGTGAGTCGAACTGAAATCCTGAATGCAGTCGAGTTGGCTCCACCTGCCCCAATGAACCCAGGCAACAAGTTCAGAAGGGACAACAACAAATACTGTGATAACCACAAAGACACGGGTCATCTCACGGAGGATTGCTTAGGCTTGAAGCGCATTATCCAAAGAATGGTCGAACAGGGAAGACTCGACGCATACGTGAAGAGGCCTCAAACTGGTGGAGGCGAGCAGCCTGCAGGTGGACAACAAGGACCGAGGCAACCTAGATTGAACTTGGGGGTCATTACATAGCAAGCCAGTAACACCGCCATCAAGCACAAGATTTTTCAACTCAGTAAGGCCTCACATGTGCCTCCAAGGAGGGATGTCAGAGATGATGTGATCAGCTTCTACCCCCATGAGTTGGCAACCAATATGGTGGCTAGGGAGCAAGTTCTCGTCATCCCAGGGCTCATAGACGGATGTACGACGAGCAGACTCTTAGTCGACACGGGGGCCTGCAAGGACATTTTATTCTACAAAACTTTCCAAGAGATGGGACTTAATGACGAGCAGCTTGAAAGGTATGATGGCAGGTTGGAGGGTTTCACCAACCATCGAGTTGATGCCAAAGGACAGATTAAACTCGACGTCGACCTAGGCCAGCACCCCCACAGGGTAGTATCAAAGGTACAATTTATTGTGATAGACGTGAACGGTGACTATGCTTTGCTATACTTGGTATTCCTGGTCGGGTCGCTCTTGGAATGGTGGCATCAATCCTCACCAGCGAGTCAAGTTCCCTACACCTGCTGGAGTAGGATGTGTACAAGGCACAGCTCGAGCCTACCTGGATCATGTTCTCAGAGAAAGAAAGAAAAGGGAGTTAGAAATTGAGACTGCAAATGGTTACTTGAAGCTGTCCCAATCAGTCACCAAAACTACCCGACTGTCAACGATAACCAATGTGGAAGAGTCGACCTATCGCTCAAATGACGAGGTCATGTTTGAGTTGACACGTCACTCTGAAACCACAGCGGTCGATCTAGATGTAGTTATGGTCGACCAGGTCCTCATAGGCAACCTATGCCTCCAGATCGACAATAACTCGGGGGCCACCACCAGCGAGGTTGCAGATAAGCTGGATGATATGATAGCTGAGGAAGCTCCACACTTGGGGGCCGAGGAGAGAAAAAGATTTAGGGAGATCATCATTGAGACTCTACAGTTCAGAGATGGTCCAGAGCTGGAGGCTGTGGACAAGCTAGAATCAGTAGTCACCAACCCTTCCTACCCCGACCAAAAAATTCAGATTGGGAAACAATTATCAGCTGAGGAAAGGCTGGAAATCATCGAGCTACTCAAGGGGAGCAATTATGTCTTTGCGTGGAGAGTAGAAGACATTAAGGGAATCAAGGAAGAGGTTGTCGTTCACAGGCTTGAGGTCAACCCGACTATAAAGCCTAGACCCCAAAAATTGAGAAGCTTCGCTCGAGATAAGGAAGAGGCCATAAAAGTTGAGGTACAGAAACTTTTGAGTGCAGGTATTATCAAGGAGGCCACTCATACAACGTGGTTGGCCAACGTGGTCATGGTGAAGAAATCAAATGGCAAATGGCGGATGTGTGTCGACTTCACCACTCTGAATCTTGCTTGCCCGAAGGACAGCTACCCCCTTCCTAGAATTGACAAACTAGTTGATTCCATTGCTGGTCACTCCACCCTCAGCTTCCTCGACGCTTACTCAGGGTACCACCAGATTAAGATGCATGAGGACGACATAGTCAAGACGGCATTTCAAGCGGCTGGAGGCATCTACTGCTACAACATGATGCCATTTGGATTGAAGAATGCAGGTGCGACTTATCAAAGAATGGTGAACAAGGTCTTTGCCTCACAAATTGGCCGAAATATGGAGGCTTACGTCGACGATATGGTCATCAAAACTAAGACCGGACGTCACGTAGTCGACCTAAAAGAAACATTCGCCAATCTGCGAGCAAACGACATGAAACTCAACCCCAGCAAGTGTGTCTTTGGAGTAGCAGCTGGAAAGTTCCTTGGATTCATGGTGTCCCAGAGAGGTATAGAAGCTAACCCGGAAAAGATCAAGGCTCTAGTCGAGATGAAGGAGCCTGCAAATATAAAGGAGATGCAGCGACTCAATGGCAGGGTGGCAGCCCTAGGTCGCTTTATATCCAAGTCGGCTGAAAGGTCTCTCCCCTTCTTCAAATCATTGAGGGGGACGAAAAACTTTGAGTGGATGGCCGAATGTCATTCGTCGTTCCAACAACTCAAAGAATACCTTGCTACCCCTCCACTATTGAGCAGCCCGACCACTGGCGAGACCTTGTTTGTGTATCTGTCTGTGGGAGACAAGTCGGTGGCAGCAGTCTTGATTAGAGAAGAGGAAGGACTTCAAAAGCCAGTTTACTATGTCAGCAAGGCCCTATCAGACGTAGAGGGCAGGTACTACAATGCTGAAAAGGTCACATATGCTCTAGTCGTAGCTTCAAGGAAGCTGCGAGCTTATTTCCTGGCTCACCCTATAGTGGTTCTTACGAATGCTCCCTTGAGAAAAATATTGCACAAGCCAGAGAGTTCAGGTCGCTTGCTCAATTGGTCAATTGCCCTTACGGAATTTGACATCGAGTATCGACCTAGAAAAGCGTTGAAGGCTCAAGCTCTAGCAGACTTTTTGGTCGAGCTTACGTTCACCAAGGAGGACAGCGAGCAGCGAGCTGAAAAGGAGAAAAACAAAGGGAAAGAACAAGAGTCCCAGCCCGCCAGCACTCTACCCGACGATTGTTGGAAAGTCTACTCGGATGGATCAGCAACCAAAAATGTTAGTGGAGCCGGGATTGTCTTGATCGAGCCAGAGTCGGGGACCGTGTACGAGGAGTCACTAAGGTTCAAATTCGATGCCTCCAATAATCAGGCGGAGTATGAAGCCCTGGTAGCAGCCATAGAGTATGCCAAGTGCTTTGGAGCGACTAAAATCATGGCTTATTGTGACTCCCAACTAGTAGTCAACCAGGTTAGAGGCGAGTACGAGGTACTTAGTTCCACTCTGATCAAATACTGTGACCTGGTGAAGGAGCTGGTAAAGGATTTGGAATTCTGGGAGATTCAGAGGATTGGACGGGAAGACAACGAGCTAGCCGACCTCCTCTCGAAATTAGCCACTTCAGATGAGCCACATGAAGAGCCCATCTCTTTCCTCGAAAATCCAGCTTATGAGAGGATAAAAATTCAATGTGTAGAGGACGCTTCAAGAAATTGGGTTTATGAGAAGTGTTGGATCGAAGAAATGAAGGCGTACCTAGAAAGTGGCGAGCTGCCTGATGACGAGAAGAAAGCTCGAGCTATCAAAAAGAAAGCTCCAAGGTACGTCATTCAAGGGGGCGATCTGTTCAGAAGATCCTACACCCGACCATTGCTAAAGTGCATCCACCCTCAAGAGGTCGCCCTGTTAATACATGAAGTGCACAGTGGAATCTGTGGTGGACACCCGGGGGCCAGGACTCTAGCCGACAAGTTAATCACTTTGGGGTACTATTGGCCACACATGAGAGTTGACACCCATAACTTTGTTCAGCAATGTGATCAATGCCAAAGGTTTGCCAACTTACCTCATATGCCTACAACCGAGCAGACTCCAGTGATTGCAACTTGGCCATTCGATATGTGGGGCGTCGACTTGATTGGACCCTTCCCTCCCGCCCGGGGAAATTGCAAGTATGTGATCGTCGCCATAGATTATTTCACCAAGTGGGTTGAAGCAAAGCCACTAGCTCGCATCACAGAGGAAAATGCCATTAACTTCATCCATGACTTCATCTGGTGTAGATTTGGTTTTCCTAGAGCTATAGTATCTGACAATGGCCTACAATTCTCCCAAACCTTTGAAACAGAGATGAATCGAGTAGGGATCAAGCATTGGAAATCTTTTGTCGCCTATCCCCAAGGAAACGGGCAAGCTGAAGCTGCAAACAAGCTTGTACTATCCTCACTCAAGACGGGCCTTGTAGGTCGACGCAATAACTGGTTGGACGAACTCCCCCTTGCTCTTTGGGCAGTTCGCACAACCACTCGGGGGCCTACTGGGGAAACCCCATTTGCTTTAACATATGGGTCAGAGGCCATGGCACTGCCGAACTCGAGATTTCCTTCGCTAGAGTAACCTTCTTTGATCAAGAGCAGAACGACATCAACAGATTGATCGACTTGGATTTAGTCGACGAGAAGCAAGACACGGCTTACCTTCGAATGGTTAACTATAAGCAGCGGACTAAAAGTTACCACGACAAGAAGGTGAAAGCAAGATCATTCCAAGTGGGAGATTATGTAATGAGGAAGATTGAAGCAACGGGGAGAAGGACCCAGCAGAACAAGCTATCTCCTAACTGGGAAGGTCCTTACATCGTCACTCGAGTCGTCAAGGAAGGAACTTACATGATATCTCATCCTGGGGGAGAGGAGTTGAAACATCCTTGGCACGCCACTCACCTCATCAAATATTACTTCTAGTTTTCAACTTCCAAGTTCAAGCTTGTCTTAGTTCTAGTTTTCAGATTGATGTAAACGTTTCCCTACTTCAATAAAAATTGCACCTTTGTTCAACCCGACACTGTGTAACACTAACTTCAACAAGCTCGACTCATAGTCAGCTTCGTTTTAACAGGCTCGATTCTTAATCAGCTTCGTTCATCTAAACAAGTCCGACTCTTAGTCGACTTCGTTCTAACAAACTCGACTCTTAGTCGGCTTCGTTTTAACAGGCTCGATTCTTAATCAGCTTCGTTCATCTAAACAAGTCCGACTCTTAGTCGACTTCGTTCTAACAAACTCGACTCTTAGTCAGTCTGTTCTAGTTTAGCTCAATTCTCAATCAGCTTCACTCCTTAAAACAAGTCCGACCTAGGGTCGACTTTGTTCAAATGAGCTCGACCCTCGGTCAGCTTTGATGAAATGAACTGGATCGACTCTTAGTCAATCTTGTTTCCAAAAGTTACATAAGTCTGAGGTCGACTTAACCATCATAGGACAGGTCGACCTTAGTCTTAGAGTGACTCATTTGCCCTACTATATCTAGCTCGACACCTACATGCTGACATCAAAAGCATACAACATATAATAAAGGGAAGTCAGCTACGATTAAATATAAGTAAGTCTCCCAAAGTGGGCCAAGACTTAGGTAAATAAAGTTACAAAAGTACTATGCCTCCCAAAAAAAAGGGCCAAGGCATCTAAGTATTCATAAAACCAAAAAATAAGAAATGTTTGGGACTTGTTCATTACATAACCATCAATTTCAAAATTCAATCTGTGGGATCGCCTTCAACTTGACCACTGGTAGCCGCTTGCTCATCTACAGTTTCCTCCTGCTGCTGGGGGCCAATTGGTTTACCTGACTCAGAAAACCCATGCCTTGGAGTATCACCATCAAAGGCCAGTGAATCAGGCTCCTTGAATTCAGCCAGGATAGTGTTGAAGTTAACCTTTTCAATAGCAGGGGGATCCCAAGGTGCTGCCTCTGCTGCTTCATCATCTTTCTTTATAAGCTCCAGGTCATTATCGTTGAATGGCACCAAGGAGTGGCCTTGTCGTCTTCTTTGTGTTATATTGATCCTCGAGGCCCATTTGGCTAAGCGCTCGGCTGAGAGATGTTGACAGAGGGATCCACAATGATACGTCGAGCCATATGTCTCAGGCCCACCTCGTAGAATCCCCTGGCTTCATCAGTGATATATTTGTTAAGCTCGTCACTATCTTTATAAGCCTTGACAGCATCCTCCTTTGCAGTCTTCACAGCAGCAGCTAGGTCCACCCCCCATTGAGCTCGAGCAGCATCCAACTCTTCTTGTTTCTTGGCCAAAGTGACAGGCACCTCCTCCAACTGTTGAGTCGCCAACGCCAGATCAGCAGCTAGCTTCTTCTTTTCCTCCTTGAGGGCAGCGAGTTCCTTGGTAGCTTCTCCCAACTGGCCCCAGGCTTCTTCTTTGGCCTTTATTTCGTTGTCTTTAACAAGCTTCAAAGCTTCATACGAGTTGTCCAAGTCTGAGTTCTCTTCCTTCAAGTTTTTTAGCTCCTCCTGCAACGTAGCGTTGGCTTCTTTCAGTTTCCCCACCTTGGCGTTCTCCTCCTCCAGTTTCTTCAACTCTGCATTTTTCTTAGTCAGCATGGACTTGGCTAGCTTCTCCTGCTCCTCAGCAGCCTTCCGGTAAGTAGTGCTTGTCAATCATGGCAAGAGACTGAAAGGACGAGTGAGAGGAAGGGGTTAGATCTGACAGACACAAAATGGAGACATGGAACAGGCGAGCAAAATAAAGTTAACAACACAATAAATTGCCAAAGGGTTACCTCGGAGGAAGCTAGCCCGACCCTAGCTATGCAGGCTTCTGGAGTTAGAGGTTTCTTGGTGAACTCCATAATCAAATCCTGGTCAGCACCCCTCCTGACCATGGCCTGTCCGTACTCCAGCTCCGGGTACTCCCTGGCCAAGCAGTTGATCCTGGTCAAAGGAGCTACATCACTTAGCTCGTCAACACGAGACTGGATCAGCTCGGCATAAGAAATCTGGATGGGAGAAGGCTGGGGACTCCTAACTTCAGTCTCCATTGGCTCATTAGCGTCGACCTGATCAACTGTCGAGCTCACTTTGGTTTTCCCAATTTTGATTTTCTTACTAAGAGGGGTTGCATCATCATCCTCCTTCTCCTCGTCTAACTCGATCACAGGCGACTTGGCCTTGGAAGCTCTTTTAGCCTTGGCCTTGGCTTTGGCTTTGACCTGGCCACGAGTTCTAGTCTTGCTGGGCCCTTCAGCTGGCTCCACAGCTTGATCAGATATGTCGACCTCATCAGCATCGACCTCTTCTGTTCCCTGAGCAGCATCTCCAGCATGGTCTTCCTCCAGTTCCTCAAGGTTCTCCTCCACTGGAATAGAATTGACAGGGTCCACATCCACTGTTTTCAAAATTTCTTGACGAAGAACGCCCTCTCTCTCTCGATGTTCTTTGGCATTGGCTGCCCCGCAGCTCCTCTTGCTCTTCCTGATGTCAACAACTCGGCCCATGCTTGCTTCCTGCTCTGGAGTTAGAACTGCACCAAGGTTGAAATAATAAAAAGGTTTAGATCGACATATGGAATCTTTACATACGAGCAAACAGTTCTATGTACGAATTAAATATGTACGAGCTAATTATTCTACATACGAGCAGAATGTTCTATGTACGAATTAAATTTGCAAATAAACAATCAGCGAGTTAAGATATATGCTAGCTAACGAGTTCAACACACGAGCAGTTAGTCTGGGTATGAGCAAAACATGTACTTGTCAACAAATACAGGAGGGTTCAAGGGACAGTCGAGTTCTTACCCCCGAAGTGCTCTACCCGATCCTTACAGTGATTGGCAATTTTCTTACAATAATGACATTCCCTCTTGAATCTGAATCGAGCTCCCTCATGGGTAACTCAATCTGGGTATCTTTGACATCTTACCACTGGAACCATGGGCACGACCTCTCCTTCACCGACCATCAATCCAGCTCGGATAAAGTTATTCTTGTTGGTTCCTAGGGCGTCCCAACTGATAGCCCCCTTTTTGGTAAACTCCACCAACTTCTTGCGCAAATCATTGTGCCAATATGGCACCCAGTAGTTCTCCTCGCTCACACCAGTTGTATCAGCACTGGGCAAGGGAAATTCCCATCCTCTTCTACTTTCTACCAACAATACGTAGGAGTTCCATCCACTAGCCTTACCAGGGAGATTGGCAAACAGTTTGGGAGACTTTGGCTTGGAGGGAGTACTTATCCCACTATCCTTATCAAACTTAATACTAAAGAACTCCTTGAACACCTTCATACAAGGCTCATACCCTAAGAATCTACAAACCATAATGAAGCAAACAAGTACCCTGCAGGTGTTGGCTCCTAGTTGAAGTGGCAGCGCATCTGTGCATTCTAAGAACTCATTTATGAAGGGATCCAGTGGTAACCTCAAACCGGCTTCAAATTGGCCATAGTAGAAGGCCACCCTGGTGGAATCCTCCTCATAGGTATCCCCAAACTGTTTGAAGAAATCACTTCTGCTATACAAGGTGACATCAAACTCCTTCTTATCGACTTCACAAAAGTCATGTATCATGCTCAAGCGAGACGGAAAATTTTGCTTCCCCCTAAATGGCCTTGGAGGGACATAACCCCTTTCATTCTTGCCCGGCGCCACAGTAGTTTCAAAAGAATCCACAATACGCGGGCTTGAGGAAGTAGAGACATCAGCTTCTCCTTGAGTTGCCATATCTGTACAAGAAGAGGGGGAAACAGGGGAATCAGTTCTACATGAAGTCTCAGGAGTCCTAGTAGACACACTAAGGGGCGACCTAGATTCCCCCGGAAATCCAATCCTATTTCTAATGAAGGAGGGTTTATTGGCATCCTGGACATAGAACACAGCTAAATGGTCGAGAAGCTCATGAAAGAGATGAAAGGACACAACTCTTGGGTCGTTCGTTTCTAGGGCACCTAAGTCCTCTCCCACTGGTAAAGTTAGTTCGGTGAATCGCAAGCCCCAACGAGTCAAAATTAAAAAGCACTCCTCTACAGTTATCTCTCTCCACTCTCCATTCAAGTGTTTGTAGACTCTACGATTGACCCTACAGTAACCATACCCAGCTCCGGCCTCGCAACTAAAGGTCATAGCCATGGCAGATCAAAGAAATTGCGAAAATTAAAGTCCTAATTCTGAAAGATAAGGGGAATACCTTTAGCAGTTGAAAGAGGAGCGGAATAATGGAAGACGAAAACACCAATTTATAGTAAGGATCAATTTCCCTTATCATCGCCGGAATCACACACAGAGTTCAGGGACAGCGAAAGTTGTAAATGGAGAAGGATTCTTGAATTTATATCTTCCTGAATTGGAAATGGCAAAGAGAAATTCAAAATTAATTTTCCTAATTAATGTCGGAAACGGTTTCCTAGATGGACTCTCAAACGTCAAAACTGTAATCATTATGGCAAAAACGGCGCTCCTTCATCTCTGGCCGTGCGTCGCCGACGTCCAGGATTGTGCCACGTCACCTTGGGTCGACTAAGCCTCAGAACGAGTAGAGACCTTCAAGTAACAACAATTGCCATCAAGAAATTTCCTTAACTTCCTAGTCGACAAAGTCAACTCGAAAGTTGGGGGCCACTGAACATACCAAAAGTATCTAGCTGGGTCTAACGAGTAAAAGCCCAATCCACAAGCAATCATTGCCACCATATTCTCTGTGGGCTAGGCCCAATAAATACATGGCCCAAGACACATTTCACGTATCAGTCGACTAAGTTCATTGTCCGACTTATCAAGTCCCGACCTAACTTAGCCCGACCTGAAGATCCGGGTTCTAATACGGGTACGATCCATGCTCTACCCGTCAGTCAGGTCGACCATTCCTCAAATGACGACCTCGACCTAATCAACAAGTGTCGACCTAACTAATATGGGCTCGCGTGGGTTAAGTCTTTCCATAACTACATTCCTACAAATCAGGGACTGTTATAGACACGTTCCCATGACCCATAACTGTCGCAAAAATCTCGGAGCTCATGTAGCACCACCAAAAATACAACGGTCAACACCTATAAATACATCATCACTACCAACGGTGCAAAGGTAACTGCAATTTTGTTATTTGAATTCAATTGTTCATTTACAATATTTGCTCTCCGAAACATATACTTACTCTCACGCCCGAGGGTCTAAGCCGGAGACACATCCGGCTAGTCGTGGGTTCTTGTTTTCAGGTCAGGAGCCAGGTGATTAGTCCTGCCACGTGGAGGACTACTGATAAGCACAATTCCTGCAGCATCAAAAGCAATAACTGCCTTAATTGTGGTATTTTTTTAATTTATGTTGTATTTACTTTCTGTAATTCTAATTGCACAAATATCTCTTATGTCCACGTCTTTTTGACCCGGATTAGATGAGACGGGTTGGAAAATTTCAGACCCGCGAAAAATTTGGGACGTCCCGTCCCATACTGCGAAGTTACGAGATTCTATAGGCCCGTCACGTTCTGTTTCTTTTTCCCGAATTGACAACTCAAGTTTATATGTGAGAGAGTGGGGTGTTGAGTGTATAAGGAATTTTGATTTGAATTTCGAATGTATATGAATTT
Source organism: Adenophora triphylla var. japonica (assembly GCA_022495995.1). Classification (NCBI taxonomy): domain Eukaryota; kingdom Viridiplantae; phylum Streptophyta; class Magnoliopsida; order Asterales; family Campanulaceae; genus Adenophora; species Adenophora triphylla. Next base: position 593,104 of record JAFEMH010000072.1, read on the forward strand.
TAGTAAATTATGTGGGTTTTTATAGATTTTGATTTGAGTTGAGGGTTGTTGGAGCTTGTGTATGGCTTCTTTAAGACTTAACAGAAAAACTGACAGCAAAAGTAACGGAGATTGAAAAACAAACGAATTCAAGTCGAGTCTTGTATTTAATACAATCTCCGTAAGAGTTATTTGTCCCGCACTGGTGCTTACGGTTGTATGACAAAACTCTAGTAAGATAAAACGACTTACTATTAGTTATAAGGAGCACTCCAATATAACTAATCTAACGAACAACACAAGGTTTTAGAACTTTGGACTTGAAAGATTGAATGCAACAATATGCAATGATTTGGGTATGTTAATCTATCTCTAGAGGGTAAAAGGCTCGTAATGATTTGTGTATGTTAATTGAAATTCGGAGGGAAACTATTTAAAGAAAGTTAAAGGGTTCATGGCCGTTCACTCCAAGAGGTGCCAAAACTGCTCGTAATGAGCACGAGCGCGGCCGCTCTTGCCTTGAGCGCGACCGCGCTCTTATGCCGAGATCAAGCCCGTGTTTTACTTGACTCAGCGCGGCCGCTCTAGGCTGGAGCGCGACCGCGCTGAAGCCCAGAAAATTGCCTCTTCGAACAGTTGCGATTGATCAATCAGTCCAAGCACGTTTTGGCTAATTCAAATCAATTTTAACCCTTTATTTAACTTCCGTTAAGTTACAAAAACACTTGTCATTAATTCTCATTCACCCTAAATGGTTTTGAGACATTAAATGAGTTTAATAATCTACAACAAATGTAGAATACATTTTGTAACTAGTTCCGTTAACACATAACGAACTTCCGTTAAAAATCTAGGTCAACGTTAAGTCAAACTTAACTTTCCGTTACCCATTTCCAACAAGGGTGTCTTAAGGAATTAAACCATAATATTTCCCTTATTTTTCTAATTTATTCAATTTCCCTTAATTTACAGTTGAATCAAGCGGGAACAAGTATTTTTGAGCCACCTTAATGTATGTTTATTACACCTTACCCCCTCTATGTTCAAGAAATGGCATACTGAGTCCAACTTCGATTTCATCAGCTAGTACCTATCTTTTAAACCCATTCATTCATCCTATTAAACAAAGGACCTCACCATGGTCGTGTGCTTCACATTGCTTATTTAACACATAAAGCTGGAAAACATGCATTAAAAATAAACACATTTGTGAATTGCAAAGGGGTATAATCAAGTTGAGTCGAGTTTTGCATGCTCGAGCTCAAAGCTCGTTTAATAATCATCGAATTCGGACTAACTTATTGTTCGAACTCGAATCAAATCGAATTTCAAAATTTGCGAGTGAGCAACTTGAGTCGTTACCAAACTCGAGTTTTAAAAGCTTTTAGCAACCCGAGTCGAGTTTGAACCTATTGCTCAAAGAGATAGATTTGAGTTTATAATTGGTTTATTGTTGAGTCGAGTTCAAGCCAATCGCAAACAAAGTAAAATCAAGCCTGCCATTGAACAAGGATCGACACGATAACAAAATGAGTTTGAAATTTTGTTCAAGCTCCAGGTTTTTTATCAAGTCAAGCTCACGAAAAAATCCCTATGCATATACACAGGAGTAATTCATTCCAACTTCATTGCATAGTAGAGAAAATCAGACAACAGGGATGTCATACTTCCTCACATAAGGTTCAAGTTTCTGTAGCAATCCAAAAATCTAATACAAACAACATCTCTCCTACCACATCCAGAGTCAAAATCTTTAAAAGAATAAAAAAGTCAACTTTTCAAGAACAAATACAATTACCTTCGAGGATAAGTCAACTAAAAATTTGTCCAAAAGACCCTCAAATGTTTCAAACAGCCCATAAATTTTTATATCGAGGCGAAGATGACTGCATGGGGGGGGGGGGGGTGTTCCATCCACTTGCAGCATAATATTTTACACAATATACAGAGGTGAAATTACCAAATTACCCATGGTAAATAAATCTCGTTAGAATTTAGTGACTAATGCTGCTCATTCTTAACACGTGCCTTCAATATTCCTGGAAGGGGAGGAGAGCTGGGAAGCCTACCACCAGGTAGGCTTGGCCTTGAAGGAAGAGTGATTTGAGGCTGAAACATGGCAGGCGTACTTGATCCTTCACCTCCGTCTTCGTATAAAGTGACTGACATATCATCATTTTGTGGTCGGTTACTTAAATTCATTGCCTTGAGGACATAATTATCGTCGTGTAGCTCAAAGGGGGTGCTGCAATTAGTTATCCAAGGAAAATTAACAGTCATAGATGTTTGTGATATCCCTGAATATATACTCCCTCCGTCCCATAAAAAAGTTCCCATTTCCTACTTTTGTTTGTCCCAAAAAAGAAGTCTTATTTCCAAATTTGAGTGTTTAAAATAAGTGAACTTCCTAAACTAAATGTTTGAGTTGTCATTTGCTACAAGCATAATTCTTACTTCCATTAAAGGTAATTCTTACTTTCATTAAGGATAATGATGGAAAGGAAAATATATCACTAATATGTTTGAATAGTCAAATGGGAAAATATACAACACTTGGGGATTCCCCAAGTGTTGAAGTCTCTGGTTCCATGCCCCATTAGGTAATCCCAAAAAACATAATTATAGGGGGGGGGGGTCGAATTCAAAGAGTGACCTCTTACCTGCTGAAGTCGAAATGAACCAGTTGCATATCTTCTGATATTTCCACCTCAACAGTTGCATGAGGACGGGTCTACAACTCAAAAAATGAAAAGAAAAAAAATAATTAGATCAAACACCATATGACTAAGAGGAATAAATGAACATTTGACACCATGCAAGTCAAGGGTAAGACAAATGGAACAATAGATAGATCGCCTGGATACAAAAGGGATATCAAAGTAAACAAAATAGCAGAGAAGAGCCAACTTTATAGACCGATTCACTAAATTATTGCAAGTACTTTCAATCTTTTATCAATATATACTACTACCTCTGTCCCAAAATGAATGTCCAAAAAATCTCTCAAATTTGCTCTCGATCAAGATCAAATTTGAATTTTTTTGGACATTTATTATGGGACGGAGGGAGTAATATAATGAGAGTGGTGAAAATGAACAGTCGTAATGAAGCATTTTTCTGATGGCCAATTCTACTCAAAATGGAAATGAACAGTAGCATGCCTTTATGTGGTGCCCAATCAAGGGTATCGATACACTTGGGGGAGGGGGGGAGGGGGCTAATTAATACTAGTGCATTGCTAACCTAGTGTACACAACCATTAGCAAATACTCCCTCCATCCCATTTAGATGCTCCCATTTGCCATTTTCGTTTGTCCATTAAGATAGTCCCATTTTCCAAATTGTTAGGTTAAAATCATTGAACTTCCAAAATTGCCAACCAAAGAAGAAGGGAAGAGGATGAGAGTCAACCAAGGAAGAAGAGGGAGCAATGGAGTACTCCCTCTGTCCCAAAATATCGGGAAAAAAATTCAAATTTGCTCTTGATCAAGAGCAAATTTGAAACTTTTTCGACATTCATTTAGGGATGGAGGGAGTAATAATTAAAACTCATTAAGATTAGTGATGGAAATGAAAATACGATATTAAATTGTTTGAATAGTCAAATAGGACTATCATTGTGGGACAAAGGGAGTAATTGTTTATACTTAAGGTGAACATATGTTCTTTTTCCAACTTTCCTTGATGGTAAGTTTTTCATACTTCAAACTTACCCTTCTTTCTTTATTTGATCTTTCAAAAGGGGTTGTTATAACACCACATCAACAAGAAACACAAGATGCTATCTGAAAAGTTTTTAACACTGTGTAGAAGTATTATAACAAATCTCTCCAAGCAATTTTACCTGCACCAGTATAAAAGGTAAAGCAACTCCACCACTTGGAGCATTTCCGGAGCTGTATAACTGCTCATTCCTTTGTATAAGGTTCTGAAGACCTACATACTAGGTTAGATAAATGACAAAGTCAGGAAATCATGATGATTAGACAGAATAAAAAAAAATTGAAGTAAAAATCATATGAACAGTTTTCTGATACAGTCGACACTTACTTGATCCTTGAGTTCATGCAAATAGGCAGCTTTCTTTTCAATCCTACTCCTCAGTCCAAGACGTTCACTCTGACATGGAAAACAAAAAAGGGTCAATAAAGTCCGTCTTTCTAGACTCCATCCAAGAATAATTGTCCTCTATTCCATTTTGAAGCATCACAAAAATAAGTGTCCTCATTCACTTTTAAACAAGTTTTTCAAACCAGTTGTCCATCTAAGCCTTCTAAGTGTGGGATAGAAAAGCAAATGGGCCCTACTGATTTGAGTCCACTAAAATCAACTTGATGGTATAAAATCACTTAAAGTCCTACACTTCATTAGGAGACACTTACATCAGGACGGATGAAGTACTAAATTACTTTATCCGACAGATATTTTAATTATCTAATTCCTTCATTAGCAAATAACCGACCACTTTGAAACACTAAACAGTACGCCTATTTGAGGCAATTTCAGTTGTCCCCCAGTATAATGTTTTTCTGCCCTGAGTTGAGCTCGAGAATTCCACTATTTAGTTGCGAAAAACAACCAAAAAGAAAGAAAACGGTTCGAGTGGACCACTTCCCTCTTCAATATGCAAACTTTCTAGCAGATGGACAGTTAGAAAATGGGAGAGAAAAAGACCTTTAGCTCTTCAATATCATTCAAGCTAGTTCTAGGAAGGCCCTTCCACTGTATTTCTTTTTTGTCTTTAGAAATTATGTCCATCGCCATGAGAACGTTCAGCGCATCATATACCCTTCGACGAATATTCTTTTCATCATATTGTTGCTGTGATAAAATAATCAAACAGAAAAAATCCTGAATCAGTTCTGTATATAACATTTTCAAACATAGACATGACTCTAAACATTTCAAGAGCAAAATTCACATACCTGATCAGGGGGTCCAACACCATTAATAGGTTCTGCAAATTCTGCCACAAGTTCATCTGCAACCTGGAAAGTAAATCATGGAAAAGCTGTTTTAAGGATCAAGCATATAAGTATAATTATCCACTCGCTTGGACAAGTATGTAAACCAAGGATAACTGGACAAATTAAATAATGTGTGGCTGCAGGACATAAAAGTTAATGGTAATGCTGCAAGATATAATTTGAAGTATTTAACCTTGGTATCAAAAATTAACTATGAGGTTGGATATCTTTTTTCTTTTTTTGATAGGTAAAAAGGTATGTATAAACAAAAGGCGTCAAAACAGGTGACGCATCCTTTGCACACTAGAAGTATACTGAGCTAAAACGCCTAGCCAACCACAAAACTATCCAAAAACTCTACAAAAGAATTATAAGAAGTCGGCACCGACTCCTTACACCAAAAATAGAGCATATGAAGAAGGGGACCACCCCCCCAAACAATTTCTTCTACATCGCTTATAGAGAGACCAACTAAGAAAGAGCTCCTTCGATGAGTTAGGCATAACCCACGATAGCTGGAACAAACTAAAATGAAATTCCAAAGCTCCCTCGCAATCGTGCAATGCATCTCAAAAGCCCTGGAATACCTTTCCTTCCATAGTATCCAACAAACTCCCGAGGGGGGGGGGCAGCTTTTCACTGTGCCCCCCCCAAACAATTTCTTCTACATCGCTTATAGAGAGACCAACTAAGAAAGAGCTCCTTCGATGAGTTAGGCATAACTCACGATAGCTGGAACAAACTAAGAATGAAATTCCAAAGCTCCTCGCACCGGGCAATGCATCAAAAGATGATTTACACTTTCTCCGCCCTTTTACACATAAAGCACCAATTAACATAAATATTCTTGCGAGTCCGTAGGTTATCACCTGTGAGGATAGCTGCATTTGTGGTCTCCCAAAAAAAAGGCCACTCTTACCGGGGCCTTTGATTTCCAAATTGTTTTCCATGGAAAAATAGGCCTAATAGTGTTTGTCAAAATATGATATAACGATTTAACAGAGAAGCAATTGCCTTTAAACCCCTTCCAAATGATTTTGGCCTCTCCATCAACAAAAATTTGTTGTGAATAAAGATTATCAAAAAGTATCAAAAGCAAATCTAACTCCCAGTCTTGAAGATGCCTTCTCAAAAGTGGACTCCAAGTGATTGAACGTTCGTGAACACGTAACCAACTTATCCTTATTAGAAGCAATACTATAAAGATCTGAGAAGGCACTTATTCTTCCGGAATTTGACTCGAGAGCCATTACCTAATTAAAAAGGAATATTTTGTTGAGATAAATCCCAACCTTTTCGAATCTCAATCCAAACACTAACCCCATGGAATGAAGACACCTAATTAAGGAACCACAAGTGTTCACCTTCCTCGTACTTCCCGACCACCACTTTCCTCCAAAAAGCATCCCTATCTACCAAGAATCTTGGATATCTTTCAAAAATATAATAAGAATAATAATAACAAAATCTTTTACATAGTGTATATTCCCTTCGTCCCGGACTAAGAGTTCTACCAAGGGTTTGCACGCTTATTAAGAAAACACTAAGAAATGAGTACACAATGGCAGTAGAATAGTTAATAAAAAATAAAACCAATCTTACATCAGCACATTCCCTGTCACCTAATAATCATGTGAATAATCAACAATGCAATTTTCATATCAGATTGCCACATACTGTTGATAAGGATATTCCTGTCCATACATGCCCTTCGTATGATATGTTTTTACTTTGAAGCAAAATAATATTAACACGGCAGAATATCATGGATGGCCAGTCATAACGTAGAGTATGCTAATGCATTTCAAAACAACATAAGAGCACAATTGGATTATAGAATCAACAGAATGCGCAAGAAAATGAGAGCATGTGTACGTGTGTGTGTGCATGTATGCATGTTCAGAATAAGTTCTTTTCTCTCATCTCTTCCGTTAGTCAACTGTGCCAAACC